>JAVIWC010000742.1:651214-1302428 GCA_031894815.1 Creontiades dilutus | reverse complement strand
TTCATTTTAACCTCCGCTTGTAAACGTTTGAGGCTTTAGAGAATTTCCAATTCGTTGAGGTTTGAATTTAAAACTACTTAAGCTTTGGAGTAACTGTTCAAAAAATTTCACGGGAATGTGGAATCACGAACTTTTTCAATGATTTCCATTTACAAACAACTTACCCAAGTCGTTGTTAGAAAACATTATCATCACCATTTGTGATCGTTAAAATCGTTCACCATTTGTTGGAATGCCCTCAATTTATACTTCATTAAAATCAATCAAAATCGATTATTTGTACAACCCCACAGGGCATTACAACGTGGAATAAATTCGAAGTATCCTATTTCAATTGGCAAATGCTAAATACTTTCCTAAGGCATACCTTACCTTTATAATAGATATTTACAATTATCAATTTCTAATACCCATTATCTATGCAACATCAGACAAAGTGGATGTTGGATTGTACAAATGAAGGATTTGTTTACCTATTTATTACAATAATAAGGGGAAGCCCAATTCATATAAGACATGATAGAAATGCTTGCTTCATGTTATTCGTACATCAGAAAAATATAGGTAGTTGCGAAATCTCGGTTTTTCAAAATTAAGAAAAAAATATATATAAAGAAGTAAAAAATAAGTTTATTGTCCCAAGTTCCAAACAAGTTTTTCGCTTTCATGCGGAGTTAGGAAAATGAGAAGTTGAATAGGTCCATTTCAGGGCAATGATTTATTATGTAGTTGCCTCTAAGAGGGAATCTAGACAGGGGGGAGGTACGTTTAGTTTGAATACATTCTAATACTTGAATAATGAATGATTCTATTCATTCAGAGAGAAAGCCCTGAATCTTAGAGCCTGTGTACAATAAACAAAAATATCTATGAACTATCTCGGATCATCATCTCAAGCGAGTAGTGCCTCCAGATGAGACTGTGCACTATCTATCGGTGTAGTGTCACATTCGCCGAAATTTGATAGATATATATATTACTGAATTACCTTACGCAAAATAATTTTTATAAATTGGACATAACAATAGGAAATGACCCAGAGTATTTCGCTCCCACCTGTTACAGTTCATGCACGACGGTGATTAAATTATGTGATATAATCATTTTTGTGGTATGTTTTCAGTTCGTCCTTGTACTCCACTCATAATTGTCATAAAATTCTTTCCATCAATCCATAACCTCACAGTCGAATGTAGTGGTCAGCATTCGAGCCATAACCTCATATTTTCGGGAAATATTATGAATTAGGACGTGAGTTCATGTAATTTCCGACGTCAATGCAAAACAATGATTCTCCCACATATCATTCATCGTAGGTTTAATGGTCTTAACATCTACGACATCCAATATGTCACTGCTTTCAACCACGGTTAGCAGAGTGCATAACTTGGGCGTAACATGCAAGCATATAGACCACTGTAAATATTGATGAAGCTGAGATATACTTCTGAGTTGAATGAACTGTAAACATTAGCAGAAAGAACCATCATCGATTTAGCGATGTTCAACTCATGTTGTAGGTTGGCATCGTTTTTACGAAGTGGAATGGAGCTTGAAACCTGATTAAATGGACTGTAAACCACTTTCGCGGTGAAAAGAAAATACTTTGTTATAAGCACAACAAAACGCATATTGCAAGTTTCTGAAGTTTTAGCAGTAAGCCCTAAGCAAACAGATTCCGGAGACCCCGAGGGCCGAGTTTTTAAACCATCTCCTTATTATGATCGAAAGTTCTCCTCCTGCTCGATATTTATCACTAAGTGGTATTCCTCGGAACCGGCATCCCCTCAGTAATCGAAATGCACCATTCCAAGTTGTGAAGCATCCAAAGAAAACAGTGCAGGAATTAAATTTCACGTCAGGCACTCGTAATAAGATTCATTTCAATTTCAAAGTTAAGACCTGAACTCCTTGAAATGATGACTTTGTGATTTTATACAATATACGATTAACTACAATTATTTAATGATTGTTATTTACTTTCGCTAGACAGAAGTAAGCTCGGACGAATATTTACGAAAAATAAACCAGTTTACTCGCTCAAATGGTTCTAACATAGCAGTTGGAGCAGTTGAGTTCTGTGGAGGAGAATCAGTCTATGCCGAAGTAATCACTCTCATTTGAACTCATAGTTTGCTCGGTCCACAGAATCCGCATCATAGTAGCGTTAGCCTGAGAATCGAGGACTCACCAAACTTAAAGGGACGACTAAGACACCTTTAGTTGCTTTCTAGCGTTAACCAGTAGCCTCCAGTATTGTGCGGAGTACACAACTGGACTTCCTTTATGGGGAATGAGCCATTCAAATGACTCTACCGGCATGAAAATGGTGAGAGGCTATCTCGTAGATGAAATAAATCTAAATGTCTCGACGCGCTCTTTCAAATCCTCTCATTTCCCTAAGGGCGACTTGCGTCACCTGAACTGAAACTAATAGGAACGAGATTCCTCTGGGAGCGTCCAAATGCCAGCTTCAGTTGCATAAGGTCAATCGTCACCCCGTGCTCGTGTTCCAAACGCTTAAACAGGTCTCCAAAACGGAAGGTTTTTGAAAGTGAAAGCACTCACTTGAATATTCGTTGATGAAGCGAATGTGCTTCCTCCATGGCCGCACATGAAAACGAGTTTTCTGGCACTTTTTAGAAGGTTTTTTTAATCATTCAGAATGGAACTTTCAAGACTGGAATTGAAAGCGTTACGTTCAATAACCTCCAATAGGAAGTTACAGAGTTTTGTAATAATATTCCATCCCTGAAGTTAATCAAGAGGAGCAACAAAACATCAGTGCCTGATGATTTTGTTGTCTAATAATAATCATTAGACAAATCGGTCTGACGACTTCGAATTACGATGTGGCACAGCAGAGTTTAACTTATTGATAATTGTGATTATTTCCAAAAGAGGTTGATATGTGTATGGATAGTTATCCCTTCCGGATAAAACACTTCAGCGGGATAAGTGCCTCACCCTTGGAAGGCTCATTCCTGCCATCATTCCACCAATTCCATCATGTTTTGTTATATGGTAGCAGAAAGTGGTTAGGAACCGTTCCTTCCATCCAAACTGTTCATTGGACCCTTTCTTACGCACTACCCCCTATCAAAATGAGCTTTAAATATGTAATATTACCAACTATTTACCTCAGCCGTTTCCATTGCGAACATTTTCCATCGCTCGAATACCGCTGCTTTTTGAAAGTACAGGGATATGACGGACAAGTATATTTCTCCTTCCTATTTCATGTAAATACTCCCCCCAGAGCTTTTAAGTTTACAAGACTGGTTGCTGGTTCTTGCAAGATAATCGCCTCAACCCTCGGAAGGGGTTACCACCCCATTCCACGACCTCCTTGTTACAAGTTTAATGCTAACAGAGCATCATTACAACACCCACAGTACACAGAATGAACCAACTATGGCTCTCTTCACTGTCTCAACAAAAACTGCTTCTCGAAATCTTTTGAGTACATTTTAAAAAATTTCAACTTTTGAACGACCAACAGTCGTAGTTTTTTTACTGAAACTGTAATTTGAAAATTCCATCTTTCCAAGTTTTTCTTCCGCACTAATGAGCCGAGTTTACAACATACAGCCCAAAATCGCATGTTCACAAAGAATGAACCTGTAACCTCACTACGACTTTTATCAACCTCTTTATGGTTAAAATAAAGAAAGTTTCTCAAATAAACTTCTCAAAAACTATAATAAGGATTTTGGGTTTTAACACAGATATTGTATCATTTATTTGAACAACACCATTCGGAGCACTGCACTACCAACTGCTTACATCATAAGGGGTTATATGGTTGTAACAAAGGTTAAAAACATGACTGTGAATCGCTAAGCGACTGCTGGATTCAGATAATATCTTATATTCTGATTCGAATCCTATTTCGTTTCGCTATTTTGGTGTCACCTTAAAATGTCAACATAGGTACGATACCAGATAATTACCTAAAAAGGAAACATGTTGTGAAGTAGCAGCGTCTAATCTTTTTAAGGCTCTTAAGTTGGTACCGTGAAATCCTCTCACATTCACTGAAGCCAATAGTTGAATGACAATGTCCAAAAAAGAAAGCAGCAGCCATGCTCCGTTCGTTTCCTTTTCGATCTTCATTTTCGCTTGAAAAACTACGACTTCTGTTTTCCCCTTATAAATTTATCCTCGGAGTGGAATGATAAAACCTGGAGGAACCGCGGAAGCAGAAAATGAATTCTCAGTCCAAGAATGGAAAGGACGAAGGGGATCCGAGGGATTTGGACCGTGCGCTCCGCACTACTGACCTTGTTCCGTCAATCTTGAAAGTGCATCCAGTGAATTGTGTCATCACGAAACACTGGGCTTTCGGGCACGTTTAATTGTATTTCTAATATTACTGAGGAGTTACATTAAAATAAATCTTATGTAATGCGGGAGTTATTATCATCATGGT
Source organism: Creontiades dilutus (assembly GCA_031894815.1). Lineage (NCBI taxonomy): Eukaryota > Metazoa > Arthropoda > Insecta > Hemiptera > Miridae > Creontiades > Creontiades dilutus. The sequence continues at coordinate 1,297,996 of JAVIWC010000742.1, read as the reverse complement.
GATTATAGGTTAAACACAGGAACCTATTTCCACTACAGGTGATCTTGAATGGAACACTATAAATGTATCTGAGAGCTGGAATAAACCAATTCTTCTTCGCTTTGGAAGTTTCTTTGTTTGTGCAATTTATCTGCATTTGCGAATTTGAATGTAAAATGATGCAGCACATTCTGGTGGAATGCAGTTTTCGTTTATGAAAACGGACAGCAATTTGTGCAATTTGTTCTCCGGTTGCAGAGTTTGGGCTGTTTATAATTGTTATTCAAGAGAGCTCCAACTATGATAACAAACAACTAGTTTGCGATGCACATCAGAATCGCAAACAGCAAACCACGAGACTTGCAAAAACAGAATAACAGTGAAGTGGAAAGCTATAGCATTGTATAGAGCATTGTATGGTCTACAAGATTTTTGTCATCTACGTATAACGACAAACCGAGAGTGATTGGAGTTACAACTAGTTTCGATTGCGTCTCCCTATAGTTTGCAGGAGTTTCGTTTTCCCTTTCGAAAGATTTTTGTTTCTTCAAAACCACAATTTTCAACTTGAATTTGAGTTTTAGACCATTCTGAACTACTCTCGTTTCCTGAATAGCTTGATTGATAAATTTTTCATCCCATTTTGTTAAAAGAGATCCCTGATGAATTTCAATGCTCCAAAACCATCACCTCACTGTGCCCAAGTGCAAATGTGAAATCCACTGAGCATAATTTCCTTAGGTGCTAATAATACAATCACACTCAAATTTGGAAGAAAATTGTGAAAAAATCGAATAATTTCACGAAAATTTCAACACAATTGTATCATTAGTAGCTGGTGCGCATGCGCGAATGTGAAATTCATTAAGCAGGCTTAGTTGTTACAGTTTGATCTAATTTTGATTAAATTTACAGGAAAAGTGCAAGTTAGGCTGTATATGATGATACGGCCAGTGTATTATTTACATATTTCGTCGCTCGCGTCCGAGTTGATAGCTTATCGGGGATTTGCAGAAGCGCCGGGGTCAAGTTCGCGGACTGTCGTTTCGCCAAATATCCCACCGATCTCATCGGCATCTTTAGTGATCCTCAACGAGAGCTCTCGTACAGTTCGTTTGCATGCGCAAACGTAAAATCAGTCAAGCATCTCAGGTCCTAGAGGTGCTATCGCGCTTAAACTGAGAGGATAGGTGAAAAAAGCCGAGAATAATCTTATATAAATTTCAAATGAATCGTGTCATTATTGCGTCCGCTGCATGCGAGATAGACCCGCAATACATGTCGACTCACCAACTTGAAGGCGTGGGTGTGCCGTGGTGATTTAGACCCTTGAATCACTAAGACAAGCTAATATTTCAACATCTTTCAAGATTATCGAAAACATTTCAATGGTCTATTCATTCATGTTATCGATAAGAAGAAAAACTATGTGCTACACTTGGCTGACATTAATTTCTTGACACATTAGATTTTTCTTGTTTCTTGATCCATTAAACCAGTTTTTTTTATGGAAATGATAAACCGAAATCTCTTTTGATACTACTTAACCAACAGCAATAAGATAACAAGGTAACTCCGTTGCCAAGATATAAAGTTCATCGAAGTATTGGTCATTTACAGTCGCGCCAGTGACGGTTAGGTAATCGCTACATTTCATTTCATTTACTTATTACCTTTTGATAATAAGTTCCTACACTCTTTGTTGTTTGGTTAGATAATAACGGGGCATATTTTTCAGTTAATTTCATTCAATAAATTAATGAAACAACCTAATTTGTACCGTATTTATTACACATAGGCAGTATTTCGAGCGAACTCAGTTAACGGCAACTTTCTGAAAGACAACTATAGCAAGAAAAAGATTGTTTCACCGGAAGATGATAACTTCATCTTTGCTGCGTGTTGACGGAAGAGTAACGCCTCGTGACTTCTCTGATAGTTGAAACCTGATTACAGGTGACAATTAAATGTTACAGTTAGGAACTCATCCGTTGGGCCTACCGTTACTGTCTATGGAGAGTTGGGGCTTCCAACAAATATAATAATGTAATGTAATTTTGGTTACCCATGTAGTGGGAGAAATTTTAGCTGGTCTTTTTAGTTCGGAAAGATTTTTCAAGGAAACCTATTTCGGTATCGCTCAGAATCAAACTCATGATTTTGACACTTTTATGTATGACATCATAAACCTTACAATTACAATCTATGGTAATAATCGTTCTCCCAAGGAGGTGATCAATGAAAGAATAATCAACGGGGGGGGGGGGGGGGGGGGGGGAAGGTTTGCGATTGGTTGGTAACTAATGCTACACTGAATTAAAGAAGTTAATATGTTAAAATAATTGAGTAGAAAGTAATAGTAAGTTCCTAAAAAAATTGTGTTTAAGGAGGTAAACAAAACATTTTGGTTCTAAGCTTTTAGAATCATTTTGGAATTGTTTAAATATAGGGTAAACTTAGTTTTGAGATCTTCTCCGTATTTCGTCTACCGAATTCGTAATCGATTGTCTACAGCACGTTCAAATATAATTTCAACAAATTCCATGAAGAAACTTCTTAAAATACTGGTTCCCAAGTATCATCGATTTAAAAAGGCGGCACTGATCAAAATCATTTATGACTGGGGACGCGCCTGAAGAAAGTTAAAATTCATAAATTTCTTAACATTATTTGGAAAACCTTCATCTTTAAATTTTGTGTGCGCTTTATTATTGATAAAAGCATATAACCAGTATATTACTGTACGATTAAACAATGTAGACAACAATATGAGGGAAATTTTGTCAGCTTCTTTCGTGAAACGTAACAGTTTTTTGTATGTACCGTTCTTCACTGGTTGTAATAGTTTAGGTAAATAATAAAAATTGCTCAGCAAATTGAACATTCGTTCCTCATTGTATGGTGGACCAAGGGACAGTTTATGATCCACGTCTTCGATCATCTATTCGTAATAAATACAGTTCTCTGGGTTATTATGTCGATTAAGAAGAGGCTTGTATCGATTCTACCGAGTCCAGTCCTTAATTTAACACGATCTCTCTGGGGAATTGAAGACTGAGTAGGTTAGGTTTAATTGGAACCTTATTAATCAACTGGTAGTGGTATGACCCTTTGAAGAGAGGCTCCCGATCATACACTAGCTGTTACCATAACTACTTTACATCCCAATACGGCTTCAGGCAGAGGTATTTGGTAGGAAAATTACTCATCAGGCAGCTCACAACCCAGCCTAGCTGCTGCATCAGCCCTATCATTGCCGGCAATATTAGTACGGGAGGGGATTCATTGGATTCTTACAGAGTATCAGGATGTTTCAATATTCAAGCATCGAAATCATCGGCTATCCAAAAGAGCTAAAATAGTCTGAGCTAAAAGAGCCTGAAATAGTCGAGGTAAAAAGGCTTACAAAATTGAACCATCCCGTACCGACAGCTTTCTATTTCGTTTTTTATTTCAATTATTTTTCCCTTTCCTTTTGCTTTCATAGAGCTACTAAATCATAACTATTCGCATCTCTGACATGCATAAAGATTACTCTGTCTGGTAAGAATGTGAAAGTGTTCCGGGCAAGCGTCCACTCTGACATAAATGGGAATAGAGACGCAGATGCAGTAGCAAGACGGATGAATACCGAGAAAACCACAGTGCAAGAGAAAATTGTCACGTCGAAGCCAAGAGAAGATTGGTTAAACGATTACTGCAAGGCAGAAGGGACTCAGTAAATATGAACATTAAACGTTCCACCATCTCTCCAAACCTCATAACTCAGCTCAAAGCCCCAGATCGTGTCCCACTTAGAATGAGTGGTTGACTTGCCTAATTGTGGATTAGTGAAGAATACCGCCGGGCAAAATTTCAAGGCAATGATGAGGCGTGTTGAAACTAAATGAGTCTCACAGTTTTCCGAATCCATCCGATTGTAGGTTATGCTAAAATTGACAAAACTATAACAATAAGTTAACAGAACTATTTCACGATGAGTAAAAAATGAATTGCTTTACTATTCGATCGAAATAATTTTCGAGCGCAGCTGATTTCAAAAAATTAAAATGAATGTTAAATCGTAGATATAAAGATGTAAGTATCAGTGTATATCCGTTTTCAGGGGGTGGTGACGCTGGTTGGGTGAAATTCACCCCCCAGAACTCCCCCCCCCCCCGACCGCGCCAGTGAAGGGGAGAGGGGTCCAGCGGGGCGGAGCGTCTCCCAGGGCAAACGACATGCTCCCCTCCTCGGGGACTTGGAATATACGATTTTTTGACTTTGCGTATTGTTTTTATACTCCCTCGTTGCGTTATTCACCTATTTCTTTTTAACCTGCGTAGCAGGGCCTTTAAACTAGTCTTCCACATGATATATTATATTATAATAACTTGTCTGAAATGACAGGTTGGACCAGCCCGCCGTCAAAGGGAACAATTTTCTCCTATATCAAACCTATCGAGGCGGACTTTTTAAAAGCTAGAGTATGTTCTCCAGTATTTTTCCATCAGTATTTTCTTATGACGTTGTCACGTTCAACTATTGTCAGTAAACCAAATTTACAGACAACCAATTTTTTTTTCTCATAATTCTAAACGGCCCATCTTCAATGCAGAAAAAGTCTGTTGCTGCTCTAGGCTCGCGGAAAGCATAAGCGTAGGCACGTACTCAATGCTATTTCCCTATAATTTCAATATAGATTTCAATATATTGTTGATTAGGGGTTAAATGATAATTTCCCTATTATAGTTATGTATATTTTTTTTAAATTTATTTGCGATGTTTCGGCCTTAAGATGGTTGCCTTCTTCAGGACAATAATTCACAATGTTAGCTTGGTACTATTGTTTTTAATTGCCATCTACCACGTTGAATCTAAGAATCTCATTTAGAATGTCTGTATTTTTACGGGGAAGATTTGAATGAGTTGAATTAATGGATACACGTTCCTGGAGCAAAACCAATGTGACTTTTTGAGGTTTGGTTGGAAAATTTGATTTCAAAAAGTTGTAATGTAGAGTTATAAAGGTTCGAATGATTTGTTCCTCCCTGGAGCTGGTGTGGTGGAGAACCCGTGGCAGTCATGGCCTGCGAGGCAGATTACGTCGTTCTACATTCTCTCAGTTTCTTACGCCTCTTCCCACTCCATTCACCTGCTGGCTACAACCCGGCTGTTAGTTGTGGATAACGTACCCGTTCTGCCTTTCGGTACAAAGAAAAACTTTTTCTTTTCTAACTTTTTTTTCATTGCGGTGGTTTTTGCTGTCCGTCTTCTCAACATAAAATATGTGTGACTGTAACTGTACCCCCTGACGCGGTCATTCAGAGTCGGTTTTCTTCCGTCGAAGATATTCAGGCCGCGCGTTACATCCTGGAAAAGTCGTCGTTACGAGTTTTTCAAAAGATTCGGTTGAATTATACTGATGCGTAACGATTATACTTAACAGCATATTGGTAAATGTTTGCCATGATGTAGAATAACAAGTGTTATTATTTCAGTTAACCGTTGCATTCTGTTCAAACTAGGGCTTTGAATCCAGTTAAAACTCTTTATTTTTTGCTCATTATTAGGTTTCCAATACTAAGTAGCTTGAGAACTGTTACCGGCCTTTCTTCATTTTTCTCCCCGATTACCACGTAAACTTTTTATATACCAACTCTTTATCCTATACTCGCACATAACAGTCTCCAACATGTAATCTTATCGGAGACATCAAGATCCAGTGTAAAGAGATAATGATAAAAGAATGGCAGGTAGCCTACGAGTTGAACTCCCTCGAAAAAGGTTACTTTCATTTCACCAGTACGCCAACAGTACTGGCTCTTCCATGGAATTTTGGAAGATGTGGACCATATCTCAATAAAGTGTAAACAATACGATCGTTCGTTGATCGATTTTTAGTTTTACAAAATTGTCGCCCTATTGTTCTTAAAGTATTGTAAATTGAAACCGTTCAGAAAGTAGAAATTGCGAGGAATGTACTCATACAAAGTCGTCATTTATAACCAATGTTTCTGCCTACGCGACTTTGTTGACTAACGAGATTCAAAGGCAAGGTAATGTTCTGTCACCACCCATCTCGCACTCTCTCTAAACGTGTACAAACCGAACGGATCAACTCGCGTTGGCAATAAACTCAAAGTAAAAATTGATAATTAGCTTCAACTTGTATCAACGTAAAACGTTCAATATTTCTGTGAGTGTTTCCCGTAGCATCCCCCTTGCTATCTCTTGTTTTTTTTTTTTTTTTTTTAAATTGGCCACTTCTCGTAAGTTGAAGAATTTGCAGCGGCGATCTACCAATACATCCGACCCCCCGGCCGGGGAACCCTCAACGGAAACAGTGAGACCTAAGCATTTTCTATCTTCTTGCGGTTGTGCCAATCTAACGATAAAAAAGTTCTGTTATTTCAATCATCATAAAGTATTTCTTCATTCCGTGGTGCAAATCCAGATTTTCTTTTTGTTACTCCACAACCAATTTAAGATGCATGTTCATGAATCTGCATTAACCTGTAAGTTTGATTGATCAGTATCGATCATACAAGTATTTATAGCCTCGCTGAATATCGATTGTATCGATTATCTCAAATACATCGATCCTTGTGGTGTCGATGACGGCTCAATAATGCGTCCCGATGTCTACATCCCGGGTGCCGATATCAACTTTCAAAATGAATACGGGAAGACCATTGTAAGGACACCAAAAAATAAGAGTGAAAGATTAATAATTATTGAAAAATCAGGCAATAGTCTACAGTGCAACCAACGAAAGTCAGAAGGAGCGCTACACTACAGGAATATGTGACCACATCAGAAAACATACAATAATTTGATAACAAGGCATTCGGTTTTCAGGAGGACGGAGTCGTAAATCTTTGCGTGCATAATACAAAAATACTTTGTTGTTATGGCGCCAAACCCAAATTTAAACGATGTAGCCAAAGATAGACTGATGTAGAGGAGGCACACAAAAATCATCAACTGATCAATCCAAATAGGTGTTTTGGTTGAGAACCGATTTACGTGGTCTAGGCATATCTCCTGAAATTCAATAATCGCTCTATCACCTGTGAAACACGCACACTCCGAAGCTTAGTACAGATTCAAATCATGAACGCAAGCCAATTGAATAATAAACACCAGTGAAAGAATACTTATTTACCTCAGTAATAATATTGAATAATAATCCCCAGTAATAATATTTACCTATATATTATCAGCGTTTCATACATATCAGAATGTTGCTTCAGCCTGTTATCGGCTATGAATACTGACAAGTATCCACATCGGCTATCACTCCAGTAACCATGTGCAAAACTACAATCGACGCTATCGGTTAAATATGTTACAAAAAAACGAATAATTAACGAAAAAACGTGAAATGTTGGCACCAAAATCTCTCCATACAAAATTTGAGATCATGGTTTTTCACTTTACATAGTAAAATGTGCCAAATCCTCAACATCTAAGATGCATATCACGCGAATGGCGATTTATTTTACCAATTCCATCAATATTGTTATTACACCCATAGTAATTTCTTGGCATTCTGCATTTGGATTTATAGAAGATTTTCGGTTGTCGTCCAATTGTTTCCCAAGTCAAGTAAATTGAAACCTTCAGAAAAAAGAGATTGTGCGAATGAACTCATACAAAATCATCATTAATGACCAATTTAAGATGTGTGTTTATGAATCAGCATTACCTGTAAGTGTTGATGCAAGTATCGAGTAGATGTTATTTGGAAAATAACTGAATTAGTGGAGGAACCATTATCGCTATGGAACTAATGGAAAAAGAACGTGTGAAGTGTTGCTCTGAGTCAAGGGCAGAATTATTTCCGCGGTGACTGCATAACGTGAATACATGAGGAAGCCAGGAACAGGTCACACTCTTGTACATAACTACACACCGGAGGAGTAACTACCTCAGGTACTGCGGCTGATTGGCGCGAGAAGGCGGTTCATCAAGCTCCCATCACCGTAACAAGACGTGGTGTAATGGAAATCCGCTATATGGGAGAGGCGCTGTGAGCAATCAAACTCGACCGTAGTCATTCTAATACCACTTTACCTCTTCGACTATTGTATTTCCTTGAAACCATTCATTTCGTATCAGCGGCGCTCCGCGTTCTCTGACTGACCCTACCGAACTCATTACGGAAGGAAATTGCATAAACAAGGAAATCAGAACGGTGTCTGGCGTTCGAAGTACCCAGCGGTGGAGGTGGAGAAAGAACAAATTGAGGGTCGTTATAAGAAACGACTTCGTTTGATGATTTGCTTTGCATTATGCAAAACCTTGTCGTGACAGACACGAAATATTAGAAAAAGATTGCGTCCTTGACACAGCGAGTGGACATCATGGAGAATGCTGGCGAATGAACAACATTCGCAAGAACGGATTACAACCGGCATTTTGTCGGTTCGTGGTTAACTCAATTAACCCAACAGTTTTTCTCGAGCACACAATCCTTTCATTTTTTAACGATATATAGTTTCTTTGCTACTCTAGGAGAAAACTCATTTTCAACACCCCTTCCAAATTGGTTGATTCGTGTTTCAAAACTTGTAAATTCCAAAAATCAAATTTAAAACCACATTTTTTTCTATCCGTCCACCATCTATTTGAAGATTTTCTTCAAATCCACAGGACCAAGTTAACGAACTATCCTGACCAATGAATTCCAACTTGCTTTTTGAATAATTAATTTCTTGTCGAAACATTCTATGAGGATATCTAAAATCTGTTCTTCAATATGGAATAATTGCTTGGGATGGGACATACTCATCCTATCTACATAAATTACAAGAACGCCAAAACAATCATAAAAATTACGTTATCGTTACCTCTTCGGACTACCTGCTAATATATTTAATATTGCCATGCTGTTTACTATAGGAAAGTTATACGTCAAAAATGTACTTCTGACATTCCTCAAGGATCCATAAGTAATAGGTTCACAATGAAATCCAATGTATACACAATCTCAGGAAACGTAATACCTATGACGAGATTAACGTAGTCTACTCACACCCAAAATTCATAGGTACATTGTCCACATTTACATTGTCCACACAGCTTTAGGGATAACTGTGAAAATGCTAAAAGACACACAAGATTAAACAACAAGAAACGAATTTCAACATGGCTTGTAGAAAAAGAGGTTGCGTTACGTGAAACTGTGTTAAGTAATATTACAGTAATACAGTAGTACAGTAATTGTTTAGGAATTATCCTATTTCAAAATTGTAGCCATAACATTATGCAACAATAGTACTTATCATGTTAACATTTCGGCCGAGACATGGCCTTTTAGGCATGATTGGTTCACATTTCTTGAGCTTGGGGCAGTATTACCAGTAATTATCTGAACTAGAACATCACTTATCAAGGTTCTGGGAGGTGTTTTGTTGACGTTTTTGGTATGGGTTCCTCATTTTGAGTTCAAAAGCTTGAAATGCATACATCCCTCTAAGAGTTCGTAGCGAAATTACAAGAGGAGTGCCTAAAAGGCAGATGTCCCTTGGAGTATAGGTTTAGGTATCCATCCGAACCGTAATTGCATTCGTGTCCCGGCCGAAGTGTTGATATTTACAGAATTTATTTCTGTTAGACGTGTAATTAAGTATTTTAAATGATTAAATGGCCTAAAGTTTAAACCTTGAATGAAAAGCCAAGACCTTTCCCAACAGCACGGGCCCAGCCTACCGTGGACAAAGTAAAATACACTGCCAAGGAGATGGCACAGCAGCTTCTTCGTTACATCCCTACAAATTGCATCAAAATTGTAAAAGTTATTTCTGTTTCAAGAATTTCACGTTAGCGCATGCGCAGAGCGTATCGCTAATTATATTGAGATGAAATTCCTATGGGACCTCAAGAGACCTTCTCCGCATAATCCCTCAAAACATGAGCTAAATTCATTCAAAATTGTGGAAGTTATGGCTGTAACAAGGAAATGCGGACAGACAGACCGACAGATAGACAGACCGATATACAGGCAGACAGACCGACAGACACGGCACCAAATTTGTTCAGCATATGGAACGCAAAATGCGAGTGGAAATTTTGAATTCGGACAACAAACATTTTTTGGCTCCCGATAGTGGACCAAGGCTTCCTCTGCTTCGTAGACTCGGAAGCAATAAACCGAGTAGATCATGTTCAAAATTGTGTGATCCAAGAGTATGCAATTGTTTCAATTTTATTTACTGACTGAATAAATTATCCATCTATCTACCTTTCCAAGTATGTACAGCCTCCAAGGTAAAACCATGAACTCTTCAGATTCCAGGCTTTCTCTAGGTGCTGCAGGAAAATCGGCTTAACCATTGGATGGGGTGATTGCTCTATTCCATTAGCTTCTTGTCAAAATTTCCATTTATCTTTTTTCTAAAAAGTTTTTCTTCTAATAGCGAATGCCATGAGAAGAAAATAAAATTTTGTTCGTTAAGTTTTCCAATAAATGAATTCTTCCCATACAAGGTTTCCTATCTTTTGATTCTACACGGTTCATTTATAGCATTTACCAGTTTAGTTAAACCTTTTTCCAGAAGAATTAAACCTTTTTCCGAAACAATTGAGCCTTTTCCCAATTGAATTAAACCTTTTCCCAATACAATTAAACTTTTTTCCAAAACAAAGAAACCTTTTTCCGAAATAATTAAACCTCTAGCGGTAAAATAAGGAATCACGAAACAGTTTAATAATGAATTAGGTTTAATCACTAGGAAAGGATTCAACAGTGCTGTCTACTTCATGCTCACTGATATCCCCCCTCCCTGATAGCTCCCCTTCTTTTGAGAAGTTTAATTATTTCGGAAAAAGGTTTAATTCTTTTGGAAAACGGTTTATTTCAACTGGGAAATGCTGTATAACTATCCCAACCATCCAACATCTGTTACCAGCCATTGTAATCCCGTCTTACGAGTTTCACAAGAAGCGATCTTCAGGACTCACTTACGCCTCGTTCCCAAAAGCCTACAACGCCTGAACAAGTTCCATAAAAGGTTTTAACTCACTCCGCCACCCTGAGAATCTCACATCGGGTGTTTTGTTTTTCTTCGTTCACGTCGGAGATGTAGCTCGCCCGCATTTTAAACGTAGGTAATTCGCCAAACAGAGGGGTAACTGAAGAGATTCATCGCCCGTTTATGCGGGTCCCTAATGCATCGAATAACCTTCACGCACGCGTCCTCACGTACCTCGTTAGAAGACTCCTTACATAGCAAAGCCGATGATTACCTACTTTAAAAAATACTTAAACGCTCACTATTAGTTACAAACCACGGCGTATTTTATTTTCAAGGTCCGTCTCTATTCCTAAATACATATAAATTGAAGAATAAACGCTGCGAATTGATACTCAAAGGTTTGCTATTTCTGTATTCAATGTCCCCTTTTACGTAAATCAGTGATTATGACTATTAGTCGCTGTCAGTGGTTGATTATCTAAACTCGGCGCATACGTACTTGAAATTGTATTCTACATTTATACTTCACCGCCCTAGATCGATTAAGAAGCAAGTTACCCACGAATAGATCACTGAAACTTAATTAGATGAAATAAAGCTCCTACCCATAACAAATTGTATTTTTTCTTGTGATTCTTTGTCCCAGGTCTAGTTTGTCTGAATTCCTACCCCGCCCAAACATATAAACGCTTTCCATTTTGGCCCAAAAACTGCTCACAAGCGTGGTTTTTCTAGATTTTTACAGACATAGGCAAATGAGCCGTCATTCCCAAGTACTTTTCAACGCCGAATCGATTGAGATGGCCCACGTATCAGTCCAAGCTCGTCTGACCTAAAAAATATTGTTGTTAAGGATTAAAACTTGGAAATCGGTTGTATATACATTCCAATTTGTCATTTTCTTGTTCACCAGTAAGAAAATCAGTGGTGGAGGGGGAGGGTCATTAATAATAGATCTTTCGAAAATAATTTACAGCTTTTTAAACTTATAATAAAGTAGCATTGGGTCTCATTACGTCCTCGTCTTGGACTTGTGAAGTGTGATCTAAAAAATCTAGCTAAATAGGTAGTCGACTCGTTTTTCAAGATAATATTCGAAAACCGTGGATTTTGACCCAGAAAATCACGTCTTTTCCTTTTTTTTTTTGCATAAAATGTTTTTACAAATTTTTGTTTTTTTGCACATGAACTCTACAGGAGGTCCAATGTCCAATTGGTCCTAACTTCTAGTCGGCCCGATCACCTCAAAAACATAGGTGCTGTGGGCCAAAAGTTGGAGAAACCCGTGTTTTTGGGGTCTTCTATTGACAGAGGCCAGTGAGATGTCATTTTCAGTAATTTTGAACGAAAAATCGACGGACATAAGATTCAGGCCCCCATAAATTCAACCAAGACAAGTAATTGGACTGAACCTAAAAGTTCCCCCCAAACCTTACATTACCCTGCACAACCACGCAGTGTTCGAAAAAATAATAAACCCATGTGTTGAATAGGCAGCGTTTCTGTCAATTTTCAAGCTCTTAAGGAGAGCGATCTGATGAATGTAAGGTGGTCCCTGTAGCTCATTCTATTCATTGAAGGGATGTCTATCAACACCAAACGTAAAAACGCTAATATAAATTCCAAGGTTCTCAATTTTCTGCATTTTTTATTATTAACTCTTAGATTTCACCTTTAGGATTGACAGACTGATGACCAGAAGTCATTCCGAACTAGGCTCCGTTTGTGAATGACTGAAAATGGTGAACCAACAGCTGGTTTCGATAAGAAGGCAATGTAGGAATAGTCTGTCGTTCCGATTTGAAACCGCTACTGTGAATGTGTTCACTGTACGAGGTATTGTACAGTTGAACAGACCTACCCAATCATTCGAAGGGATGATTGCGAACCCCCATAATGCGGTCATATGACGATGGGATTCCCTGAAAGTTGTGCATAATTCACTAGAAAGGGTAGATGGGGAATGAAGTCATAGTAAGAAGTCTTCTTCACTGTAATTGACATAGAATTTGACGATATTAGCCCTGTCGTTCCTCTTAATTGCTCCCGAGTCTACCCATAAGCAGCAGAAGCTTTTTTCTCACTTTTGAAAAATGAAAATTTTAGTTTTCTCCAAAATCAAAACTTCTTTTCCCACTTTACGTTTTAGGCCGCTCTGAACAAGTTTTCAGCTTTTTTGGAATGGAGCACGTGATTTCAGACTGTATTCTTACGCTTAATAACTCAATCATCTTCATTTATTCATTTTCGTAATATAGACTTTGAAAAACGCCAAAAAATAACGAGCCCAACGCTTTGATGTACTAATTTCCGATTTTATGGTTATTTGAAGTGTTTTCAACCTGTAATGATATCCGGCACATCCATATTTATTGTACTGAAATATCTGCGTCTTTGGTTAGCAGTGATCAATTAAGATTTATGAGATATAAACTTACCTTCTTAATAACCAGGACTGCAAACGATAAAATTCAACTATAAATTATGTATATTCAATTTCAAGATTCAACTTCTTTTCTGCAGGATTTCTCATGAATCACATTAATTTTGATTTGAATGTTGTTACAGGTACGTATAATGAAGTAGAAGAACGCAATCTCGTTACCTAACTTGGTCACGTGAGTAATTCGATAATTGTTACGGCTGTGTCTGTTTACAACAAGCTGGGGAAACTATTGGTTACGACACATCTCTAAAATGAAGTAGACACAGACGCCACGCAATCGGCTCTCAACCCAATCGAGCAGAGCGATATAGATCTTGAACTCGGTTGGGGTGCCGCTAGGAACACCGAGGTATCATCACAGATGTGAGATGACCATTTTAACTCGTTAATTCAAACGTGCCTTTGATATTTTCCACGATCTTGTATCTATTATACAAGACCCCATTTTCAAAAATCATATTAGGCAGGCTGGTATCCGATTGAAAATATTTTACGGTCCCATCAACTTGTAATCGTTTATGAAAGGAAATACTTACAAATTATAACCCTTTTCAAAGATCGCAGCTCTATAACTCAACTTGAGCAGTGTAATTCACAATCATGTTTCTTCACTATCTGTAGTAGTCAAAACAAAATGTCTGGGATTCAGGGCAGAGAACGTTCGAAAACTGTTATAGCCAGACTTCAAATGTTGATTCTCAATTCTTTGACATATTGGCCGAATTATGTTTTGTGGTTGGTCTGGATGTTAATTCTTTCAAAAGAGCATTCCTAAATTGAACAGTTACTATTTATTGTTTAGGTCGCATAGGATTTGAAAAGGGTCGCCGAGCATTTCGAAGAACAGTTGAGTATTGGGTGAGAATAGAGGGGACGTGAGAGAGTGGGCTTCCACTCTGCCTGGATCAGTTGATGATAATGGACATGCTAGAGTGCAACTTGCATCTCAATTGTGCTTTGGAACATACTGCTGACAGCTTTCCGCAGCAGAGACTATTGGATGTAGTACACGCTAAGTCTATCAGACCTAGGTGCTCACCTGAGAGCAACGGAGGAATCCCTGGTTTAGCATTGATGTCGACAAGTGTCTGAACTAAAGCCAAAAATGTGCAGTCTCTATTGAAATTCCAGGTTTTGCGTTACAGGAAAGAGATACAGCACATGTAGAATTGGCATACAAAAAGAAAGCAAATACACCACAAAAGAAGCTTCTACAAGTAGGATTATTCAGTTGACATTTGTTTTGTTGAGTCGTTATAACGTGTATGGAGACGCGGCCAGTTCATGTTCTTTCCTCCCATTTACAAGCCGTTTCTGAATCATTATTTGGCTGATTGCATAGAGTGTCTTCCATTGAGGTGGCAGAAACATCAAGAATCGATTCTACAATTGATTCGCAACAAAGAAAAATGGTCGCAACTCTTAATTCACAAAATAAACTCAAATCAGAGGATACCGTTGAAAAGAGCTTCAATGTTCCTAGTCGTTGGTGACATCGTTAGAGAGAAACATCCGCAAAGTAATTTTTACAGGTGAAAAAATATTGCAAAGTCAAAGTTCAACATTTTGTTTGAAAATTAATGTTTTTAAGCTAATTTTTCACCTGTAATTAATACCGATATCTCGTGGGAACTCAACGAGAACCAGTAACCCAGAATCTCAGCTTTCCAGCGGTGAAATCAACTTTGACTTCAATACGCTCATTAGGGGAGAAAAAGATGTTTGAACGAATAAGAAATACTTATATCGAAGGGTTCATCACTTTAAATTCAACACCTTCCTTCTAAAAGGACCTGAGGCCGAAAATGGGTAGTCATTTTCAGGGCCGGAGATGGGTTGGCATCAAATTTAGAAATTTTAGTTCATTCTAATTAAGAAAACGATTGTCTGATACGTCAAAATTATTTTTGTTCTACTTTTTGCCTGTGAAAACTGCTTTACCGAAGTTTATTTTCCATCAAACGGATAGAAAATTCAACGTTCTTTCCAACGGGATCCTCAAATTTGGATTATTTTGTAGGTCAAAGGAGCTATCGCCATTTTAGTGTCGTAAGGTGAATAAAAACCATTGTAAAAGTGAAAAATGTCGTTTATTCATCGATTTTTGGTTGAGTAAAAAAACCTTTATGTGGCACTTTTTGTATCTAATTGTTAGTGAAATATCCCTTTGAAGTTCGGTCCACCGCAACGATACACTTCCTGTATATTGAAATGCTGCAAAAGTGACAGTAAACATACTTAGCTAAGTGATTAACAGCTTTTTCTCTGGCAGAAATTAGTTTTTTAATGGAAAATGTTCATGATAATCTGGAATTCTGGTAACTTCATTTGTACCGCTTTGCATTGACTTTGTCAAAATTTCCGTCGATATTAATATGATTGTCCTTCTAAAACTACTGTTTGACATTGTTATTCAGTGGCTGTTCCGTTTGCATTAATTCACCCTAGTAATGGCCGGCGGGTTTGTACGGATTCACGATTTGTATTTCATTGAACATCAACAGATGCAATCGAATAGCTATTGCTAATTGATATTCTCAATAAGCCAGTTAACTGAATAAGTGCTTATACCGTTGAAAACACTATAATACCCATTATGGCATTCTTTATTACCTTTCCATGTGCTTTAGCCTGTAAGTGGTTTAGTGACACGTTGCTGACAATTACTATGAGGAATCGAGTTAAGAAAATTATCTGCATTAAGGCCGACTGATGATAGCGATGAGTTAAACACTGGGTTAAAGGTTTTCGGAGTGAGGCAACACTTTTTGGTCGGGACAGCCGTAGCCTCGAATCGTCAATCATGGCCGACTGACATTTTCGGCAATCGTAGCAACAGCAATGGAATGCCGCTGTCGAAGCCCCAACAGGTCAAAAAATACCCGCGAGGTCATTACTTCAAATGGACTCAGAATTTGCCTGTAGATATTCTCAGCATTTTATTTATTCTAATAGCACGGATTTGCAAAAGGTTACAAACACGAGTCAAACCCGAGTTTTAAACGAATTCTAACATTGAATAAAATCATGACCTGTGAAATCTATTTAGATTTGCATTTCCGTGTTCCACATTACGGAACAAGGTTAGAGTAGATCTTTCCTGTTCTCACGCTGTCCACTAATGACCTCAATCATGACTCCATCAGTAGTATTGCATATATCCTGATGATTTGCACAACAGATAATTGGAGCTTACACGCTAGGTGCTTTAAAAATGGGTAGACGTCGATTGTTGATGTTAGAAAAGCACACGTTAGCACTACAATATTTCACTTTTAAGTGGGACCCGAAATGTGTACCTTGAGATTTCAGTTTTGGAGATCGTATAGAATACCTGTTGAGATTTTGTATCAAAGCCTGAACCGAGTCAATATTATTTTAGTTATATCCAGAACTGATTTTGGTTTTATCGCTAACAACAGATAAAAAATCAATTAAATGATGAAAATTTGTTCCTGAGTTTATGCTGCATTATTTGACCTTTACTGAGTGGAAATCTATCTCTGGTGGAGGGCATTGAAGGCACAACTAACGTAGATTCCAACACATTCACCCAGGGACGTAACCAGCCCGTATTTCACCAGGGGCAAGAAATAAGTTTGGCGCCCCTGGGGACCCGATATCTCATGACCATCTTAAAATACCAATGAACAAAAATATAAATATAATTAATTTGATTCATTCACAATGTATAAACTCTTTTACTAAAAGGAGGAAGGTTTGGTAAGTAAGTGCTCAATGCAAAATACCATATAATTTTTATTAAATTTAACAAACTAATAGATGATAAATAAATTTTTGTACGAAATGGAAGCCCTAAACAAAATTTAAAATGAAAGTTGTCGTGCTTTTTTTGCTGCAAATCTTTTAATGATACCATCAAAAGATAGTGCTGAAGCTATTTTTTGCTCTATTGATATGATGGCCAAGTTGCTTAGTCTTTGTTGCCCTGTCAAGTTCCTGATGTAGTTTTTTATTATCCTCAGTTTTCTAAAACTTCTTTCATTCGATGCTACACACACGGGTATTGTAAGAAAAATTCTCAAAGCTGTGGTTATATTGGGATAGGCGTCATGGAGGCCGTTTTGGCAAATATAAACCAAAAGTTCGAATGGAGTAGACTCGCCTCGTCAACTACCCTGCATACGGCCGCTCGAAGCTAGTTCTCGCCTCGCGAAGTATACGTTTTCTATATCCTTTGTCCTTTCTTGTAGGCCTATTGCATTCCTTATTTATATTATTTTTCCTTTTAGTAAATATTTTCAAATTTACTCCAAACGGTCATAATATTTAAAAGAACTTGGTAAGCTGTCACTTTTTTGCCTATTTGGTGCCCCCCCCCCCCCCTAGTTACGTCCCCGCATTCACCCATAGTTTCGTGATGCACTTTGGCATTGTCGAAAAAAATGTGGATGAAACGTAATCCCGCAGTTATCAAACCACCTGGTGAAAGTGGTGTTAGAAACCCTAACCGTGGTCTTGTTCACCTATGAAATCATAATATGCAGATATCTACTCAAGTTCACACTTGAGCGATCCTTCAGTGGAAAGTGGACAAAGGTGAAGGTCAGTTACAGCCAGAGAAATCCCAGGAGTTCGGCGGCGCGCATATGGCAGAGGCATGTGGGGATAATCAAATGTGAGATGGAAAGTTGACCAACGAAAGTGAAGGTGCCTCTCGAGGCAGGGAGCAACGAACGATCTGCTCCGTTGTTATTAGTAAGAACTGCCGGGGCAAGGCCGCCTTTCTAATCTGATGAGGCTTTTAGTGCTGGGCTTTGCCCGGTGATAAATACTTAGACAGTCAGGGGAAGAGGACTTTCGTTTTCTTCCGCTCCAACAGTATAAAATAGTGCGGAGATACTAGAGAGCTCCCTGGGATAAGATAGTTTCAATACTGTGGGTGAAGGTTTCTGTGTTTAGGGCAACTAAGAGTTTATGCTAATTCAAAAATATCAATGGAGAAAGTGGGAGTTAGTATACAAAGAAGTAATTCCGTTTCCACGAAGCACTGCTCTCTTTTACATCGATTTGTACGTCTGTTTGGATAACCCAATTACACCCGCAGACGTCCTCTCTTCGCCTTGGAATGAATCCCCGTCTCCAGAAAATATTCATGTGCAAAGCAACAGGAATAGGAAAATGCGTTGGGGATCTCTAATAATTCCTTACCATCTTATGCGGCCATATAAAAGCGAAGAATTCATAACCAAATAGTTTCCTTTTGGTTTATGTTTTTCAATAATCAGCCTTTTAATGGTATTGTAAGAGAATGATCCATGTATATTACAATTCGACGGTTCTTCGATCAATTGTACTGAATAAGTAAATCCTCGTCATCACCAAAACGAGTTCAAATCGTAAGGTGCACAGCATCCATTAAAGAAATCATAAACTTTTATTAGCCATCCCATCACCGAGCTTGCCCTCCTATTTGGCTTCGCTCCCAACTAGCAGAAACTGTCTCAGGATTGCGACTCGTTGTCATTTACGGGAATCGTGACTTCCACCGCTAATGTGAGACACAATTTTATTCTTGCACCAGAACATTAGCCGTCGGGGTCCACTATTACTCCGGTAACTACGCGCCGTACGAAGATTACGTTTTTACCGCCTGTACCTCGCGACCTCGGAAACGCCGGACTTCCATTGAAATACAAGAAGACACCAACGGTTTTGCTGAGTCCTTCATTTTTTCTTTTCTTTGCGTGAGCCTTTGAAAGACTGGAAGAAATCCTGCTAGAGAAAAATTCAACGAGGTAATGAGTTTAGCTGAATGAATATATTCAAGCGTGGTATAAACGGTAAATTACCTGGCCCAGCCTGGAAAAATAGGAATTGCAGTCTCCGTTTATATTCGCTACCGCATTAAAACATTGGTGGAATAGTAAACTGTTCTAAGGTCCGAGATTCTCAACATCATGCTACCGTTTTATTGTGTTCATTACACTACAACAGTTGAGATTCCCGATTAGATGTTCTCAAAATTTTCGGGGTATGACATCTACTCCAGCTAGCGTAATGAAATTTGTACGATATCAAACGCGTATGTATTAGCGCTAGTAGTCAAAAAACTGTGTGTCCATCAAAATAAGAACAGCGGTAAATCACTGTCACACCCAAAACTTTACAAAGCTGATATACAACATTGATGACATTTTCAGGGGTTATGCGGGTTAGGTCCCGTGTGAATGTCATTGCCGTCGAATCAGTATGCAATCGGGAGTTCGAATCGATCGTAGATGGCTGATAATTTATCGTTTTCATTTCGTTCAATACTTGATGCCCACTTCAGTTTACAATACAGAATACTGTCCTATGAATCGTGTTGGTATTGGTTTAGTAATTTGTATTCAACGTACCAATTAAAGTATATTTTTATTAAAATAATTCTATATTTATATAAATGAGTGAGGAATCTAAACTGGTCTTACAACTTGGCTGACGTTTTATAGGTATCGACCACTTGAGTACAGATGGAACTGAAAGAGTTCAACATACATTCTTAAAAAATCTTCCGTGTTTTACAAGAATCAGAATGCCTTTTCGTTGAATACAAATGAAAAATGAAATACGAATTACGTCGTTGGTAAACAGAAATACGTCACTGCTGGCCTTTTTTATGTGCGAAAATTCACTAATGCCTCTTCACCTCGAATTTTTTAATTCATAAATTCCAACATACAGACTCGAATAGCATACCTGATTTTCCTGACATTAATTGAACGACATGTTGTCACAACACCCGCTAGTGTTGGAGAGTGAACAGCGTTATTGCTGGTCGGTAAATTGAATTTAAAATCACCAAAGTTTCTCGTGAATTCTGTCAAATACATTGCGTGCCATGGCCAGTTTGTTTGATTTTGGTAGAAGTAGTGATTTTTCAAAATAAATGTAATGATATGATATACAGGGTGTCCCACGAGTTGTTTCCCGCCCTCCTAAAATCGTCCAAAGGGGAGTAAACGAAAAAAAATTTCTTTAATTCTTCATATTTTTTTGCTAGGATTTCAAATATTATATTTACGCACTCCGCGCAACTGCGCA
Organism: Creontiades dilutus; assembly: GCA_031894815.1. Taxonomy (NCBI): domain Eukaryota; kingdom Metazoa; phylum Arthropoda; class Insecta; order Hemiptera; family Miridae; genus Creontiades; species Creontiades dilutus. The sequence continues at coordinate 1,277,563 of JAVIWC010000742.1, read as the reverse complement.
ACTATGCGCTAACTATCTTATTTCAAATGGGAACTCGAATTTTTTATTGCAGATTCGGATTCTACTCAAAATTCCATGAAAAGTTGACCCCGCAAACAACTTTATTAATTGCGCGCAACTGCAAACCAATTGATTGCAAAGTTGCGCAGCCCCGAAATTGTCAAATAGCGGATGATGATGAGCTGTGACATAAATTTAAAGTGTGACACATGAATTTTCATTGTTTTTTAACGCTGATTCACGTGATGCTATCCGTTTTTTGATTCGACTCAATTTTTGCGGTATAATGACCGGAATTGGTTTATTTTGCTTCCATTTTTTAATTTTAGGCCTCTGTTTTCAGATTTTTACGGGAATTAATTTTCGAGGTCTGGTTGAAAAATGTGAAAATAGGAGATTGATCAAGTGAAAAACCATCTTAACCTGAGAGTGGCATATATGAAGATTTTTCACGCGAAATAAACAAATTTCGGTCATTATTCCGCTAAGATTGAGTCGAATCAAGAAGCAGATAGCATCACGTGAATAAGCGTTGAAAAACAATGAAAACCTGATTCACATGATGCTATCCGCTTCTCCCAATCCATATCAAACGAAACCTTTTCCATATTCCAAATCAAATTAAACCTTTTGAGAAAATGAGTGAAATAAGGCACCTAGATTGCAAGATTAGGTAGATGCAATTACAGCTAATGAACTTCATGCATAGGATTATCGAAGTACATCTCACCTTTGTAGAATAGGAAACAAGTAGGTAAAAAGGTTTCCTATTGGTCTGGAAAAAGTTTCTTTGATATGGAAAAGGTTTTACTTGGTCTGGAAAAGAATGTGTCTTGTGGAGTCTTCGAAATGCAGCAGAAACCATTCTCCCGCAAGTTTGCACTTCCCGGAGAGCGTTGTGAAGACCGTACTTCTTTCGATCGCTCGAGGCCCATCCCGTTAGCTCCGTCCTAAGGTCCTTGAATGATTTCGAAATCCCGGAAATCGCCTTCGCGCATCCCCGATAGATCCTTGCGCAATTTTCATCAACCGAATCGGGCGGAAGCCCCAAGTTTGTCTAGGGATGCTGCGCCTCCTATAAACCATCCCGCCTTCTTTTCGAAAAACCTGGAAACTTTCTCTCTTTTATGGGCAAAGTGTGAGGTATTCGCGAAGCGTACAGTTTCAGAGAGAAATCGAAATTAACGGTGCTTGCACAATCACCAACGAGTACTTTCGCTGATAAAATGTAATTAAATCTGATGGTAAACGCATCCCGAAGAAGTTTTCATCAGGGAAACGAGTATAGTTCAACATATTTGTTAGTTAAATAAAGAAAAGCATAACCGAATAACTCATAAGGTTCATGACATGCTTTAGAACAACGTTTCAATTTATATTTATACGGAACATTCTTCTAAATTGAGCAAATCTGTATAGATGTAGTAAAAATGTATAAGCTCCTGCTTGTGTCTGGTATTTTTCAATTTAACAATATTGGGTCATTAGGTAAAAAGACGTCTAGCTCAATAACTTCAGAGGGTTCAATCTAAAATTTAAAAAAAACCGATCGGTGATGGAAAATGAAGGCTAGTTACAGTGGAAGAAAGTGTTCTACTTACGATTAGTTGCTATAGATACTCGCCTATTCTTGATACAGGCTCTGGACGTGATAATTCTGTATGGAGTGGCAGACTTCTACAGCTGTGTCAGTTGGGATGATGTTCACTGATTAATGAAAGAATTTCAGGCACAAAGGCATCAAAGCGAACCACGCGGAAACAGCCGATTATTCTCATATCACAGCAAAGTGTTCCGATACTTTCGAAAAAACACGGGAACAGTAAAAGAGTGTTTTGATTCTGATTTATAACCACGAACGAGAGTGTTGAGCAACAGGTTAGAGCCATTTGTTCCCAAGAGTACCCTGTTGATCATGGTAGCCGTGCACAGAAGGGGTCCCTACTCCTAGAGTACTGTAATGTATCACATCTCTCCCTCTTTATTCAAAAACGTAAAGAAATATAAATTTCAGAACAGATGTAATAACATTGCATTTTGTATATACACAGAATTACGAAGTAAAAGAAAATCTGTTTACTATATTTACAACGATAGCGTAGTTTACACAAAGAAGAGATCCCTTACGTGATAAGGAAATCTTATTCTGTGATAACAGGTTGATTAAAAATCCTTATAGTCACGGAAGAATCTGAATTTTCTAAGTTAACTGAGTTGAAATTTGATTAGGAACTATTGCATTTTCGGAATCTTTCATTGCAAAGTGAGTTTATCAGACAAGTTGGACTCTTCAAACCAGCAACATCTTCACATTATGACTTCAAAATATTTGGTCCTTCAGAAGACGATAGCTACGTACAGAGTAAGTATAGATATTTAGGAGAGTAAATAAACCATTCTAATGTTCTCCAGTGTTTTACGTTAATAGACGCGATGAATCGAGAACCCGACGTCTCTTGCTAAGGTTAAGTTCCAGCTTAAAACGCGTGACTTCAATCGATATTTTGGATTTCAGAATCCCATTACCCCTCAAAATACGGAGGATGGTGTCCTGAGTGGGTTCCCAGATTACGGAAAAAATAATTTAGAAAACCTAATTAATTTGTTGACACGATTGGCGCGCACAAAGTGGTCTAAAATCAAATTGATTTGCTAAAATTTAAATCTTTCCTACACTTAACAATTGAAGTCCCAGAATACGGGAAAAATAGTATTGAAATATCTAATTCGTTTGTTGACATGATTGGGAAGCATACAGTGGTCTAACAAATAAAAATAAAATTGATTTGCTAAAATTTGACTGAAGAAAAATTATGTATCACCCAAAACCGCATTTTTTTGCCATCACTTTAAATGCAGTTGTTCGTAATTTTAACGGTTTGGTAAATGTTACAACCTTATTATATAAGACCATGTTCATCGATGTTACTATGATATACCATACTATTCTTAATGTCTTGAGGCTTTCTGTAAAGCTTCACAGTTGTAAAATTAACTCAACCCCTGTTAATGTTATAACCGCCTCAAGAGGTTCTGAAAAATTAACATGTTGGGATGGGTTGTTTGCTTGGTTTGATGGTTGATTGGGTGAAGTGGTTGAGGGTTGTCTTGTGGTAGAGGTTTAGCTTGTACATTGAAATTATGGTGTTTCTTCGTTCTTCATCACTGAATAAAATTTATTCAGATCAATAAAATGATTTAATCATTCATACAGATCTCAGTTTCACTAGGGCCTAAAAGTAATTTAAAAGGTACCGACCTGTCTGAAATAATCCACATGAACCAACTTTCTAAGTGCTGTTAGCGGTGCCTTTTACGCCCATGTTGGGCTTAAGCGTTTGTCACCTCTCACACCGTATTTCGTAACAATCGCTAACCACAACGGTACGTCCGAACCTCAAGTCGCCGCCTTATACGGATCCTTCCTATCTGTTCGGTAACAAAATACCCACTTCCAGGTGCCTGTATTTCAATTTTATCATCCTTCAACCGCCCCTTTCTTGGATTATTTTCGTTTTCATGTTTTTAGACGTGAGAGTCAAGTTCCGATACTAGTATCGTAAAACCGATCATAGATTCCATTGTTCACCTACAGCCTGACCAGTAGAATCTTTGAAAATGCCAACAAAATCAGATGACATTTGAAGACTACATCGGAAAAACGGGTTAACTCACTTTTTTCAAATCTGTCAGAAGGAAAATTTTTCTTATGAAAACAAAATGCGATTCTACGAACTTTAAACTTAATTCAAAGATTTTTTCGAATCCCAACCGATTTTCAAAATACGAAAACATTACTGCAAAATCGAATTTCCAAAACCGAACACCTCTGCCATCAAAAACTAGTAACAAATTGTAAAAGTTCAGTTGCTGAACAGAAGAACAGGTCTGGAATGAGCATTGTGGTTTTACATAACACATCCAAGGAACCTAAAATCAGGAATTATCAATAAACTTCTAAGCTAAGTTTCAAATTTTGTTGATTTTGAGACATTCAATATTATTTTATCAATACTTCATAATATGAAATTCTGTGAATAATGATTATTATTGCTAATTTAATCTCTCTCCCCTCCCCCCTCCTTTTTGTTAAAGCTTTTTACTTGTGCGTGAGGCCTTCAAAATAAGCTTTTAAGCTACAAAACTATTCAAGTACTGGAGATTTTCAAACCTATGGTTTTTTTTTATTTCGGATTGTACTTCTTCAACAGAAATGAAATTCATTATCTGGAAGCTGCTGATAACTACCTAGGGTCTTTGGATGTGCATTTCTTGTGTTTGAGTGCCCTTCAAGCTGTTTGAGTTTTGCCTGATCATGTGCGCGTTTTTAGAACTTTAGAACAGTGCATTTGTTCACTGGTACACAGTAATAGCACAATAATAGTACATTAGCTGAAACACTGGAAATTACAGAATTTGCAGAGGAACCGCATAGAAGGAGATGGATTGAATTGGAATGAATGGATTGAATAGAATGAATTTGGGTTGAATTGAATGGATTGAATTGGAGATGGATTGATTGAGCGGTGTACGAGGCAACTAGGGTTACCGCGTTCTTCACCAGAAGCTCCTTGAAAGTGGCCGTTTCTCTCCTGTACTCACCTTACTCACCAGTGGTTTATGGTGATTTGGACTCTTTTTTCGCAAAGTCTGATCGTCCCCATCGTGTTCGCTCTACACAAATCTGCAAAGTACCATTAACTTAATTTCAGAAAAAATCCAGTTAACCCCTGTAGTCTTCATTTATGGATGTAATGCCTGTGCCTCCTTTGGCGAACGCTCCAATCGGAAAACAGCTCAACACAGAACCAATGATGGGCAGGAGATCCGAAACTAATAAGCAATGGAAAATGTCTATTTCGCATTTTCGTTAGGAAATTTCTCCTCTTTCGAAGAGAAGAACCTAGTACTTCGGTTAATTCCGAAGCGAAATTGATAGAAGTTCGCCCGTTTCTTCTCCATTCCGTTGTGCCTATTTTTATGATCACCTGAGAGGAATACGTTTAATAACAAACTAAAGTATCGCATTGAAATCTGGTTACCGAAACCTTGGGAGTGACTACCATCCATTCATCGACCTTGGCATTCGGGTAGTCGCGACGTTTGTGGTCAGTTTAACTGGTCGGCCGTCGCTATCGGATGCGATAAGAGACGAGCAGTTGTATATTCACCTTCCCATTTCAAGCTCTGGGAATCCTCTCTTTTGTTTTGCCTAACCTTGGAATACCCTTCTATTTGTTCACTCTTGCCGCACTACTTTACCAGTGTTCTGCACTCCCATCAGTTGGTCGGTTTTTAAATATGATTAAGCGCAGAAGATAATTATAGGTAGTTGAGGGTCTTCAGATCCTTGAAAGATACTCGTAACACTCCTGTTAATTACGACCCAGATGAAATAAGTGAAGTACATGTTTCTTCCTCAATGAATTCAAAGGTACGACGTTGCATCAAAGAAGGCCAAATAAATTTCATTTGTTAATCATAAACTACTTCATTGTATGCTCCAGGGTTATATGTTTGTTCTTTATATATTGCAGGGCATGAAATTATCTGTTGCATCTTCTACTACTATCTTCTTTCCTTACCCATCCATTATTGTTTTTTATCGCTACCTATGAACTGCACAAATACATTCTAAAAATGTTTGATTGCTAGGGGAATCCTCAAATTTTAATGCGATAATCGATCATCCAAACAACTTTTTTTATACTTTTTCAATCGTTCCTGCTATTGAATGCTTCGGTTGGCATTTTGCTGTTCTTGAGTTACCTATCCCCGGTCATGTTTGCTCGGAAAAGGGCTACACAGATAACACAACGGTTCTTATTGGAATTGAGAAAATGGGAGATGACATCTCTGGTAGTGTAGCAAATTCTTACACTCAGTACTGCAGCTACGTTGTCTGATTCGTTTCCGAGTCTCATAAGATAACGGAACTGTTGTTTTCACTTTCTTGAGACGGAAAATCGTTTTTCTTCCGAAATTGAAAATAGGAGAACCAAATTCAACTCATGAGTTCGTGTCTTTCTGTATATTCAACATTAAATGTTCTCAAATTTTGAGAGCTCGCTGACAACTTCGGGTTGCACGTCTGACTGGTGGTATAGCTGCCTCAATTTTCACATATCATATAATTCACCACAAGGCTCTATAGAATTGTATGCAATTTACAAGGATTACGTGAATTAGGCTATAGCTTCTTCATAATAATAATATTATTCACTGTTCAAGAATCTCGATTAAGCAGATCTCTTCACGCAAGGGAAATTTAAACTATCGAAACATCGTATTATTGCAACAAGATGCTGAAACTTCCGTCAAACGCAGAAGACGGCTCAAGCTTGAACATTAAATATTACCCATTAAAATACGATCGGATCAATATTGAAATTTCGGCAAGCTCACCACGTTCAGAAATTCTACCAGATGTAATTGAAATAATCTGAGAAAGTTTGGGTTCGGTTGGATAACCGCATATGAAATTCGTCTCGTGGATATCTCACGTAACTTCTGCTCATTCGCAAAGCATAACTCTTATATTCTGATTCCATTCCATTCGTCCAATAACACAGGACTGCAAATAAAAATTGTTGATCAGCTGCATGGAATATTTTATTTAAATGTTATGTTTTTTGGTGTGCGAATCCAAAAATGACCGCTATTTTCCTCGATCACGTACAGTTTTCTTGCAAATTAGGGGAGAGGGGGACGTAAAAAACGAAAACGTAAAAAAAAACACCATAGACAATAGTCTATGAACTCAAAATAAAAGAAAGTATTTGTTTACTATTCAGTACAAAATGCTCAAAAACTTCATTCAGTTTGCTTGTGGAACCATTTTTTTTCCTTTGATACGTCGCACACGTTTTCGTGCTCCAGCATTGTCCGTATCCCTCTTGAGCATCCAAAAATAGTCAGCTAGCATATTGACGTTCCATCATCCTTGGTAGCGTTTTTCCATATCCCGAATGTCTTGGTGAAATCTTTCTCCTTGCTCTTCACTAAACGCTCCCTGGTTTTCTGGAAAGTATTCGACATGGGAGTGTAGGAAATGAACTTTTAGGCTCATGTTGCATCCTTGAGTTTTGTAGGCAGCCAACATGCGATTCACAATTGTTTTGTAGTTAGGTCTTTCGTATTCCCTAGAAACTTTTGCACTACATACAGCAAGGCATCCTAACTTTTCAGAAAATCAAATAAACGACGTGTTATGACATGATTTTGGGCATCAGCAGTAGGACACGCTTCTCCTACTTCAAAAATATCCCACTCCCTTCTTCCCTACCTCTCTCTTTTTTCGTATCATCATTTCGTATCAATCCATGGGAAACAGTTGAAAAAAAGTATGCATTTTTTGGTTGCAGACCTGTGTAATTTATTGTTTCACATTTCCATCAAGCTTTGGTGTTGCAAAACAATTCATCAAACGATTTATTAAAAATACTCCCTATCAACACATCTGGACGCGTCATACCTGTAAAGTTATTTATACACGATTATGTAAATATAGGGAGGAGAAATAATTGTGTTCCTCCCTTGATTTTCTAAAAGAGCCAATATTGTAAAACTTTGTCTTTTATTTTGGATCAAAGGTGGAACAGCAATTTAGGTAGGTACTAGATTTAATTATCATGTCGACTTTGCTGGGAAAACATTACCGTATTATCAAGATAAAACTACATTTACGATTCATTAATTAAAGCATATCCTCATGAAATAGACCTGCATATTATCTGAATGTTACTATAATGTTTACATCGTGTTTACTTAACGAGTTGCCTTAATAATGTATTTTTGACATTTTTACAAAGTCCTTGGAAAAGTTAATGTTGGTAATGATTTGCAGTTGTTTCTTGAGGATAGTCAATTTAGGTGTTTTTATACAAGCTCGTGATATTTCTAGGTTAATACTTGATTTCAAGTCGCTTAGCTGTGAGCTCAGAATGTTGAGAGCTAATCTAGGAATACAAAGAAGGCTCGGTTAATTAGTTTATGCAATCCTCGCCTTGACCTCTTCATCAGCAAGAAGCTCAATAAGGCGTAGGAATGAACCAGTAAGGAGGTGGTTCGACCAGGCAGGTTCGCATACCTTAGATACGTACTAGTGGTAAGGTACCTACTCCAAACTAACCTCAGTCCGACGTGCTGGGTCGGTTCTCCTTCTGGTCGGAGCTCCCACAACCTTCCACAGCCGTCCGACGTCATTCCTTCTGGGATCAAAGGGCCAAGGACGGACTTGCAAGATTAAGTGGAGCGCCGCCCCTTCTGACAAAGACCAAGGAGAGAGGAGCCGATTTCCTGCTCGGTCGGACTGAGCTCAAAGCGATGGAAACACATTTCGAGAGCTCTACATCTTGGAATATATAATTAAGTGGGAGCAAATGTGCGAGAACACTTTTCTCGCGATTGGGTCGACCTTGAATTTCTAGCAGATCGATCTGACGGTCTGGGCAAGCAGCGACGTAAGTAAAAAGTGGCCCAGACTGCGCCCATTGGGTTCCAACATTCATTTTTTACCTGGTTACATACAAATATCCCTATACACTGGAATCAAACACAATGAAAAATATCTCACCCTAGACCAGGATCGATCCTCATTTTGACAATTTTTTTTTCACCTTTTTTTTCATTAGGTATAATTAACTAAGGAACAAAACGGTAATGGTACCATAATATGCTGTCTAACCCTAGTTTAACAACTTAACTCAAACCCAATTTATTAAAATGTCAGGTAAAATTTCACTAGTTATTCCAATCAACAATGATACAACAGCGTTTTTCGTTTTTTATTTTGATCGCAGTAACCAAGTGATGTTGTGAATGTGGATACAGGAGTGAACTCCTAAAAGGGTTTATAGCCGATAAACGGGTTGAAGCATTCTGATATACATGCTCCGTCTTACGAAATTTAAAATTTTCAAATAGAATATTTTCCATTGTAATCGCTCTTGAAAAAAACGCTGCAAATTCTTTCACTGGGGTTTATTATTCAATGATTCATGATGTGAATTTCTACTAAGCTTTGGAGTGTGCGTGTTTCACAGGTGATAGAGCGATTATTGAATTTCAGGAGGCACACAAATATGATCAACTGATCAATCCAAATAGGTATTTTGGTTGAGAACCGATTTAAGTGCTCTATGCATATCTCCTGCAATTCAACAATCGCTGTACCACCTGTGAAACACTCACACTCCACAGCTTAGTAGAAATTCAAATCAAGAATCATTGAATAATAAACCCCAGTGAATGAATTTGGAGCGTTTTTTCATTTGGTATAACCTTAATCAACTGAGGGATAAAACGGTAATGGTACCATGTGCTGTCTAACCCTATTTTAACAAACTAACTCAAACCCAATTTATTAAGATGTCAGGTAAAATTTCACTAGTTATTCCAATCAACAATGATATAAGGGAGTGTACGCTGATATGGGAATTCGGGTGGAGGCATTTTTTTAGCCAATGCTACACACTAAACGGAGGACACTTATTTTATTTTTCCTTCCAGCATCTTTTGAGATCAGAATCGATTTTTTCGTTTTTGATACTAAATTTGGTTAGTTGTTTCTAACAAAATTAACAAACTAACTACATATACTAACTTTAACCCCATTAACTTCAAATTGTACGCTTAATATGTGATTGTTTGTACCTTTATTGTTCATCGGGCGCATCCCTGAGTGTCTACAATATAGTCTAGAAAGATCGGCGAGAGATGTCGTTCTTCGCGGCACGATCTCACGAAGTCCAACCGTGTGGGAGGGTTACGCCGCATACTGATGCTCACGATGCTCAAACGTGACTTGGTATTATAATTTTATCAAACGGGAGAGGGGATTGTCCGACTATTTCCGCATTCTATATAGATTGGATAATAACGATATCGCTTTTGACGACAAGAGAGAAATTTTTCAATCTTTATTCGTATCATGAGTGAGTGCCAAGAAAACTCGCTTCGTGAAATTCAGAAAAAAATGAGAATGGGAACTAATATAAGCCAGCAACATACAATAATAATACCAGAAACTGAAAATAATTTTAATAGGATTAACTCATTGATCAATTGATCCTTCGATTGTTGCATTGACGGATCTATTTTGGTATTTTGAGTTTTAACTCTTACACCCGTCTAAAAACGGTTTATCACTATTTTATTCTGACTTTTATACTATTTTCCTTCTTCCATTCAATATGAAGAACTGTTTGAATTATAGCTAGCTGCTTATATTTTAAGAAAGGAGACACATACGAGTAGAAGCCAACTTACTCTCAAGAGAACTAGTTACTATTTATACAACGAGGGACAAACTTTTAACTGCAGGGTTTCAGAATCGGGGAGACCTTGGGAACCCGAAAAACCAATTTTCTACATCAACTGTTACTTTTTATCGAGTTTTCTTAACTATTTCAACAGCTTTAAAAGTTTAGAAAATCTAGGTTCTAAATACTCAAGTTTAAATTGTTAACTTGAGTGTATAGCTTTTCCAATAAATATCGATATTTTCGCGTACGAAAATTGGAGCTCATTGTCCAAACCGAACTGGAAATTATAAAACAAAATACCAATTTGGATTGATCAGTTGATCATATTTGTGTGCCTCCTGTACATCAGTCTACCTCTGGCTACATCGTTTAAATTTGTATTTGGGGAAGTTTTGACGCAATACGAGTGCTAAAGTGACTTGATAAATTATAGATGTTTTTATTGTGGGGGGTATTGAGGTTCATTTAAAAAAACGCTGCAAATTCTTTCACTGGGGTTTATTATTCAATTGGCTTGCATTCATGATTTGAATTTCTACTAAGCTTTGGAGTGTGCGTGTTTCACAGGTGATAGAGCGATTATTGAATTTCAGGAGATATGCATAGAGTACGTAAATTGGTTCTCAACCAAAATACCTATTTGGATTGATCAGTTGATCATATTTTCGTGCCTCCTGAAATTCAATAATCGCTCTATTTTTCACATGATTTGAATTTCTCTCTTTCAAATTCTTTCACTGAATTTCTACTAAGCTGTGAAACACGCACACTCCAAAGCTTAGTAGAAATTCAAATCATGAATGCAAGCCAAATGAATAATAAACTCCAGTGAAAGAATTTGCTGCGTTTTCCATTGTTGTTGTTGGAATTTTCAAAAATTTCCTTCAAAATGGAAATGAAATTTTGAATTGATTCTTCGATACTTGGGGGGGGGGGGGGATAATCTAAAAGTATCGATACTTTTTTTTAAATTGATTGTTTCAAGAATTGATCCTTTTTTGCATCCCTATTCCATAGCATATTGAGTATCCTTGATCTGGGAGATATTTCCTTTCAGAATCGGTCCTTGTTCCATTTGGTTCACCTCCGTATCTATTGTTGCTTTGGATCTACCTATCTATCTTTGATGAGGATGAGGCAATCCCCCAGTAATGAGAAGTGAATCTCAATCAAATCAAAACGCAGGATGATCGTGGATCGGATGCCTTTTCAATCATTTGGACGCCCCTCGTCCGAATAATCTCTTCGGATAAGACGCGGGTGACCAGCAGAACGAAACTGAGCCGGGAATGAAATGCTAGAATCGTGCCCGCGCCGACATATCAAGCCGTAGAAGGTCCTCACGATATCAAGTTGAGCAAGCGGGGAGCATCTCCAAGGAGAACTGCTTTCTCGGATACCCCAACCGTTGTATTTTATGCCGTTGCAGCCCCGCGCTAATGTGAGACGTTGTTGCACCTCCGGCTGATTTGAATGGGAAATCGCCTGATAAACTCTCACGCCTCTTGTTTCAATATCAATTACCAACTCCTTAGGTAGGCGACAAGTGAGCGAGCGCATGAGCGAGCGTGCAAAATTACCGTAGGAACCTCGTTGAAGATCGTCACGAGTAATGCAGTTAGAGCGAGGAGAGGGCACATATTCACAGGTCCAATGATTCTGGTTCATTCGGTCTTGATCGAATTTCAGAATCAAAAACGAATCAATTAGTACCACTCAACAGCAATCACATTCAAGAGGAGTAATCCAACAAACATGAAGAAAATCCATCATATTGGAGTTAGAAAGGTATTCGCGCGTCAGACCCTCATATATCAGGTTTGGTGTCGGTTCATATGTCCGTGATCCTCAAATCAATCAAGATCACTAAAACTGTATTGATTCAAGAATGTAATACACGAATTGTACAGTGTGGAATTTTCGAGAGTTCGGCAGCTTCGATTTGGTTTTTTCTCGAATTAGCTATCGACAGCTTTGTCAGGAGATTTTATGACTGTTCATTAAAGTCCTGTTGTAATTTACCATGTTGTAGTTGTTCAACTTCCACTGATTTCATGACAGTCTCAAGTTAAAGATTCGTTCTAAAGCACTAGATTGTGTGTCAAAACTTTTTCTTTTTTTTTAAATAGAGGTTGGTGAAAAATCTATTACTGGACTGACAGTGAGGGGGGTATATCAAGAGATGTGTCCCCCTCACCCTTTGTGTCGGGGTCTCCATCGTGGCATACCGATAAAAAACACCATTCCTCAGATTTAATGTTGGTTAAGACTTCCACGTAAAAAAAAAGCAAGTTTCAATGTTGGTTAGCCCCCCTGTTGAAATAGAGTAATTGTTGTTGTTTTTTTTTTTTTTTTTTTTTTAATCGCTCAAAATCAAAGTGTTAACTTTATACTGCGCTCAAATTACAAAAATTATTATCCGAGTTCAATTGTTTTCCCAGAAAACAATGTTTTTGTAAAGCAATACGTTTAAATCAAAAATATACCTCGAAACGGTCTAGCTTGTAGCGTATTGTACCCACAATCCTGCGGTTGGTTTCATTCAATTTTGCGAGTGAAACACTGCAATATAACAACTTGATCACTTCAAATAAATATTTTAGTTTCTCGTTCTCACCATATATACAAAATATGAGTCAAATACAGGTCGATGGAAATGAGAAACATATAGCTGTGGCTCCCATCTGCCGTCTGCCTCGTTCGATTCAGAGTTCAGAATACAGTAGTACCCAACCTTTCGAATTTTCCAAAACACCTCGTCATGTAACACTCTGACACAAGAAAAAAATAATTGGTGTAAGTTCATAGGGAGTCTCCTCTTAAGGGGCCCGTTGCATTCCCCCGTAATTTGAAAGAGTCTGGTGTCCTATGAAATGGCAGGTATAACATAATATTTCGATTAAAATCAAAGGAATATTTTTACCCAAAAAAAGTTCCCAGAGTTTATGTTATGGGTCGTGTACATCGAATTTGAACGATAATTTTGCATATTTGGTGAGAACAAAGCCACCAGATCTATCTTAGAAGCGATCAAGTTGTTGTATTATAGTGGTCGTATTTTGAACGCTGGTTCGAAGGAGACCAAAAGCAGGTTCGAAGGTGCAATTCCCTTGAAGCTTGTGCGTTTTCAGCTTTATTTTTGAGTGAACAAACATGGCTCAAAAATAATTATTGCTTTCAGAGTGACAAATGAATCTCAAATAATAGTTTTTGATAATTTGGGACGAAGATAAAATTCAAATTTTGATTTTGAGTGATTTTCAAAAATAAAAATTACCTACTCAATTTCAACCCCTTGGTTAGCCTGGTTGACGGAGGCAGTATTCACATCCACAGGTACCTCTATCATGTGTTCCTTGAATAAATGTGTATTCAATAACTATAATTAATAATGTAAGCTTGTGTATAATTTGTAACGAGGCAACTGATTGATGATTACGTCATATTATCGTACAGGAAAATAATTGAAAATGAACAAATACGTGCTCAATATAACCGTTGTGACAATTTCTGAATACGCTTGTCTTCGACATACTTAGAAACCCGTTAATAATCGAATAGCTAGCTTAATGGTAAATTGAATTGAGAGGGAAGAGGGGGAAGGGGCGGTAATGTGATAAAGAACTACGACGATGCCTATTAACTAGCAATACCCATGAAGGAAGACTCACCGTCGGAGGATAGATCCAGAATGGGAATAGTGCGTTCCGTCTAGTTGGTTTCCCATCCATTGAACTTACTTTTTGTACTTTTTCGTAGGTGACGAGCGGTCAAATTTCACAAATCTGGTTTTCATATAACGTATACAGGTAAGAACAATTGCATATTTGTAATTCTCTCATTTAACAATTCATTTGTTCTGTTTTCAGAGTGCGGGACAATGGGCGGGCCAATGGTGCGGGATGGGTCTCCTCGCAGCGACTTCCCTCCACCTCCTGTGCACTTTGGTGTCGGTGCCCGTGTCGTGCCGTCGAGCCTGCGTGGCGCCAGAGAACAAGACAGACCTCGTGGACACCAAGCACCATCTGGTCAGTTCCTGGCTGGGTCGCCACGAGCCCCCGATACTCACCCCTCACCACCTTCTGGTGAGTTCTTCATTTTTGTGCTTCACATCACTTTCAAGCTAACCCTAATCGAAATTTTAGTTATTAACATAACTAGAAGGTTACAAACATTGGGGGATCATATAAAATTACCATACATATACGATAACCCAGAATTGAATCCAGGAATTGAGACACTGAAACTACGAGCCACGTTACACATAATGTTACAAACCAAATTACAGGCCTAGAGTTGGAGAGTGAGCTGGGTACCCATGTTGTTTAAATTGCAAAGCTTCAACAATCATTTTTAACTGTTAACAAGCGGTAAATTAAATCATCCATTCATTCAGATGGAATTGTTTGAGTGAATAAATTACTTGTGAGAACATGACTGGAGAACTGGGGGTTTCACAAGGTAATGACTTGAAGATATCCGAACTAAGTCGATAATCAACTCTCAATCCGATACTTTTGGTTGATATGTATTTTGCTTATAAGATAACAAATTCGGTTGAATTCTGTACATTTCTGGGTTATAGAAAGATTGAGGACTCGTTTTAGTGAGCAATTTTTGGAAAAACGTCAGTGAAACTTAATGTCTTTTTTGATAGTGTGTAACAAATGCGTTGAAGAGGCACTATACCCATAGAATATCTTAAAATTCGGAATTAACGTTAATTTTCAGGTAATAGGGCCAGATATGCGCGGTCTGTAAGCAAGACGGATGATCAAAATTTAAAATAATTAATTAAAATCCACCGTATTATAAAATTGTTTAACAGGAAGCTATTTTTTGACCATTTCTAATAACAAAACTTTGTAACTGTAAAGCAAAAAAGTGTATAACCTCCTCCACCTCAAGGTTTGCCACGTTAGGTTTCATGGTGCTTAGATTAAAAATTGCAATATCCGTCCCTCAAGGCCATAAAAAGTCTTAGAATTGATACGAAAATTCGTTCATTCACACGTGGACTCCGCTTGGGGTCTGGTAAGTCCTATCTGGTAGCTGGTCCGATCAACACACAATGAATGCTATGAGACAAAAATGCTCCAAAACGAGGCAAAAATATGTTTTTTGGGATTTTACCGACAAAGGCTTCTAGTATTAGGGCACGAAATTGACTGGGATCGGTTTTGAGATCCAGAGAAATTCACCCACTGTAAACAATCGCAATATTTTAACTTAAAAGTTAACTTAAACCTCACAATGACGCATTATTCAAAAAATAATAAACCCATGCGTTAGAAGTCGCAATGTTTTTAACTTAAATATGCCACTTTGTTTGGAAACTTGTTCCAAAAACCAATTGCACTTGCCTTAGGGGTGCTGCCGGCTTTTTTAGTACTTGGATGGGGGATAGTTAAGGTAAGGTGACGGTCTAAGTGGTTTTTACGCTTCTGTTCTACGAATCGCTCAGTGTGAGGCGATAATGAGTAGCTTTAAGTGAAATCCTCAGTGAGATCCATCAGCAGGAGGTTAGCTGAAGGCTTCCGTGACGTCGAGGCAATTGGACGAAAACGTTATGGTTGGATGGTTGGCCTCTGGAGCCGAAGACAAACCATATACTTTTAAAAGGATAGTACAAATAATTGATGCCTATCCAAAAATGGTTCGGTAGAAGCAATGAGCCCTGTTATATAAGAAGGTACCACCTACATAACATCACACTAACTGCGGAAGTTATGAGGAAGAAGAATACGAGAAAAGGAAATGTCTATTAGCGGTCATATCAGCGTGAAAGTGGCGAATCATTCAATAATACGCCACTAGCTGTCCAGCCCTGACTTTCTCGCGTCAGCGCATCTGTCGCGTAGCGTCGCCGTGGACTTCGCCGTTTATCACACTGGCCCTTTATGAACATGAGTGAAATCACCGACTGAATATGTGGGGAAAACTTTCATTGCATGGTTTAATGGGCATTGAATACGATTTATGTGGCGCGCTATTATCTTCCGAGTACGTCAAAGCTCTCAAGGTAAGGTTATAGAAAGAGGTACACGGCTGCAAAATATATCGGAACGATGGATATAGCGAAATGATGGACTTTAAGTGACCAG
Source organism: Creontiades dilutus (assembly GCA_031894815.1). Lineage (NCBI taxonomy): Eukaryota > Metazoa > Arthropoda > Insecta > Hemiptera > Miridae > Creontiades > Creontiades dilutus. Next base: position 1,261,194 of record JAVIWC010000742.1, on the reverse strand, counting down.
GAGGAAATACTTCTCTATTCAGTTGTTTTCTTTTTATTAAGGTTCGGTAATTCAATGTTTAACAACATGTAACATCTTATTATTATTACTATTAGAGATTGGCAATGTATTAGGCTAACTACACCTACTCAAATACCTCAAGCCGCTCAGTTTCGACCCTAATACTTTGTGATATATTCCATTTTTACTTGTATTCAAATTTGAGTTGCGTATGTTGCAATCGAAACCCAAAATCAGTCAAACCTAGTTTTGACTGAGAGCCCAACCGAGGATTCATCTATCATGCTCGAGCATTGATTATTCCGAAGCGAATGAAGTCTGAATCCTTGAGTGTGAATCAAGGAGATATATCTCCTTCGACAAATCGGAAACTGTTTTCAGTGCGTCAGGTTTGAGAGAGCCAATCATGAACTTCGTCTAGAGATCGACTGTATCTTGACAGCGGTCTTCTTTCAATAATCCTTTGTCTACCAGCATTCTGGTTCCGATCTTCATCGAGTTTCCAGAAGCATTCCTGTTATTAGAACAAGACAAACTAAAACCTCGTTTATCCGGTTTTTATGGGACCAATGTCGTCGCGGATAAACGGATTACAGGATAAACCGTTTTAACTATTTTTGGTTTATTATTCAATAATAAACCATTGTAATCTCTCTTTAAAAAAAATGTCTAAACCCCCCTGAAAATTGCATGGTTTACGTTTCAAAGAGTGTAGAATCCAAATCTGCAATAAAAAATTTTCCGTCCGTCCGCCGTACGCCGTACGCACGATTTCTCCCAAACGGCTGGAGCAAAAAATCTGAAATTTACAGGAAAAATCGATATTGGTCCGACAACGCCCAAATTCTTCAGCCAGCACTCTCACTTAATTTAAAGTGCCCTTTAAGGGTTGTCAAAGTTTTGTAAAATCCCTAAAAACCTCAAAACAAGTCGAATCGGCCTAAATATTTACCTATTTGAAGAACATACCATGAGGAATCGAATGAGCCCTTCCCCACGTCCGTAGGTCAAACCATTCCCCATGTATGGCCCGATTTATGGTGCCAACATTGGCGTTTTTTGGTTTATTATTGTTTGTTTGTAACCTAGTGATGTCGATAGCGTCGAGTTGTAGTGAATGTGGTTACTGGAGTGATAGCCGATGTGGATACTTGTAGTTTATAGCCGGTACACGGGTTGAAGCATTCTGATATGTATGAAACGCTGATAATATATAGGTAAATATTATTATTGGGGATTATTATTCAATACTAGTTTAATGGCCCTGCTACGCAGGTTAAAAAGAAATAGGTGAATAACACAACAATATGCAATATAATAACAATATAATCACACTATATAAAAACCAGCTTATCAGAGTATATCGACGTTTCAGGGGGTGGTAACGCTGGGCGGGTGGAATTCTCGCCCCCGTCTCCCAGGGCAACCGACCTGCTCCCCCTCCCCCGACCCCGCCAGTGAAGGAAGGAGGGCCCAAGCGGGGGGAAGCGTCTCCCAGGGCAAGCGACGTGGTCCTCTCCTCGGGGATTTGGGATATACGATTTTTTGACTTTTAATATTGTTATTATACTCCCTCATTGTGTTGTTTAGTACTCTACCTCCTGTACACACGGGACTTACCCCAACAAGAAGGCACAACTGTTGCCACCTTTGCAGATGATACGGCTATCCTCTCTGTTGGAGATGATATAGAAGCTGCAACACGCAAACTACAGACGGCTACTACTGAGGTTTGTAAATGGACCAAGATGTGAAGAATGAAGCTGAACGAATCAAAATCAGCCCACATCAACTTCACTAACCGAAAAGTCCCAATCTTGGATGTTGAGATCAATTCGAATAAAATACCGCATACTGAAGCAGTTAAATACTTGGGTTTGACACTTGACTTCAAATTAAACTGGAATAAACACATAGAAAAGAAGAAAGAAGAACTTAAAATCAAGTACAGAAGGATGTATTGGCTAATGGGAAGGAATTCCCATCTCTCACTTCACAACAAACTGCTTATATATAAGCAGATCCTTCGCCCTATTTGGACCAATGGGATACAGATCTGGGGCTGTGCCAAGAAATCAAATATTAAGAAAATCCAAACCTTTCAGAATAAAATACTGAGAAGTATAGTTGGAGCCCCTTGGTACATGCGAAACGATGATATTCATCGAGATTTGAGGATGGAGACAGTCTATGAAATTATTGCAAAATACGCAAGGAAGCATGAACATCGCCTCCACAAACACGTGAACCTGGAGATGCTCTACGTTTTGGACAACGAAGGTGAAATCCAACGTCTCAAGCGAAACAAACCACTGGATTTAGTTGTGCTGCGTTAAAAGAAGTGCAATCGAACTCAGTGCTAATTAATTGAGCTATATAATAAAGGGCTAGATTTCGCTGTAAACCTACCCTCTTGGAGTGTACCTTTATTGATATGTAAAATTGCTAGATGAAATGTATTTGATTTTTCAGTCGCAATAATAAATCACGAAAAAAAAAATTGTGTTATTCACCTATTTCTTTTTAACCTGCGTAGCAAAAAGCCATTAAACTAGTAGCAATATAATAACAATATGCTAAGTCAAAAAATCGTACGTCCCAAGTCCTGGGAGACGCTCTGCCGGGTTGGGTGGGGGTAAGGGGGAGAACACCACCCGCCCAGCGTTACCACCCCCTGAAAAGGGGATATACCTACCTACTTACCCACTCTGATATTTTCGTCTTTAGATACTTTGATGATGATGATGATGCTGATGATGGAAACTGAAGCTGAGTCCTAGGTACAGGGCCGCTGGCCGCCTGCCGCGCCGCGCCTCTTGAGAGAGCACTCTCCCACAGCGCGGCGCGAAATCACACAGTCCACACACACAGTCCTGTGTGTGTACCTACATGAAGAAGTCGCCAGCCGCGGACGCGTCAGGGTCATACGTGTGAAACGAACCCGAGCGCGCGGGCCACCAACGCGATCTGTTCTATAAGCGATCAAACTGTGCTGTTCTATGGAATTGTCATACGTAAAAGCGCGGCACCGCGCTAGTCAGCACGTTTGTCGCGGCAAACCCTCGTGCCGCGTAGTTTGACTTTAGAATCGCTTTCTCGCCGCGCTATCGCACTTTGTAGGATAACCTGCTTCTCTCGAGATTTACCGTTCTTCGTTGATGTTACCTTTGTGGTGATTTTATTCGCCTACTGAATTGTCAGCAAGTCTATAAGATGATTGATGATAATCCGCTCATTATAGCTTTTCCCAGTCAAATTAATACTTTCCCCAATTGATACTTTTCCCAATAAACTTAATACTTTTTCCATTCAAATTAATACTTTTCTCAGTCAAATTAATACTTTTCCCAACCAAATTAATACTTTTCAAATTAATACCCATCCAAATTAATACTTTTCCCATCCAAATCAATGCTTTTCCCTACCAAATTAATAATTTTCCCATCCAAATTAATACTTTCCCAACCAAATTAATATTTAAAAAAAATATTAACCTCCTATATATCAAATGCTAACTAACCAAATTGATCTTAAAAAAATTAAGGAAATAGAACAACGCAAAGCTTGCAATCCAACGAATAATATATGTCTATTTTATTTTATTATACAAATGATTGGCAGAAAAAATATTGGTAGTTTATCATCTTAGTTGAAGTTTATTTTTAGTGTAGGTATATTAATTGTATAAACATACTACTTTAATGGCCCTGCTACGCAGGTTAAAAAGAAATAGGTGAATAACACAATGAGGGAGTATAATAACAATATGCAAAGTCAAAAAATCATATATCCCAAATCCCCGAGGAGAGGACCACGTCGCTTGCCCTGGGAGACGCTTCCCCCCGCTGGGGCCCTCTCCCCTTCTCTGGCGGGGTCGGGGGGATCAGGTCGGTTGCCCTGGGAGACGGGGGCGAGAATTCCACCCGCCCGGCGTTACCACCCCCTGAAACGTCGATATACTCTGATAAGCTCGTCTTTATATAGTGTGATTATTACTGGGGTAAATAAGTATTCTTTCACTCGGGTTTATTATTCAATTGGCTTGCGTTCATGATTTGAATCTGTACTAAGCTTTGGAGTGTGCGTGTTTCACAGGTGATAGAGCGATTATTGAATTTCAGGATAGAGCACGTAAATCTGTTCTCAACCAAAACACCTATTTGGATTGATCAGTTGATGATATTTGTGTGCCTCCTCTACATCAGTCTACCTTTGGCTACATCGTTTAAATTTGGGTTTGGGGAAGTTTTAACGCAATACGAGCGCTAAAGGACTTGATAAATTATTTATGTTTTTATTGTGGGGGGGGGGGGGGTTGGGGGTATTGAGGTTCAATAAAAAAACGCTGCAAATTCTTTCACTGGGGTTTATTATTCAATTGGCTTGCGTCCATAATTTGAATTTCTACTAAGCTTTGGAGTGTGCGTGTTTCACAGGATAGAGCGATTGTTGAATTTCAGGAGGCACACAAATATGATCAACTGATCAATCCAAATAGGTATTTTGGTTGAGAACAGATCTACGTGCTCCGTGCATATCTCCTGAAATTCAATAATCGCTCTATCCAGTTAAACAGCGCACACTCCAAAGCTTAGTAGAAATTCAAATCATGAACGCAAGCCAATTGAATAATACACCCCAGTGAAAGAATTTGCAGCGTTTTGAGACACATGGGCTACAAAACGCCTTCAGAAAGTTTCTGCAGTAATGTACCAGCAATACGGGATCGCTTTTTTGTTGCGTTTCCTCTCTGTAGGCGTTTTTATTTAATTAGTTAAGAGTCGATAATTTTGCTTAACATATGTAGTTTTTATTTCAGTTAAACAGTACATACAGTAGGCCTATTTGTTTTTCTTTTAACAAATTAAGGTGCAAGCTAAATACAACCCTATGTTTACTTTAGATTAAAACCGAAATGTGTCGGACTCTGTCGCAAATCGCACTGTACTGTTATTGCAATTTTCTCATCATTTCTTCCGAAATCATCGCGGATTAACGAGTACTTACCGGATGAACGAAATTTTAGTGTATATATTTTTCATATACTGTATTGTTTGAATTTGACTCCGGAATAAGCTCATGATTTATTCGTTCATTTAATATTAGTCAAACACTTTTTCGACATACAAAATCGTATCTACATTTTGAAGGGTTACGATTTTAGAGATCAGTTGGATTTTTCCTAAATCACGAAGATTTGTAGTTGAAAATACTAACGTAGAACAGCATGCTAATGAAAATTACCGTTATGGCTCCGCCTTTTGAGGCGAGACAATGCATATCTTCTGTAGGACCTTCACTCACTTTTTTTGGTTTATTCTTTTTACACTCTGATCACGTATGAGAAAAGAAAACAAGAGCAGTTCGTGTCAAGTTCACACAGTATTCAAACAACACAATGGGGATGTACTTTTTCCTGAGTTCATCGCGATTCCCATCGTCCCTCACACCTCCTTCAGTTCCATCGCGTCTTATTGATATTACGAAAAGGTGGTCAATGTGTTCATTATACCGAGTTACGGGAGCTCGAAGCTGTCTGGGTCTTATCTAACCTGCTTGTGGCTGACCCGACGACCTGGATTTAATGAGGCGTGAGATGACTCGGATGGAAACCGAATATTATGGCATCGCCGAGTCGTTCGATCCGACAGGCACCTCAACCGCTGTTGAGCCGCACAGCTGCTCTGCACTTCATACAGACATAGAACAGATTTTGTTACAGATGCTTGTAGTTTCCAGGTAGATATTACAAATTAAGCTATAAACTACCTATAAGCTCCAATAATTAACGGGCTTTATCTCGTTTCCAACCACCCTTTACGTGTATTCCAACTCATTTCCAACCAAAATCGGGCGTTAGAGCTAATTTTCAGAGGCTTCCTTTCCGAGTTCACCGGAAACACCTTAAAACCTCTTTCCAAGTGGGTTGGAACATATTGTTCCTCGTATCCATAACATGACTGTATAGATCATTAAAAATTATTATTGACTAAAGAACTTCGTTCAATTAGGCGAAGTAAGTGTTGAATTAGGGTAAATTTATTGTTAAGCAGGAGCGTAACTTGAGAAAATAAAGGTAGGCATGTTCAACTATTGAACAAACTATAAAGTATACCTAATAATCCGAACAATCCCTGAAAATTTCATCGAAATCGGTCAAGAACTCCCATGTTATGCTTGTGGCAAGGATTTCACGTTTGCGCATGCGCAGAGGCTACTATTGATCCGGGGGTCATGAAACAATAGGGGACCATCTATACCCTAACCCGCACAATCCCTGAAAATTTCATCGAAATTGGTCAAGAACTCCCGGAGTTATGCGCGTAACAAAGATTTCACGTTTGCGCATGCGCAGAGGCTACTATTGATCCGGGGGTCATGAAACCTATAGGGGATCATCTACACCCCAACCCGCACAATCCCTGAAAATTTCATCAAAATCGGACTATAACTTCGTGTAGTTTTGCCCGTAACAAGGATTTGCTGACAGACACACAGACAGACACACAGACAGACACGGAACCAAAATTGTTCAAAAAGGTCTAAAACGCAAAATGCGAGTGGAATTTTTGATTTTGGAGACAAAAAAATTTTCACATTCCGAAAGTGAAAACAATGCTTCCGCTACTTTAGTAGACTCGGAAGCAAAATTTTCTTCGTGTTTACTTATCTTACTTCACTAAAAATTTACCGAACTTTACAGGCCAAAATTGGGGAGAAAATAGAATCCAAAAAATAAAGTTTTGTCAAAATTACCTATTTTTCAATTGCCTTTGTGATCGTATTAGTTTCTGTAGTCCAGAGAGACAAATTACAAACTTAAAAACAGTACCGTTATCTCGAACATTTTCGATATTGGGATTTTTTAAATTTCAGCCCATTGATTTCACCCTTTAGAATTGTCTGAGATCCTCGCCGAAAATTCAGTCCCAACTGGATCCCAATATGTGATTTTTATTATATATTGAACATAACAACTAGTTACATCATACATACATACAGTAAGTAACTATCAAGTTATTTAGCTATAACATAATTACGCAATTTTATGGTGAGAGTTTATTAACTAGCACCACACTACACTATCACATCGGTATCAGCATCCCAAGTCCAAGGGTTTGGTCCTCTTCAGGCTCCGAATAGTACTGGAGTTGTCAAGAAGCTGAATGGCTTCCAAATTAGTATGAGCGTGAAGCCGCTGTTCATATCTTCGAGCTAATTTTTTCGCAGTATCTCTTACGGTTTCCACTCTGAGATCTTTATGGAGGTCGCCATTTCTGATGTACCAGGGAGCGTTTACTGCACACCTCAGTACTTTATTTTGGAAAGTTTGAATCATTTGCATGTTATATTTTGCTGTGCAGCCCCATAGTTGGATGCCGTAAGTCCAAATAGGCATTAGCAATGTCTTATACAGAAGAATTTTGTTATAAACGTTGAGTTGTGAGTATCGCCCCATAATCCAATAAAGTTTGCGAAATTTGATTTGCAGCTCTTGCTTTTTTTTTCTTTACGTGTTCCTTCCATTTCAACTTTGCGTCCAGGGTCATACCCAAATATTTGGCAGAGTTGGCATGTGGGATAATGCACTGGTTTAAGAACAATGGTACATGGGGTATCCTTTTGTAGGTAAAATTCACGTGAGTGGACTTTGCTTCATTCAATTTAAGACGCCATTTTTGAGTCTAATGTGATTTTTGACCCAAGTTTCATTACTTCCTTCCACCAGTTTCAGAGAAAAGCTCCGGATGAATTTACTTTATTCAATTTTTGGAGTCTATGCTTAAAACTTACAACAGCGAATTTTGAGAATGCGGGTTAAATTATTTTTTCTTGGTTAATTACAAAGGTTAATTATTGAAAATAACAAACCTGAAATTATGAAGTTCCGATTTTCCGAAGCGGAGAAATCTCTACCGAAGGAGGCTGGCGAACTTAGCTCCTACTTACATTCTCTGCCTGGTATTTGCTTTTATTTCGAGGTCACTGAACCTTTTGCAAACGCCTCAAATTATTCCACAAGTCCCAAATTATTATTTTTGATCCAGATCAGCTTCGATCTGGCCTGAGACTCATTTCTATCTATTTATACCAGGAAATGAGATCCCACTAGCATAGGTCAATAAAAACCTCGAAAACCCACGTTTTCTGCACGTTTGACGAGTTTTGGGGCCTAAAGCACCTAAAGCGTTTGAAAAGATCAGCTGTGTAGAAGTTAGGACCAACTATACCCCAAATAGAGTTCATGTGCAAAAGAACGGATCTTTAACATCAATTCGAAGGGCCTTTTATGGGCGTATTGCGTACGGACATCGCAAACTTTGAATTTGCGCACCTTGAGACGTAATGGACAACATTCATGGGAGGGTTAGAAAATAATTTTGTTCGACGATTACAAAGGCTTATTAAACCAAAATCTTTCTTGCCGACTTGAGTAAACTAATGAAAGCTGAGACGAAGAAGAGGACGAAGAGGTTGATGTTCTTCCCTAGTTGCATACTATCTCACTAGCTTCATTTCGAGCTGATGATACACAATCGCCCGTCGCTATAGTTATGCAGAGTTTTCTATCAAAATTTCCAGTGGATTCTTCAATTTTCATTAGTATCCTTAATCATTGCTCTAAATATTGTTGGTGAATCAAAGATATCGTACTGAAAGTAAAAATCTCTGGAACTATTCGCATAGGTTTTATTTACCTTTATGATTCTTTTCTAGGGATAGCTACGAAGTTGGAAGATACAGTTATTTCCAACAGGTTTTTACTGGTTCAGAAATAGGTTACGCGAAACGTGAAAATTTCAAACCAGCCCAAATAAGTATAAGTTCCCAAAATTGACTCCAACAACTGTGTAAGCAAAAGCATAACCGTGTGCACCATAATGATTCAAGCGTTTCGAATCGTACTGAAAGAAAGAACGGGAAGCTGTCTTCGTACTGCAAGGGCGATGAGACGAGGAGGCAGGTACCTACAATAGGTTGCCGCATCGGTCTTTTAGAACAATGGCGCAACTTTCGTTCGAAGACCCAGCCACTCACTTTCTTGTGACTTTCTTGTAAAACCCCCGGGCACCTATTGTCAGTATTGTCATTCGAGTTGTCTCCTCTCACATGAGGAGGGTAATTAATGAGTTTTCTCTATGAAAACTTCCGGGGCACGAATGGAAAAGACGCAAAACGCTCTTACTTCAGTGGTAGACTGTAGACCGTCAGGATGTGCAATATTTCTGGTATCGCGGTGATGAATGAGCTGTAATAAATAACATTAATACAAACGAACCCAGACTGGTAGCTTAATTTCAGAACCGCTGAAACTTTGGCAGTAATTATATTTCCAAACCAAAGCAAATAATTACTCAACGCTTTACTATTTCTCTTGTTAGGTAAACCTACACATATGCAGGTTGCCCCACCACAAGTTCATCTAACTTCAGGTTCAGTTCTAGAGCAAAATTCCAACAAAAAATTCCTCAGATGAATTTTTTGTATGGGCTTCGATTCCGACTTGTTTCACTTTTAAGAGTAGTTTTGTGCTTCCGATCTGCAGTCACTAAAATCTCCATAACTCCCATAAACAAATCTTTAAAATCAACTTTACTACACCATTGGAAAGAACGTTAAATCTCCTATACAGACATTTAGATCAAAACCAGACATTTTCAATTAAATTTACAGCACGACAAATAGTCCCAAGATCAAATTTCAAGAATTCATTTAAAAAATATTTTTTCTTGTATTAAACAGGTTTTTAACTCCCCTTTCCCAGGGAAAACTGCCCCGAACCCTCTGCTTTCCAAGGGTATGAGAAAAACAATTTTTCACTTGTAATTTTTGTAAGAAAATGAGAGACGTTTGCTTGGGGAAAAACTAGAGTTCATACCGCTAAATTGACGTATTTCACTCAAAATTGACTTACTACAAAAATGAGTTTGGTATCAAATTACATGTACCTTTTTTTTGCTTAATCTAATGGTTAATCTCTCGGGTTCTTCCCACAACAAATGAAGGATTTTTAGGCTCTTTCTCCCGATTTAAAAAGCAGAATCACATTCCACTCAAGTTCTAAGCGAATAGTATCATATTCATTGACATTTTTACCTGTTGATTATAATTTATTTGTTAAGTTTGGAGGGACGAGAGAGTCGCCATTCGATGCAGCGAAAAAATATACCTAAAATTCTACGCCAAACTCTTTTTCTTTTAGCAAGTCAATTTTGGGTAAAAAGCTTCGATTTCACGGTATTGATTCATTCTCTCAAAAAACATTTTGTGAAAAAACGTCTTGTACCATTGGAAAGATGAGATTCTGGGGAGGTTTCTGCTAGGAAGTCGAAGTTAGAAAACCTACTTATTGCGAGAAAGCAAACACCTTAGACAAGAGTAGTTTTTTAAAGATATTCTCGAAAATGAATGTTCAGACGTAACTAATTATTAGTTACGTTCTAAATCAAGTTTAAAATTTCTTATTTTGAATTAAGGAGATGGCAAATTTGATGCTGTTTCCAGTGGTACCCACAAAATTGGTTTTAGAGAGTTGTTTGAGGGAGTTAAGGGCATTTTAGTGACTTAAGGTCAGAAACAAGAAACAAATCTTTAAATTGAAATAACTGAGAAACGATGCCTCTAAAAAACGTTTAATTATCATTTTTTGTTGGAAATGAGCTCTAGAAATAACTTGAAAGTCGATGAACTTGTTGTGGGCCACCCTGTGCATTGGGGTGCTCCCTCTTTAATCCTTATGAAATCACGTCATTTTTTTAGATTTACACGGGCAATGGAGAAAGTTTTCTTCTTTGTTCCAGAAAGGTTAGTTCTTAATATTACTTGAGTTGCTCTTTTTACACGAAAAAAAACGGAAGCTGATGTTATGAATAAGCCTTGGAAAAGTTCGACAAACTCAAAAACCATGGAAGTCAGGAAGCACATACATAATGGTCTGCATGGCCTACTCACACGATCAGATGCAATGAACTGGACAATCAAGATTATCAAAACACATTGTTGTTCTTGAAATGCTTTTCTAGTCAGAAATGCATCGGAAGCGTATGTAGTTAGTAGTCATTTCTTTCCTTCATTCCGGTTAGAAAGGCATTTTCTTTGTGCTCTCCGACCACAAGATCTCGAAGATGTCGCTTGCATTGATCTGCCGTCCACCTCCAGATGGCCCTTCTCATACATACTGCATCAGGTGAAATGCCTTGCACCTTGCAAGCAGAAGCAGTTTTGGACAGGGAGAAACAACCTTCATTTGCACCGCAGTATAGATAAGACGGTGGTATTCCTTCCACATCTAATAATGGAAACGTGTTCGGACGTTCCATTATTCATGGCGAGGCGGGATAAATAGACTCACCTAGGTACCCATAAGATATCCCTCCTGCTTTATATCAGTTGTTCCTCCTTCCAGTGTATTCTATGGGCTCCTTCATCTTCGATAGCATTGGGTGTTCGCTGTTCAATCGTTTTTGGTTTCCCTGCTCTTTCATTGTCAAGAACCTCGTTTAAAGACCGCATGTACCCAGCAGATGAATTCTCTAATCAGGTCAGCATCAGACATGAGGAACATAAAACATCTGGTTCTAGGCTTCCCACAACTTTCACTACAGGTATTCAACTTTTATTTGAATTATTAGTTTTCCTGTGTGAAGTTCATCGCATTTTACGTAGGGCCTCTCAGATAATAATGAATAATGAATTTTAGTGAATAAATTGGTTATTTCTCTAAATGATATATGTATACTGATTTGGGGTAGGAGGTAGTAGTGAGATCCAAAATTTATTCACTTGGGAATTTCATTTCTTGAAATTTAGCTCCAAGGAAGGTATAAAAGAGGGAATTATCTTACTAGTCTATCGTAGAGATAGGTATATTATGTACAGTTCAATTTGAGCTATTATAAAATGATAATTATTTGCAATGAACACCTTAAGAATACGTCATACCTTGTAGTGGCCAAGAATGGTATAAGAAGGGGAAATAACCCCGATGTGTGCTCTTACCGTTCTTTGGAACGGTTCGAATCACAGTTCTTCGGAACAAAAACAAAGATTGTTCCACAACATTACAGAAAGGATAAGAAAGTATTATTAGTTACCGAATCGCATAGATTCCATTATAGTTGTTGATGAATATCATGTCTACAAGTCGAATAGGTCTATAAAAACGCTGCAAATTCTTTCACTGGGCAAATCCATTCAATTGGCTTGCGTTCATGATTTGAATTTCTACTAAGCTTTGGAGTGTCCCTGTTTCACAGGTGATAGAGCGATTATTGAATTTTAGGAGATAGAGCACGTAAATTGTTCTCAACCAAAATACCTATTTGGATTGATCAGTTGATCATATTTGTGTGCTTCCTGAAATTCAATAATCGCTCTATTACCTGTAAAACGCACACTCCAAAGCTTAGTGGAAATTCAAATCATGAACGCCATTCAATTGAATAATAAACCCCAGTGAAAGAATTTGCAGGATTATTATACTCAGAAAATACCCGGAATGTTTAAATTTGGAACGTCCGATTGCCAAAAAAAATGTTCATTGCGCTGGTATACATAGCCGTGAAGTATGACACAATTTTCAGGGATATTCATTGTTAACTTTATCTGTGTCAGCTGCTAAGGTTTGACATGTTTTCAGGAGTGAGGCTATTTTCGATTGCTAAAAAAATGGACCAAAGAATTTGTATCGGGTTGCTGAAAAAAATTAAATAATTTTGAGAAAGTGTTCAAAATATTAACAAAGATCGGTATAACAGTTTTTAAGATTGCCTTTAAGACGGACGAACATCCCTCGGGCACCCCAGCACATCAACAACCGATGAAAACGTGGAATCATTGGTTATGAATGATCACCGAATCACAATCAAAGAATATCATGTCATAGGCTTGAAATCATATGGATTAGCTCGTGACAATGACATTTTTGCTAATATTTTGGGTATGACACGCGTGGCAGCAGTTTATACCAACAATTTCGAATTCGCACCTACTCACACATTGTTGCTTGTTCGTTATTTTTTGGCAAAAATAACATTTTAATGATGTCCCAACCTCCACAATCACCGGACACGGCGCCTCGTAAATTTTTCCTTTGTCCAAAAATCAAAAAACCTTAAAGGGGCATCACAAGCACAGAGAGAATTAAAAGTTCATCGCTGAAAGAGCTCAAAGCTATCCCAAAGATGAAGTTCCAAAAGTGTTTTGAGAATTGGAAAAAGCTCTGGCATAAGTGCAGAATATTTAGTGGGGATACTTTGAAAGGGGCAACATCGGTGTAGATGAATTAATAAATTTTGTTCATCAGGAAACGTAAATTCCGGGTATTTTTTTTTAAACACATCTCGTATGGTACAACAATGGCCTTTCACGTGTATTATCAGCAAATTTCATCAAAATCGAATGGAAATTGTGGAAGTTACTCGTGTGACAAGGAAGTGCTGATAACGTCCAGACCATGAAGGCAGGATGAAAGACTACAAATCGTATAGCCTAATAACTAAATGTCAGTTGTAATCAGTCATGGAAATTATCCATGTCAATGAGCTTCAACGCAGAACACTAATACACGTTTGTCTACATGATACAAATCACACTCTTATCCAACTGTTCGTGAATGCACGACCCCTTTTACTGCACACGACGAACAAGGATCTCGGACGTAACCACTTTTAATTTGCCGACAACCCGCTCTCGTTGAACCCGTTTGTTACCTTGTCGTTATGTCGCACGATCTAGAAAGAAATTGGGTGAACCTTTTTTTTCTAAGCTTTTTCTGGTTCGTGAACTTTTCTATGAAGGAGGCTATCGCCGAGAATCCCCTACGGGCTCGGCCCCTCCGCGTTGTCGCACGAGTTAACCCCGCGCGTTCTGAGGTAACCATTACCCTCGTAGTAACTCGCCTATCACTGACCTATCGGTGCAGAACGTCACGTTATCACTCTCATGTATATCGATTGAAACGTTTCAAAAATTTTGTCACCGAATAAAAAGTACTATGACATGACATGAATGTACCAGAACAATAAACGTTGTTAAAGTTGTGATGTTGTCCATAATACTCTCTCTTCATTTTCATTTTTACTGAAAATTACTGACTTTTGAAATCATTTATTTGTCAAAGAAGTGGTTTCCTTGCTCTTATATCCAACAAAAAGGTCCAGGACGGATAACTTTCTTTAAGGAATAAACCCTAAATATTTACAAATACTGTACTACGCAGTTATGTTGAGGCCCAAATACCAAAACAATGTATAAAGAGCATTCTTCTATTTACTAACTGCGTCAATTCCAGAACATTTTTACCAAGATTGATAGGATGATTTCGGCCTTTCATCTTCTGTTAGACGAATTTTGTTCGCCGCACAGTGAAAAATATGACCGATTTAGGAGGACAACATTCTGAAACTTGTCCATATTCAATCTTTGGGTTCCCAGATATGGAAAAAATAATTTAAAAAATATATAATCAATTTTTTGACACTATTGGCGAGCACACAGTGGTCTAAAATCAAATTTATTTGCTAAAATTTGACTGAACAAAGATTATGTATCACCCAAAACGCTAAAAATCGCCAAAATTCTTTGCAACATTTAAAGATTAGGAGGATTGATGAAACAAATCCTGCAAACAAATCCTTGGGGTAACCTGAGGGTAATATAGTTTTTCGTTATTGATTAGGGGCATACATTTACAAATTGCTAAATTAGATCTACAGGTAGAATGCAATGTATATTCAATAACGAATGTAGAAATTTAATGTCTTACCTGTCTCAGTAATGTCCATTGTTGAACAAAAGCAACAAAACATGATGAATGAAACATGAATTCAATGAATGAACATATTGAATGGCCATCGAATAAAGATGATCCCTGTGCCGGTTATTAGGCACTTGTGTAAACATGACTGATTCACTCCTTTACTTTGGTTTGTAAACACGGTATGGCGGGAAATATTAGTATTAAGAGTCTCACTGACTAATGATAAAAAGGTAAAGCACTCGAAAATTCCAAACTTTTGACTTGATTTTTGTCCACCTAAATTGGTTATTTTGCCCAGTGTACGCCGGTGCTTGTTTTCCGAGCTAATGATCTAGTATATGACGTATTAAAATGTTCTGCCAACTATCCTCTAATTACTGATTTGTCAAACTCACATTAGCACACAGCTGTTGAAGGCTATGAAAGTTATGAGGATCCTCCGTGAAATCGAAATTTTCCCCAACTAGCGGCATTCATAACCCTGCGGAAATTCGTAATAGTTCGGAAATTCGCTTTCGGTCAAGACGGCTCGTTACTAATGTTTCGAATACGATGGAATTGATTGGATACCGTACCGGGACAAATAATCACAACCCCATCAAAGTTGGACTTCTAATTGTTGTACTATCCTTGCAAATGATGATCCTCCACCATAAAAATCAGTTATCTTAGAACTTTTTTTTTTTTGCTGGTGAGACTGCCTTGCACGTCCGGCTTACAAATGCGGAACCGCACTCGTTATTCAAAAACTAATAACAAAGGCTAGTAACATTTCTATTTTATACTCGTATAAGAAACGATTTAAAATTTACATTGTAAATAAACCACTGCTCGAAATGAAAGTTCCCATTTCATAGGCGTTTAGGAAGTTCACGTAAGGTTTTAGATTCTAGATTCGTGTGCTGTCCTAGCTGCTGCGAAAACCATCCAATTGTCGGACAATGACGAGCATCGGAACAGCTGCTTAACACTAACCAAGTACATCATCCTGATCGATGTTCCCGCTTTCGCTCCCGGAGATGCATTAAGGATCCAATTAGGTGGGCGATTACCCATCCAGGTGTTTAGCCCGTTTCCAAGACTCTCTTCCTTCAGCCATCCTCACCTCTCGGAAGATGGTCCCAGGAAGTTTCCTTCAAGAGCATATTAGGCCGAACCGGGTCGGTTTTCCGTCGTAACACCCACCACACTGGTAAACTGCATCAACTTGCCTGTTCAACCGGTCGGGGGTTGATAAATTCCAGGTTTTATTGGTATCTTCTTCAACATTTCCTTATACCACTTTTACCCTTTCCACCCACACAGAGTTGACTCTAATTTTGAAAGGTTAGGTTTCAGTGGATAGGCCTCTTAAAATTAGCATGTTATGCAGCGTATTAAGTAATACTGTGCCATGCTATCTCAAGAAGAATTGAGTGTGAGATATAGTATGCTAGGCATTGTAGAGGTGGTTATGGATATCTAAACACCCATTCAATCTCCGAATTATTATAACCGTGGCCAGTTCATAAATACATGAGATACCGTTCCAATTTTTTTAAATAAGATTAGTTTGCAAGTGTAAGTAAAGTAAAATTTTATTGTGAATAGAGACTTTTTAGGGATTAAATAAAATTAGCTCGACGGAATGAAAAAAGACGGAAGCAAATAGGAGAAAACCCGAACGAGGTAATTAAGTGGAATTCCTTACTAATCTTACTTATCTCCTTTTCCCCCCGTAAACAAACTGCCTGCTAGCAACTATAATAACAATCGTTAGAGAACCAAAACAATTGGTTTGAAGGGGGAGCGCCATTAATGAAGTATGGTTTGGAACGGTGATTTGGAAGTCCTGACCTAGGCTACGTTGTGCACCGGAACTCGTTGATCATTTTACGACTACTTCCAACAAAATCGGTACGTCAATTTTGCCATCTACTGAGAACTTTTTTAAAATTATTAAATCTCTCCTTATAAGCGGAGGCAAACCATTAAATGAAAAAGGTGAGGACGACCAGGTCCACCCGATGCCGGCCCTTGGGATTTAGGAAATTGAGGATAGTGGAGGAAGGAGATAGGGATGGGAGGAAGTCCCTTGGATGGGGCGGGTGCTGATACCACGAAGTACTCCTGACGAGATGTGAAGCTCCAAATAACTCCGCTGCAATTTTACCGCACCACACCCCGCGCCATGACAAGGTTAAAATGACGTTATTAGCTACCACTGCTTTTATTTCAGTTTTATTTCGTTCCTATCATATTTACTTTTCTAAGCCCTCCAGATCTGCTCTATGTTCCACTGCCACTGACAACTTGGATATCCAGGATTATGGAAGGCCCATCGGGCTTAGTGGTAACGATATCTGGGCACTCGCTATATATGATGCAGTCCCTCTCTCCACACCCCAGGAACTGCTCTCTGCTTGACAACAGCATCATGACGGAGAATGGCGGCCACCACATCTATGTAGATATGCACATAAATAGGTTCGCACATACCTACATACATAGAGGGATAGAAACAAACTTTGAATTATATATACAGGATCTGATAATTTCCTCATATTATGGAATATATACGCTTTTTAATTGCCGTAAAACAACTCCGCAATCACGATCACATGGTAAAAATGAAAACAATGATATTATGCCATATCGAAGCATCCAGAAGTTGAGTACGAGAACTGAGTGCCTGATTCTACAGGTTTTAACAAACAGAAAACCATTTTTCAAACATTTCAAAATTGGACTTGTGTTGTTTTAAATATCATTGAATCAATCGATCTGGACACTTCAAAGTGCCCATTTTTATGCATAATCCGTACTAAGGCATATTTGGTTATCCGAATCATGATAGAGTAAGAAAGAAACCTGGGAGTGACCTAGTGGATCGCTTCTTCTTCAGTCGCCAGTTGGAATGAAGTCACCGTAATAACACCCTTTTCAGAACATATCTGCTCCACCTCTCCATTGGCCAACCCATCGAAATTATTCACCCCTTGGGGAGCGTATTTCGCCAAAAGCTATTGCCTCAACGCTGCCTTGTGTATAAATGAAATGTTAAACAAGACTGTGATTTCGGACTGTTATTATTCGAAATCTGCACTCGATGAGATCATGGTTTCAAACCCGTTTATGAATTTTATAACGGATACGAAAATTGATTCAAGGATGAAACTTTCGCTGTAGTGTTCTTCTGCTGATTTGGGGAGCGGATATGGCAAAATTTACGGCCCTATTTGTTTTTCGTTATTCAGGCTGCAATCACCTGCCTTTTACTTCACTGGCAAAGCCCAATGCAACAATACGAGGCACCTGATAAAATGCCGAGCTCCTTGACCTCTCCCGCGCCCCTATTCTTGCATAAACTCTCGTAACCCGAGGCGAGGGCACATGCTCGCGTCAAATACGCTTAAACGAGCTCCGGGACCTTCCAACCACCAAGAAGCAATCAGGATTTATAGTTCAGTAGCTTTTTACGAGGGCAATAAATCTTCACAAAGGGTGAAACCTATTCTTGGAATCAGGGAGCTGGAGTTCTTTCCGAATTCGTGCTTTCCCATTTCCTCGAAGTCAGTATTGCGACGAATGAACGTCAGTTATTATTTGTTCAGTTTATTTCTATTCGAACAAGGGTTAATTATTTGATTTCAATAAAACCGTTAAAGGTGTTTTGCAGAAGGGATTTGGGGCAGCCCCAATCGAACGTTCAATGACAATGTATTGGGCCTCGACATTAACGTGGGGCAGAAATCCAGGGGTCGATTCGACAACTCATTTAAAAAATTTTTTTGCAAAAAATCCTACTTTTTGGTTTATTTTTTTCGATAATAAACCTTTGCAATCAACCAGAAAAAAATTGTTTTATCCAATCAAAAGTTGAGAAGCATATCTCCCCTAGGTGCAGTACATTTCTGTCTTGGGAAACTTTTATCAAGCCGTTTCGAGGAAACACTGTTGGTGGGACTATTCAAGAGAAAAGCAAAAACATATTTTTCTTCTTTCTTTCTTCTTAAGGCACATAATTGGTTTTTGTTATGGTACGACTGAAGTCAGTATTCTGTATCGATTAGGTACCTACTTCTTAAACAATATTACAAATTTGAAGACTATAAACAATTACCAAGTTGAATTTTTAAACAGCATTCTTGCTTATAAAAAACGCTGCAAATTCTTTCACTGGGGTTTATTATTCAATTGGCTTGCGTTCATGATTTGAATTTCAACTAAGCTTTGGAGCGTGTTCATTTCACAGGATAGAGCGATTATTGAATTTCAGGAGGCACACAAATATGATCAACTGATCAATCCAAATAGGTATTTTGGTTGAGAACAGATTTACGTGCTCTATGCATATCTCCAGAAATTCAATAATTGCTCTATCACCTGTGAAACAGGGACACTCCAAAGCTTAGTAGAAATTCAAATCATGAACGCAAGCCGATTGAATAATAAACCCCAGTGAAAGAATTTGCAGCGTTTTTTTATTGAACCTCAATACCCCCCCACAATAAAAACATCTATAATTTATCAAGTCCTTTAGCACTCGTATTGCGTTAAAACTTCCCCAAATCCAAATTTAAACGATGTAGACAAAGGTAGACTGATGTAGAGGAGGCACACAAATATCATCAACTGATCAATCCAAATAGGTGGTTTTTTACGGGTCTATGCATATATCCTGAAATTCAATAATCGCTCTATCAACTGTAAAACACGCACACTCCGGTTAGTAAGATTCAAATCATGAACGCATTGAATAATAAACCTGTGAAAGAATACTTATTTACAAATATTATTGAATAATAAACGTAATAATATTGAATAATATTTACCTATATATTATCAGCGTTTCATGCATATCAGAATACTTCAACCCGTGTATCGGCTATAAACTACAAGTATCTACGTCGGCTATCACTCCAGTATCCACATTCAACAACTCGACGCTATCGGCATCACTAGGTTACAAACAAACAATAATAAACCAAAATACGCATATAATAAAATGTTGGCACCATAAATCGAGCCTTACATCGAGAATGGTTTGACCTACGGACCTGGGGAAGGGCTCATACGATTCCTCATGGTACGTTCTTAAAATAGGTTTACATTCATGCCGCTTGGACTTTTTTGAGGTTTCTAGGGATTTTACAAAACTTTGACAGCCCTTAAAGGGCACTTTAAATTGAGTGAGAGAGCTGGCTCAAGAATTGGGGCGTCGTCGGACCAAGATGGATTTTTCATAAAAATTTCAGATCTTTTGCTCCAGCCGTTTGGGAGAAATCGTGCGTACGGCGGACGGACGGAAAAATGTTTATTGCAGATTCGGATTCTACACTCTTTGAAACGTAAACCATCAAATTTTCAGGGGGGGGGGGGGGGGCACACAAATTCGAATTTTTTTCCAGAGCGATTACAATGGTTTATTATTGAATAATAAACCAAAAGTCAATATTGGATGTAAAGTTGAGTGCCTTGTCGAAGTACACACCGAGGTCTCTCACAATGTCCGGTCTAGGTTGAACTATTCTTTCCATTGAGTAGTAAAATGATGTGGGGTTCTGAGAGCGAGAAAAAGAGATCGCCTGGCATTTATCAATATTCAATTGAAGCTGGTTTGAGAAACACCAAGCGTCAACCGATTGAAGGATCTGCTGCAACCTCTCGCAAACATGCATCACTGGATCACATGATGAATCAGGACCATCCCACAACTCCCACCGACGTCATTCATCTCTTAGAAGCTCACAATTTTCCCTTCTGCAGCTTTCACTGCCTATTCGGAAAGACTTCGGCCGCCTGTCCCCATGTTTGTTTTCGACGCACTTTAGCTCGGATTCGGCCGTTGAGGTTGGACAGAAAGGCCGCCACTCTCTCCTCATCCAGTGGGTACTTACCCATAATTTCAATAGATATCGGCCCGCCGTTGTTCTTTCCGCCCACTTTTCCGAGGCCCTCCGCTGACCATACCGACTTCACTTCCAGCCGCAGATTGTCGGGGCAACTCAGACCCCGTCAACTGACTTAACTCCGCCGCAACTTTCTATCAACAGACCACAATTTACCATAGCAACCATCGTTCTCTTTGCTTTCGTTCACTTATTCCGTGTATTCTCCCGGTATAATGAAAAACCTGTAGCTATGCTTCTCGAAACTTTATAATCCATCATTTTACCCATCAAACATCAAATTTGTGCTGACAAGGGTGTTGTTGTGACCTTTGTCTGATCTTTTCCTAAGCTAACTGCTCAACGTGCGCAATAAAGGGTGGATGGGGATCAGTGTGAAAATTTTTTTTTGGGTAAAACTACATCGAAAATGGAGTAGAATGCCGCCAGAGTGGAGGTCCTATCTCAGTCCATTTGATAGTTATGATTTTTTTTAGTGCTTTCACGGTCAACTCCGACCTCACGTCATGAAATCGAGTTTTCTGGAACACTGAAGCGTCCATTTTAATTTTATTATACATTTTCGGATTCAGCATTAAATTTTCTAGATAAACATAATTTCAACCTTATAAAATTTCGATAACTCTGTTCATAATCGCAGTGAAAGGAAAAATTAGAAAAATTTGAAATTTTTCGATAAAATTTGAAACAGAGCCGACGTTCCAAAAATAGGCCAAGAAGTTGTCAAATCTCATAAAAACTTCCTCATTTCATGAGCTTTCCAACGGTATACTCAATTTCAGGATTACGAAATTTTTTCTTTGAGAAATTAAGTTTCAAATACAAAAAACCATGGTCAATCTTGGTAGGGAAGGGGGTGCAAGGAGTTACTCACGTTCGTTTGGGGCTTTTTGAAACAAGAAGTCTACAAAACGCAGGTGAACACAGAAGAAGAGTTGAGGGGAAAAATTGTAGCAGCAGCTCAAAAACTTCAGGAGAAGTTAACACTCTCAGTTACTGTGAGAGCAATTCGAAAACGAGCTAGGTTGTGCATTCGTAACAAGGGACGTCAGTTCGAACAAATGTTATCCTAAATTCATTTTTGTTTGTTGTACTTTGCAGGTTTTTTAACAGAAAATAAGAATATATAAACAGAAAGAAATGAGAACGTGAGTAACTCCTTGCACCCCCTTCCCTACCAAGATTGACGCCCCCACCTTGGTTTTTTGTATTTGAAACTTAATTTCTCAAAGAAAAAATTTCGTAATCCTGAAATTGAGTATACCGTTGGAAAGCTCATGAAATGAGGAAGTTTTTTTGAGATTTGACAACTTCATGGCCTATTTTTGGAACGTTGGCTCTGTTCCGACGTGAGGTCGGAGTTGACCGTGAAAGCACTAAAAAAATCATAACTATCCAATGGGTTGAGATAGGACCCCCACTCTGGCGGCATTCTACTCCATTTTCGATGTAGTTTTACCCAAAAAAATTGTCACACTGATCCCCATCCACCCTGTATATTAATATGAGTCAAATTAGAAAACCAATCAATATCAAATCCCAATTACAAAGTGAATTTATTAGCCTTGGTTTCACGGATAATGGAAAATCTTCCACATTTGATCATTCTAAATTCCACTAATAAGCCGATTTAATATTGAATTTAGCTATTATTCGATTTAATATTTCTGTAGAACGTGCATGTCGCGTTTTTGAAGTTGAAAACACTAAACTTGGGTATTTATGGGAAAAACAGATTCTGATTGAGAAAACATAATTATTGGAATAACTTATTCTTTACAAAAATCATATCTCGGCAATTAGGTGATATAGACACTAGCGATTACCGGCATTCTACACCGAATTTGATATACTAAGAAATCCACTTCGAGGTACGAGTGTTTTTTGATTCAACGAGCCGTTTCACAGAAATTACTTGATGAATTCACCACATTAGAAAACACGTTTTTGGTGGTTTTTTGAGATTTTCAATAATAAAGCTTCATTTGAGAATCCCTACAAACTTTTTTGGCTTTCCTATTAAATCCTCTAGTGTTACCCTCAATTGGAGACACCCTATTCATCATACGCAATAAAGTAACAAATTGTCTGAGATCCCAAAACAACTGCAATAAGAAATGGTGGCCCCATAAGGACGGCTAAGATCGAATTTGTTCTTCGATTTCTACAGACATTGCCGTTTTTCACGCACAAAATTTATTGAATATGAAAAAACAAAAAACCATTTCTCGATAATGAAGTGACATACACTGTTCCTCCTGTGCGAATTGATGGCTCAGTGCTCGAACTGAAACCCCATGTCAAGTACCTGGGTATGACCATAGACCAACGACTGTCGTGGAAAAACCATGTAAGTGATATCGCATCGAGGATCCGTCAAAGAATCAGTAAGCTAAAGCCTTTTCTTCTAAACAGAAATCTAAGCATTAAAAACAAACTGCTTATTTACAAAACCCTTGTCAAGCCTATTTGGTGCTATGGTGGTGGTCTATGGTCGTCTGGCTCTAACACCCAAATAAATAGAATTCAGGTGCTCCAAAATCGTGTTCCCCGCTTAATTACAGGGGCCGACTGGTATATTAGAAATGATGAACTTCACAAAGATCTGGAAGTGCCTTTGGTGAAGGATTGCCTAATTTCCACCTACTGTTCCTCCTACCAAAAGGCCTCATCCCATGGAAATAGCCTCATCAGCCGTATCCCTCAGGATCGTCCACCCCCTCGTCATCTTAGGCACTCAAACGAAAGCATCACTCCGACTTTGCTGAAGGCTTCAACTAGACCACTACATTCAAACCTTCCATTGAGACTTTTTTTTCTTTTTCTCCATACACTCTGAGCCAAATCAGTAATATTTCAGTACAGCTGGTTTTGTACTCAACATATTATGTTCCCTACTGGGTAGTTGATGAACATAACCTAGTATTTAGCCATTATACACGTTGCTTGTTATATATCGATTATTGTTATCCTACTAGAAAGTGCTACGCACAAAAATGTATCGTTTGTTAATTTAAAAAAAAAAAAAAAAAAAAAAAAAAGTGACATAGGAACAAACAAGCATTCTAACCAAGATTTGATTAAAATACTAACAAATTTACTACTACGCATTTTTTTTTATACAACGAGCCGTTTCATATTAAATACTGAATGAGTGTAAAAAAACAGGGTTTCTGAATTTTTTTTTTTAGGTTTTCATTAGTAACGATTCATTTGAGGATCCATTTAAATAGGAACGCTTTGTTAGGAGACACATTCAGTCATGTTTAAGCCAGAACGAGTACAGCTGGGCGTCTCAAATAAATGCCATACTTCCTAAATATGGAGAAAGCCCTGCATGGTCTGCTCAAGACATTAACATAAATTCATTTTGGAGTCATTCGGATGGGGCGGGGGGGGGGGGGTCTCATCGTCTTTTAGCCCTGTATACAAATTACATTATCCCTGTGGGGACATGCTCCTCTTCTATTTGAATTCCGACCTTGGTGTCCAGACTAAGAGATTGCTTGCTCAGGTTCGGCTGTCTGGATTCATATTTTCTAAATTGAGAATACCTGGCTTTAAAGGACTGGGCTGGAAACGACTCCAGCCACCAGTTTCAGCATAGCACCATGCCGTCCCAGGTAAGAGTGTCACTCTGATTTCGGCTTTGCTTTACCCAGCATGTACACTCAGTGATGTACAAGTCAGTCAACCCGTCTTTGACCTCACCAGACGTAGCTCTCAGGTAAACACTGAAATCCTCTACGTCAAAATTACTACACGACAGTAATACTGAAGGTAAGGCTGAGTTATTTTGACCCTACGGTGATACTGCCCGTCCCTAAAGCCCAGCTAAATTACTACTATGGGCCACGTTCTTAACAAGACAATCCAGACCCACAAATCAGCTTGGAGAAAGAAAAATATACAGATTTTCTCGTTTCTGATCCACAAGAAACAACGCCGAGGGAGTCTCTAGAGGAAACCACAGTTACAGTACCCTATAGTACCCTTGCTTACTCTCAAAGCGCTCCACAAAAGACAATGGAAAAACGAGATCTAGTAAAAGGGATGTGAACCAGAATGCCTCTCAAGAACCAGAGAGTCCTCTCTCAAGCGAAAAGCGTTCACAATTTGTTGTAGAAGTGATAGGATGATTTGCGGATAGGGGGGGATCTGCCTGTACAGGCTGCTGCTCCAATCAAAGCTTAGTTTTGTATGACTGTCAGCAGCCTCCAATTCGTTTCAACTTTCTTGTTCTTCAGTTCAACTAGAAAAGAAGTTCGAGAAAAATGCCATAATCTTTATTTTTGTTTTGCTACCTAGTTTCATTCCTAAACTTTCAACTGTGATTTGTAATTCACCTGAAACGCTCACACGAGCCAATTAGCAAAGGAACGTTTGTAGATTTCAAGTTACTGGATCTGGGGGTAGCAGTTATTAAGTTTTTATATTATTGAATGCATAATTTGTAGCAAAGGAGTAAGTATTACATTTTAATTTGATTATGTGATATTTTTTCCCGAAGGAAAACCTTGTTTTTAAGCTGAAAGAAGGGGGATATTATTTTTAATACAGCAGAAATATGTTGTTCAAATTTCATCTTTTACGGTGAAGATTTTTCTTCATGAAAACAGTACTGAAAAACAAGCAAGAGTTGAATTTCTTAAGGAGTTATTTTGACTTTGTTCGGTTGTAATGACGGGGTGTGATTCATCGATGGTATTCTAGGGTATAGTGGATCGGGGATCCGCTCTTTACATTCACTCCTTCGGTTCCCAACGTAATTTCAACGACCCCTAAGCACTGAGACCTTCCGAAAAAGAACCGCCGCCCATAATCAAAGTTTTGAAACCGAACAGACCTCCAGTCCTTCGTCACAACCACAATCTCACGGCTTCTGAGTTGCAGTCGTGCTTGCTCTTGATTGGAACGATTTTATTTCACATTCCTTGGCAGATAACGTACAATGTCTATGGGATACGCGTCAGTTTTCACGTTTTATGCTTTCTAACTAGATCTCATCTTATCCATTGATAACCCTCCAAAACGTTAAAACCATCTGACCCACGCTATATTGCAGTAATTATATTAATTCAAAAGCCATGTTATTACTTGAAGTAAAGAGATATCATGAAATAATGTACTGTTAATCAGACAATCATGGTAATGATTGTTAATCAGTGTGATTATGATGGTAAAGTCTTTTTGATGTTTAGCTATCCTTGTTGAATCCAGAATGTCAGGTTCGAGTTACCGACTCGGGAAACCGTGTAATTGTCAATGTTCGCCTCGAACTGCACGGAAAAACGAAGAGGAGGTTCGAAAAAAAAGGATGAAAATCCATCGCTCAAACGAGTTTCACTAGATGACGGTCAGTGGAGCGATCTGAGAAAAGCGTAACTGAACTGAATGCCTATTCTATCGGTCTCAACTAGACCCCGTTTACATCGAAGCTGTCGCTACTTTTCAGAAGAGAGTTTTCCCGAACACGATCGTACTTATCGCTGTCAATCTATAGATCGATCTGCGGTGAATCCCATTCATAACATTACCGGTTTGATCAAAATACCTGTCCGAGAAGATGTTCCTTATCCGGGTTAACACATTCGGTGCGTCGCAAATCGTATACCACGATACACCACAAATCAAAGAACCGATCAGCCTCACCCACCCCCAAATTTGTTATCATGTCTAATCAGAGATATTGCAAAGAAACAATCCCGAAAAAGGATGTTGAAGTTGTGCCGACCTGAAGGGTTCACCTGTCCAATTTTATATCTGTAATTTTATATCTGTTTATTCTGTTGAGGTGCAATTCGAATTTTTTGGATGATTGAAAGTATTCAAAACGCTATTGTAAAAGACATAATGACCTTACCCAAATAGTCGCCACACGTAAATTCATTTCCTTTCAAATATTAGTTTTTTATCCAAATCATTTCAAGTTTTGAACTGAAATTTCAAGGGATTTGGAGTGAATATCACGGTTTTTGAATCGAAAATGAGATTCACGTCCAAGGAAAGTTCCTCGGAGTTTACATACGAGATCGTTACTGATGAGTTCGTGGCAGTTTTCAGATATTGTACAGAATCTTCGAACAGAGCTCCTTCGTTCCTTCCCCACAGATAAAAGTTGTATAAGATCCTGTTATCTGTTTCATCACGCGCTCCTCTCATTTTTCTTAGTTTATTGCAAGGAGGCGATGGAAAAGTGTAGTTTCCCCTTACAAGGGCTGAAGCGATTAACACGCAACAGGCAAAGGACAACCTTGAAGCTGAAAAGCTCAAGAGTAACAGTTCCAAGAACGGGAACGGGGAACTATCAATATTCATCACAAGTTTAAATAACGGATAAGGCCATTTACCAACCTTGTCCACTGAAGAGCCACATCGTGCTAATAAAGTCGTAAAAATGTACCGGAGCTGTACCGTGGTAAGAAGTTATTACAAGGATGGAATGTTCATTAATCAATCAACCTCACTTCCTTGAATTACAGATATTCCAAAAACCACAGTTATACCTTCTCAAAACAACTGTATTTTGTAATAATCAAAATAAGGGACGAGATCATATTCCCACAATGAACACTTATATTTATGGAGTTGAAAGGTTGTAATAGGAGAAACCCAACCCCTTGTTAGTTTAATAACTATTTCTTCTGCGAGAAGCTGTACGAAAAGTACAACGGTATAACTCGTTGCAATACAATTTTTTAAGCAAATGAATCATTAACTGAACTGAACACTGCACGTACTCCTTGGGAAGCCTAAAATGAAAAGACCAAATTTCACAATGACCATGACGTCATAATGTCATGGTCATGATGAAATGTGGCGGAGGTGTCGTGATACCCCATCGCCTCAGTATAGAGGCAATTTCTGAATTGTGGCAGGCAGAGGCCTCCTGGAAGAAATTGAAATATGAAGTAACCAGAGACTGCGTTGGTAGGATCTTCGAGGTCATTATGAATCGAAGGGAGATCGAACCGTTGAAAATCAATTATAAATCGTGGCCCTCTACTTATCAAGAACCTTCTTTATTAGCGAATTAGAAACTAATCATCGAATTTCTCCTTGTAGTGCCATGGACGCATGGTATAGTTTGAAAGAATACATTTTATTTGATGATTTTCTGTTCTCGATCTTCGTAAAATGTTATTTATTTTGTAATCGTAAAGCAATAATGTTGTATATCCTCCACAAACTTTGAAATTTTGCTTTGGAAGGTGCATAGATTCAAAATCTGCAATGTCCGTCCGCCATACGTAAGGGCCTTATAATGCATACGGATTTCTGAAAAAATCATTCTTTTGCTAACTCGTTGATTTGCCATGGTGCTAACTTCTAGCCAGCCCACATAGCTTCACATAAATAGTGCTATGGCAATGTCAGCATAATCCTTTCATTACAATACCCACCATGGAATTAATGCTTATCAGAAAATGCAATACGTGGTTTTGCCATATGAACTAACTTCATTGTAACCAAACAACTGGAGTTTCTGCACAAGCGCAAATTTAGCAACTGTCATTTTTCCACTTTCAGACAATATCAAATCGTCGGCTTACAAGCGAATGGCTGTAAGTTCAAAAATCAGCCATCTGTTAAATTGAATTTTCTGAGTTATGGTTCTTTTAGGATCGTGCTAGCTTCAATGTAGAAATTCATACGTTTCTGGGTCATCGTCTATAGTTTATCGAACATGTTTACCTGAAGCATTGAACATTACAAGCTCACACTCGTAGAACAACATTAAGTGCCTGTTTGGTTCAGTTCCAACAAGAAGAACTGTGACTTAGTGCCTTTCGATAGATTAAAAGAACTTCAGCACAGACGCCGTTGTGCTAAACCGACAGGCCTGTAAGGACAATTTGTTGTGAAAATTAGATTATGATCTTTTCCGAACAATTTCGGCCATGCACTTAACCTGGTGCCAATAAAAATAGTCCTCGTCGCTTTATTTCTCATCTATAGGGGTTTGTAACAGCCTGTAAGTCACGAAAAATTATCTGATACGATCAGTTTTCTGGGACTGTTCATTTGATTTTCTGAAAATTTTTAGTTTTTGCACTTATTGGCTTTTGCAGTGTCGCGCTCGAAATGTTTTTTGTTGTAAATAGAATCTTGAAATAGTACCGCAGTAGTTGTTCAAACTGTCTATCATGTTTTATTAAAAACACAGCATTTTTTCACAAAGTTTATCTTAATCGTGTGCCAGTTATTGATTACTGTTGGATGTATGGCACCTTGGTCATAACCCCTGCTGCCAGACTAATTGAGTTTGGAAAGGAGACCCATTCTGCTCGTTTTAGATTATGTGATGCTGTATCATGTACTGTATTGATGATGTATTATCAAAGTGCTTTTTCTTCACTTAGGATGTAATTTTACGTGTCTCAGATACATTTCAACCAACTTGGAGAGTAATATTTCATGAAGACAGATTTCTAATAAGATGTTGTACCTACTGAATACGAATTAACGGCCAACAAGCTATGTAAACCATTAACGGGCAGGATGGTTAGCACATTATTAAAAATAATAAAGATATAGATAGGTAGTTTTCAATCCTGCCTTAAACAAACCTATACAGGGTGGCCCTTAATGAACGAACCACCCTTTCTATTTCCGTAGATTGTGGAGAAATCAAAAAACTTGTCGAAGTAACCTCCCCTTATTTTTTTGCAAAGATTTAATCATTGCATTTTTGCGCATCGCGCGTTTCAGACACCCTAAACCTTTAAATAAATGAGGAATAAGTGAGGAAGTGGCGGGAAAATTACATTCTGAAAGGGGGAAAGCAGAACTTAGCGAACTAAGTCCTTCAGTCGCCATGTCTCTCTTACATACGTGCAATTCAACTTTGGTAGGAGAAAGGCACGTCAATACGTATTGTATTTATTTCAGTGCCCTTTTCTCGTCAAGGTTCAAGTGATCTGTGTCTTTGTGCAACTTGAATCTCTTTATACGTTATCCACCAGGAAGCAGGGTGTAGTTTCACGAAGGCTGGAATTTTTCAATTCATTTATTCATTTTTATTCCGACGTTTCGGAGTGATGAAACACTCCATCATCAGGGGATCTGGGGACAACATGTAATTTAATATTATTTATAACACCCCACACCATAGGGTTTTACACTATAATATTATTATGCCTAAGAACAAGTTACCTTTTTCTTATATACTTACAATTTATTTTGAACATCCATCCTCGTCATTATTATTAGCAGTTGTCTGCTCACTGCAGTCAATGCAAAAAATGAATCCTAATTTAAAAAAAAAACCAAACCATTAGCATTATACATACAATAACAACATAATTAAAATTACAGTATTACTTTAAAAATAATGTACCTGAATTAAATTAAATTCCTACCTGTTTGTGATCTTTAAATTCTAGTCAAAAAATGATGTAAATGTTAAAGTATTATTGTTATTGTTGTTATAGGTACAGATTTTTTAACAAATGTTATATTAATAATATATTGTTGATCACTGTAGTATATCAGGTAGGGTTATAAGAGTTGAATCTCTGTTTTCTGGGTTTTACTTCGACCTGACGCTAAAACTGACTATCCCAATGGAAAGAGCGAAAAAATACTGAAGAGACCTCCCACTGTTGGTGCCTTTTGTTTGTAAGCCGACGAAATAAGAAAAAAAGTGTTAATGGTTATTGGGTTTTAGCTCGCTATAATCATTCTATAAATACCTACTTGTATCTAAGGGAAGAGAAATCGCGGCGCCACATCTCCCATCACGTAATGATTGAACGTCTCTCGTTAGGATCAAAAACGAATGCAACCTCTCGGCTGTTGAGTCCGATGAAATTAAGGCCGCTTTCTTTTTGTCATACTCCGCGTCGATCGACGGGAGCGTCCAAATTATTCTGCATCGATGAAAGATTTGACCTTTTCAAGCGGCGATTAGAGCAACGGGGAATAGAAGAATGCGGCTCCGTCGTTACCGACACGAGGGGGCGTACGGCGGTCCGTACAGCTCCGAAAAGGTCGAACCATTGTGTTCTACACCCAAGGACGAAATGCCCTTGTTTTTCGAGCGGGTCCGATATTATTTTAATAGTCGATAATGACGAGGTTCGGCGAAAACAATTTGACCTTAAATGTTCAGGGTGCAAGACCAGGCGCCAACAGCTTCTCCCTTTACTTCCTCATTCCAGGATTAGCTGGCTAAATGAAGACCTCATTTGGATCCCCCCGGCACCAGGCTCTCATTAGTTGGACCGGTTCAGGCGTCATGCCGGTTCGCTAATGAATTATTTTATATTACTCCGAATAAATTAAGCCCCTGCTCTGTAACGTGGTCTTACGAAATTCAGTTAAATTATCTTAATAAATTCCTGTTGGAGTTTTCCTACTCAAACACATTCACTTCCATTCTTTGTTAATGATGCAAGTAGTAATCTCGCGTTTTACTAAGTTACGTTATCATACGTCGAGGGTTGCTTGTGATTTTTATTTGCAAAAAATAAAATAACTGAAAAAAATTCAGTCAAGCGGCAAGTTCTTACTAACTTCCCTATTCTGCGAACATTTATGTTAAATTGTGATGCCATTTGAGGACTTAGAGAACAAGGATAATGTTAAAATGAATCGTATCGCAAATGAACTTTTCCTGAGGTCGTTAAAACAGTTCTGAATTGAAGTAGGGATAGTTCCTCAACAGATCGTAGTGGTCTCAGTCACACGGTTCCCTCCCATCCCTTATCAGGGAAAAACTCTTAGAAAAGAAGAAAAAAATCATTCCAGAAGAAATATATAGAATGCTTGAATTTGTTTGGAAAAATTAAGTTTTTTTCTCAATCCTATAACTAGTTATCGTCTGGATTGGCAAACTGGGTGTCCCTTAATGAAGAAAAGATTTTCTTCAAATTAACTAGAATACTTTCCTCCTCGGTGGCTCCCTAGAAATCCAAATAAACTGTTGCATCTTTACGAGCACATCTACCTTCGGAAAAAATGAGATGAACGATTTCGGTCATTTGAGTTGAATTAAAACGGGGAAGTATCTTGATTAGATATTCCTTACATAAGAGGACTGAACAAGAACAATGATAGAAACAATTAAGATCCCGCCGGTTTTGAAGCAAACTGACAGTCGTTCTTACGTGCTCAGCTAATCTTAGTTGTTTTGATGAAGATCTGGGGGCATAGGTCTTGGATAGCCCCTAATTGCACTTGGAATCATACCGTTCAGGTCAGTTTATTTAATAACAAACTTCTTTACTTTCAATATTTTCATTTCACGAGATTTTTTTTTTTTTTTTTTTAAGAAGACGGAAAAGTTTTTTGAACTTGCCAAAGCCGGTTCCAAGCCCGTGTTCCGAAAAGGCGAGGAAAACGCTGCCAATTCTTTCACTGGGGCTTATTATTCAATTTCATTCATTTGGCTTGCATTCATGATTTGAATTTCTACTAAGCCTTGAAGTGTGTGTGTTTCACAGGTGATAGAGAGCGATTATTGAATTTCAGGAGATATGCATAGAGCACGTAAATCGGTTCTTAACCAAAATACCTAATGGGATTGATCAGTTGATCATATTCGTGTGCCTCCTGAAATTCAGTAATCGCTCTATCACCTGTGAAATACGCACACTCCAAAGCTTAGTAGAAATTCAAATCATGAATGCAAGCCAAATGAATGAAATTGAATAATAAACCCCAGCGAAAGAATTTGCAGCGTTTTGTAGTTTATATTATTATTTTATAATAATAATATTTACATATATATTAGCAGCGTTTCATGCATATCAGAATGCTTCAACCCGTGTATCGGCTATAAATCCTTTTAGGAGTTCACTCCAGTATCCTCATTCACTACATCACTAGGTTACTGCAAAAAAAAAGTGTGTTTATTCTAATTCTAAAATAATTTTCATTTATTTTAATTTTTGATTCACATGGTGCGGTCAGTTTTTTAGAATTATTCATTATCATTTTAGAATTATTTTAGAATTATTATTCAGAATTATTCATTATTATTTTAGAATTATTCATGTGCCACAGTTGGGATTCACGATCATCCACTCACTATCTAATGGTTGCGCCACTTGACGTGCTCGTTGAACAGGTTGGGCGCGGTAAAAAAATCTATTGAGGGGTCAAATATTCATGAAATTTTTCGTAGAATCGGATTTTCAAATGAAAACTTGCTGGTTTCTATTTAAAATAACAAAGTTGGTGTTGAGTGAGCCGATTTGGCCCAGTCGAAAAAACTGAAAATGCCGTGGTTGAATCCTCGCAAAAAAAAACTATGAAGATCACCGATGGTCTAATTTTTCATACATTTCGTATTTAACGACTTTAGCGAGGTGATCCCTTGGATAAAGGGCAAACTGTATATAATTTTTCCCCGAAACCATTGCAACAACCTAATTCTCCTAGAAGATTCACTAAACGCCGGGGATTTCTGGATTGGAGCATTATGATACCCAATATTTTTGTTGAGCATCAAATTTCTGGCACGAAAAATGAGTAATGATGGATGCGACTCTGACAGCAGATGTAGGAAGTATAAACACTGCAACAGGATTGTGCAATATAATCCGAGGCACCTCATCCAAGGTCAATATCGATCTATATTTTTCCGTTTTTTTTGTCATACCTCAGCCGGACAAAAGCGAAATACCAGCACGAAAGTTCAGACCTGCCGTCGCGATCCTCTTTATTCCCCCGAAGAACTTTATTGTCGGAGGACCCCGTTTCGTTTTCTGGGTCGGGCCTTCGCCGGAAGAGGAATGCCAGCCTGACATAAAAGATACAGAAACTGTGAAAGTGTAGCCGGCCGGTGGTGGCATACCCGCTTGGTCCGACATAACGGCTGTGCTCTACGTGATGATGCGACCCGATTTCCTTGGATGGACGGCGTCCAGCTTGCAGGATTAACAGATCC
Source organism: Creontiades dilutus (assembly GCA_031894815.1). Taxonomy (NCBI): domain Eukaryota; kingdom Metazoa; phylum Arthropoda; class Insecta; order Hemiptera; family Miridae; genus Creontiades; species Creontiades dilutus. Next base: position 1,227,647 of record JAVIWC010000742.1, on the reverse strand, counting down.
CGAGACTGATGTTGCCGGTACCGGCACGTGGTAGCCCGGTGATGAAGATAATGAAGTCAGGTCGCTCTGTGGAGCCGCACTTCAGCAACGTGATACCTATCTACCTACCTACCTACCCATTTGTAATTACAGTTAATGACTCATGTCAAAGAAGTGTCACGTGTCAAAAGTGGACGTGGTAGCTTACATTGCCCCGTTTTAACAAATGAAAATCCGGCTTTTTCTTGTCGCGTTTCATAAAAATATACAAGTGGTTTTCCTTAAATTTTATTTATTTATTTTTTATTTTTGAAACTAATAGGTACTTGAAATTAAATTGAAGATATTATTTACGTTCGAAGGGGGCTATCAGTGTTTGTTTAGTCAGTGGAACAGGGTAGATTGATTAGATATGAAAAATGAAAAATATAATATCAACTTTCGAGCGGTTATGAATAGCACAATTATTTCAAGTTACGATTTTAAAATCGGTTTTAGGGAAAAATTCATTTTCCAATATTCAGATTATCGATTTGAGAGGTCTGACTAACCTTGATTTTTATCCAATGCCATGCGGTCACAAAATAAGGATTTTTATAATGTCCTTCATAAGCAAGGCTTTGTCAGTATAAAGAAGACTATTATGATTGATGTAGTGGGCTGTGGGACAACCAAAACACGAGAAAAAAATAACAGAATTCTAATCCGTTACAGACTATTGTAAGCTCGAACCTGGATTTCACTCCTTGTGCAACAAACTTCAAAAATTTCGAAGTTCACTTTGGAAGAGTTGAATGGTGGTCATGCCGAAAAAAGTTGTTGACACCACTCAGGCAAAAATTTTCAACCAATTTTCCCTGATTTTTAACGTTGTTCAATCATCGTTTATTCATAATTCATCATCGTTAGCCAATGTATATACCTACGGCATAGCACATGTCCCGGGGAATATCTTCCCCGTAAATCGTTGTAACAAGATCAATTTCTATACTTTTCGAGATTATTTAAAACATTTCAAAAGATCAACACGTTTAAGATACCTATACGAGAGAGCTATGTGCGACACCAAACCTGGAAGACGTTTTCAATTGGAGCACCTTTTAGGCCAGGGGTGTCCAACCTGCGGCCCAGACAGCTATGAAATGCCGCCCAACTAAGAAATATTCAAAATTATGAATGAATAAATGTAAGATACAAGAATAAATTATTTGATACATGTTTATTTTAGAGCTGCAACTTGAATTCCAACTTAAAATTTAATATTGATTTATTGTTTAAAATTTAAAACTTGATATTTATTATCAATTTAATCATGTCTCTTCACTAGATTTTTATATAAGATCTATCTTCCCAGAGACAAATATCCGACACTTCACAATCATGCATAATTCATGATATCGCTTTTTGGCAGCACATATATTTGTGAACAATTATTTTCAAGAATGAATCATACGAAAATCAAAAATAAAAGTAAAATAAGTTATGCACATCTTGAGAAATCATTAAGAATCGCAACTACTTCCATTGAACCTAATATTGATGGAATATTTTCTAAACAGCAATTTCAAATATCTCACTAATATTTTTGTTACTTTTTTTACACTTTTAAGTATTGAAACGAGATAGTAACTAACAACAAATATCAATAAAAGTTGTTAAAACATGTCATTTTTGTGTTTTTAAAGTGCGGCCCAAGGTAGTTTTGTATTTTCCAATGTGGCGCAGATGACCTAAAAGGTTGGACACTCCTGTTTTAGGCGATTCAATTAGCTCCGGTGTTCCCGATATCGTCGGTTCACATTTCCTTACCGCTCTGGGTTTGTGACGATAGTTAAGGAGAGATTTCAACCTACGAACTCAAAATCGAGTTAACGATTCTTCATCTCTGCCCGAAATTTAATGACAAGTCACATCTTCAATCAAGTCAAAATCACAACCTCTTAAATGTTGCAGTGTCTAATTTACGGTCACATCAATCACTGCCATTCCCGCTCAACTCCTGGTCATGCCGTAGACTTTGATATCACATTTTCTGGGACTAACGGGGTCATGATATGGAGGGCCTGATGTATTCCGCCGACACGCGGTACCACGGGGATAATGTAGGCAGATGGCAAAGTGGAGCTACTAAGAGGGAAAGTTTTGTTTAAAAAAAAAAACTGAAGACTTTTAAAGCTTTTTTCGTTCTAAACAGTTGGTGGGCACTTTCGCCCAACTTCGTTTTACATGCATGATCAGTATACACAAAACTAGATAGTCGGTTATCAACCATTCAAACTGACCAGGGCCAACAGGATGCCACAAAGCACGTAGCACGGAGGCATTGACTGGCGATTGAAAACTTGGCAGAGCGACGAAACAGGATTCCTTCAAGGATATCCGTTGTGTATGAAATACTCAATGAAGGGCTGGCCGATTCCCAAAAGGGTCAGTGAAGTCAACTGCCACCTTTACCTGGAGTGACCTGAAAACACGTGAGAAATAGAAGTTCCGATTAAAAGGGTAGCATTTAGCCGGAACTGTACAAAATATCAATTTGCGATCATCACATTCGCTTTCTTAACACTCAGAACATTTAAACGACAAATAAGAGACTGTGGAAGCAACTGTCAATGCGTTTTTGCGTGTGGAAACGGAACCAAAATTCTTCAAGGAAGTATAAAACATGAATTCAAGGGAAAATTTTGATTTTTGATAGCTTAGGGCAGTTCGCGTTATGTAAAGGCATATAATAATAATGGTAACCGGTTAAATATAATATGCGCAAAGAGTTTCTCTGAAATTACTCCGAAAATGTTTAATAACTTTTTTGTATGGGTGAATTTTCAGATAAAATTAAGTCGCCGAATACTGTAAATAAGATTTATCAAATTTTCTTCAAACAAAGCCATTTTAAGAAACTAATTGTGAAAAGAGTCCCGAATTCTGACGGTTTTCGTACAAATAGGAGGATAATAGGTTCATGGGGTTGCTGTTATTCGCAGTTAATCAACAAATTAGCAAAAAACAGTGCTAAGTAATGGAAGCTTCACAGGGATGCCCCTATTTCGTTTTGCTTATGAATTTAGTGATAATAAGAAAATAGATCAAGATTTTGCTGGTAGCGCAACTTTACAATAAACCATTAACAAATGCCTTCCTCACAACCATCATGATATACAAAATGCTTTTACATCGTAAAATCGAAAAAAAAAGATTCACGAGTTTACTGAGAGAGATTTAACACATGGTAATCAATCGTAATAGGCGTTCGTTTCCCTATTTACACAGCCCTGTCCGAAAAGTCTTTAAAAAAGTGCAAACAAATAAAAAAATGTATTTGCATTTTTCCAGCAGAACATTCCTTGTAGGTAGGTACATCAATGTTAAACAGGAATATTGCAAAATTTATTATTAAAAAATAGGCTGAAAATTTACTTTATTGATCAAAATATGCTAAAATACCAAAACAAATTAAAATGAAAAAAATCCTAACATTTGTTCATGTTTTTCAACCATACAATTATCAGTTGAATTTCTTTGTACACAGAGAGCTAAAATTTGAAAAATATTGCTGAACCTAAATAAGCTAAATGTTATTTGAAAATTTCTATCAATTTTCGAACATTTTTGGAACGCCTGGTTGGTACGGTTTTCCTGGTTTTATGATTATGAGCTGAGGTAAAGAAAATCAAATCCCTCAACACAGGTTTTTCGTAGTTATTCACGATTTAACGGCAGAATGACGTCCCTGTAGTCCACTTTCTTCCATGTAGTGATGAGGGAGTTGGGACAGCTCAGAGAAAAGTCACATCCGTGACTCACGAAATATTTCTACGAGTAGTAAAGTTCTGTTTTTCTTCCCACAGATTGAGTCGAGCCCTTGCGGACCTGTGAGAAGGCTTTTACGTCTCTCGAACCGACGGTTGAAAACAACGGAGTTCATAAAATACATGCGCTAGTTCTTTTATTTTCAAATGCGGCTTTCATAGAATCCATTCAAACTAGTCGCTCGGCTGGGAGATGTAACGTGACCTAACTTGGAGATCAGCGGACTTTCATTGTCGTTTGGAAATCTTTTCTTTTTAGGTTTTTTTCAATGGAGTGGATTGTGAAACGCTGGGTTCCGTACCGTCAGTGATGAAGCAACCCTTTGGCGCAGATGGTCGCCTGTGGCAAAAATGATTAGGTATTAACACAGCCGTTAGATATAGTGATGGACAGTTCCTCCTTCCCATTTCTTGAAACTGCTGAGCCTGAGCATATATCTGTAACTTTTAGCAAAGCTATTGCAATGGCTATAAAGTTGTAAAAAAAAAATTTTCCATCAAAATCCGTATTAAGCCATTTTGAAATGATTCCTACATTTTAACGCTTTTTTATGCGTTCAAATAGTTGCAGATATATATACATATCTGTATGTACAAGGTGTCGCAAAGTTAAAATCTTCCCAAACCCTTTAGAAACCGTAACAGTGCATGCAAAAAAACGGGACTCCCCCCCCAATAATATTCGGTGTACTATTCAGCTATGACATTTGCGAAACGCACACATATTTGATCATTTCTAATAAAAACCAGTATTTTGTTGCATATTTGGATTCTAGGCTCAATTTCATTGAAGCGAGAGCTCAAAAATGCGCAACCACAAGGTTGCGTACCCCTCCTAAAATCGTTATTTTTGAGCTATAAACAACTTTTTATCTACATGTTTCTATTTGAGGCAGTGCAAAAAGTGAACATATTTGAAATCCTTGGATTTCAAGAATCGAAGTGCAGAATGGGAGCTCTGAGCTAGACCGCTTGGCTGTCGAAAGCCCAAGTATAGCGGTTAATGCTACAAGATATTACCTATAACGCCATCTCCCAAGCTTCAGTTCTTCTTGCCTGTTTTTTTATTTCCATCTCGGTAAATCCCAGGTGGATTTCTGCAAATGTTTGCAAGTGTACCTAGGACGCATCATATCAGATTTGCACAGTCCAGTTCTCATAGTTCAGTGATTGACATAGGAGTTTTATCTAATACATAAATAAATAAACCGTTGTGTAATCATTTGCACTTGAGGCAAAATTGCTCATTTGTATTTAATCTTACTATATTCAAATTCAGTGAAAACATCGCAATACCTATTCTTTTGTAACTGACAGTATTCAACATTTCAAAACTTGAGCTGTTGATATTGCATCAGTGGTAGGATGGAAATTGGTCATCGTCTTAACGTTGTCCAGCTTAATTTCGTATTGATATGATGTTCAAGCAATTGGGAATCATTTCGATAACTGAAATACTTTGGGTTTGCTGATGCTGCCTCATAGCTTTGAACTCCATTTCGGTCGGCTTTGAAGTTTTCGGTCTTTTCATGAGACCTTTGGTTGAGGATGCGGCGTTAGGTGGGAACATTGAGGTTAACGCCCCGGTAATGATGCTCTGGAATACCGAGAGCACGACTTCATGGAAAGAAAACTATACTCATATTATTAAGGCGCAGGAAACACGACAAGGTGTCTATCGTTAGAAAATTCATGATTATAATCACATTCACACAATTTACATGGAAATAATGGTGTACATACCAACCTAATGCATAGCAATACACGATCTTGCAAACATTATTCAAGAATCACTGAGAATCATTTCGCTACCTTTGATAGGTAAAACACAAGTCAACATAGTAGTAAATGTGAAAATGAAATGAGTGCAAATTCCATTTTAAACAGTTATTATCGAATCAACTGAAATTGTTATAATGGAATTCTACTGTGCAGAAATCAAGTTTATCAGAACATTTATTACATGGTACCTATCTAAAGTGGACTTTTCCATTTTATTTCATCGATTTTCTTTTGGCAATGCCAACGTCTATATATTGATACTTTCGATAACGGTGTAACGCAGTAAGTTGATTAGAGTTGTTTTTGAGTTGTCTTTTTCAACCAACTCCTCCTTGTATTTTTTTATTCATTTAAATGGACGTTAAAATACAAAACGAGTTAATAAATTACAAGGCTCCAAAAACACAAGGTCTACAAAAAGTAAGCTGGCCATCGCAGAGCACTCCAAGGTCAATCATAATCATATAAAATGGGCTGAGCATTTCGGTGTTTTAGTTTGAATGCAAGGTAACGCATGAACTTCCGTTGAAACCTCCCCAATAGATTTCGGTATATCCCATGAAAGGGGAATCAAAATATAATAGCTTACTCCAAAATCAGGCGAACCAAGGACTTGTCCAACTGCACAATTGCTTCAATTGACGAGAAGTCTCGCCAGTTGGATGGTAACTGGTGTCTGTTCCAAGCCCTTACTTAAGGACATCAACAGTTGTACTGTAACGAAAATGGTCATTCGGTCTTTATGAGCAATTTCTGCTGATCTTTATCCACATTTGAAATAGTAATATTCCTAGTTATCCCGAACGATGAGGCAAGGAAACAATTTTACGAAGCAATTTCGATACATTATGGAAGAAATAATATCCATCCATTGATGTCGATGTTGGGAAATTCTGATACTTTAAAAAAACTAACACCCCTACCCAAATTTTGGTTCAAGCTCTCAGTTGTGATGGATACGGTTAGTCGGCCCTCCCCAATTCTTGAATCCGTCGCCTTGGGAGATGAATCAGACACCTTCAAGCGTCTGGGTCATCCACTGAGCGTGGCGGGCATTACCGCATTCAGCTCAATAGAAGGGGCAACTATACCAATCCATCATCTCACACACTCACACTTACGATCGGTTTCCTGTCAACGTTCACCAGAGCTAAAGTCATGATTTTCATATCAGCTATATTTTCGATTTAGAACCCGCGTTATGGCAACAGTCAACTGCAACACTCAAATCCATCAATTTGCCAAATCTTTACATGAAATTAGTAAGCACGGAAAGTCTAACACGGACCCATCCTATGTTCATTGACAGAAAAAATTCCTCATTTCAACTTGGTGGTCAGCTTAAACTTTGCCCTTAGTTTGTGCATAGTTAGATATCCTACGGATGTTTGGTTTGTGGTGATTCTACCACAGTGTACATTAAACCATCTTGAGAATTGCTAAATTCTTTCATATCCAACCGAGAGTTTTGGGTAATAAAGCCTGATATTTGAAGAGGTTTTTGTTATCTCATATACCTACGTTTAACACTTTTCCATTTGCAAGCGTTTGCCTTTGGGATAGTAATAAAACCTTGGCAAAGTTTGTGCTAACAGGTTTTTTTTTCTCAACCCTACCTTTGAATGTTGACGAACCAGCTGAAAGCCCCTATATCGAAATTGAATTGGCCGAACGTATTGGCAATGAAAACGGCAGTTGTACAAATACGAGCCATTCGACATAAGGGAGCCAGGTACATTTCTTTCTGACACGCTCTGCTGCATTGCGCAACGACGAATAATGAAGCGTAGAACAACCGTTCGTAGCGGTACTATTTTGCGTTCGGTTCTTTGACTGACAGGTCGAACTAATTTGATTTTACTTGCTTTAATCAATTAGGATCAATTTGCTTGACTGGAAAAGATCGGTGGAAATCATTGGCCGGCTGTAAACAAAGGGCTATTGTTTTGACCGCTATGGACGAAGGACTTTTGAGAAAAGAAGCTCCGCGGCTGGGATCCGTTGAACTCTGCATATCGAGCGGACGGTTACTCAGTTGTACCTTGTTAGTCAATTAGGCTGTCGAGAGAACCTAAACACGATTAAATAATGAAAACGTAACATTATTATATCGATCTTGTAATGACTCGGACAATGGAGCATTCTAAAATGAGTCCAGGATTTTTTGTTATACTGGCTGATTACCCGCCGTTGCTCGGGTTAGAGCTATGTAATAAGTGAGGGACTCACATTCATCATTATCATGCAAAAGTCCAGCTGAAGTCCGGTTATCAATATTCTCTTTCTTCTTGTAATATTTTCATCATTCAGTACCGTAGAATGCCCGCAATAGGGACAGATTTTAGGGGTTTTCCACTACGATCCTACAGAAAATCTTGGTTTTCCCACTTTTAACCCTCATTTTGCATTCTACAAAGTAACCAGGACATAATGACATTGGAAAATCATTAAAAATGATTTCGTTCGCAATTTTCTTTTTCTTCAAAAAGTGTCCGGATTGAGGGGCATAGGTTCCGGAATAGGGACACTCCGAGTTTTTCTTTAAAAACCCATCTATATCGTCCATTTCATCAATAGGGACAAGGTTTTTTTTTTTTAAAAATGTATAATTTTAACAAGAATAGTACCTATATAATGTAATGTGAGATACACGTTAACGAAAAAAAGTTTAGGAACTCAGAATTGACCTGCCTAATTGATTCGCCACTGCCCAGCCGCTGCAGTGCACGCTCAATTTTCTCTTTTGGGTGCCTTATGTATGGGCGTCGAACTCTTAGAGTCAAACGGCATGATTAATCTAGAAAAGATAACATGGAAGGTAATAGTTGTTTTAGGAGAATATTTGGTGACAATGAAAATGATAAGATCATGAATATTTGAATGTCCCTATTGAGGCTCACAACAACGAAAAAATTACGTTTCTGACAAATATCGACGTTGTAAGTTATACAAACAACCTTTTCTAAACCTGGAAACAGTGTTTTTTTCGAGAGAAGCCTAGTAATCCAATAATAAATGCAGAAACGTAACATAAATAAGTCGTACCCAAGTTCTAGCAGAAGTTTTTGAGGGTAGCAAAAACAACGATATTAACTGTTGAGCGTTACCTGGCAACAAAAGGCGGCAAACGCTTCATCATCCTGTCCTTCTTTGAGGATCACTGGAAGACATACCGATGGAACGATTCCAAGCAGAAAGCATAATTTTACCCAAATGGAATCCTAACCGTCGCTACTTGAGTCTCGTTCTACCAATAACATCCCTACTCAGGATCCAGTTCCTATTGCGGGTATTCTACGGTACTTACCTCTATAAATGCAATCCCTAAATAGCAACAATAAAACACCAGCAGATTTTCAATAAAATGTCAGAATACTTAGTGAAACGGATGAAGCGGCAAATCAGAGCGGCAATTATTACCCCAAAATCTGTAGGGTTACCCAGGATAAAAAAATGTCACTTTCAGGATCCTCGGAAAAACCATCAATGTACAGGGTGTTCCAGGAGTCATGCACAATCCGAATCCTACGTGTTCTACAACTCATTTCCGACCAAAAATGCCACCTATCAGGAGCCTCGTTTCCGAGCTATTCGCGATATAAGATTTTTTTCGTGTTTTCAATCTTATGTCATTAAAACTGTCATAACTCCCTCAATTGTGGAGATAGCTCAAATTTGATGACACCGTTGGAAAGAGCGTTAAATTTTCTATCTATTTGATGTCGGAAACCTTTTTAAAATTCCATTGAAGATGTGCGATTGCTACCCGAAATGCCAGTTTTATAAAAATCTTAAAATCGCCTGTTTTTCATCTCGCCTAGAAACCTCATGAATGCTTGATGCAGAACTGGCAGACCTGGTAAAACGTGTGCCGAAATGTCAGCTTTCCAACGGCGTAGTCATCTTGGTTTTTAAATATATTTTTAGTTAAGAAAATGGTGTTTAACTGCAGAAAAACTTGTGTTTTCTGTAAAAATTGAGGTTTTTCCTAAAGTCTTGACGAAAAAAGGTTGGTGGCGGGATATTCGTAACTTTTCTCGCTGAATCGAATCAAGACAACACCAGACTTCTCAAGTGACGATTTAAGTTAGTTTTGTTGGATGCATAAACCCGTTCGTTTGTGAACAGCGTCTACGGCATTTCTAAGCCGTCCGACCAAAGTCAAAATAGTTTAAGAGCCGAGAGACGGCTATAGTTTGTGTTAATTTACGAATGATTGCGATGAGTTGCATTAATCTTTTTGCTGAAACTATGGACCCTTATAAAACCATGCTTCCGTATCATTTCCAACTCTTCCCTTTCGTCTCTTTCCTGGCTGTATTTCCTTCAGCGAGGTTTCCCCGGTATTGATATTCCCATTCATCAGGGTGCGCTTAGCTATTGAACATAGCTGGTATTAACCAAAACCTTTGTGACAAAAAACAATTAGTAGATAAAAAAAAAAGATAGTTTACTAGATAAAGAAGGATCAGCGACATGAACAATATTATCGACCAATATATTTCCTAGTACTATCCGACGTGTTCGCAAGGGTGTGAGTTGTACACAGGAGGAGTGTGACTCCTCCCTTGCTGCTTCAGAAGCATTACCATTGGCAAAACAGTACTCAAAAATTCATCTCAACATACTCACTTGTGGTATAGCAACTCAACTGATAGCAAATCGTCGCAATCAATCGTAGATAACAAACAATAGCTGTGTCCCGGATCTTCGAATATCCTGAATTCGGCTGGACGGCTTGGAAATGCCGTAGACGCTGATCACCAACGAACGTTTTCATTATATTTCATTTTTCATTTTTAAATATTTATGTTTTAATTTAAATCTTAACAATCTTGTTTAAACTCTAACTCTTTGTATGAACTCGATTTAAACCCCAATATCTTACCATTGTCCAACAGCTGGATAACTTGTTCGAGTCAATAAACATTTTACTAAAACTGGATTTTGTCAGAAACAACAAATTACCAACATTGCAACACCCAATGCTACTGCCAAATCAGATTGGGGTTGATAATACACGGCGCACAAAGCAACCCCTCCTTCAAGACCCGGGGGTCGTGCGGGTCATTGCATACCCTTGCCCCTGACCAAGACAGTACCTCTTCCGTAGCTTTCCCAATTTTCCCAGTACAGTGACACAATACTACTCCTACGTGTTCTACAACTCATTTCCAACTGCGATGAGTTGCGTTCATCTTCGAGACTTTTGGAAAACCTCAATTTTAACAGAAAACACACGTTTTTCTGCAGGTAAACACCATTTCTTTAACTAAAAATATTTTTAAAAACCAAAACGACTACACCGTTGGAAAGCTGACATTTTGGCGCACGTTGTATCAGGCCTGCACAGTTGCAGCATTAATGGGGTTTCTAGGAGAGATGAAAAACAGGCGGTTTCAAGATTTTGGGAAAACTGCCATTTCGCGCAGCAATCGCACATCTTCAATGCAATTTTAAAAAAGTTTTCTGACGTCAAATAGATAGTAAGTTTAACGCTCTTTCCAACGGTTTCATCAAATTTGAGCTATCTCCAAAATTGAGGGAGGTATGACAGTTTTAATGACATACAATCGAAAACACGAAAAAAAATCATAAATCGCGGATAGCTTGGAAACGAGGCTCCTGGCGAAAAACTGCTAGGTGGCATTTTCGGTTGGAAATGAGTTGTAGAACACGTAGGAGTCGGATTGTGCATAACTCCTGGGACACCCTGTATATGTTTTTCGGGCTGCTGAATCAGAATCTGACGTCCGCTTTTTAAGTCAAAATTTTCGAGATATATGCGATTTTTCGGCATTTTTCAGTTGAGAAAATTATAATTAGACAGATATCTAAAAAAAAATATCTCCTCATTGGATATGTATTTCTGATTCCGAATATAAAGGGACGTATATGTGTAAAGCTTGGAGTCTAGAACCAGAAAAATGAGTGATTTAGCCAAAAAAGCTTTAAAAACATAGTTTTTTTCTAAACCAAAGTCCCTGGTAGTTTCGGAGAAAAGCTCTGGAAGTCGGACGGACTGATTTTGTTGTATTTGATTTTTGGATTCCACACATCTTGAACAGCAAAAAACAATTTTTTTGGGGTTTTAAACATTGATTTTCTTGGTCGATTGCAAACATTCATTATTGAAAATCATAAATCAAAACTATTTTGTGGATTTGTCCCTCTCGTTTGTGGGTGGCACCATCATAATGCAGTCCTAAAAGCCTTGGGACCTTGTTTCTATTGTCTTAATATCTTTGTGGAACCTCTTGCCTTGTTCCTAACTGAAATGACCCAGGTTGTAAGGGAGTTCTTGCAAGCGACTGAAGAGATAATTAATTTTCGTCTTCCTCCATGTTTTCCAAACCTGCTGTCCAGGCATAAGGGTTCCGATTTGAGGAGCATACAATGCCATCATCATTTCCAAATTCTCGCTGGACGAATTCTCTCACAACCCGGGTAATTGAAGCGAGGAACTAGGCGAAAGGTGCCACAAAGTAATCTCATTTCTGAACAACTTTAATAAAATGTAATTTGTAAAATTATGAAAACGCGTTAATCATGCTGTATGATTGAAACTTAAAGTTACAGAACCACCAAATAAGGTTTCAAATCCCTTGCAGGAGCAACAATAATAATTAAAATGTTTAAAAAACCCTGAACAAAGGATAGTCAGTTTGTCCTCTCGTGAGAAAAGCTCACGTTTATTACATTTTTATTACCCCCGTCGTCCTTTATTTTCCCATTTGAAACTTCAATAACCCACAAACCTTCATGTGTTCTCGGAGACGTTCTCGCGGTCGTTAAAATTTAACTGCGACGTTTGATGTTGTGAACAAACTGGCTTTTGAGAGAAAAGAAAAAATATATCGACGGGATTCAGGTTCATGGACCGACCGATTCTTTCCTGCGCAGAAACAAATGAATATTTTCTTGTGATACGTCAATTTTATTTTTTAAGGTTTAAATAACTGGAAACGAATGGATCGTAAAACGTGAACTCTCAATCTTTCTGTGTTTTCCTTGAGACACCCGTGTCTTTCAATATTATTACTACACTCCCTTCAGAGTATGGACGGTTATTGATGTTTGATCTTTTTAAATCCATATTCAAGTAGCTAATAAAACGTTCTTTCACAATGTTATTTGATAAAAATTTTGACATATATGGATAGCTCCCCCTTCTTGATTCTTAAAACTGCTATACCTGAGCATAGGCATCTCCTTTCAGCTTAAGGGATATCATCCGGGCGTTGCAGGCATAATAGCCTCATCCATTGAAAGGGGCCACTACTCGTCCCGTCGCGACTACTACTCGACGCGTCGCCTCTTTTTTACAAATTGAAAATCAGTTCGTTCTTTCCGAATTTTACACGAAGTGACGGAATTGTTTTTTGTAAATATTAATATTTCTGAGTTAAGAGATCATGAGGTTTTGGAGAGAGGGGGGGGGGGGGTTGATTTGGCATCAAAAATGAAAAAGATAGGATCAACTTTGGAGCTTTCTTGACAAATATTTCAAGTTACAATTTTAAAATCTGTTTAGAAAAAAAATAATTCTCCGAAAGTTTGGTATTCAGATTATCGATTCAAGTGGTTGAAAAGCGATCATTAAATGATCATACCCAACCCATCATCCATTCAAAACCCAAATCAAATTTTGGACACAAAAAAAATCTAAAAACATTTTCCTATAAATTGAAAATACGTATGATTTCCATAACTATTTTGGAATTTCAAACAATTCTTTATACAAGTTAGAGAGTACACCAATTGATTTCTACCACCTAGTTGATTTGTAACTATAAAAACATGTGATGGATATTTCATAACAGTTTGTTTGCTAAGAAATTGTGGCAACTTTACGGCTTACAAAATTGTTCTAAATAATATTCCGCAGGAAATAAACAGAATTTGCATTTCAAGGTTCCAATTTTCATGAAAATTGCGTCTCCAAGGAAAATTTATGTCAAGGCACTCAATTATTATTTTAAGATCAAAACAAACACAATTTGCATTTTAAGGTATCAATTTTCACGATAAACCCTTGATCTACTTGTTTAAAGCGTTTAGATTTAAGGGTAATGTTGACAAAATTGCATCTTGAATGATTGAAAGATGAATACAAAAGTTTAATACAAGGAATTGTAATTATGATGTACGTCCTTTACGTGACACCCTGTTCGATGCAAAATGCGCAAAGGGACACACTTTACAGTTGTTTTGTGTATTCAAAAATAGCATATCCAACGACAATTGATGTTCAGACACCCAAATGTTACCTATACCAAAATAAAATACGATTTGCATTTCAAGGTTTCAATTTTCAAGGAAAACCCCTAAGTCTGCGTGTTTTTTAACGTTTAAATTTAAGAGTAATCCATCAGCCTCTTTTAAATGATTAAAAGATAAATACAAGACATATTTCATATCTAGATTTTTTCATTTTTATCGAATTCTTAGCTCACTTTTTTATCAATTGAATAAATTATTACCTAGTATAATATAATTTTTTCTATCGAAGACTTTGACTTGTTGATTTAATTTTGGCAGTTTTGACATATTTAGCGATTTTTAAAGTTCAGTTTTGAAATTTGACCAATTCACTACAACTACTTTCACCTGAAAGGAGGAAAAAATGCGAGGAAGCTGCAGAAGTAGGTGAAGTAAGTCTCCGTAACCGCAGGACACCCTTACCCACTTCCAGTCGCCACAAAAGGACAGTGACCGATAAAACGCAATCAGAAAAAAAAGAAGACACTCGCTTTTAAAAGGTTCCCATCAGTAAGGGCGGGGAGTCGTCCGGTTTTTTCTCCTCCGTCCGATAGAGTTCGACTTCAGATACTCACCGACGCGTTACTTAACTTGGTTCCGAACCGATAACCTGACTTAGCAAGGGGCTTCGCGTGGAAGGTGACGCCAATCGGTGTACGCTAAGCCCTTCCTGGTCACCGAGTCGGCAATCTGGGGAAATGGGGCTGTGGAAATGAGGATTTGGATTACGTCAATTGCCTACCCTCGTTCTCCTTTTACAATCAACAACACTCTTCTCCAACCTGATTCGTGTTTGGTTCTTCATGCCGGTTCCTCATTTCTTGCCGTTAGAAGACGTGACATAATGTCAAACTCTCTGCATCAGCTATACACAATCATCCGCATCACAGATATCATCGTTATACACATCACAGATTTGTACTCTGATATGAAATAAACCAAAAATCTTAAGGATTGGAACAGTCCAATGTGCACGTTTAGGCTTACATTTTTTGACTCCAAAACTTTAATTGTCTACACTTAGGTTAAGGTAGGTTATCTTGCGTTGGGCCCAGCTTACATTAATCAATAATTAGTTTGTAAGAAAAAAAACAAGTTTTTCCGCATTCAAACCTCATTTGGTTTATTATTCAATATTAATAATAAAAAATAAAATATTTTCCGTCCGTCCGCCGTACGTCGTACGCCGTACGCACGATTTCTCCCAAATTTCAGGAAAAATCAATATTGGTCCGACGACGCCCCAATTCTTGAGCCAGCACTCTCACTTAACTTAAAGTGCCCTTTAAGGGTTGTCAAAGTTTTGTAAAATCCCTAAAAACCTAAAAAAAAGTCGAAGCGGCCTAAATTTGGACTCTATTTGAAGAACTTTCCATGAGGAATCGAATGAGCCCTTCCCCAGGTTCGCAGCTCAAACCATTCCCGATATACGGCCCGATTTATGGTGCCAACATTTGCGTTTTTTGGTTTATTATTGTTTATGTTTTCATCGCAGTAACCTAGTGCTGTAGTGAACGTGGATAATGGAGTGAACTCCTAAAAGGGTTTATAGCCGGTACACGGGTTGAAGCATTCTGATACGCATGAAACGCTGCAAATTCTTTCACTGGGGTTATTGAATTTCAGGAGGCGCACAAATATGATCAACTGATCAATCCAAATAGGTATTTTGGTTGAGAACAGATTTACGTGCTCCATGTATATCTCCTGAAATTCAATAATCGCTCTATCACCTGTGAAACACGCACTCCAAAGCTTAGTAGAAATTCAAATCATGAACGCAAGCCAATTGAATAATAAACCCCAGTGAAAGAATTTGCAGCGTTTTTTCTGTGAAATTCAATAGCAACAAAAACATGCTAGCCCGTTGGGAAGCAAAAACTAATATGATCACAAAGTGATTGAAAAACAGGTAATTTTGGAATTTCGACAAAGTTTGCTTTTTGGGCTTCCATTTTCACGCCTCAATTCGGCTTGGAAATGTTTCGTCAGGCATCCTGAAGCCAGGAAAAGTAACGCTCTTTCCAAATGGTCGGAAACACGAAACAAATCAGGAAACAATTGAGAACTATCTAATATGGGCTATTTTTTCTCTATTTTTAAGTATGGTGTTTTGGTTTTTGGGGGGGTTGTAGTTCGCACTGTATTGAATGAGGTAAAGGTTGTCCTGAATTCTACAATTCAGATTATTTCGAGAAAGCATCCTAGATTTTCTGCAGCGGCTCTTTGTAAGATCTTCGATGTTATGAACATACGCCAAGTTTTCCAGATGGAGTCGTGAATTCACGTATTTAAAACGGAATTCGTGAGAATGACACCTGTGTATCCTCAGACACAAGAACTTCTGTCCAATCTAATAGTAGGGTTCCACTTTGTAATACGGAATCATACAAGCGCTTAATGTAACGTTGAATTTGATTAACCATCATGATATTAACTTCTGCCTATTCCGGAGCATTTTTTATTTTAAAAAGTATTTACACATCTATCATTATCTGCTCCTAGTAACTCATTTTCATTGAATTTATTTGTTTTGCTTTGCAGTTCTTTTGATCTTCTCCTTTTCTATTTTATGCTACGAGTATGTAGGTACTTTTTCCAGTTGGTTTTTGGATGGTAGCAGCTCCACCAATAAGGATAGAACTAATTTATAGGTGGGCAAGAAGTTTGAAGAATTTGTTTTGATGCCATTTCTTACTGGCTATTGCTGTATAATTAATTACTCGAGGATAATTTATTTTGTATCTTTTGCAATGGGTACCATTTAACTTTTATAATGTTTCTGCCAATAAATCTTGCATTCATCATTCATTCATTCAAATCTTAAAACTAAAATAAATCAAGTCTGTAAAAACATCTCTAAGAGGCACGTTTGGTCGAAAATGAGCTGTAAAAACGTGGGAAAGCGGCCTGACACTATTAGTGGAACACTCTACATTAGAAAGTCATATTTAATCGTTAAAATTCCAACTTCGGCGAATTGCGCGTTTTTAAATAAAAGCTTTTATTCAACTTGCAATGTATGTTCGGGTGGAATCTTGCGACCCGATTTTGAAGCAGATAGCTAAAATTTTGTATGCACGTTTAGATTGGATGACGATACACGATTAGTTGTGTGACGTCATTCTAAATCCAATATGGCGGAATAGTGATTTTAATGCATTTATACGATATGGGTATCAAATGAAAGGGCTTGTTGAATATTGGTTTCAAATGAAAGGGCTTGTTGAGAGGAAGAATGCTGCCAATTGTACAATGTTGGGCTTGCACAGTACACAAAATGCAGGGTAGTACTGTCGACCACGCCGTTGTTTAATTAGGTCCGAGGCTCTTTGCTGCTGGTCAAGCATACGTGGCCTTAAGTAGGGTAAAAACATTAGAAGGTCTCCTTATTGAAGAGGTAGACTGTTCCAAATTAACCGGCAAACGACCTTGCAACAATGATGCTTTGAATGAGATGAACAGACTCAGAAACCTAGCTACCAATGACGAAAAAGTACTAAATAAATTGAACAAAAAAAACCTTTTAAAAAGGTTTTATTTAAATGCCCTAAAAAGAAGGTAATACATTTTTACTTACATATTTTAACGGTCTACTTACAGCCTACATACACAATTTATAAAATCATAAAAGTTGTCGCGACGTTTGCGTAAATAGGTACTAGATAGGTATCTGTAAGTATTTATCTAATTAAACTTGAATAAAAAAATAAACTTATCGGAATAAGTTGGTCAATGAAATAGGTACCTAGGAACTAGTTAATTCACACAAGCCTAAATCTCGCGACAAGCTTTTATGATTTTATGAATCGTGTTTTACTTAAAGTTAAAATTTGTAAGTAAATATTTATTTCCTTCTTTTTAGGGCATTTAAATAAAAGCTTTCTTAAAAAGGCTTTTTTTGTTTAATTTTCCCATTACCTGTTGTTCAGTGAATGACTGCTAACCTGAAGAATGGTGTGCTCTTCATATTTTTATGCGATCGAAAGTCACTCTTAATGACCAAAATTGTCCGATCCGATCAACCTTCTTCGTCTTCACTGTATTTTGCTAACTAAAACAAAGATCGTGGAAAACCAGGTGAATACGTTCTAACCCGTTGGAAAAGAGCATAGAAGAAAGTTTGTTGGGCGAAAGTTTAAAACTTAATCGCCCGGGAATCGAGTCTGCAGGATGGGAGATGATAATGAAGTCCCGCTCGCTGTAGGTAGTTAGTCTTTTCACCTCTCAAGACATCAATACACCATTCTCTTCACGTGCACCTTGATTACAAGCTGAAAATTTCCACGTTGGATCTTGGATAAATATGGACAGACTCATACGTATCTGTGGAATCGGGAGCAACTACTGCGAATCATGATGAAGAACAAATTTTGATTTTGATGTCCGCAAAAATTTCCCCAGCATTAGAACTACAGGTGCAAGGATCAGAAGGGTAGAATTTAAAGACCAACATATAAATTCAAAACATACATTGCACGTAATAATCAGCACAATAATACGAACCGTGAGTTGAGAACATAGAGATAATTTTGCTTCTTCACTACCTAGGGTAACGTATTTGTTGAGGTAGATGAAAGATGATTTTTGTCCCCCCATTACCAGAATTTCTCAACATTCCAGAGCTTTTTGAATAATTTTGGGTCCGGTGTCTGTCTGTCGTTCTTCGGTGATTCCCAGGCTGAAAAACCGAACTAAGTTTCAGAGCGATTCACATGAAATTGACAGAAGCTTTCGTATTAAGTGCACAATCGTGCGCCTGCTCTAACGTGTCATTTACGAAACACACATTTCTCATAACTTCTTGACCTGAAGTCATTCGAAATATCGATTTGATTTCAAAGTGATACCTCAGAAATTCATGCCATGATTGTATCACCTATTAATACCGCACATTGGCAATCTAAAATTCAGCTGAAAGTCTAAAACCGTTGCACCGTTACTTCTAAAAAAAAAAAAAAAAAAATTTTCAAAAATTGAAGCAGTTTTTCTTGGTAGGCTTCATTATATTTTATATTACCTTTGGGAGCGGTATATTAAATAAAATTCATCAGATATCCAAGTTTATGATAGAACTTCTAAGTCAATCACACACCTAGCGATCGTTATTTATTTGGCGTTACCTTATTCGTTATTTGGCTTCCTGTAAACGGATTTTTCGGCCACTCCTAACGCCTTTCATATAGCACCTTTTTGGAAAGCTATGGTCGAAGTTTATATTTGAAGGAATTGAATAAAAACAGGTGAAATTTCCCATTTCCGTTTCAATAAATCAAGTTTCCTTTATTTACTTCGGGGCAGACAGACCAGAATGTTGCATTTTATCTAATTAATTTTCAGTCGGTAGGTAAAGAAGTCAACTTATTCATTCTCAGATAATGGTGAACAATTTCCCTCGTTTAATACTCAACTATCGAGTAAGCTGAGCAGAATTGATATCTTATTTGTATATATAGCATTGGCAAACTGAATTAAACCTTTAGCAAACTAAATTAAACTTTTAGCAAACTAAATTAAACTTTTAGCAAACTGAATTAACCTTTTCGCAATTGAAATTAAACCTTTTCGCAATTAGAATTAGCCCTTTCGCAAATACAGATATGGCGGTAAAGTTTAATTCTAGCTGCAAAACGGTTAATTCTAGCTGCAAAAGGGTTAATTCAGTATGCTAATATAATAAACCTTTGT
The DNA here is from genome assembly GCA_031894815.1 of Creontiades dilutus. Taxonomy (NCBI): domain Eukaryota; kingdom Metazoa; phylum Arthropoda; class Insecta; order Hemiptera; family Miridae; genus Creontiades; species Creontiades dilutus. The sequence goes on along the minus strand of JAVIWC010000742.1, from coordinate 1,208,127 downwards.
GTTCTAATTTCCATCGTTTTTAACCATCAAGATACCATCACAACAGCAATTCTTGCTCACCCAGCACCACAGAAACCTCTTTATAGGAAACTAAAAGAACCTGGCAGTCTCTTACGACCAAGTTTCACTGTCTCTCCAAAGGCCGAATGTCGTAATATTTGCCTTTATCGATTGACGCAAAGACACATGTCTTTCGCAGCGATCACCTTCCCTTCTGACAGGAGGAAGCCTTCACTCGAGTAGGTCATCCTCATTTTATAGACTGCGGGATCCCCTGTCATTTTCTCGAAGGATGCCGTACGTGACTCCCCCGATCCTCTCCCTCGAAGACCCCGTGAATCCTTTTGAAGAGGCAGGCGCTGTTGTAGTCTATCCTATATCCAAGGCAGTTACTCTGATAGACTGTTGTTGTTATTTGACGGGCTGCCATCTTTTTTTTTTCTTCTTTTCCTTCTTAAAGACGGGGGCCGAAATAAGTGGCGAAGGATGTTGTTTGCCAGTCGTTGTTCGTCCTATCAATGCGACCTCAACGCTCGCGTACGTGCTTTAACTTGCCGCAACTTCTAAAGCTGTATTGCGGTGCAGGCTCAAAGCTCCTTCGTCTTTCTTGTGCAAGGACCCTCATTTCCATGTCCTCTTTTCTGGAATCAAGTGTGAAATCTTCGAAGAAGCTGCTCAAAACATCTCAGTTACCTATAAACATCAAAATGACCGGCAAACATAAACAAGAAGTATTTGTGCATATCTAGGATTTAACTGACTAACATTTTCACGACCAACTATTGATAAAAACATCCCAGCACACGATGGCCATTGTTTATAGCAGTTACCCATTAAATTTTAGGACGAAGGATATTCAGTAAATACATGATTCAATCCCGGAAAAGCAGTTACCAAATTAATTTGCACTTTACAATGTTGTAACTTCCTTCACCCAGTAATATTATCAGTATTTAACATGAGTAGCAATAAGATATTTCAAAAATCATAATAAACCAACGTGACGAGCATGGATACATAACATGCTTATTTCGTTATAGTCGTCTATTTGGTATGTGAATTTTCCAATTTGTTGAGCTTGATTTGAGTTGGCAGATGATAAGCGAGGTTGCTCCTTCTCAAATGAATTTGCAGTTAACAATTTTGCAAGTTTCTTCACCAAGTAATATTATCAGTATTTAATACGATAGGAATAAGACATTTAAAAAATCATATTGAACAAACATGACGAGCAAGGAAACATAACATGCTTATTTCGTTATAATCGTTTATTTTGATCTGTCAATTTGTTCAGCTTGATTTGAGTTGGCAGATGGTAAACGAGGATTTCCTTCTGGAAGAGAATGCATTAATTCCACTTTTAGGGAGACAACTTCCAACCAAAATTGTGCGTATCGCTTATTTAGAAAAGTGCATGGTACTTTGAAAAATACCAAACCTCATTTTCCACAGAAACATATCTTAGGTTTATGAGAAGAATATGATGCTAGTAGCCCCTTAAAAGGGTTGTGGCGATACGATTAGAGCACCTAAAGGATACCTCTGAAGCTAAACAGTTTCAAATTTGTGCTCTGGCTTAGCAGTTTCAAAAAGATGGGAGGAAGAACTATCAACCATCACAGGATATCCATCAAACTCCTGTAATTGTACCCATCAAGAAGAAAAAAAATCTAAAAAAGATTCCAATTATAATTACAATCTATAAGAATTATTGGACTATTCCAACCACTATATCGTCAAAATATAATTTCCTTCCACTAAACGTACTGGATAATAGAATTTCTCGAACCAAAACACATGACAGTGTCGCAAATCCGTCGCAGTGTGGGAGGCAAAGGAGGTACAGTTATGATATCAGATTGGTCAAACTGTCATGAAAGGATTTTAACGGTTTCATCAACAACAACAAGCGAAGATCGCTTCATTGGCGAATTACTGGATTAGACATCCTTTCCCTTCAAGGTACAGGAGTCCACTCTATCAAAGAATTCAGGTTTTTGTGCCTATTATTCTCCCGCGAGATTGATCTCGTTGCAAAAGTAGGTTTTTTTTTTCAGGAGCCACCACGTCGAATGGGATTGGAATTGTTCTGAGGAGGATTTCTAACGTTCATTCAAAGTCTGTTTGTTTTCTACGTTCCAAAACACATTCACGTTATCGTTATTCTGTAACAATCGTTCTTCAGTGCATTGGGAGCAATTCATCATATTAAAAGCGAATTTAAAGAATTTTATTTAATCGTTTTTAACAACATCATAAATGCTGTAAGGGCGAGGGAGGATTTTGGTTATTCTATCAAGAATCAAAAAACAATTTTAGGATTCAGACATTTTTGTGTTAGTGCTTGGGTAAACTCGAATATCGTCAAAGAATGCGCCCCATGAGAATCCATTACATACGGTACTGATTTTTAAAAAACCAGTTGTTACTGAGTAGCGTATGTTATTAAAATAACGGGCGCATTAATTGAAAGAAGTAGAAGATAGAGCAGATTATTTCCTAATGTTTTTTACGTAAAACCAATATTTGCTAAGGAGTTGTAACTTCCTCGTTTTTCACCTCTCTAAAATCGATCACCGCTCGTTAGCAAGCTCTAAATTAATCACACATCGCACCTCATCTCCTGCTACCAACTTTGCCTTCCTTCGAGTTCCTTGTGAGAACTACTGGTGTACAAACTAAGTTAATTGGAGCTTTATGTTTGATTACTTAGTGTGGCTAATCAACGAATTTCTCTCCATTTCGCCAATAGCGGTTTAAATCAGCTAGGAACCCTCTCGTGAACAGCAAAAGAAGAATGAAACTGCAGACTCCATCATAATGAGCTGAATGGCCCACATTTCGACTTGGCTGATTTTAGCACATTTGCAAATTTCCTAGAAAAGGAAGAAGATATTGCAATGACTTCAACAATTTTCTTCATGGTAATCTGTGTTGAGAAATTCTGAAATGATTTTTGACTTTTATTACACGATTTTGGGATATTTAGAATTGTATGTACAGGGCAGGTCACGGGAACAGAGCCAAAACCGAAAAGGCACAAATATGGATATTTTGGGAGTTCAATATTTTTATTTAGAAATAATTTAAGTTTTAAAAATTACATCGCGTGTAAGGTGGCTTTCTTGTTCATAGCATGAAGCAAGTCGATCCAAGAAGTTATCGTGATTTCCTGCAGCAATAGTTCATCAATTGATGCGACAGAGAAACCTTAAGGTATGCGCGAACGGCCTTTGCACAGTCCTGCACATCATTGGTGTGCAGTTTCAAAATCATTGATCATTGGTATTGCTCTTTGAAGAGCAAGGAAACACCCTGACAGTGCCCGTTACATCGACATGCTTAACAACTTCTTGGGACCCGAAATGGGCACAAGAACAACTGTCAATGATTTGGATCTTTGGTTTCATCAAGTTGGGGCATCACCTCACACTGCCACTGCTCTAATTAACGTCTTGAACGAAATGTTTCCTGACCGCGTCGCATCACGTTTTGGGGATCTGCTATGGCCTCCAAGGTTACCTAACTTAACGGTATGTGAGTTTTTCCTCTGGGGTACCTCAAGCCACAAGTTTATGAATCAAAATCACTAACTTTGGATTAACTTAAGAATGCCATAACAGAAAAAATTGCGTCAATTGATGAGCCATTGTTGCAGCGCGTTCACGATAACTTCTTGGATCGACTTGCTTCATGCTGGACACAAGATGGACACCATTTACCCAATGTAATTTTGTAAACATCAATTTGCTGATATTTCTCAACCTAAAATTGTGAATAAAATTATTGAACTCCCAAAAAATGCATATTTATTTATGTGTGTGTCTGTGTATGTTTCACCCTTCACACATACTGCATTGTAAAGATCCTGAAAGTCCCTACCCAAACATCAAAAAGACACGAGCAATCAAGTATTCAAAACATCTACCCATTTACTGGAAATGTCAACATTTTTCTCAATCTCTTAGATTGATAAAGTGGAGATATCTTGTCTCGGCGAAAAGTATGGGCGATGAGAGGCGTTGCTAGAAGTAAGTGCGAAGGGATAGTTATTCTAAGTGCTTTAGGCAAGTGCTTTCAAACTCTCGTTCCGGCTCCCACGCGACTTTCTTCGAAGGCCGCCCCGCTGACCCGCGTTCCGCCGGGCACGTAGAGCGCTGGCCGCGGGCTATCAATCACTTGACTCGTCCTAACTCTGTCGCTTCCATTCAACATTCGATACAGCTTTTTGGGGTTTTCCCTTCAAATGGGCTGGAACTCGAACGTGACTGAGAAATGTGGGGTTCGAGCGGTTCGTTTCGTATAGGTAGGACAGACCGAGCGGGATATGTTTCGTCTTGTAATTTAAAACAAATTTTTGAAAACAAGGAGGTCAATCTCAAAGGGAAGGGCACCAAACTAGCACCCAATGAGCAGCTGCTGATAGTAACATAGGGACATGTGCATCCTCAACCAATAAACCAAAAAAATATGAAATTCTAAAATATATTAACTGCTATTTTACTAGGTTTATTAAAATTAGGCAAAAGAAATAAGGGATCTATAGCCTTTAGAAAGAGCGCAGTTGGCTTACCTCCAGCTTTCTCGATTTCAGGTCACTCGTACATACGGCCGTTTTGCTTAAAGTTTTTTTTTATTCTTATTTTGAGACCAGTTAGTGTACATGTAATATACCTCATTGGCGGAAAATAATGTCTCGCTTTCTCTACTTATTCTGGGTGACATCATGACATCAGTTCTTGATTGTACGTAATGCGTTTGTTCACAGTTACGTGACTGATAATTTTATATTTTGCATCACTGATTGATTGTCGCAATATACATCGTGGTCTGGAGAGGCATCTGAGGGGTGGTGCGTGAAAACTATTCGCGACTAGGGGGTTGAAGAGGTGTTCATGGCGGAGATGGATGTTGGTTGAGGGTCGAGTCAGAAGTTCTTTTAGAGTTTCAAGTTTCAGATGGTTTAGATTGTCTTATTTCGGACTAGGGGCAGTAATATTAGTCTTTGCAGCATGGCGTTTGTACAATTAATACAGAAGACAAATAAAATCACAAAGCACACAACTTAAAAGCATATCTCATCGAATCTATTGGAATTTCCCCACACCATAGAACATTGTTCTGTGCTGGGTGGGGGAGCAACTCCCGATTTTTAACATACATATACAGTGGACTTCGGTCACCTTCCAGAAAAAAAAAAAAAAAAAAAGTCTTTCCTATATATCGCATTGAGTGCCGCGAAACAAAATTAAACTTCTTAATACCCAACAGCTTAGAAATGTATACTTTATTTATAATTTATACGTGATTTATACTTTATACGTTATAGATGCTTTTAAAAACATTATCGCTGATGGAGTGGCCTTGAGAAATAAGCCAACTAAAAACAATTTTTTTATATTCTGATCTCTTATAAATAGCAGGGTTGGTTAAATTGGAGGGTGCTTTTCTTAGTAAAAGTGGCATACTGTAAAATATATGGCGTTGCGTAGTTTTTAAACGTGAGTGAGGAGCATGTATAAAATTATGTGTAGTGGGGCGAAAAGTATAAGCACTATTAGAAGGAAATTCGTAAATGAATAAATCCGGATGCTTGTGCATGAATAAAAGAGCAGACTTGACATATAACTGCCCAACAGAGAAAACCTTAGTCAACGAATATAGATCATGGGTCGGAAACCTTTTAGGTTTTTTAATTATAATCTTCAGAATGGCCTTTTGTGCTGTCATCAGAGGACGCAACAGTGATGGAAAGGCTCCGCCCCATGCAACTATGCCAAAGCTCAATATACTCTGGGTCAACGATTTGTATACTACTAGAAGAGAGTCATGGCTGAGACTATTCCTGACGCTGTAGTATACATAAGCCATGCCCAATACTTTTTTCGCGAGTGACAAAATGTGTTCCTCCCATTTAAGATTTTCATCCAGAATGACACCCAAGTACCTTGCAGTGGCCACTCTTTCCAGTTTAGGGCACGGACATGAGTTCGAACCCTCATCACCGCAGCTGTGAAGTTTCAAAACATGTTCAATATGCGACCTACTTAGCGATTTCGAAAATATCAGATATTTTGTTTTATTGACGTTTAAGCTGAGGGTGTTTACAGACAACCACTCATAGATCAGTTTCATATCGTGATTAGCCTGGGCAAACACTTCGTTCCAGTCGTTGGCGGAACACAAAATGGCGGTATCGTCAGCGAAAAGGTATATTTTTCCTTTCAATGGAATATCCTCCATTCGATTTATAAATACAAGGAAAAGGAGCGGTCCTAGAGTGCTTCCCTGAATTACGCCGCAATCAACGTTTCTAGCTGAACTGTTGATTCCATCAACCGACACCAACTGGCTCCTGTTTTCCAAATAACTCACAAACCATTTGTGCTCGTCCCCGCCGACCCCGCTACAGCGCAAAACCTCCAACAACTGGGCTCGATTTATGGAATCGAAGGCCTTAGCCATGTCCAATAAAATCAGAACAGCCTTGCGTCCATCATCGACAACACTATGCAGATCCCTTGTAATAGAAAAGAGAGCCTCGTCCACACCCACCCCCTTGCGGAACCCAAATTGCTTGTCAGACAATAAATTGTTTTGTTCGAGGGATTCATAGAGTTGGAACTTAATCCACTTTTCAATAAACTTTGAAATGACACTCAAAAGTGATATTGGACGATAATTTGTCAAATTCAGAGCGTCAATTTCGGAGCAGGTTCCCTCTACTTCGGATGCATACGTCCAGAATGATTAAAATGCAGCATGATCCCCATCGTGGGAATGGTGTGATTGCATTCCAGCAGGACATTGAAGCAAGTGAAACAGCACTGGGTTACCCTATTTGCACCAAGGCGATAAATAGACTTTCCATGCATGGAATGCAGTTATGAGGGGGCACTCGACCAATCAGAAGAACATTAGCACCTCCTCGAAGGTCACACAATATAGTAGGTGAGTGAGGCGGAATTTCAGAGAATTTTCAGTTTGAATTGAGGCTGGCATTCGGGATTGAGTAATCAGGGAACTCGAAAAAAACACAAGGAGCAGCGTTAGTTTGTTGTAACCAGCTTGGGGCACCCCAGGCGTAGAAACCTTAATTGGGATTCTGATCTGATGGTTTCGATATCAGTGGGTTCCTTACCGCTCAGTCCTTAACAATTCAGTTTGTTTTCGGTTCCTTTTCATGCTTCTATGTTCTCGAAGAGATTTTGCAAACCCTGTTCACGAACTTTCTCAAACGTCAAACCGGATTTCGCCACTTGCAGTTAAATCTAATGGATTTGTTACTCTGTGTGGCAAACTAAAGAGTCGTCAATGGGATTCGTGTTCTTTTTGCATCCAGTATAAAAGGCATATCAGCAAGAGAACGTGTGACCGGTGATACCTACAGCGTTATTCAGACATTCAAGAGGAAATGTTGGCGGATTTATCATTTTGTTCTTATCCAGTTTTTGTTTTCATGCAGTGTTAATTGAAGTTGGACAACGAAACATGAAGTCGTTGACATTTGTATTTGCTAAGAAAAGCGTCTCTTCCACAGAAAGAGCTTCAATTATATTTCAACACGGTGGATCGATTAAGAACAAAATTAGTTACAAGAGTTCTTCAGCCGATGACTGTCTCCATCCCTTGTAATTGACTTCTAGAAGTCCCATAGACAGTTGGATTACTTCGTTTTTGAACGAAACCTTTACAAGTCCCTTTGTACAAAATAAAATCCGATACCAAAATACCTAGAATGTTGGAGTATACTGCAAATGGACACGACGTAGAAATCCAAGAATGGCACACATTTGTCCGCAAGTTTATAGGTAACATAAATTTTGAAAAGCTTGATTTCAAAAGGAACTCCTGAAGACAAAATTCCATTGCAATTATATCAGCTGATTCGATCCTCGTGTGATACTAAACAACTTTTACCATGTCCTAACATTCATATTAGTGTTGACGTAATTTTTTCTGCCAATGTCTTAACCCTTACGAAGAGTGAACGGATGAACTTAAAGCGGTCAGGTTGTACTCATTCCATTCATCGGAGGGATGGCTGTCAATAATGAACACAAAAACATTAGTCTTACTTCGGAAGTTCTTTAAATTCAGATTTTTTAATATTTCACCTCTTCAATGTCACCCGTTATAATTGACTCAGAGCGGTACTGAAAATGCAGCCGCAACTAGGTCCCAAATGTGATCTTAGAGCTAAGTTTCATTAATTTTGGTTCAGTAAGTTCATAGAAAAGCTCTGGTCGGCGGGAGGAAGGATTTTTTTTATTTTTTATTACAAAGATTTAATATTGAAAGTAATGAACCAATAAGCATTCTGTTTTTTCCTTTAGTTACACATTTTTTGTATTTTAGAAAACCTTTGGCCTTATATTATCCAACAAACGAAATCTACTGAGTAAAAACTGGTATACAGCTTGTAAGAACTGGTTGGTGAGGCTGAGAATGGTGACGAGAAAGTCCTAATTCTTATACCACAAGTTACCGAAGAATGTTGACGTAAGCCCACCGAAGATATGATTCTGGTATAAGAGAGGTCGTTATTTATCGAAAATCGAAAGTGACGGTGAAAGTGGTCGGGACAAGACGAAAAAGGACCAGGAGGTCCCCGGGCCTCCCCGAGGTGGATATGACGTTGACTTGGAAGCTCAGAAGGGAACTCGAGATGAACCTGCTCGCGTGGGGCCTCAGTCTCGTTGAGAGTAAAAGGAAGAAAGTTCCCGCCTCCTTCCTCCTACGATCCTCCACTTTCCTTCTTATCCGACGTCTGCAGCCTGGCCACTGACTCATCAGGTGGAATCCCTCGTCGAACGGTGCGGCCGAGAGACAAATCCCTGCCAAGTTGGTTGGGCAGTACCCTATCGATCTATTTTGACCTCCCTACTTCAATTCAGAACCTTTTATTTCATTATTTTCATAAATCGATCTAGAAAAAACAATTTTAACCTCCTTCAAAATGCCTAACGGCTAGAAATTAGACAGAAAAAATGAACGCCAACACGAACGTGAAGGTGAACGTGCTTGGACATAGCAAAAATCGCCGAGTAACATGATGATGGAAACTGGCTTCTGTTGATAGGAAATTTGATGCTGATTTCAAAAATGTAGTCAAAATCTAAAAATATTGAAGATAATTGGAGAAAAGCTTTTTTTTTAAGAATTCGTCAATTTTTTTTAATTTTTCATTTGTATAATCTTTCAATGTTACAATTGGTGGTTCGCTAATGATACATACGATATAGTGACAGTGCAATACAATAACATATGAAAAAATTAACTAAATACTGGATATCGCAATAAATTAAATGAGAAAATTGGCGGTAGAAGGAGCCATGTAGCAACTGCCTACAGTAGGGTTTTGGCTTGTATGACCGATTGCACAAAAATGTGGAGACTTTCATCGCTAGTTCGTTGGTGTCCAGATTTAATAAGGATATGAAGAAGTCCATTGATAGATGTTCTTTGTTAAAATGGGTCATCCTCTGATTCCTAAAACATGGGCATTCGCAAAAACAGTGCGTAAGTGAGTCAGGCGTATCCAAACCACAAGACATACAATTTTCAGAGGCATCGAAGGAGACTTTTTTACCACGGCTGTAAATTGTACATAATCCCGGGTTACTGACTCTTATTTTACATAAGAGTCTTTTATTTTGTATACCCGTTTTCAGGTTTAAATATTCTGCGTGGTTTTTCATCGGGAGCAGGTGCTTATATATTTCATTATACGATGAAGTAAAAACTCTTTTCCTGTTGTACTCCATTAACATATCAACAAACTTTTGAAGGAGGGAGCTCTTGGATGCTTTGAATTCTTCAAAGTCCTGGTTCTGCCAAATTGCACTTCGCCCTAACTCTTCAAAAAAACATGCCATCTGGGAAGCCCAATTATGGGATATATCAGATTTTCGTCCTGACAGTCCCAGTAAGCGAACAAGGCACAATCTCGGCAGGCGGTCCGGACCCATCAACCTGAAATAACTCTGGAACGAAGTCTTTAAAAAAAATGTTTCAACGATGCATTTTCTCTTCCAAATTCAATATAAAATCGAAAATTAAAATAAAAAAGGTGGGTCAAGAAGTGATTTCAAGTTTCAATCGAAGATTTGAGGCACTAAAACATCGAAAAATGAAAAACGAGTTCCACCACCTTCAAGCAGAGTGAAAATACTATAGAAAAGGTCCAGTTCAATTTTTTGATAGCTCGCACCGTATGGCTGTAATTCCTTAATGGGCCCATATAGATGGGACACCATGTATAATTGAGGATAAGTAAAGAGTAGGTAGATATTTCATTTTTTCCTCGTTAAATTTCAGGTGATCAATTCTTGGAATTTTCAAGTAACTGAACCATTGTAGGCAGTTTGATATCAGCTTTTGTTTCGTACAAAGGGAGTAGTGAAGGTTGCTGTTGTGTGCAATTAGTGTTTGGGACACCTGGAAGTCAATCAAGTACAGAAATCTTGTGGTCTTATCATTGGCCACTGTTCCTTGAGGTATCTCCCTAAAGAACCCTTGCCAGGTTAGGTGAGGCACACAGCTTCTTCGTATCACTAACGAGAATGTATTCATAATTAAAATGTCGATAATCTTAAAAGACTTGTAATAATAACCTTGTTACAACGACTCAAGGGATGAAAATGCCACGGGATATGTCACTACAGACATCAACGTCTTCAATAGGTGAGTCGACACGTGTTCCTGGAATTTTATAGCACATACTTTAATGATACAATTAAGGTAAAGTTTACACGAGAGGATTCAATTGGATTTTTCCACCTATCTTCCAAATTTTAGCAAGATCGGATCACTAGAACCTGAGAAAATGGTACCTACTCGACAGATCCCATATTTCTGTATGCGCAGAGTCTTATTTAAGGCGATGAAAGCTGATTGATTACCCTGTAAATATCGTGAAAATCAACAATTGGATGAAAACCGTAGAAATTATGCTTCTTTCAAGGGTTTTATGTACGCTCAGGTCCGGTTATTATAAATGATATGGTAGGGTTGGAATTTATATGAGATCGTTGTTCCCCGAATACCTTACAGATCTCAACGAGATCAGACCTCTACAATACGGAAAAGTGATGCTAGGAGGATTTTACGTACGCGCAAGCGCAGGATGAGGTTTCGTTTTCTGAGCAATGAAATTCAAAGAGGAACAACTACATTCTAACCCTTCCATACATTTCTGTGAATTTCATCAAAATCGGATGGAAACTTTAGCAATCGAGCTAGTTACAATTTGCTGATACGTGACAGACCCACAGAAGGACAAGAAACAAAAGGTCAAAATGGTCTACGAGTAGAACGTCAAATGCGAAAGTACATTTTGATTTATGAGAAGCAGCATGAGTGAACCAACTATTGAAGAACCTGGTGACGAACCTAAAGATCAAGGGAAATTCATATGCCCGTTCAACAATTCTTACTTAGAGGATAAGTTCGCTGCACAACTGCGTATTTCCTGGCGCTGTATGGGGAAGGTAGCAGCGGTACATTAACATTTTATAATCCACTTCCGACGAAGGAATCCCCAGCATAAAGGCAACTCAAAGAAGAAATTGTTATAATTACAGCAAAAACAATTTAGGTACGGATATGATCCACGATTTCATGATTGTGAACACTTTTGGTAAAGGTTCTGCAATGTTAGGTCGTTCGCCGCTTTCCAGCACGACTATCATCAGATTGCACCTTTTGCTGCATCATCCTAGTATTCCTGGTATTGTAATTAGGCATATAATTTCTTATTAAGGAAGCTGTGTCTTTTGTGATACAGCTTTGTGGATTTAGGCATCAGTAGGATGGAAGTTTCGGATTTTGTGAAAGGTACCGTACGTTTTCAGAATTTTCGGTATTTTCAACTGCTATTGGGATAACTGGCTCTTCAATATACAACAGTTAAAAGATTCTCCCCGCCACAACAAGTCGTCCAATTACGAGTTGTTTTGGCTATTCGTCGTAAAAAAACACTCCTTGTGGTATATCGGGTCGAAGCAACAGGACTTCTCTACTACCCAACTACCCTACTTACTTATTTTCGAGATGAAGGTCGCTCATCAGTACACCGCAGAACTCTCCTTCGATTAACCGACCAGTCACATACTTTCCCGCTGGATTCGGGGCCGAGATAAGACCATGCCGGGACGTCGCTGACCTCGAAAACGCGTGAGACTGCAGTTCCCATGAGATAATCTCGGATGTAGCGAGTGGTTTATGATTCTAAGGTAGGTCGGGTACGGTTCACCAAATTAACCTGAGACGATGAAGATATCAGAGATCCTCGGAAACATTTCCAGTGTAGTATAAATAGAAGCCCACGTTAGTGGATTCAAAACTGTGACAATACCCCAACTGCTGGGGCTTCCAAGTTCCATCTACTTTTTATAGACCATTTGCAGCCAATGTTCATAATTTAATCCACTTAATGGGCGGATTGCACATCCTTTTATATATTTACATGCTCATGAGACAGGTCTCAGCGATGACCCAACTGTCCAAACGTTTCAAAAATGAATCAGAAAAAAGTGTCTCGAAATTTTTCACGATTACTTCCGAGTACAATGGAACTTTCTCAATTTTCAACGCACAGAAACTTGACCGTTGCGACGATTTTACTCGTTTCTCAACAGAGCATAAAATAATGTCAACTTAGTTAACAGCAAAAAGATCAGCTAAAGGATTCCATGTTTTTCGAATGTTAGCCATTGACTAGATTTTTGTTTTCTTGCTATGAAACTAGATGTTGTGCTCAGACATCCAACACAATTCTTTCCTATTCAATGTTTAATAGCTACGGGCTACAAGATTACTCCTACTCGAAGAAGACCGTAGTTGGTGTCACCAGTCCTCAACATGAGATCTAAGTTTATTTAAAATAATAAAAATTTTGATTTCCCGACCCATGTGCAAATCCTATTTTGGGAGTACTTTCAAAGTGATTATCTACCTATCGGTTTGGTTCACTATATTCAATAACGCATGTTTTAATCGATCAAGAAATAATTGTTTAACCATCCCCTTCCAAAATTTGTTTTGTTACATTTTCCTGATTCGTTGAACTCAAAAACGATATATTATAATTATCAGTTATATTACAATACATCAAAATTAATTATAAGATTTCGGTGGAGGGAGGTAAAGGAGCGGGGCTTCCAATTAAAAGGCAATTAAAATTACATTCCTTTGCTACGTTAATACGTATTCTGCAATGAGAATAATACTTTTCTTACAATTTTAGCTCTGTTTTGTGGATTACGTGCAGTAACTGTTTCTTAGTTATAAGATTTTGCTAATAAAAAAAAATAAATAAATAACAATAATAATTTTGAAAATTGTATGCCGTTTTAAACTTTTTCAGTGATTCCTAGAAATTCGATGTCGTCATTGAACTAAAAAACTGACGTTCAACTGCCCTTTGTTTTGGGATGTTACATTTGTAGGCGAAAGATGGAGCTTTCATTGTAATTCTAAGTGGTATCATGTTGTTGCTGAAATCGTTTCAGAAACCCTCAAAACTATTTCCATGGGAAAATGGTTATTTTGGTTTATTATTTTCAATAATTAGGTTTTACTTTTCAAATTGCGCAGATTCAAAATCCGCAATTTCTGTCCGTACAACGGGCCATTCCGAACTTGTCAAAAACGTAGTTTTTAACTGACAAATGGGGTGACGTTTTCTAGTCATTTTGGACGCAACTTCGATTGGGATTGATTACAGTCCAGTCATAGCTCATTTGACTTGGAAAATCAAATTTTATGGGGGGAAATATTGAAAGTGGGTTTAAGTTTCCATTTTTTCAAATTTTTTGGTTTACCATTTTCAATAGGCCTCTGTAATCTCGTAAACAATTGCGGCCCCCTCCCTCCACCTCAAACTTTGTCATTTTATGTTTCAAGGTGCGTAGATTCTAAATCAGCAATGTCAATCAACCGTACAGATAATAAAAGGTCTTGGAGTTTATTTGAAAAAAAAAATCCCTCTAAATCTAGCCAGCACGATGCCCCACACGCCTAGATGCTATGGGCCAAAAACGTGTTTTTCCGAGGTTTTTACTGACATAGACAAGTGGGATGTCATTCCCGAGCAATTCTTGATGGCAAATCGATTGAGATGGGTTTCAACGGTGAAAATGTTGAAAACAAGTGTGAATTTCAATTTTTTTAAATCCCAGTTTCTTCGTAAACATGTTTTGACGGCTATGCAGTTATGAAAAGTTGATATGGGGGGGTAGGGGGGCTTACGGTGGGTGTTTTGCGAAATTGTTCGCAGTGTTTTCACATTTCTGCATTTCTGGAGCCACATTGCAATTCAGCTGAAAAATCCCTGGCGAAACTCATGTAGTCGGCCTTTCAAATTGAAATTTGACGACAAACGGAAGTGCCGGATGACTCCGAGGGACATTAGCGCAAGCGAGCTGGATAAAATTGAGGCCGAACGACGGGACTCCCTTTGTACGAAGAAGTAGAAGAATGCACCGCGCCCGTCATTACCCAATATTGCTCAGCAGTTTGCGCGATGGTAATAACCCGGGATGGGGGATGAATCGTGGATATGCCTCCCGTGGGAATTCTTGTTTTTGCCTCTTCCAGAGCCTCTTCCACCGTTTCAGCTTTTGTCGTGAAAATTGTCTTTCCAGAGTGGATGGGAGACGTCAAGTGGAAAATTGACCGTACTTTTCCCAAAAGGTAGGAACGGCGGGAGGCAGGTAATATCGGGCGGATTTGAAAAGTTGACTTCGATGAGTTATCCCATCATACATTTGGACAATGTTTTCTGTCGCAAATTTGAATCAATGTGTTAAATGAGAGGGAAATTTGAATTCACGATTTATGAAAGAAGAACTGCGAAGCAATCGTTACACCTAAACTATAGAGGCTAAGCTACTTTTTTTGGTTTATTATTCAATAATAAACCATTGTAATCGCTCTTTAAAAAAAAAATGTTAAACCGCCTTGAAAATTTCATGGTTTACGTTTCAAAGGGTGTAGAATCCAAATCTGCAATAAAAAATGTTTATAAAGCACCCTTTCTCCCGCTTAGGGGCTGTTGTACTTATATGTTCCTTACATGCTAAATCTACCTACGTTATAATAGTAGTATATACAGGTTCTGAACGTGAGACTTATGTATATTTTGTATGTCGAACAGAAACCTTTCTGATTACAATGTTTACTGGTCGATATTTCCATCATCAAGCCATCTCCTGCGATAGATTAATGGTGTGTGATAACAGTAGAAAGCTACTTTCTTACCTTTGAATAAAAGATGTGCCTGCTTTGAGCTTCAACGAATCAACCTTGACCACTAACCTAGATCATTTAGAACAAAGTTTTGTGATGTTCTAAAACTAGTTCCTACCTACCTTTAAAGAAATAACAGAATAGTGTGAAGTCTCGCATCAATCATCCACCCCCCCCCCCCAACCCCCAAGCTTTTTGAGCCTTAAAATTTGAGTAAAAAATCCATTCTTTCACAATTGACTCCACTTTGGGTCTAGTTGGTTTTAACTTCTAGCCAGCCCGATCGCTTCACACGCATAGATACGAGGTCTACGGCCCAAAACTGGGTGTATAGTGGTTTTTCGAGGTTTTTTACTGGTATAGGCCAGTGGGGTGTCATTTTCTAGTAATTTTGGGTGAAAAATCTTCTGGGGTATGTATCAGATCCTCAGAAATTCACCCATAGCAAATAATAGTAATTTCTGAACCAAAGAATGACCTCACAAACCTGTCTATGCCACAAACAGACTTGATATTTGCTTGACAGACAAAATTACTAATTTGTACCTTGTTAGTACAAAGCCTTTTTAATTTTGAAAGGAAATTATGCCTTATAGTTGTAAAGGCCTATAATAAAAATTATGCCTACCCAGGGCGCTGAGAAGAGTTGACCCCAGTTCACCCTTTGGCAATCACTAACACCATCCGCCTGATGAATTCCTGGGTGCGCCCCTGCTAAAAATAATGACTACCCGATATACTAAGATAACAGTTCAGAAAACATAATTACAAACAATGTTAACCCTCAGAGGAGCTCCTTAAAAGAAAACAGTCATAAATCTATTTAAGCAGTGGCAGAACCTTTCAACAAGAATAAATATAGTCCCTGCGGTACTAAGAACGTGTGACATTATTTAAAAGTGCATTGCCTATCATTCTAAAATCACATAGGTTTAATACGATTGTTTTATAGAATAAGTAGCTGAAGTTTTATTCCGTATTGTTACAGATGGAGGGACCGCCTGCAGTCTACACGGTACCCTACCCGCACAGCTTCACGCCCGTCCACATGCCAACTCCAAGGCATCTCTACAGACCGCGGGCGCACACACCTCGTCCTCCCTCGCAGGTAAGGTTGCACGAGATACTGTAATTAATGGTATAAAGTATAAACATGATTAAAGCTGTGAAATGAGTACCATTCTTTAAAGTATAGTGTTTGTGCCAGATATAACTGTATATAACTCAGGCGTTAAAAAAACATTAAACATTATTGTTCTTAGGGACAAGCTTTACTATACAAAACTGAAGTGTACTACTCTCTAAATAAACTTGGGCTTAATAGGTCAGGTCATTCAAAAGATAACAGCCCCACAAGATATTTCCTACAGCACCAAGTGGTCCAAACCATCACATACCCCCATCAAGTATGGATATCTTATCATGATAGAGGGTGACAGTTAAGTACTGTCCATCTTAATTCGCCAAAGATTGTGCACAGACGTAAAAAGTGAAACGCGTCTCCACGTTTTCGCAGGTTCCAAAGAAGATATTTTTCTCAGTAAGGTCTTGCGTTTACATTCAACAATTCGGAGGTGAGCTTGAAAATCCAGTGAGCCTCGTGCAATCCCATGCAGCCCCGAACCTCCCTGACTAGCGGAACTTACGCAAAATGCATGAGGACCCAATTTCTTAGCGATAACGTCTTTGGCTCAATGAATCCAACCGTATGAATCTCTCCATCGAACCTCTCTCATTTCTATAGCATAATAGGAAACTGCTTACATTGTCCTTCAGCAAAGCATTCGTGAATCTCGCCGAAGCACTGCAATCAAACAGTTAGTACGAAGTTAAAGATTATTAAATAGGTATTGGGTAGATTCTTCTAGGCTCAGAGCATGCCACAGTGTGAATACCACACTACTTCCCACCATGTATTCTCTAGATACATCATTAGTTGCACCAGGCAAAAAGACACAGAAATACGCAGTCCTTCAGCTGACTGCTGTTTCTTGAGAATCAGGTAGTATGACTGCTAGTTCCGATTCCCCAGTTCTGATGGTGTCAGTACTTATATCCTTGAAAACTTTAGGAAGTTGATTTGGGAAGGCAACCATTCGCCTTGACCCTAGTGTACAGGCAAAAATATAAGGATATAGCTCGCTATACCATGTACACATTCCCGAATTCCCGATGTATGGCCCGATTTATGGTGCCAACATTTTCGTTTTTTGGTTTATTATTGTTTGTTTGTAACCTAGTGATGCCGATAGCGTCGAGTTGTAGTGAATGTGGATACTGGAGTGATAGCCGATGTGGATAATTGTAGTTTATAGCCGATACACGGGTTGAAGCATTCTGATATGCATGAAACGCTGATAATATATATAGGTAAATATTATTCAATATTATTACTGGGTTTATGATTCAATATTATTACTGTTGTAAATAATTCAGGAGGCACACAAATATGATCAACTGATCAATCCAAATAGGTATTTTGGTCGAGAACAGATTTACTTGCTCTATGCATATCTCCTGAAATAATAATCGCACACCTGTGAAACACGCACACTCCAAAGCTTATTATAAATTCAAATCATGAACGCAAGCCAATTGAATAATAAACCCCAGTGAAAGAATTTGCAGCTTTTTTTATATAAAGATTCCCCTATTAATTTCAAATGTTACTTTTCAAAGAAATATACGGTTCTTCAGCTGACTGCTGCTTCTTGCGGATTTAAGTGTTTCTGTATAATCAGGTAGTTCCAATTCCCAAATTCTGGTGATGTAGTTCCTTTATTCTTGCAAACTTCAGGAAATTTACATGGGAAGGCAACTATTCGCCTTGATCCTAGTGTGAAGTAAAAAGATGAGGATATAGTTCACTATACCAACTAAACATATATGCTCTTGATCACATGTATGCATGTATAAGTAAACTCGCATTACTTCATTTTCTTTTGATAGAAAGATTCCCCTCTTATTTTCAAATGTTACTTTCGTTGAGCCGAATTGGGACCGTTTCCCCGGATAATGAAGTCACTTCTCCGCATGCACGCTCCAAGGAAACTTCTCACTCCGTTGAGTGGCTGCGTTCTTTCTTTTGTCGCGCGTCTTTTGTGGGAGACTTTGCTTTACATAATGCCGAGCTCATCATCCATTAATCATGAGTTCACTTTTTTTTTCGTTCTCCCTTCGCCTCCCTCAACGAGCTTTTATATTCGAGGTGAATACCGTGATGGGGGAATACAACATACGGTTGAACTTCCCTGCGGGGCATAATATTCGGGGCAGGAAGAGCAAATAGAAAGAAAAGAGGAATGCGAGAAAGAGAATTCTACCAAATTGGATGAGCATCGAGTGTGGTGACATAATAACTTTACATATTCATATACAGCAATCAGACATAAGTCATTAAACATCCCTCTTAATAACACATCTCTATACAGAATCATCAAACAACAAATTCAAACCAAACATCAAAGCAAATTTTAGAGCTCATTTACTACAAAATAATGCCTCTTACATGTTTTGTTGGAGGCTTCTTTTCCTAATACTTTCATTTTCAAGATTTTTTTGTGTTTCCGACGATAAGTCAGTAAATAGCCTTTACTACCATAAACCACCCTCCAAAACAATTTTGAGGTCGCCATGGGAAAGAAAGTTGAATTTCCGAGCTACTTAGGGTAAAATATGAACATTTCAACACGACTTAAAACGTGGAAAATTAGTCCAAAGATCAAAATTTTGACCATTTATTTTTTTTATATAATTGTTTTTTCTGTTTTATCCTGCTCATAATAAACAGGTTGTGTAATTCCCACTTCCCAAGAAAAATGTCTCTAGAAAATCTGCTTTCTCTTTTTGGTTTAAGGAAAAAATTGTTTTTCACATGAAATGTTTTGAAGAAAATTACGTTTTGTTGGGGAAAACCGTCTGCTTAACGCGCGAAATCGATGTTTCGATTGAAAATCTTCTTGCTTCAAAAAATAAATTTCCCATCCGATTTCAATTAGTATCGTTTTTCGCCTAATTGCGTGGTTACCCTCTCGAACCTCCTTCCCCAACTAATAAGAGATTTAGTTGTACTTAGGCCATTTCTCTTGGTCGGAAGGGCTGAATCGACATTTTTTAATTTTAAATAATAAGATAACGAAAAAATTCCAATAAGTGAAAGGGCCTGAAAATCCTTTATTTCTTGAGCTGGAAGCTGGAGAGACCAATTCAACAAATAAGACAAAATTCGGTGCCAAACTTTTTTTTTTAAGGAAGTCGATTTTGGATGAAAAACGTCGATTTCACGGTTCGAATCCCACGTTTTTCGATTTGGCAGATTTTTGGGAAGTTTTTCCTTTGAAGTGGGAGTTACAAAACATGTTTATTAAGGGCAAAAGAAAACATAGAAAAAAATGGTATTTTCATAAATTCATGTTAAAATTTTCTTGTATCACCCTAAGGAGATAGGAAATTTAACTCTCTTTCCAACGGTGTCCTCATAGTTAATTTTAGAAAGTTGTTCGAAGGAGCTATGGCCCATTTCGGTGATTTGATATCGGAAAAGTGTAATAACTTAGAAAAGAAGCCTCTCAAACAAAAAGTCTACGACAAATTTTTTTTATAGGAAATGAGATTTAGAATCGTCGCCCGAATTTTGATGAACTTGACGCAGGAGACCCTGCATAATTCGCCATTTAGTAGTACGACGGCAATGGAACAGCCTTGATTTATTCCGAAAATACTTTAAAAGGTATAGATAAAGGGTAGATGAGGGAAAACCCCTCATTTTTGGTTTTTCATTTTTATAAAGAAAGGAGAAATTCAAATTGTTTTGGAATTAGATGCAAAGGAATGAATGTTGCATAAACGTTCAGGACGAAGGGAATCATATTGAACCAATTGTACTCGTACTTGAGATTTGAAGTTTTAGTTAGAACAAAATTTGCGGTACTTTGCTGAATTGGGGCAAGTTCTTGTAAATCGTGACTTTGTGGCGCTCCAAGGTGGTGAGGAAGTAGACTACAAAACCAATTAGTAAACTTTTCGAATAACCGGCATTAGAAAAAATAACGGGCTTCTTTAACTTCGGGCTTGCAGAAAAAGCCATTAACACTTAACCTAAGACCGCGGGATCTGGGCAACTTCTTTTATACCTACCTATTAATTAGTATTTAATTATTCTAGCTCTCCCATAAACGACCGCAGCTTTTGCATTAGTAGGATAAGTACAAAGGACGTGTCAAATCGACCCACTTGAAGGGCTACGGAAATTTGCCCCTTTTGAAGTGCCGAAATTTGCCCGTTTCACTGTGCGTGGGTTTGCCCCAATCTTCATACTTTCAAAATGGAGATATCCAGACAATGTAAACAAGTTAGCCGGGGATTTGGTACAAGAATGTGAAGGTTCACAATGAGGTTCATTACTCCGAGTTCTACTTTGAAAACATCAAAAACCATTATTGAAATAATTAACTTAGAACAAGACGAAATATTACATGAAAACGTGGATAAACAAACTTGAGGCATTTTCTCCTCCAATGTCAAAACAATCTGCTAGAGTTACGGACAGCTATCAAGAACAGCGAACAGCTTTTATCAAGAACGAACTTTTGCCTGGTAGCCAAAATTTTAGCTGCACGGATTCCCTCCAAAAGCAGGAGCTTTTTGCTCCATGCGGGCTATTTCCTCCATCTACAACGCTCCTTTCTCAGTTGGGATGTCCATGAAGAGACATCTTACAACTTCAACAATACCATTAGTGGATTTTATCCATAAAACAAAGTATGTTATCTTCAATTAAGTAGGTAGATATCTACATAACTAGTTTTACAGAAAAACACTCCTGAATGGGGACTGGAAAAAATCCAAAGGGAATCCTATTGCGGTGAACTCAGTAATAGATACCCACTATGGTAGAAGGAGCGTTAAACGCTTTGAATGGGCTATCAATCTATAGGTTCAACCGTAAAGTCCTTTGCAGCACTGGAAGGAAAACAGAAGGGAAAAAACTGGGAGGGCCCCTAAAAGGAATTGACCGCTCAGCGGTGGAGTGTCCAATATTGGGAGCTATTTGCACTATTGACATTGCGTCAAGCACTCGACGTTTTGGTGTCAGACGATTCTGTGTAGAACGTAAACGTAAGATGAGCTTTTAAAAACTATCGTCATTTTCTTTTTAAAGGAAAAGCTCTTAGATCGTTTGTTCTCTCCCAACTGCACTAGTCCCACATTGACTTGTAAGGTAACTCATGAATGTGTGATTTCACGCAGAAAACCCTTTGATGGAAAAGGGTCTGAGCTAAAACTAGCTCGACATAAACGTTGGAAAGTAGTTGACTCTGACTCGAATTAGCATTGGAAGACTTGAATCAGATCATTATTGATGCGGGCAAGTCATTTTAAAGAGCAAAAGACTAGACGGAGGGGGGGGGGGAGAACTCACTCATTGTTAGCACGATTTTCAAATAAGAATAACTTCTTTGTCTTAAGATAATTTGCATATTTTGGAGCAATCGCTTCGTTTGTTTATGATCTACAACTTTGGTACCTATAAGGAAATTTCCGCAGCATGTACGGTTTAGGAATTATTCGAGAAAAACATTAAAAGATGCCATTTCAGCCATCTTTCTAAGGCTACCATTTTGTAGTCCAAAATTTTGAGACGGCTGACGACGATTCCCTCACTCAGAATGGAACATATTTTAAAAATCGATTCCCAAACCATTTCCAGAAATTATCACCAATTCTTGGCCACGGCTCCTAAACTGTGTGTTTCATTCAATCGCCTACTACTCCCAGGATTCTAAATATCGCCAGCAATAGCCAATCCCCCCACTTCCAACCATTATTATCAATCGGTTCACAAGGATATCTTTAATAGGACTAGGTACTTGAATGTCAGGGCTAATTCAATAAGGCCATTAGGCGGTGTAACATTCGAAGATCAATAATGAGACTTAGGGCAATAATTAATAAGTTAGCTACAGGCCTCCATCATCTGAAAGGTCGCATCCACGGATATAAAACCAATGTCATGGTCTTTAGGTTGCTCGAAATAGAGAGAGTAAGTAGGTACCTACAATGATTGCTTCCTTCGTTGAAGATTGGACTTCGATTCTTCGTTGTGTTGTTCTAGACATGAACCAGCATTCCAAATCAAAAGTGAAGGAGAAATTAGAGAGGTGGAAGGTCAAATAATACCTAATTTTAAAAAATGTATATCCAGATAAATAGACAGGAGAGGAAGTTGGTTTGTTAAAAGCTATGGAATGTTAAAATCTGGTGAAATTATGTTAATGAGTGTAGAGCTAATAATTAATAATAATACTTCCCTCTTGGCTCATATCATTCGTATTGTTTTGTATTAGCAGTATTTCAAGGATCGCTAAACCAAGGGAGCCCATAGGGGGGGGAGGGGAGCTATGACGCAGACTGCTTCATTAAAACTCTTGTGGGGAGGGGGGGGGGGGGTTCCAAAAAAAATGGGGGGGGGGTTAAAGTTGATTGAAACAGTGTTCACTATTACATCACTAGATAGAACGTAAGTAATAATTTACCTTTTTGAATGTTACCATTGAGAATACGATGTTACCTATGTAAAGAATCTCAAGAAATATATACGTTTTGTCTATTGCCGAGTGGGTTTGCATTTGATCAATACCTATATAAATCTTCTTTTAGTTTTAGATAAAATAAGTGGAGCTTACGAGTATTTTTTACATTTTTGTTTTGGCTAAGGGGGTACCTACTTAACTTTATGGGGGGGGGGGGGCATCATGAAGCTTGGGGGGGGGGGCCAGGCTAAACTGTTGGGGGGGAAACTGCTTTTTTAAAGCGCAAAACCACTCTCTCTACTTGAAAACTTCTTCAGTGAATTCTTCTTCTATTCTCTCGAATACAGAGCTTGTTCTATTAAAATCTGAACGTGTTCCTACAGGCTAGACTATCATGAGCTTACGCGACCTTTTCTCGTAACCAGGATTTCGGGAGGTACAGAGATCAGATGATTGTGTTCCTTCTTTGAGCTCTCTATTTTTATCTCTAACATGAGGGGTTAACAAAACCCAACTGGAGAGAGCCTA
The DNA here is from genome assembly GCA_031894815.1 of Creontiades dilutus. NCBI lineage: Eukaryota > Metazoa > Arthropoda > Insecta > Hemiptera > Miridae > Creontiades > Creontiades dilutus. The sequence continues at coordinate 1,184,815 of JAVIWC010000742.1, read as the reverse complement.
TTATCTTGGAAAGAGGTTATAAATCTGCATTCGAGAGAGGAGATGGCGAATTCACTGAAGAAGTTTTCGAGTAGACAAGATGGTTTTGCCCTTAAAATAGGCAGTTTTCCTTTTAAAAAGCGCTGCTAATTCTAAAACATGGGTTCATCATTTTTTGATAGCCCTTTTGCGCAGATTACTGAACTGCAGATAATTATTGCATGGAGTGTATGGTCTGTATCTGAAATTACGTAATAGATACCAATCTACAAGGGAACGGGTACAAGTGTTAAATGAGCCAAAAACTATTTACTAATGCAGTCACTGGTACATTATCTAAACTCGGCCTCTCGAGCATCCATGTCTTGTCTGCTCTAGATGCCGTAAAAAGGGTCCCATTTATATTTCAGCACGTTAGATAAATTAGGACCGAAATTAGCCACAACGGAATTCGTCTGATCACTGATCTCCATACCTTGCAACTGAATTCTAGATGTTCAAGACAGTTGGATGACTTTGTCTTAGCTGTACCTCTGTGAACAACAACCGTCCCTTTGTACGAAACCGATGCTAATATGAAAAGTTATAACTCATGAAGCTGATACTACAAACCATGGGTAAACCATAGTCTTTGACATCTTACGTTGGAGAGGCAGCAATTTACATCGAATCATCGTGCTTTCATTCAAATGTTAGCGTTCTGAGTTAATTAGGACAGAAAATAGTATTTGGCCTCACCCAGCTGATCGTCAGACTTCAAACGTCCCAAAGAACCAAGCATTCAAATTTCATTGCAGCAAAAGCATAATTATAAATTTTTTTCTTCATCGATTACAAATATCATTATCGAAAATTATAAACCAAAAGTTGGTTTTTCAAAGATAATATTGATGAGTATTTAGTCAAATTAGGAAACGAGCATTACCATGTGATTCAGCACACAAAATACTATAATATCATGTGTCACACTAGGGTATATCGTAAATCCGCATTTTGGCAAAATCTTAGAGATGGGCTTCTGTGAGTGTCTAACTGTCTGTGTGCGACCAATAAGGGGTCAAATTTGCAAGAAATTTCGAGTAGAATTCAAATCTAAAATACACAAAAAATAGGGGTTCCCGTTTGAATAAACGAAGTTGGTGTGAACTGGGACAACTTGCCCCAGCCGAAAAAATTTAAAATAGGATAGATGAATGCAGAATTAGAAAAATAAGTGTTTTTTCGTGTTTTCAATATCCCTCACAGTATAGAAATTAAAATGGATATCAATTCGTTAAGAACTCCCTGTGTACCAGTCGTTGCTGGAAGCACACTCATTGACGTTATACATTGTGCATCCTTAGTATCTAAGCCATTTGTAGTTTTATAACAATGTGGACAATTGATTTGCATTTCATGATATAACAAATGAAAGTATTGGTTGATTGTTTCAGATGACGGAGGTGACTGAATCGAAGAGGCAGAGGCGGAAATCCCAACCCCGGCAAATCACTGACGAGGAGCTCGAGAAGACTTACACGGGTCTGGACAGAGAAATCGCCGAGGAGTTCATCTCCATCGCGATGCAGCCCAAGTCGTCCAGCTCTCGCACCAATTCCACCGTGTCCCACGTCGTGCCTTAAACTAATATCTAACCCTTCCATAAGCCCTAGACGATGTACCAACAACAGTGAGAAAATCGCCGACCACCAAATGGTTGGCAGGAGAGTTTTCTTCGATTTCTAGAACGAAATTGACAGAAAACATATTCCCACTCCAATAATGACGAAAGCTAATTTTATCAATCAGAAAACGTACATATTTAGCATTGAATTGGGTGTTTCGTCATTTTTGGTGTGGAGATCCTACTGTCCAGGTAGAAAGTTACCTCTACACTAGTGCCACGTAGAACAGTGTAAGAGCTCAACACACCCACAAACCAATAAAATATTTGTGAGATTAAAATTGGTTCTAGTTAGTTCGGATCGAAACTGATTAATGTATAGTTTAGTGAGCCAAATAGCGATGACTAGAATCAATCAGCTAGATACCTACAAGGCTATTGGCTGTAAAATTCAATCAGATTTTTCTGTAAAGGGGGTGTCCATGATGAGAAGAGGTTTGAATTACAATACTCTCATAGTTGCCTAAGTTTTTTTATGAAAAAAGCTCATAGAAAAAGATCAAATATTTGTTCCATTGGCTGTACATAACTGACCACAGTAACTAAGACATAGGAACATTATGATTTGAAAAATATACTTCCAAGGTTTGTAGAGGTAGAAAAGCCCGAATCCTCATGGTTTACCTACCTCTATATTTAAAATATTCCGTGTTTTGACAATGAAGACAAAAAAGCGAAAGAATTCGTGCGTTTTTATCGAGAACTAACGATAACAAGGTGACAGCTGTATTCAAGTACCTACAAATAGAAAACATGCTAGATAGTGTCCCTACTTCAGAAATCGATTCTACATTCCATTAAGGTTCATAATTCCCCAATAAGTTTCTTTTAGAACACTTCGTCTCTATCACTGTTATGATCGCATTCATATCAAACCTTCACACGCCTTACAATGTCTAATTTCAACGTTAACTTGATAATATGGACACCATCAGAAAACGTGTTAGATTTTCGAGCAGAACTTCTAACTGAAATAACAAATACAAAATGGAAAACAAAATTACCTCAAAACCACCAGTTTTCTAATGTTTGAAGCATCCATCTAGGATGTGTACCACTCCCTAGGTGTGACCTAGGATATTTATGCAATGCGCATTAGACAACTATATTTTGAGAGGTTGAGGTGGAGAAACTATTAAAACATGACAGTCAAATACTTTTAGATAGGTACCGATTTGCCCACACTAGATAACGCACTTAAATGAACCTCCTCCGTAATATTCGTTTGCGCCAATCATTTAGTTCTCATCACAACAGTTTATTAATCTAGCATCATTAAAATTAAATTATTATTGAATTATACCAATCTGTAATCGCTACTTTCTTCAGTATTTTAGCATCAAAGATGTACCCAACTGAATTCTGATTGGCTTCACTGAACGTTATTTGAGATGGATGGTAGATTAGTCCGCAAATAATGAGTCATTTTAACTGCACGAGTATCATTCTAACTGGAATTAAGACAAATGAAGTCTTCAATTCTAATAGTGATTAACGTATTTCAAAGCATTACAAGTAGCTCTACAATGATAAATATGTCATTTTATAATGCGATTTTTAAGACATTAGTGTCATTAAAGGAAACTAGGAACACCTATAGTACTTGGAAACAAGTTTCAGAAAGGTATTACCAAAATATCCAAAAGATAAAAAAAACAAAATGTTTTCCGTTTGATTATTCATTTAATTTTGTGATTCTGTTGATGAACTAGGTAGGTACAACTACACACATTTTGGCTCAAGTTGGTAAACCTCTTCTCAAATTGGGCAAACCCCTATTTCTTAAAAATATGCAATAAGAAAATTTCCAGAAAACTTGTTTTAGAACAGTGAAGCAAATCCATTATTTCAATAAGACGAATTAATGGACTGGATAGAAAGATACCATTAATTTGATACTTTTTGTAAATTTCTATTACGAGTACTAAAGAAACTGTGTACGAAAATTGCTTCGTGGCTGAGCCTGTATATCGTATGGACAACCCGGAGCGAAAATTAATATATGACAAAATACAATTGTAAAGAAGCACTCGTTAAACCTGCTGTAAATTTTTAGTTGTAACGACCTTTTTTGTTATTACCTACTTGCGGAGTAGGTTTTGTATACGTGTGTACTTAATGAAATATATTTTTTAAGCAAAGGTTGATACTCGCATTTGCTCATGTTTTTAATTGCTTACATTGTATTGGTGTAAACACGAACGATGTACGGTTGTAATTATTATTGTAATTTACTAAGAAGACTTTAAATTGATTTGTTCATCTTTAAATTGAGTATCATGTAGGTAGACTTGTGTTATGGAATTTCATAGCTTGAATTACATTATACGAAGAAAATCCACGAAAAGGAGAAATACTGTATGTAGCATCAATACTTACAAGTAAATGAACATTCTTGTTGGGGAAGCTCAAAAAGTTTGCTTGTAAAGGTGATTGCTTAGCAGTAATATCGGAAAATCTTCTTGAAAGTGTATCATATTAAGTAAAATTAATTAGATATCTCAACTTTATGCAACCAATTTGAAAGATAAGTCAATATAAATCATCTGTATTGATCCTGAAATACACAAATCACAGAAATTTATCAGAAATTCCTCTCTGCTGACTTTCTCACAATAATTATTAAAGACAGAAAATTATGCAGCTATCAAGACTACGGAATAAGCTCGAATTTCTAAAGCACAAGACTGAATCATTTATATGTGATTTATCTACCAATAAAATATCGTCTTCCTCTTGTAACTTAGCCCTCAGTTAAAAGTTAATAATGTACCATGTTTTGTAAATTATTGTAAATAAATGAAATCGTATCGAATCTAGTTGATCTTCTTGTTTACCTGTCTAGTCATAAGACTTCAGCTGTGTGAACCAACACTCAACGAGACAACCACTTAATAAAACATTACTAGCATATCATATTCACGTGAAAATAAAATATTTTTATAGTGGGATAAAATAAACTCATATTGCAATGTGTCCAGACAGATTCAAAATTAATGTGAAACAGGAACTTACAAGATCAAAATTCCTGGAAAAAGTTCACATTAATCACTTGAAAATTGTAAATTGCACTGAATACCTTGGGAATAGACCAGACAGATTCATCAATCCCATCAAAATTAATGTGTAACAGAAACTTACCAGATCCTATTAATTTAAATTTCCTGAATTATCAAATCACTTGAAAAATTGCACTGAATACCTTGGGAATGGTCCAGACAGATTCATCAATCCCATCAAAATTAAATGAATAACAGGAACCTGCCAGATCCTATTAATTTGAATTTCCTGAATTATCAAATCATTTGAAAAATTGCACTGATTACCTTGGGAATGGTCCAGACAGATTCATCTATCCCATCAAAATTAAATGAATAACAGGAACCTGCCAGATCCTATTAATTTGAATTTCCTGAATTATCAAATCATTTGAAAAATTGCACTGATTACCTTGGGAATGGTCCAGACAGATTCATCAATCCCATCAAAATTAAATGAATAACAGGAACCTGCCAGATCCCATTAATTTGAATTTCCTGAATTATCAATCACTTGAAAAATTGCACTGATTATAGTCCAGACAGATTCATCAATCCCATCAAAATTAATGAATAACAGGAACCTACCAGATCTTATTAATTTGAATTTCATGAATCATCAATTCACTTGATAAATTGCACTGAATACCTTGAGAATATTCCAGACAGATTCATCAATCCCATCAAAATTAAATGTACAACAGGAACCTATGAGATCCAATTAATTTGAATTTCTTAAGTTATCAAATCACTTTGTTTCCATGCTTAACGAATTCATCAGCCCATGTTGTCTGGCATTAACCCCAAATGAATAACAATCCCACGCTAATCCTGAGACAATTGACAAATTTCGAATAAAGTTAAGTTTCAATAAAGGTTACAGGTGAATGCATTTTATTTACACAATCAAGCACGATTGAAATTGTAGAAAGACGTCCTACAACAATCCTTTCAGCAAAATACAGGCAAATTGGATTAAGTAATTAAATTACATGATTTATTAGTGAAGATATGTCAGTGCAGTGTCAATAACAGATAATTGCTACGTGATTCACCAAGGGAGCCAGAAAAGGTAATGAAGGCATTCAAATATAAATTTTAGCAAGACAATCAATTTTTATTTGAGATAAACTCACTTTGTAATTACAACTTGTATTGATATATGCACGTTTATGCATCGTCTAAGATTTACTATAACTACTACATTAATACCATGGTTAGATTCAATTCTTCATCCTACATTTTTCAAATGTATTAAAACATTAATGATCGGCGGATTTAACAAAAATACAAATTCTCGTCTAATTTGAATTCTCCTCAAAATTAAGTTCAAATTAATAGTTCCAGTTTGTACAATAAATTAATTTATAAGTTTTGAGAATATCAAACTTGAAATCAGACTTCATTTAATATGCCACGAGGTACTAAATTATTAAATTGAGCTACCGTAATTCCAGATCTTTAATTAATGGTAGCATGATTGACTTCTCTTAAGTAAAATCAAAAGTTTATTTCTAATCACATACATGTAGGTACATTAATTTTAGCAGTCTTATGAATTCACTCAGAAATTCCGAGGTACTTGGTAGAGCAAACGCTTCTCCTTTAACGATTTTTGCATAGTGAACAAAAGTCAGTAAAATATAAAGATAATTATAATGATAGTGATAGGTAATGAACTGTAAAGAGGATAGTAAATAGGTACTTTTGACAACAATTAATAGATTCATAATGTGCAACAGTGAAGGAAGATGGGATATCTACATTCAACAACTTGACTCCTCTACTAAGAATTCGCTATGATTCACCCACGTATTTTGCAGTTTTAGATTAAAAGTTGATATTTAACAGCAAAAAGCGTCTACTGAAGAATTGATACTAAATTGTACTTTCAGCAGTTCCAAAGCAAGTAACAATTCATCTCCAAAGGAACCTTTTGAAAAACACATAAGGCTCCGCCATCATTTGACAGCCTACAACTGGACAACGGTGGAAAATTACTCTAAAATTTGGATTCTGACATTGTCACAATTTAAACCTCAAAGCTGGAATCTAAAAAAAAATGCTAAACAAATTTCATCAGTTGGTAACTATCGCTAAGTACAAAACAAATTCATGTATTTACAGATAAACTCATTTACGTTTATTGGAAGCAAGACTAATGCTTCGATTTACCTCAATTTTTATAAGTATCTCAATAATTAAAAAAATTAAAAAGAAAGAAAAACTGCGTTTCATTAGAACTAAACGTTTACTGAAAACTTTGGAATAAAGGACAATGATAACTTAAAATTAACCTAAGATCACAGAGAAAGTAGTTGGGTATTATTTCGTCTTCAACGTTTTGGAAGCAATGATCGGAAATGTGTTTTTGAAGTGGAGTTCTTGTGGCATACGTAACCTTTTAGTTCCTTTTTGTCGGACTTGGGGAGAAGGACACCGTTGAATATTGTGTTTTCTGAAGGTAGTACAACTTTTACTGTGGAGGAGTCACTGGGTGCTGGAGATATTAGCGTAGCAAAATCGTCGTTGCGTGGAACGATGACATCAGCTCGACGAGGAGGTACTTTTGGTATCACAGGTTTAGGTAAGATAGGACGACTATGTCTGGTGGTTAGAGTGGACATTGATGAGGCGGCAGAAACAGGCGAGGAAGATGTGGAGAAGGACTCAATGATGTAAGTGTCAGGTGCTCTGGGTGACTCAGGTAATTTTTGCATAGGTGACTTCTTCTCTTGGGCTGAGCCTGATGATGACAGACTATCAGCACCATTTCTCGACTCTGCCAGTATTTCTACATGTTTCCCTGATATTGCAACTGATGAAACAACAATGGAAGATGTACTTTCTACATTTTTAAGAGGAGGGGCTGATGCAATACCAATTTGCTTAACAGGCTTCACAATACCTGCACTAGGAAGGTGAGTTGAAGGTGTTTCTATCAATGAAGGCGAAACAACGGGTGATGCTGAAGATGTACTTTCAACTTCCTTAGATAAAGCTGTAACTGGTGTCGATGATACTACTAAAGATCCCTTATTGCACGTTGTGTCAACCTGAGCGTTGTAAGCTCCAGCATGTGAAGTAGAAACCACCGTAGCAATGGTTGGTGTTGGAAGAACAGGACCAGAAACTTTCAGTCCACGAGGCCTAATATGCAATATAGCCGTTTGTCTTGCAGTGCTGCCACGAACTAGCATTTTTCTAAGAGTTTTAGTACCAGTTGGGACTCCGCCTCGCATTTTAGGCCCACTCAACACGGGAGGAACTAAGCGTACAAACGTTCCTGAAATCTGACCATTTCCAATGATTTGGGGAGGGCCCGCTATTAGTGTAGCTCCAGTAGCCTTACCGTTTGAAGCTACAACCACCGGTATCTGATAATTTTTCTCGATAAATGAATTAGCCTCACTGAGATTAGGGAACGTTCCTACAATATTGTTGACCTTAGTAGCAGCCCCTGGTTTTGGACTAATTGAAACTAACTGAGAGAATTTCATCGTTCCAGATAACGGTACAGCTTTGTCAGATGGAGCAGGTGAAGTCAATGACTTCTGAGAATATTCTGCATCATCAGATGTTAGATCAATGGAGTCAGGAGGATCATTCTGTTCCCCAGTTCGTCCTCTTTCTTTATTGTCCAACCCAACGTTAACCAAGTTATTGTTAGCAAATTTTCTCTTCTTGAATATAAAATTGTCAGATTTGCAAGTAACAGGTTTCCTTTTCTTCTGAGGAGTAACTTTACTACTATCAAACAGTCTCCCTCGAAATTTTTCCAGAACCCCTCGAGTTACCATAACCCATTCTGAACTGGCATATTCGGGATTTATGCACAGACCTACTAACTTCTTCATATATTCACTCGCTTCTTTACAGTTTTTAAATTTTTTGGGAACTTTTGGGTTGCAAGGGTCCTCTATTACGAAGTTATCGGGTTGTGAGTCTATCACTTTCAGGTATCCCAATTCTGGCAACGACATACAAAACAAACCAAGTTTAGGGTACATATTATCTACAATGACGGCTGAAATATGGCTACGCGGTGGACTATCAGAATTTCTACTTGGGAAGTCCGATGCCGGCATCTCACTTGTGGATGTGTTTAAAGATGCCAACACCTTTTTAGAACGCTGAAGAGATTTTATCAGATTATTTGAATTTCGTTCTTGGCCTTCAATAACCGTTTCTTTCAGTTGATTTGCACTCGTTGGTGATTTATCCAGGGGACTCGTTGATGTATGGCTATCCACTGATTTCATAGGGCTCATTGACACCTCTTCACCCTCATCTACCACCAACTTGCTGGGACATGTAAGCGAAGCACAGTCTTCTTTCACAGCAGAATGATTGGCAACATCCTGTACCTGATTTCCATTATCGCTGACACAACGATCAGAGTTTCCTTTACTATTTAAACACGAATCTCCTTTGACCTCAGGAGCATCCTTACAACTGCTGCTATCAGACAACGTTCCCCCATCCGCAAACCCAGGCTCAGGTGAGGAGGACAACGAATAAGTTTCTATAGGGTCTTCTATGACCTCAACATCAGAATCAGAATCTACTTTATGATCATCATATTTAGAAGTTTCAGAACATTTTGCAGAGGATTTTGTTTTACTATTGAACACACTGGAAAAACGTAGCTGATTGATCGGTTTTGAAGCCTTGGTTATCGATTGTTTCGGTTTTGGAATAAACTCGGACGCATCATCGTCAAGCGAAAAGTCAGATTTATCCACACTAAATCTTTCGATGACGAAATCCACAATTTCGTCATCAGAAGATTCCAAATACAAGTCATCGTGAGGAAACAGGGATTGCCCCGCCACACGGCCAGGTGATGTACCACCAACATCAATATCAGACGTATGCGACTCATTAGACATTTTGATCACATCACCAACCCCACCAGTAATTTTCCTAGAGGATTCCGGAACAAATGGATAATTTTCGGAAGCAACATCAGTGAGTAGTAAAGCAATAGGTTTGCCTTTGGTGAAACTATTGCTGAAAGAGACAATATCATTACCCAAGAGGTGCAGCAATTTTTTCTTGAACAAAGCATTTTTGTTCCTCGTCTTGTAATCTACAATTGAACCATAAGTGCGAGCACTGTGCTTCGCATGATCGTACCAAACTACTTGACGACACTCTGCGGAGTCTGGCTTGAGACTTACACTTCCCAAGAACTTTTCAGCTGCAAATCTATTAATGGAAGGTAACTTGCACACCACGTTGTTATTTTTCCCAAAGAAAGTTCGGTTCATGCAATAGCAGTCATACTTCAAGTGAACATTGCACCAAATCATCACATCCAACAAATTATGGACTTCCTCAGTGCACATTATCCTTAATCTACGTTCGTTATATGCGTTGATCTTATTAAAATAATTTTTGTTCGACGACTTTCGATTTTGAGCCAATTCTTTATCACTTTTGGGTTTATCTTCTTCGCATTTAGAAGCTTGTTTTTGAACAACTGTGCTTTGGTTGTCAGGTTTTTTTAATGGTTTAGAACTAGATTTTGACGAGACGGGAGTTTTGTACTCCTTTGCCTCGGCAGCTTTTTTGTCCCCACGTAACTTAAATTCAACTGCGCGATTCAACATATATCCAGTAACTGTGTTATCGTACCTAGATGGCATCTTTTTCCTACGTTTCGTCCTGTCCACGCCAGACATGATTTCCAACGCATTGTTCCTCTTCCTGATGACCGTTTGGTGCCAAGACTTCTCATCTTTGGATAGATCGCCCAGATTTAGATACATTTCGCGAGATTGGTCAGAACATACGCATGCAAACATGCAGCCAATATTGCCACAATGATCAGGAGGGGGATGATATTTTTCGTGGACGCTGCCACAAACACAACCCAGAGAACAACTCAGTTCTGTACATTTAAAATCATTATGATTTGTGACTTCCTCAGTTTCATCGGTGACGGAAATGTTCATAAGCTTCCTCAATTCCCTAAGAACTTTGTTTTGCTCTTTAGATTTCCCCCTTTTCCTTCTCCGGTCTGAACGTTCACGAACTAAAACTGTCTCTGAGGCGATTGAATTTGAACAATTAGCGTTTCCTTGAGACGTTCCCTCACTGAAACTATTTTCAGCTGAAGACGAAGGCTCTGCTTTCTCAGTTTCTGCTGAACAATTTGAAGAATCAGGGTCATATTCGTCTTTCAAATTGAAATTCAATTGTCTGTCCACGAAATCCAATAAATCTGTCACCACTCCATGAACCGATTCATCTATTGTAATTTCGGGCATAATTTCTGGAACTATTCCCTCGAGGCAACCAATTTTATCCTTCAAATGATAAGATACTGGGATAAACAATCGATTAAGAGGAGGCTGTTTGCATCGAACAGCTGTTACAGCCACTAAAGCAGAAAGTTGGTTGACAACACAGGAATCCTCCGTGACACAGTCAATATTTTCACGAACGAGAGGGTGTAACGGTTTGGTACCGGATTTCGTATTTATTTCCATGTACAAACTAAAGGAATTTACAAGTTGAGCGCATTTCGAAGGGCATTCACAAAGGTTTCCACGAGAACATTTGAAAATGTAAGGGATCCCATGAAAACCGTAGACTTTCTCGAATGTGGTGCGCAAATCTTCGTCGGTGGGGAGCAAGTTGCGCCTCCCGTGCGCATCGTCGTTGTCGAAAGCATGATCGCTAAGGGACAACCTGTTTCTTTGACGCCGCCGCCGGGTTTTGGGGAGAGTTGACGCAAGCTCGGATTCGGATGACTTGGTCTCTTTGTATAGGGACCTCAGTTGCTGCGGGAATCGGCATTCTGACAGACAATCGAGAGAATGCGACGGGCCTCGCTGATTGAATTCGATGCTCCTCGTGAACTTTTGATTACCTCCTACGGGAATAGATTTGTTGAAGAAACTCAGAGGTTTAGGACAATCGTAATCTTTCAAGAGTACTTTAGTCAAATTCGAAGATTTAGAAGACGAGGAAGTTCTAGGAAGGCTCGCCGATCGAGAAGATAGAGGGCAGCCAATGCTATCGGGGTCCTCAGGGTCAGCACCATCTGCGCATGCGTGAGGAACCGACGAGGGTCCGGAGCCCTTGGGCAACTCCGAATCCAAAGATTCTAGAAATGAATCTAAACCATTACATAAGAATGCGAAGTCATTTTTCAATGGCGAAGACAATTCGAAACTCTTATCACTATTATACGACGGTGATTCAAATACTTGTTGAACATCATTATTTTCGACGGCAGCCATGCCCACTACGAACAGTGACTGTTGTTGGCTTGTTGGTTGGTTGCACAAAACTGAAAGAATTTGGGCAGAATAACGAGATGAATACTCACGTTTCGGAGAGAAAAGCGAAACTCACTGAAGCCGGAAACTATTCGATGTTGATTGATAGTTAGAACTTGAGTTAAAGTTTAACTCTACACACTGTTCCATTAACAATTCACCGTAAAATATAAACCATTCCGCTCCCAGGAAAAGTTCATCACGACAAACAAGAGCTACAACTGCTTCCTAGATCGCAATTTCCCAAACAACATGAAAAAGCAATAGTATTCCTTCTTGATGGTCTATTCCGATTATCTCGAAATCGTTTGATTTTTTATTCTATGTAAACTTATACCATTATTTGTATAAGATAGCAAAAAATTCGTAATTAATTTGTGCTAAATTCGTTTCATTTTCTGCTTCCAAGTTACGATATCCTGGAGATGTATATGAAGTGTGGATATCAACTTGGATAGTCGTTCAAGACTCTTCGCACTAATAAAATCTCTAAAAAAAAGCGAACTAAATATTTTTATTCGTCTCAAATTTAACTCACCGTATTTCTTTCCAAATCGTACACAAAATAATCCATATTTTACTCAAAACGTCCAATGTTCTCAGAAATGGCTTCCTCCATAAAGAAACATTGTCTAACGAAGTTTCGCTGTTATACAACAACAACCTTGTATTTTCTTGAGAGGATTTTTTAGTTGACTAAAGTTGGACCTAAATTTTGAATTTTGATTCAATTTTATTCTATTCGGTAACCTTATATGCCGTATTTTAGTGATTCCTCTGAATGAAACTAATTTAGTAATTTAATTGTACAGTTCCGCGTCGTGGTTCATATTTTAATATGTGGTACAAGTGACTTTGTACATCATGATAGTTATGTTCTATCATTTTTATAATTCAAGTTTTAAAGTGACTTACGGAGGTGTTATTAACCTGAAAAAACATTTGTATCCTGTGTAGCCAGCATACCGATCATGCTGACTCCTCCATCTTTCTTACTCGAGGAATCATTGCACCCGGCAAATCATAAGACTATATTTATTTTAGATCACACCCCGGAATTCGGTATCCACAGAGAAAGTCTCATTGAATTTGATTTCAATAAAGCTAGAGCTCCCGGCTTCATCCCGCTCGCGCCTGTGGCTAAATCCTTGTGGACATGCAGCGTCGAGTGTGCGGTGGAATATTGCAGAATCGCTTGGGATTTATTTCCTACTGGAAAGCTGGTAAAGTAATACTCATCGTTTAGCTAGCAAGAATGCTACATTATAATTGGGTAGCTATCACTGACTTCCCTTGCTCTAAGTAAATTGTGTGATGATCGGAATGTGAATTGTGTGTTCGGATCGATACACATTGGTCTTCTGTTATCCGGTCTGTTTTTTTCAAGTTTCCATTGATCAACTTCCCTGGCGAAACAATTAATGGTAAAACCTGTCAAACCCCTACCTTCCCTGTCATTCCACCGTCCAATCTTTCTACGCCCACAATTATGAAATCACATTTCACGATATCGCTTATTTTTATGCATATATCATTTTTAACATAGTGGGTTTAGTAATCGACACTTTGGTGTTAATAATTGAAACAGACACACAAGACAGAGTACACTCTATTAGTTATGCCCTCGTGGTAAAATGGAAGAAAAGCTTCGGATGACGGACGGCATGGATATTTTTCCAATCATATCCTGAAACGTAAACAGTCAAAATCTGTGGGGGTGGGGTTACCTTTTCATTTTTTCTCTTCGTCGATTGCTAAGATCAATTATTGAAAATCGTACTAATTAAGTTTATGCTTTACCTCAAGAATGATCTAAGTTGAGGTAATAATTCGGTGCTTGGAAAGCTAGTGTGAGTTTTCAATAGTATAGTGATTAGGAGCTTGTAGGGCGTAGCATGGTAAGGTGGAAAGCATTCCTGCCTTAGTAGGTAACAAGTGTACATTCAGGTGGTTTATGAGATTCACACCTAGCAATAACTTTATGAATGTTAACTTGATTGGGCTGTTCAAATCTTTGGCAATCATATGCATTTTTGCCTGTGACACTGGAAATGTTGAGTACGAACTGTAATTTGGAGGAAAAGCAGAAATAACCAAATCGTAGAAGCAATAAATGTTATTCTAAAAATGAGAATTTGGCTGAAGTTCAGAATAGGGGGCCCCTCTTGATAAGAAGAATATATCGATGTGTACTAGGATCGATGTTTTTATAGGATCAAAATATCGATACCGCTGCCATGTCGGATTTGTTGGCGAGTGATACGGACATGGTTTGAGGTGAGAATAAGATAGTTGAGATAGATGCAGTTGCAGATGTCAGCCGAGATGTTTTTTTTTCCTTCCAGACACGTAAACTACGTATTTCACTATGTTCATTTCCCGCCATTTGCTACTTAAAAGTTCGTTATTTTCCGCCATATTCAAAAGTTGCAGTTTGTAGAGGTAACGCGTATCATCGATTTATATATCGAAAGCGTGGATCGATATATAGACATTGGGTTACGACCCCCCTATTCTGAACTTCTGCTCTTCTGAGAATTTTTATTGCAAGAACTGGGATTTAGGATTGCTCCAAGAACTCACTTTAAACTGAAACCATTCTTCATTAATATGTTTATTATTCAAGTTCGAAAAAAAACTTGAACCACTCTAAAAGAAGTAAAGTTTCCAACAAACAGAGAAGAGAACAAGGTGTGAAAGTGACAAATAAACTATGTAATACACAAGAAATAAGCCCTGAACATCAAACAAAAACTTGAACAAACAGGGAACAACACAGCTGGTGGATGGTTAGAGTAACAATACCAACATTATGTAAAATTAGACTATTGAAACCTCAGTTTGAAAAATGTTTTTGTTCTTTATACCACTGTTATTCCATATTACAGATTCGTTTCGTCGTCAGCGACTGGAAATCGCATGTGCTAAACTCATGGAACGCATCTCAGCAAAATCTCTCGCATTTGTTGAGCGGTCTAGCGTTGATTGGCGTACCGCCAGCGCCCAACTCAGATCAGGACCCTAGCAAGGTGTACTCCATCAACCATGGTCTCCACGCAGCAGTCAGTATCATGTGCGAATGCACAGATCAGCAACACGAAAAAAGAACCTCCTTGAATGAAAACACAGTTCCGGTATGTAAGTCATCATTAAAATGCTAAGCATCGTGATTGAGAAGAATGTAGGGTTGGTTTATTCTTGTAAAATCATTGAAAAACTCATCGTTGTACATTATACTGTCTATACTGGTACTGTCTAGTCTGTCCCGCAACCCCATTGCAACCTCCCGCACATATCGAAATATATATCGATAGTTTTGGAAATGAACCAATAAGAAGGGCAGGATAGAAACTCAGAAATAAGTATGCAATCGATATGTCCATGATTCATGATTCATTATGATCTATTTGTCCAACTGATCTATACTTTACTAGAAGGATTGATTTAGGATATTTTTCGTTTTTGAGTTTCGAGTGAAGCGAGCATCCAGACCAGAAAACTAGACAGAACACATCGAAAGCGTGGACCTATATCGATAGGAGACAGATATTTTTCGATGTTTGGGAGGTTGCAATGGGGTCTACTCGGACAGACTAGAACAGTACCGAAGTTAATTTTAATTTCTGACAGATCAAATCAATACTTGACTACCGTTATGACCGTGTAGTTCAGAAATCATAAAATGAAATGATTGAGTCCAGTTTTGGTGAACGCTGGTGTGCACGTCTCGTGAAAAAACTGATTTTACATTCACCTGCATATTCCAACACTATTCACGACTGAAATATTGGTTTTTACCTATTTACATAATCTTGCATTGACAGTGAACACATTTGTAACATACCACTGAAGAAAAATCTGTTACTGGGTTTCATACTACATTATTCATTTGTTTGAATTTTCACAAGTAGTTAGGTGCTAAAAGTGGGTTTCTCGGTTAAAGCTAACAAAATGATCTACGAAATCTTAAAGGTTTGTTGAACTTCTCATACTCGCTACAGTGTTGAAGAAAGTAGTCTAACTGTAATTTCACTTCCCGTTACTAAAGATTTGATCACAATTTCTGTTATTTAAAAAAACATACGTCGTATCTATTTGAACCTTCTAAACAGCCTATATATTCTCTCGTGCTAAAATTAAGTAATTTTCATTGGTCAAAAACGTTAGTACAGTCAGTATAAATCATGCTTACTTAAGTTAAGTTGTTAGTAAGTAGTCGAAAATTTGAAATTTAGGGTCATCTCGATTCTTTGATCTAAAACGTTGCTTTATCATAAATCTAAAATAGATAGGTGCATACAATCAATTCATATTTTCCTTTTTTACCATTTTCCCTGTTTTGGATGTATGTAACAAAATACTTTTTCTCTTATGATACTTACATCCTATACAAACATTCACTTCAAATGAATGTAAAAACTCTTAATTTCTATCATCAGTAATCTATACACGATTGATGTGTGACATTGTGTTCTGATTTTGATGTTTTCTAGGTAGTTAACCGTTGCAGAGTGATCTGCATCACTTCAGTGACCAACAGGGACAAGATAGTGGAGCTTGAAAACAAAATGCTCAACGAGCTGATCAACGGAAATAAATTCGCAGCTTCCTCCGATCTGTAATTACTGGTTTTATCTGCTGAATCTTTCGTATCACTATTCTAATGTTCACCATTCAGTTAATAACATATTGGCAATTTTTTTATTCACAACTTACCGTTCATTAATTAATATTACAGGTTGATCCCTGTGGATTACTGCGAGTTCATAATTTTGAATGTCGGTCCTATGGTGTTCGAAAACATCCCCAGGCACAAGGTAATCTTTCAAAAATCCGTCCATTACGTTGGGTAAAAGCATTTTTAGAACATCACATAGTTTTCATTACTGTAAATTTCTACGGTGATTTTTTGGAGCAAGTCAATTTTGGGTAAAAACGTCGATTCCAGGGTATAAACCTTCAGTTTTCCGCATTCAAACGTGATTTTCATCGAAAAATTCATTTAAAAAAATGTTTTTTTCCTTAAACCGTTGGAAGCTGGTGTTCTGGTGATGTTTTTCCTAGGAGTTATGAAATCTGTTTATTATGGACAAGAGAAAACATAGAAAATGGTAGTTTTCGTACATTTTCGAATTGTTATCTTCTGACTAATTTTTCACCTTCTAAGACAAGTTGCATTTTTTTTATTTTGCCCTTAAAGAAATAGGAAATTTCACGCTCTTTCCAATGGTTTCCTCAAAAATGATTTTAGACAGTATTTCAAGAGATTTAGGTTCTTCCTAATGTGTTGAGGTCGGAAACACGAAAGAATCTCAAAATTTTAATAACTTGGAAGCGGATCCTCCAGAAAGAATTGGATCCTAGGATTGATTTTTTGTTGGAAATGACCCCTAGAATTGATCCCTGGTTTTTTAACATAAACTATAAAATAACTGTAAAACTGTAGTTAATTGCCGTAGTTTTAAAAGCCCAGGGAGTGTGATGGATATGGGTGGCTCTCCCTTCCCATTTCTTGAAACAGCTTAGCCCGAGTGTAAATCTGAAGCATTTTTAGCTCCTCTGTGTGTTGCCGGCTAATCGCTTCAGTCCTTATAAGGGGCAATAACCATTATATCAACTCCTCGTTGTGACTGGTTTCGAGTTTAGTGTTGTGACCCTAAACCCATCAGAACGTGCCAATACCTCGTGAAGTTGCCTTGTCTCTTGACTACAGTAGAATTATTACGTAACTGTATTTCAGGTTTCAATGTCAAACATCTTGGAGTCCGAAATGCACAGCGTCAAAACGAACGGTGGACTCGCCAATAAGCTGACGTCTCTAATTCTCAAACATTACAACTTGGCGAGTACGACGGTCACAGGCATCCCCATGAAGGAAGAGCAGAACGCAAGCTCCTCTGCTAATTATGATGTCGAGATTTTCCACCCCGCAAAAGCGCACGAAACATTGTTTAAAGGTGAGAATACAAAAATGTTAATTAAAATGCTGATAAACCCAAATAGCTGAAATGAAAATTATGTAAGCAGTTGGCAATAATATTTCTGTTTCCCGCCCTTCTCTATTTAGGTAAGTCACATCTTTACGAATTAGATTTGTGCCTTTACGTTATATAGTGAGAAACACTCCTGACCTTTATGACGGCCATTCCAAGATATCTGAACCCGAGTTCAAAGCATTTGCGATGAATCAACACTTAGAGTTCAAATTTGAAAGGAAAAGAATATCAAATGGTGCTTTAAATAGCTTTTTGGTGGATTATTTCCAATATTGCACCACCAAGAGGAAATATTGTCATCACTCCTTCAATAGTTTTTAGAACTTGAAATCGAATTTTTATTATCTATCCAGTACACTTCTCTTGAGTGCTGATCAACATTTTACGAATTAATTAAGATAGAAGCTTATATTGCTGCTTTTTCATCGATTTTTATACTCGAAGCCATTATTTAGTACCAAGTTCCATGAACTATTGTGGATGCTTCCCAATCTGTGAAAAATACGATTAACTGGAGACAATTTATGGTAGATATTTGCAACTTTTAACTCATAATAATCGCATAATATCAAAAGCTATCATCAAAAAAGTTGCATCACCCTAGTTCTGTCAGAAATGTGTACGGGATAAATTTTTATTTGGAGAAATTTTCAAAAGCTCCTTCACTTTTCAAAAGCGGGTTTTTTTTTTCTTTAAATTTAATTTTACAAATCAAATTTAATTTCTCTGGTTTTAACTGTAGCTTTTAAAGGATTTAGAAGGTCATACAGACTACTTAAGTGATTTTTTAATGTTTTTTGTTTCGACAATTTTTAGAAGACTGACTTTTCTCTTCATTTTCCTTTTTCTCGCTTTTCTAAATGTACTTACCTATGAAAAAAAACGTAGAAAATCTCAATTTAGTAGTCTTTACTACCTCCTCTTGCTATAATTGAAGCTTGCTACAGTACAGACTACTAAAGTGATTTTTTAATGTTTTTTTGACAAATTATAGGAAACTGACTTTTCACTTTACTTTTCTAAAATTGTCAGCCAATTTAGTAGCCTGTACTACCTTCTACGGTTGTAACTGAAGCTTTTGATCGGCCAAGATATATACATACGAGTAGTTATTTTTCTACCATGTTGATTCCTTAAGTACACCAACAGTTCATTTCCAAATCTACAATACCGATGATACATTGTCATTTTATTGTATATAAGCATTATTACTCAATTTTTTATTTTACCGTAGGAAGTTCAGTGGACGTCGATCAGATTAAATCTCTGAAGGAAGGGTTCGAGTACTACACCGTCACGTTGAAGTGGAGCACGCCCCGAGGGTGCACGGCATCTGAGATGCACAACTGCACTGCTATGCACAGGATCACCCCCGTGGATGTCAATAGGTAACGAAGTCTGTTCTAAGGGCTCCTCCCATTGTCAAATACGATTTCCAGTACAACATCACATCCTATAATTAATTATACTGTTATGTACCAAACTGATTTCATGGAAGTTGTGGTTTGTCAAAGTTTTTAGTTCACTTACGAATTCCAATTCAAGGTTCTACGAACCTAATATGGCGACCACCAACATGGCATACTAGGTCTCTAGTTTTTAACAACTTTTTTTGTCATGAAGAAACATTGAAGGGTTTGACTCTAGTAGAAAACAAAGAGGTTTTGAGGAAACCATACAATATAGGTAACCGCTTTTCCTGCAGGTATAGATTTCGATGCTCTGACAAAAGCTTTTCATGTCATAAGGTATGGTATATTATTGGAGTGGCGGAGTAACAAGTGAAAAAAGGTAATTGGGCTCTACTGAAAATGGAACATCAGAACACCGATAGTATGAGCAATAAGGATTTCTGTTGTCACACGTTCGTTGTGTTGAGAATAAAGCGACAGTTACAGGGCAACATTCCTTACAGCAGACCAGCAACTGATCTGGCCTCTGGTGTGTGAGAAGACCAGTTTACTGCTAAATTTCAAGCACAAAATCGGTACCACCGGCGGGAGGAGCCTGGGGCTACCGACGCGTTGCACAAGCAAAGCGTCTCCTACCTGCCAGCTGAAAGCGGTTGCCTTCGTGGTGGCAGTGGCACCCAGGCTGGAAGGCTAAGCCAGAAATCTGAGAGGTAGACACTTCCCCGGTAGACTTGTCTTTCAGAGTAGTGCAGGCGTGTGAGTTTTGTGGTTTGCCAACACCCCTGGTACCAATCCATTTAGTTGGTAGAGCAAGCTAGAACGTCCACTCTACCTGTAGTACCTTGTGCAAACAGGTACTTGCCTCATTAGATGCAGGGTCCTGTGTGTGAAACACTCTCCCACGGTATTCTACCAGGGATTTTGCTCCTTGTTTCAAGGACGGAGGGAGGACGTTAGAACAGTGTGATGGGTACCTTTTAAATCAACCTTGGATTTTACCAATTCCGAGGGATAACAAGATTCATCGTCTCACGTTCGTTGCTGTTTGCTATTTAAAATGTGGGCTGAAGTAAAACAACATGTCTCCAAATGCAACATGACTTTCAAACAGGACGATGCAAACAAATTAATTAGCTCATGAATTTTTTCGGACATAACAGAATTAACCAGATCGAAAAACCAGAACCAGTTGTACGAAAACGTAGAGGAATATAGTTTGCATGATCTGAAATTCAATAACTAATAATTATCGAGCCAAAAGAAAAAGTTCGGTGATTGGAAGCTGCAGGGAGCCCAGCTGCCTTGGCGAGAGGAAGAGGGGGAGGTTTGCCTGAGCAACCTGATGAACGAGTTTAATTTTTAATTTCCTCATTCGACTTTTTTATTTAATCCGAAATCTCAACTTATTATGTTTTAATTCTCAACAAATTATCTATTCAATAAAGATGCCCAGATAAGGCTCTCGAAATAGATATACTCTTATCATTATAATAATGATAAGATTGTCATATCTCGCAATGGTCTTTCCACGTAAAAAGTTTAACGTCTCTGATGATGTGATAATTCTTATAGTCGAGGAATGGCCACTTCACTCGAGTCCCCGTTTCTATTCTTAGGTATCTAATAACTTCAAAGAAATTCTTTTTTTAATTGAGCTGCAACAGAGATCAAAAACAGTTTTTGATTGCATTGATAAAGCCATTAACAGGGTTAGTGGCTCTACTGATGATGTTTGGATTGCCATTGGTTCTTTATCTATTGAGTAGACTTTCTTTTTTCGAAATATAATGTCAGTCCATGTTTATTGTCGGATTAGACTTGTTCATTTAACTATGTGAGATCAGTTAATGTTCTATTGCAGTATTTTTTTTCAATCGACGGTCAATATTTTTCGTTCGACTTTCAGCCGACCTAGCTCTTGTCTGATCAACTTTCTCATCGGAGGGAGGTCCGTGATGCTGGAAGTGATTCGGCGCGGTGGTCTCAAATCGTTGTCTCATCTCCTCGCTTCGCACTCTGGTCAAATCTACATGCACAGCTTGGCTATCGGGAGATCCCCTCACGAGGATCCACCTTCCATCAGTGAAGGAACCGGTGGAAGAGTCACAGACTACAGAATCACTGTGAGCATCCTCAAAATCTTAACAATTACTGTTGATTATTTTTTATTAGTTATACCTTTATTTAGTGGTACTAAATTGGTATGTCTCATTTTGCCATAAACAAATGTAATGACAGCAACTGTAGCCACAGCTCATATACCTGTATTCTAGCTATGTTAGAATAATACAAACAGCAGTTCAAAAATCCCAATTAATTTTTCTATTTCAAACACTCTTTCCATATTCTATGAGGTACAGAATCCGAATTTGAAACATTATTTTAGTTATCTTCTTCCATTCCACGGGAAACAGCGGTAAAGTTGACAAAATACACACAAAAAACACTTTAAAAAACTGTTTTATACATGTGAGAATGCAGTTTTTTTTTTTTTTTTTTTTTTTTTTTTTTTTTTTTAGAAAAAATTTGATTTCAAAGTTGAATTCATCATGAAAAATCCTGTAAGCATTGCTTTTTCCCATTTGTCGAATCCCAGAAAGACGTCGCTTGCATCTGCGTCCAATCTCAATTTCCGTTTGTTCATTTTGGTGAGGGAGAAAAACGTTTATTCGTTCATAATGTTGGTTTAATTAAATTAATCAGAGGAAATTTAAAGTGTATGTTCTCCATAATTCTGAATAACATAGTTGATGAATTTTTTTGAACTAACTTGCCTCATTTATATATTGAATGACAATGAAGAAACATTGAAACTGCCTGCATTTACCTTCATATGTACTTAACCCACAATCAAGCGACACTTTTTGGAGATTCGACAAATGTAAGAGAGGAATTGTTTCTCAATTTTTCATGCGGAATACATTTTTTTTCTATCTGCCGTTGTTTTTTTACAAAAACTGCACTTAGCAATGTATAAAACTGTGTTCTTATGGGTCTTTTGAGTGTAATTTGTCAACTTTGACACTGTTTCCCGAGGA
Source organism: Creontiades dilutus (assembly GCA_031894815.1). NCBI lineage: Eukaryota > Metazoa > Arthropoda > Insecta > Hemiptera > Miridae > Creontiades > Creontiades dilutus. The sequence continues at coordinate 1,162,397 of JAVIWC010000742.1, read as the reverse complement.
ATGGAAAAAAATGGCTGGGTTTCAAATTCGGATTGATCATCTCATAAAACACAGAAAGAGTGATTGAAAGTGAATAATTATTTACGATTTTTGAAATGCTATTTTTAGAAAATACTTATATGAGCTGTACCTCAAAAACTAGGCTTGCTAGCGAAAAATGGGTTTCAAATTTGGATTTAGCTCACTGAAAAACCTCAAAACCAACCAACAACACCTATTTTTTGTTGCCCGTTGTTATTATTTCTGATGATTTGTCCATTGGTTTTGTCATTTGTGTACCACTAACAACGGTTACCCATGAGAAGCGTTGGTCTGCCCACATAAAAGTGAGGACCGGGATCAGTTGAAAATTTTGGTGTTCAACTCAAGGCGTAGCAGGGAAGAATGTGTGCAGATCCTTCGTAGCTTCGTCATATTCCTTTTTCTTCGGTTTGAAATTAATCAAGCCGTTTCCACCTATTATATTTATAGGTATTTTTCCAACTACCCAACAATATTATTCGTTACAATGACAGTTATTTAAGTAGGAAAACTGCATGAAACCACAGATGTAATGAAAAAAAAAATGAAAGGGGTAGAAGGCTATGTTAATACTAAGAAGATTGGGTCTCAATCAAAGTCAAATTTTATCTACATATAAGGTGGTTCGGTTCTCCAAACGTGTGCATGCTAAGAAAATGAATCACCATCATTAAGGATAAAGGGTCTAAGAGGAAGGTGAGGTGCCTTAGTTATGAATATACAACGGGTGCCTAGTGGAATTAGGGGAAAAACTCAGGGAATCGATTAAACACAAGAAAACTCGTTAAATAAATATTATGATTAACAAATTGAACCTTTAAATTGATTCGAAATCACATTTATTTCAGGATTTTGGAAACTTCATGATGCAAAATCGGTTGTTCCCGATCAAAGGAAGTAAGGTGCAAGGCTCAACACTCAAACGAACTAAAACACGATTGGATAGACACACAAAATTTTGGCCCATGACGATTTCATCGACGGTTATTTTCAATTACAAACAAGTAAGTTTGTTTACATTAAACTAATCACCAAGAGTCTATCTATTCGAAATTGAGACTCCACACTCTGATTTTAATCAAATTTAAATATTTCATTGAATTATATGAATAATTGTATTTTTGTTCTTCTTTTAAAACTTACTTTTGTTCGATATTAATTCCTTATTAACAATTTTCCAGTCCCTCGAACCGATTTTGAACATCATGCTTCAACCTGAACTGAGGGAATCTGACGTCGTTCAGTGCAAGCAATGCATATTTTCGTTGATAGGAAATGAAGCTAAACATGAACCGTTGCATATAATGAACACTGGCCAACGTGGAAAAGGAGTGAAAACGTGAGTAATTTTCCTACATCGTTCTTAAATACTTGGTTTAATTTGCGGTATGTCAAACAAGATGACCAGATAAACTCATCGTGTCTCTTTCTAACTGCATTGAAAATTGAAAACACAAGAGTTTCCAAGAGAACGGATGTATCTGTACTAAACTGAAAACAAATACATTTTCGTAGGGTATTTTGTTAAGTTTAAAATGCAAAACTATCATCCAGTCCATATAATTTTACAAATCGCCAAGCTATATTTTGAAATAGTATCAAGTTAACCCTAGTTAGGTCCTATTACAGGCGAACTACATTAAAATGAGGTAGTGTTCTAAAAGTTTTCGTTTAATGACCATCTTTTGAGTTATGAAGAGGGAGAAAAGCATAAAATTGCAATACTTAACACTTTACACATTTATCCATTCTTTAAGAACCATTTCGAACCATATAAAAAAATTATTAATCAATTTTCCATCTCTGTCCTTTAATTAATCACTATTTAAGCAGTCTTTCAGTCAGGGGTGCCCACATGGGAACTCCCGGAGTTACGCGCCTAACCATGCGCATGACGCAGACTGCGCCATTGAAATTTTTGGGGGTTCCAAAAAAATTGTTGGGGCGGTAAAGTTGATTGAAACAGTGTTTAACGTGATAACATTCAAAAATATAATACATCACTGGATACAACGTGAATAATAATGAACCTATTAACTAATTTAAGTACGGTTTGTTTTTCTATCTGAAAATGTATAAATGCCAATGACAGTGCTCGAATATTGTTTTTACATTTTTGTTTTGGGGAGGGGAACTTACATTGGGGGGGTGCTTCATGAAGCTAAAGGTTTTTAGTGAAAAATTTTCAGCTTTGCCTAATAGCAAACGGACTTACTTAAAAAAATGAACAATTGGGCAGGATTCTTGGACAACAGTTGTATAAAATATACCTTTTTCTAGTGCTCAAAAATTGACTTAGCACAATCACGGTATATAGTAGTTTCTAGTGAACTTTTCACTGTTGACAGAAAGATATACGTTTCTTACTAATTCGCTAAATACACCCTCTGTAACAATGTGGATCTAAAATAGGTAGCTTTTTACTGCACAACTAATCCCTTAAGGTACTCCTAAATTGAGTGGTCTGTAGGGCAAAAGGGGAGGGGTTTATTTACAGATCTGTAAATAAACGGAGTCATTCATTCATTCACCTCACGTAAATATAGTGTAGTCCACCTAACTAGAGTTAAGTTGGTCGATTCAGCCAGGCTAACTATTCAGAGAAGGGAGATGCCCAGACATGATTACTCACCAGATCTGTGACCTCTCGATAACTTAACCCTTTTCATTATTTCCAATACTACTTTCTACTACAATAATTTCTGCAGTTTGACACCCAGTGCTAATGTGTTGTTTGATAAAAATCCTTATATGACGACGTGTCCATCAGTTCCAGGGAAGAACAGTACAAACAGCTGTGGTCTGAATTGGAGGCGTTTCTCAGAGCCCACTGCGTCACGGATAAGCACATCAACGTTCTCAACTGCCTGCTTGAAGTCAGAAATAAAGACGCAACGGACACTTTCGATAAAGTCGATGTTGACTTGGCCCTGAAAGAACTGGACCAGTAAGTCTCAATTCAATATAAAATGTTCAATATCAGTCATTCTTTGACTCCAGAAATTGAAGTACCTAATAATTTCAATCCTTTAATTTGATTTCTGAGCCAAAACGTTTTCTCTAGTTGGTAAACCGAGAACACATTCCTTCTCAATTAATTCGGTTCGGCATCATTTAAAATCTTCTGTACTTATTTTATAAAGCACTAGTTTCCTACACAGTATTGGTTGATAAGAGGAAAACTTCTAAAGGAATTACCTCTCTCTACGTATTCCATGCATATAAGTATGTCAGTAGTGTGCGCATTACGTTGTATATAACAACGTTGGTTTTATTACAACACGAGTAAACTTGATGCATGATTCACGTCACTTCACGGTCCTATTAGAGAGTTTTTCCTCCCTACGGTGGCAAACGGTGTTGAACGCAAACCTAGGGAAACGAAAGGCAGATGCTAACTTTTCAAGAGGTCACGTGGTCTCCTTGCGGTGTCTCCCCCTGTCGTCAAACGGTCCTTATCATAACCTTACATCCATGTTTTGATATTGCCGCCATTTTCCGACATCTTAATCAGAGTAGGTTGCCTCGACGTCTACTTAGCGTCGACACGGCAATTGTCACTCGCATTTGTATTGTCCCCCAAAAACTCAGCAGGAAATAAGCTCAGGCATGAATTGGTTGGAGTAATAGGTGATTTCAGCCCAGAAACAGTAATAGAAAAGATTATACAATCTGCGGGGAACTGGAGTACAGTCAGCACGTATATCACTATGGTGCTCAAAGAGAAGGAAGTGAACAGAAGCTGGGAATGAGCTAGGATAGAAGTAGTGAAGACCAGGAGGAACCCTTAGGTTTAAAAGGGGACTGTCCCGAAGTAATGCCAAAAAGCAGTCCTGGGACAGTTCTAAAAGAAGAGAGGAACGGTGTTTTTTAGTAGGTATGCCACGATGGAGACCACATTTTCACTGGTTTTTGAGTCGTTCTTTCTTTGGATCAACTCTACCATAGTATTCGGACCATCAATAAGCAAACAAACAATCAGGTTAAGCCGTTTTTCCCCTGCTGTCTTCCGTTGCAGTTACCGAGTTAACTTTTGTTTGTTGTAGAATAATGAAGATTGATGGTTGTTATGTTCCAGGCTGAACGCTAAAGTTGAGAGGGCTAGTGTAATACGTGCGACCACAGACTCGCCTCTGTCACCCGACGCCACCTTCCATTCGACGCACGGTAAAACGGTTCTGGAGCTTTGGGTGTCTAAATTCTGCAAACAGAAACCTCGGCCGGATTTCGTTGGATTGTCAACCGCTCAACTCATACCTGGTGGAAGATTAAAAGCGAAGTTGTATCCGCAGTTTAAAGAGCGACCAGCTACTGGAAAAGGCGGTAAAGGGGGATCCCTTAATTCTCGACCGCCTACTATAATCGGAGACTGAGCTGTGAACTCAACGAAATGATACCGCATAGTACCTACACAACAACTATTTCTAAATATACAGTTTTACGAATACCTATTCTTGTAATTATCTACCTGTGGCAGCTTCCTTTAACAAGTTCTCTGAAATTATTTCCTCAGGGTTTGTTAAACTTGTATTAAGTAACTAGCTATAGCTTATTAAACAGAGATATTCGACGAAACGCTTAACTGTATAAAGTAGCTTTATCTGTTAAATCCATCAGCAACTAACTGGCTTTATAATCTACAATCATTTTCTGCTGAGTAAACGTCGAAAATATACCTGAAAAGGAAAAATTAAAATTGAAAGTAAAGATTCAAAATAGAAGTTATGAAATACGTTTTTCACCAACAACTTTTGCTTATACATTATCAAGAATGGGTCTTTTTAGTTAGATAACAGTTGAGCTATGACGAAAATTGTGAGGTCCAAGCTTTCAGGAGTTGACTCAATTCTACTTACCTGACATGGGGAAATAATATTTAATTTTTATCAATAATAATTCATATCATGAAGAAGCTGAGAGGAAAATAGTTGTATCCATCACGGGGCATGTTGTGTTTATTCTGAATACGTCCCTTGTTATCCTGGACCTATTGTTTTCCTAAAATTCCTCCACATACTTTTTTCAAAGTTGACCCTCTACAACCCTTAAGATGGTCTATATTGTAGAAAATTAATTACTGAGTTTATCTGTCACCAGAGAATGTAAATTAAGGACGTTATTGATTTTTAAAGCTTCCTTTGGACCAACAATGCTGTTTTTCGCGTAGTTTGATTTAAAAAAAAGTTTCTTGAAGAAGCTAGATTCAAATCTTGTGGGAACACTTTCTTCATAAATATTCCAAGTAGTAGGTAAGTTAGTACGAGTAGAAATGCTACTATTCCCCCCAGCCCCTAATCTTAACTTTGCTCTATTCAAATTTGCAAGAGCTTGAATATTCCTTCGTAGGGGGCAGATATTCACAATTAATCGACTTAAGTCATAAGTGTATGGTTTTAGATGAGATAAAAGATAAAATGGATTTTAATCGAAAAATTTGGGATCATTTTTCAATTCGATACTTTCTAATTATTAGAAAATTGAAAGCTCGAATAGGAATGAGCCTTGCTCCATGAAATTTACGTTTGTGTAGGTTCATTCTACAAATTATCTGCTAATGATGAAATTACATCAATAAATTAATTTTATCATTTAAATGATTAACAGGAGTACAATCCAGTTCTTAGCGACCGACCTAACAGTTCTGCCCCCCCACTCAACACTCCTTCAACTAACCTTCGGGTGGGCTCCTTCCGCCCTTTGTTATCCCGGCATCACCACTTTTCCATCCTCCCAAGGGGGTCATTCGTGTACCTGCCACCTTGGTAAGCACCAGCCTCTCTAGTAAGTTCCAATTTTCATGCAACATTACCTCAATATCAATAAATTGGTAATCTTGGTAAGTTTTCATCTTAGGTACCTAAATGAGTAAAATTAATCATTTTTTAAAGTTACAGACTATTTACGAACCAACCGACAACAATTTTTTTCTTAAAATACAAATTTGTACAGTTTTTGCCCGGAACAAAAACCCTCCCAGCACCGATCAATTTGTGTATTAAGTTTTTTTTTTTTAATTAGGGCACTTGAAGTAAAAATGAAACTAATATTTGTAAAAGTTAGGAGACTGCAAAAAGAGCTGAAGATGTTGGTTTGTATTGTTACAAATTCTTCATCCATGGTTTTTCACCACCGTTTTATAGACTTGGCAGTGAGGTCCATGCTCGCCCCAGACCATATGTTCTCTAATGACGGCTAACAACTCTACCGGCGAAAAACGTAATCATCACATATACATTTCTTGTCATCAAATGCCATCTTCATTATCATTTGCAAAAGTATTTAAAACTTTCCTTTTATTAATGTATCATAGTTACTTTAGCTCTTTTAGAACGATCAAATGGCTATCTGGCCATTACCGTGAACGAAAGTGTACGCAACATTTAGTTTTAATGGCTAGTAATATTTAATATTTGGACCCGTTCGTTTCCGCTTCTTATCACGGCTGACCGACATCTGAATTTTTCTCCTTCAAATTTTGGCCCAAGTTCGATCCAACCAAACCAATGGTGAGTCTTTATTCACAGCATGTTTTGTGTTTTAAATTTGGAAAGCTTTTCCTGATAATTAATCACCTACTGGTCGCTTCACATTGACAAGGCTGTACTTTCCGAACGCTCAACACAGCATCCCTTGTCGAAGATCGCAAATCACCACCGCTTTAAAAATATATTTATGTGAACTCTACGGCCAATTATTTCAGCTGACCGGTGTTTTTTCCTTAATTAAAATTAGCGAGAGCTAATGATTTGTCATATGTCACTGCAAAAGCCAATCATGGCATTTTACCAACCGTTCGACTTGGCCTTGGATGTAGTTTGCACAAAGACACTTCCCACGCGTCGGGATTTTTATTTCTGCTTGCGCTATAAATGATTTTTGAAGTAGACCTCTTGCCAAGCGTTTCATAACTGTCAAAACTGTTACAATGTCGAACAGGGGGCAGTGCCCTCCAGGTCTCTGCTTCATTTTCACTGTCCATCTCAAAATTGTGATGTCATCCAGTGAAATTGTCCAAACCCCTTGCTGGAATCATCGATTAGGCCTTGAGTTACATTTCCAGTCTGAATTATTGTTCATTGAGTATCAGTCCGATTGATATCTCTCTGTACTCGACAACCCAAGTGTTGGTCCCCAAAACAGTAGGTATTTCCTCTGAATAACCTACTCGATAAATTATGATAATTTTTCATATATATTTTTCATTCACGGTGAAATAACCTGTGCAAAATTTACAAGTTGCATGGAATTTCGCATTTTTAACTCAGAAAATGATAATTTGATTGGCTGAGATGTAACCTATGTTCCTACAGACCTCATAGTTGGTAAACTGCAGCCAATATCGTTTTAAATGGTAGTTTGAAATCTGTCGACCGTATGAAGGAACAGTTTGCTCACAACTGTATGTAGAAGCTCTTGCCAGCACAAACAACCAAAGGACTTTAGGGGAGTCTCGTTACGGACATATTTTCAGGAAATAGAAATTGTTTAAGCTCTGGTTATGCGATAGGTTTCATAATGTTTAGGTTTCCAATCCATCAGCAACAGATTGCTCTTCTCGGAGCTGTCAACTTCTGTTGGTTTAGTTGCGGTTGAATCACAATTCTCAAAGTAACATATCCTGGAACAGCAGATATGCTTAGGCTGGTTGGTATCTGCCAATAGGTTCCATCTTTTGGAACAAATCTTTAGCACAGCTCTGTAATTTGTTGGATCTTGTTGAAATTGGGTGTTGAGTATACGGAGAGAGTTGTCGTAAAATGGCATGAAGGCGCAAATTACGAGAAATTCACGTCAAGATATAAATGCCTTATTTATTTAGACTAATTCAAATCGTAGGATAAACCAATTTTGCCTTACCTTAAAGATTAAGTTAGTGTGAAGCCAACCAACCCAACTGTTACTCAGACCTATATTTTCGCCAGTTTAGTTCCACTACGAGGAATAGTTACTCTCCAGGTGATATCATGAGGGTACTGCTCCCTCATTAGAAGGTACCATATCAGGGTAGTTATTCCCTAATACGCTGGGGAAATGATTCACCTGTTCCGTGGAGAAATGATTCTCCTGTCCAGTGGAGAAATGATTCTCCTGTCCATGGGAAAATTATTTCCCTGTTCCTTGGAGAAATGATTCTCCACAAGACAAGGACAAGGATCATAGCGAAATTGATTTAGCTAATAGTCTTTCTTTTCGATGTAATACCGGAATGGCAAGGGTGGGGAGTGACGACAAGCCAAGTGCCCAGACGAATTTTCTGCGTATCCTATGGCAAGTGTGGCTGGAATGCCACCTAATTATGGCATCAATCTCGTAGCGACTTCCAGCAATTCTGAACACTTGAGCCATTCCACATCCACTTACGTTACCTCACTATTGCGTTTCAGCAGTTTTTCTGTTCTGTTTGCCTCGCTGTTAGGTGAGAGGTTTCAATCGCCTAAGTTTTCCTTCGTTAACACCGTTCAATTCCATCCAACAGCAGTTCAACTGCTCCTATGGCTGCTATGGCTCCTTGATGTTGGAATGGCTGTCGGACAGCTTGACACGTTGGAACCGTTACCACTTATGCGCAGGTTGAAAGCTGTCAATGTCACCGTTTGTTGCAACAAATTTACAGTTGACGATTGATTGAACTGTTGCACTGTACCAATGCTTACTTTTTGATAACTTAGCTGATTGTTATGGGTCAGAAAATGTAATACAGGTTTTCAAGAAACCTGCCCACTGAACTTGTCTCTTTTAAATTTGACAGCCATTTCTACCATTCTCAAGAACTGTATCCTATGGACCACATTGATTCTGTTGCAGTGATTTCACGACAAATTGTTCAAATTTGTTCTCTAACTTGTTTTAAACTGTCCAACTAAAACCCAAGTTTTTGCCCTCAAATCAGGAGTAATAAAACAATAAAAACGCTGCAAATTATTACACAAAGGTTTATTATTTCTTTATTAAATAGGCTTTCTACGTACATCAGGTAGGCTTATTAGACGTAGTCCAACTGTATTCTAGATGCCATTAAAAGATCCCTATTTATTTTCATCTCGGCAGATTGGCTCTAAGCTGAGCAGTGTGTCTCCGTACCTAGTTAATGGCTTCAAGTAATGTAGTAATCACTTTGTCTTAAATATAACTCCGTGGACAAACTTTAATAGTTTCTTTGTCAAAAACAAAAGCAAATATTAAAATACCTTCAATCCCGCAATATGCTGTATGTAGCACGATGTAGAAACCCAAGAATAGAACACCAGAAATTTAACGAGATAAAATAATACACCTATCAACGCTCCACTTGTCAGCTAATATATTAATGAGTTATGAAAAGCTTGGTAGAAAACAGTGGTATGGATATTATCGATCTTGCACAAGGTTTGTCGCTAGTCATTTTGTATAGCAGCCTCTCTTGCTTTTAAAGACAGCCCTGAGATTTGTGGACGAACGAATAATCGTACAACAACTGGAGTGGTCTCATTCGATTCAAGGAACCAATTTCTGTCAGAATTAAACAAAAAACTACACTCTTACATCGAAAGTTTTGGAGATATCGAATTTTTAATATTTCTTCTCTTAAATATTAGCCCTTAGTGTTGGTTGAAAGCAATACCGACGTAAGGGAATCACTGTCGGCTCATACATGATTGTTTATGAAATTTTCCTCAAATTTGGCCCCATAGTTTCAAAAAAAAAGCTCGGGATGCCGGACGGATGAATATATTTTTTGTTTTTATTTGATTTTGGATTCTACGCATCTTAAAACGTAAACTATGAAATTTAAGGGGGGGGGGGGGGGGTTAAAAATATTGCAGTCTGTTTTCTTATGCATAGCTTTTCGATAAAGTTCTCTCTTGCATTAGTTTGCTGTATTAAAAATGTTTCATTTCATTATTTTGGATTATGTGTGCTTTGGATTCTTCAAACCAGTTTGACTTCCTATTAAAACGCTGCAAATTCATTCACTGGGGTTCATTATTCAATTGGCTTGCGTTCATGATTTGGATTTCTACTAAGCTATGGGGTGTGCGTGTTTCACAGGTGATAGAGCGATTATTGAATTTCAGGAGATATGCATAGAGCACGCAAATCTGTTCTCAAACAAAATACCTATTTGGATTGATCGGTTGATCATATTTGTGTGCCTCCTGAAATTCAATAATCGCTCTATCACTTGTGAAACACGCACACTCCAAAGCTTAATGGAAATTCAAATCATGAATGCAAGCCAATTGAATAATAAACCCCGGTGAAAGAATTTGCAGCGTTTTTTAATGGTTATCAGAATGCTTCAACCCGTGTATCGGCTACAAAGCCTTTTAGGAATTTACTCTAGTATCCACATTATTACATCACTACATCACTAGGTTACTGCTATCAAAACAAAAACAATAATAAACCAAAATACCGCAAATGTTGGCACCATAAATCGGGCCATACATCGGAAATGGTTTGACTTACGGACCTGGGGAGGGGCTCATTCGATTCCTCGTGGAAAGTTCTTCAAAAAGAGTCTAAATTTAGGCCGCGTTGACTTTTTTTGAGGTTTTTAGGGATTTTACCAAACTTCGACAGCCCTTAAAGGGAACTTTAAATTAAGTGAGAGAGCTGGCTCAAGAATTGGGGCGTCGCCGGACCAACATGAATTTTTCCTGAAAATGTCAGATTTTTTGCTCCAGCCGTTTGGGAGACATCGTGCGTACGACGTACGGCGGACGGACGGAAAAGTTTTTATTGCAGATTCGGATTCTACACCCTTTGAAACGTAAACCATGAAATTTCCAGGGGGGTTAGAATTTTTTTTTCAAGAGCGATTACAATGGTTTATTATTGAATAATAAACCAAAATACTTCGCCACTTCTTTCGTGCAAGTTGAGAAATTATTATCAACCGCGTAGCATTTTTTATGAAGTAATAGTAGGTGCTACATCTAGGAAACGTAACATGTAAACAGTGACAAGAAGTAGCCACGGATTTAAGTTCAGATAATTTTCGTTTTTCAGGTTTTCTGTTTCAAATAAGTTTCCATTTCGTAAATTATTTTGTCTAGCTGTTAACAAAAACTTGAGCACACGCCAGTTGCCCATGTCCTCACTGCGCTCGAGTTCTTAAATTTCAAATCTTACGTGAACAGTTCGGTTAAACGCGTCGGGAACATGGTAAGTGAGTCAATTAAATTATTCAGATAATGTGGTAACGACGCTCGTCTACAATTCATGTTACTACCACCTCCATTCTCCCTCCTATCTGCAAAAGCAAAGTTTCCGATGTTTGTTGCACGATTAGAGTAAAATTGGGATAGAACAAAAGGCCAGCCATGATCGGTTAATGCGGGCTGGGCAGCAAGGACAAAATGTCTAATTCCAATAGGCGTCACTACTGACAAAGGCTTGCTTCAGAGGGATGACCTAAAAAGGAACATTTGAGTCATAATAATCATTGGTTGTAATTGTTATTGTCTCTTTGCGTCAGCTTAGCACAATTTGGACCTTTTCCGTTATCGTTCCGCCACTTCTAAAATGACACTCTTCCCTTCATTGTTGATATCAGAGGTAATATCTGCCGGTCATGTTTTTGGAGTTATCTTGCCTATCGATATCGGAGGTCAGTTGTGTTCCAGTTCGTGACCGTAATCGTCTGTTCCCGTTAAAAATGAATTTCCTGAAAATGTAAAACCCGGAATAAACTGCAATGGGGTACTCGCCGAAGTCTCCTAGATTCCTACCTCTACGAATTTATGTGGCACCAGACCCTTGAAGTCCGACAAGTGGACCCCTTCGACGAGATTGCCATCTTATGGCCTCCCAGTGAAGAATTGTGAATTGCAACTTCTAATAATTGACGAAAATTTGATGCAATTTTATCCTATTATGTGAGTAAAAATAAACCTTTACGTATTATCTTCTTTCGTTTATTATATACAGTACAATAACATTATCAAGGGCGGCGGAACGATAACGGAAAAGATCCCACAATTTTTCTCAATTGTTGAATTCTTTTAGGAGTCTTGGAAAATCCTTTACTTTTCTTAGGACTTCGAGGAGTTTGAATAGTAAAAATGCATCGTAAATCTTAACTGCTGTGCGTGTATTTCCTTGATTGGCATCCTGCAGACCTCTAGTTCGCTCTCCTGCCGTCACCTTGAAGGCTCTCCGCGATAGTTAGTGACTCGTTGAAAACAAAGATTAGCTATCCAGATTTCCTTATGTCTCTAGAATTCCAGGCTTTACGTTCGCTAGAATCAACTCCTTGTTGGATGAATTCTCTAGAAACGCCATACCGCATCTGGAAATGTGAATCAGAACGTCGTCAAATGAAGTGAGAACTGTAAAATTAGGCTATCCAACCGATGATATTCCACGTGTCTAGAAAATAACAAGCATCTCTGGTTCATTGTTCTATTGATGATTCATATCAAAGTAAACCATCGCATCTTGAGTCACAACTTGGATTGTTTGAAAAATGAACCTTTGTCGATCCCCAACAAAAAAAATTAACCATCTAAATTACTTTCTGAGCGTTTCAAGATAGGTATAGATTTAAATTTCTGTCACAATACAACTTGCTATTACGAATAAGTTAGAACCATACGAATACGTTTAAGATCATTCTACATCCATATCCGTGTACAAAAGCATCAGTATTAATTTATGGCAAAGTCTTAAGTTTCAGGTCTCAACTTCTAATTTTTTCCCAATCTAAAAGATACAATTGTTAGTTGATCCATGGCTCTTAGGAATTCCAATATTACTATGAGTTGAGAGGAATAATGCATGATCACATGTGATTTTTGATAGATCAAGTATTTATTTATGAATTTTTCCAAGAAAATTGAGCTATTGGAATCCCAATAATTGGGAAGCCGGAATATGAATTTTGGTTATTATTTTCAAATTGTTTGCAACTCTCTTTTTATTTACTATTCCAAGTTGCGTGTGAACCAAAAACGCTGCAAATTCTTTCACTGGGGTTTATTATTCAATTGGCTTGCGTTCGTTATTTGAATTTCTACTAAGCTTTGGAGTGTGCGTGTTTCACAGAATAGAGCGATTATTGAATTTCAGGAGATATGCATGGATCACGTAAATCTGTTCTCAACCAAAATACCTATTTGGATTGATCAGTTGATCATATTTGTGTGCCTCCTGAAATTCAATAATCGCTCTACCCTGTGAAACACGCACACTCCAAAGCTTAGTAGAAATTCAAATAATGAACGCAACCCAATTGAATAATAAACCCCAGTGAAAGAATTTGCAGCGTTTTTTATTGAACCTCAATCCCCCCCCCCCTCAATAAAAACATCTATAATTTATCAAGTCCTTTAGCACTTGTATTGCGTTAAAACTTCCCCAAATCCAAATTTAAACGATGTAGCCAAAGGTAGACTGATGTAGAGGAGGCACACAAATATCATCAACTGATCAATCCAAATAGGTGTTTTGGTTGAGAACCGATTTCTATGCATATCTCCTGAAATCCAATAATCGCTCTATCACCTGTGAAACACGCACACTACGAAGCTTAGTACAAATTCAAATCATGAACGCAAGCAATTGAATAATAAACCCCAGAGAAAGAATACTTATTTACCCCACTAATAATATTGAATAATATTTACCTATATATCATCAGCGTTTCATGCATATCAGAATGCTTCAAACCGTGTATCGGCTATAAACTACAAGTATCAACATCGGCTATCACTCCAGTATCCACATTCACTACAACTCGACGCTAACGGCATCACTAGGTTACAAACAAACAATAGTAAACCAAAAAACGCAAATGTTGGCACCATAAATCGGGCCATACATCGGGAACGGTTTGACCTACGGACGTGGGCAGGGTCTCATACGATTCCTCATGGTATGTTCTTCAAATAGGTAAATATTTAGGCCGCCTTGACTTGTTTCGAGGTTTTTAGGGATTTTACAAAACTTTGACAGCCCTTAAAGGGCACTTTAAATTGAGTGAGAGAGCTGGCTCAAGAATTGGGGCGTCGTCGGACCAAGATGGATTTTTCCTGAAAATTTCAGATCTTTTGCTCCAGCCGTTTGGGAGAAATCGTGCGTACGGCGTACGGCGGACGGACGGAAAATTTTTTATTGCAGATTCGGATTCTACACCCTTTGAAACGTAAACCATGAAATTTTCAGGGGGGTTGGAATTTTTTTCCAGAGCGATTACGATGGTTTATTATTGAATAATAAACCAAAAACAAATTGAACTGAAAATCCGTTAAACAAAGAAATCCGTCACTTGGCATCACTCCCCCATCAACCTATAAGACTAAAATTGAAGAGCTTAAAATGACTTTGGATCTAGAAAACTTCAGGAATATGGAAAATACATTTAAACCAACCGTGTTTTAATACATAATTAAATTTTATCTGATTAATTTTCTTTCGGTGGGTGCCGAGACCTGAGTCGAATATACTTGGATTCTGATGAACCAGCCTACTTTGATATTGACTCAAAAGAGACGCAAATTAGTGTTTCATTTAATCTCGTTAATTTCCTATTAGTAAGGAACGTACTTATGTGGTTAAATTTATAAAATGTATTCCATAGACTGCGTTTCATAATTATAGGCCAGTGATCTGTCTAATAAAGATGTAGAAGAAGAGTTGTTGAAATGGTCTAAAGCACACTGATCACTGATGACTGGTACATGAGTTATAGATTACAGCATTTTTAATTGTTATAAATCTAGTTTGAAATAATTGCCATCAAGTTAATAGCATTTTACTTGTTACTGAAGAGCTTAAATGTGAAAAAAATGAGTAAAACGCTGCAAATTCTTTCACTAGGGTTTATTATTCATTTGGCTTGCGTTCATGATTTGAATTTCTACTAAGCTTCGGATTGTGCGTGTTTCACAAGTGATAAAGCGATTATTGAATTTCAGGAGATGTGCATAGAGCACGTAAATCTGTTCTCAACCAAAATACCTATTTGGATTGTTCAGTTGATCATATTTGTGTGCCTCCTGAAATTCAATAATCACTCTATCACCTGTGAAACACGCACACTCCAAAGCTTAGTATAAATTCAAATCATGAACGCAAGCCAATTGAATAATAAACCCCACTGAAAGAATTTGCAGAGTTTTTTATGGTTATCAGAATGCTTCAACCCGTGTATCGGCTACAAAGCCTTTTAGAGTTCACTCCAGTATCCACATTACTACAACACTACGTCACTAGGTTACTGATATCAACACGAAAACAATAGTAAACCAAAATAACGCGAATGTTGGCACCATAAATCGGGCCATATATCGGGAATGGTTTGACCTACGGACCTGGGGAGGGGCTCATTCGATTCCTCGTGGAGTGTTCTTCAAAAAGAGTACAAATTTAGGCCGCCTCAACTTTTTTTGAGGTTTTTAGGGATTTTACAAAACTTTGACAACCCTTAAAGGGCACTTTAAATTAAGTGAGAGAGCTGGCTCAAGAATTGGGGCGCCGCCGGACCAACATGGATTTTTCCTGAAAATTTCAGCTTTTTTGCTTCAGCCGTTTGGGAGAAATCGTGCATACGGCGTACGGAGGGACACATTTTTATAGCAGATTCGGATTCAACACCTTTTGAAACGTAAACCATGACATTTTTAGGCGGGGTTAGAATTTTTTTTTCAAGAGCGATTACAAAGGTTTATTATTGAATAATAAACCAAAATGTACGTACAATCGTAAAGTGGTTCGTCATCCATTATCAATTTTTATAAGTTAGAGTAGTTGAAAAATGTCAGCACCTTTCAACATTGTCTCCACTATGTCCCCAAAAGTATCAAGTCCCTGTTCCCACATGGATACATCGATGATACACTCATTATATGAATTGCATCGAAATCATGTAAAATTAATACTCTTTACGTGTTTTGTTTCGTATCACATGTTTTGGGTGCATGCTTTCAACGTCAGCCCCTTATATTTATTCCGGAATGTATTCCGATCATTCTGTCATCGATGGGATTCGATTCGAGAGTGTTTGAACTTCCCGATCTTCTCATTGACCTACGAGTACATCTCCTCGAACCTTGTTTTATACTTGGCACAAATCACCAATCTTCTACGTGCCGATATAAGTGGATGGGTTGTAGAGATAAGAGCAGCGTTGAAATAATGAAATCACGACGGTTTTAATATAAATATCCGATCGTTTAGGTTCGAATTGATTTTGATTTATGAGTGTCGTCAGCACAAATAGGACGCTCATCCCAGAAGTAGACCTTTGAGTTTAGTAGTTGAGACGCATTGAATAAAACTTTTCAAAATAAGTAGGAGCTGTATGTACATATTCAAGATTGCTGTCACTGCGAGCATTTTTTGGAAATACTAAAATAACTCCATCTAGGAATATCAACACAACTGTGATTTCTAGCGAATTTCCGATAGAATTAGTGAATTAGAATGGATCAACAATTTTTAAAAATATCTTTAAACGTGTCCCAAAATCGAATTTTAACATATTTTTATGCACATAACCCGAATTCTACCTAAATCTAAAGACATTGAATGCCATTGACCACCCCTGCTTTTTAACAAACCCAATAGTTGGTAATTTTCTGACCATAAAACGCTGCAAATTCTTTCACTGGGGTTTATTATTCAATTGACTTGCGTTCATGATTTGAATTTCTACTAAGCTTTGGAGTCTGCGTGTTTCACAAGTGATAGAGCGATTATTGAATGACAGGAGATATGCATAGAGCACGCAAATCTGTTCTCAACCAAAATACCTATTTGAGTTGATCAGTTGATCATATTTGTGTGCCTCCTGAAATTCAATAATCGCTCTGTCACTTGTGAAACACGCACAGTCCAAAGCTTAGTAGAAATTCAAATCATGAACGCAAGCCAATTGAATAATAAACCCCAGTAAAAGAATTTGCAGTGTTTCATGCTTATCAGAATGCTTCAACCCGTGTATCGGCTACAAAGCCTTTTAGGAGTTCACTCCTGTATCCACACTACTACATCACTAGGTTACTGCTATCAAAACAAAAACAATAATAAACCAAAAATCGCAAATGTTGGCACCATAAATTGGCCCATACATCAGGAATGGTTTGAGCTACGGACCTGGGGAAGGGCTCTATCGATTCCTCATGGAAAGTTCTTCAAAAAAAGTCCAAATTTAGGCCGCCTTGACTTTTTTTAAGGTTTTTTAGGGATTTTACAAAACTTTGACAACTCTTAAAGGCCACTTTAAATTAGGTGAGAGTGCTGGCTAATGAATTGGGGCGTTGTCGGACCAATATTGATTTTTCCTGAAAATTTCTGATTTTTTGCTCCAGCCGTTTGGGAGAAATCGTGCGTACGGTGCACGGCGGCCGGACGGAAAAATTTGTATTGCAGATTCGGATTCTACACCCTTTGAAACGTAAACCATGAAATTTTCAGGGGGGTTAGACATTTTTTTTTTCAAGAGCGATTACAATGGTTTATTATAGAATAATAAACCAAAAAAATTGTTAGGGTTGAAATGTACGTACCCCTGGAAACATAGAAACCCAACTGAAATTTAATAAGATGAAATAGAAATACATTCATCAAGAACGCTTCCGCTTGTTTTCCTCCACTGAATTGAAAAGAGATAGATAGAATCAACCGTGCTACTTGGGTTGTCGTCAGCCCCGCGATCTAGCTTATACCTCTTGTTGAACTTTGAGGCTCCAGGCCTACCTTCTTCCTGACCAATTTTTTAAATTGTAACCGAACAGACGATAGCAGTGCGACCCGGGTGGTATCATTCAATTCACGGAACTAACTTCTATCAGAATGAAACAAAACAACGCTGCCGATTCAATTACAACTCATGTATTTATTATTTTGTGAATAATGAGTATTGCTCGTGTCATTGTGAGGTTTGAGCGATCTCATTTTTAGGTTCCGAAATAGTGGTGAATTTCCACCAACCTGGAACCTGCCTCAGTTGACTTATCAATCAAAATTAATAGAAAATGACGCTCCGCTTGCCGTGCTAGAAAAAGTATACAAAATCGCGTTTTGACCAGTTTTTGGACCATGGGGTCAATGTGTGTGACGATCGGCTGGCTAAAATTGAAGATCAATTAGACCCCAAATGGAGTTCGTGTGGAAGAACTGATTTTTAAAATAAATTCCAAGGCTTTTCATGGCCAGTTTGGCGGACGGACATTTCAGTTTTTAATTTACGCACATGAAAACGAAGTGACAAACGCGTGGGACAATGGTGAGGGGGGGGGGGTTGTATAAAAATGAGCTGATTCATTATTGGAAATCATAAACCAAAACTTTGTTTAAACATTGTAGATATGTGATTAATAGTTTACGAAATCTACTTATTTATAATCGTAGCAACCTTGACTTTGGGAGTGAGAACTAGTCAATGTTTTTTACTTCAACTCTGAGGACTTTTATGGCCCTTACGGCCGACGGGCATTGCCGATTTTGAATTTATGGGAAGGGTAAAAAATAAACCATTCTTGCTATACGATTACAAAGGCTTACGGCTTACAAAGGACATTTACTCAAATGATCTTGGAACTTTTGCGGTTGCGTTGACCGTCCTTCGCAGTATGTCAGTATGTGCACAAGGAGGTACTTGCCGAATGTTTGTTGACCATCTACGAATTAGCCTTTCTAACTATAATTAGCTCCTGGCTTTCACGCTGGCTCCCCACTTGCCGGCCTATCTCCACACTGTCGGAGTAATTCTTCCTTTATGTCACCGATCGTGACGTCCTTGGACCCTGGAGCCCCGCGATCCGGCTCGCCATTCGACTCCGCGCTGTCCGTAGAAAACATCTCCCTCGTCTCGCGCCTCCTCTCCCCGTTCGTACGCGCTTTTTCCAAGATCTCGTCTGCTGACACGGTCGTTTCACAGCTATCTTCTAACTGTTCCATATTCAATTTTCCATATCATCCACCCCACTTTCCGAGGCCTATCGTGGTAGTTCTTCTGTGATGTTTAACTGAAACATTTCATATTCCAAAATTGTAGTGAGTGCAAGTGTGCAAAAATGGTAGCAACTGTTCACTCGGACGAGGTATGCCCTATTTTCTTAACATCTTCCTTGAAATTTGGACTTGGGTAAAAATGTCGAGTATTTTGGATTAGTAGGCTGTTTTTTTCTAGAATTTCAACAATTTATTACTACTGTCTTCGTCTGTTCATAATGGTGACCATCAGTTACCATTATTACTACCTAAGTTTGTTTGTTTATTATCTTTTGTAAAAGTACACCACGAAAATGTTAACGCCCCTCAAATGTTTTCATTTTACGTTTCAAGGTGCGTAGATTCTAAATCTGCAATGTTCATACGCCACATAGGCCATAAAAGGCTTATAAATTTTGTAAAAATTCCTTTCTTTCGCAAATGGATGGGGTCTTGTTGGTCCTACCTCAACAAGCCTCACTCGCGTATATGCTATGGGCCAAAAGAGTGGGGTGTCGAGGTTTTTCTTCTAACATGAGGAAGTGGGGCGTTATTTCCTGGTAATTTTGGACGCGAAATCGATTGGGATGAGCTCAGAACCTTAGAAATTCGTGCAAAGCAAATAATCGAAATTAATGAACCTAAAAGTGACACCCCCCACCAACCGCACAGTAGCACGAGCAATCATTACCAAGTAATTTTGGAAAACGAATTGATTAAAATTTATTGTAGAGCATTTTCCGTAGATTTACAGTGCAATGGCATAGAATACAATAGTGTTGCCAGATTGAGATGAGTCAAGGACCAGTCCGGGCTGACCTATAAAATCTCATTCAAAAGTTGAAAAAACGGGTATAAATTCCAAATTTTGGTTTATCATTTTCTATCGTCACTTTATGTTATGCATTTTAGGTGAGTTGGTTCCGAATTTGCAATGTCGTCTGCCGTATGGGCCAGAAAAGGCCTTAAAATTTATGCAAGAAAATTGTTTCTTCTCTCATGGGCGCCATATAAAATAATAATTACTGAACTTTATGAAATAATTTGCAGCTTTGTTTTTAGAATTTGAGCCGCAACTTACCTAGAACGGTGATTAGCTTTTTTGTTCGAAGTGTCAAGTGGCACATTGACACGGGCACGATTCTGAACGATGTACAACTAGCAGACTAAACTAAGAATAGACTATGCTTACATTACATCTTAGTGAAATAAAGCTATTACTACAAGCAAATAATTGTATCACAGATTGGGGATGTCACAATTCGTAGTATAGCACAGTGGATCCCATTATCCCACATTAGCATGGACTGAACCCCGTCAGGCTTGTTTCCTCGTCGGTATTATTCTACTAATGAACGGTACCTACTATGTATAAAATATCCGAAATGAGACCAAAAGATATCAAAAACATCCTAAAACATAGGGTTCAACCTTTTCGCTTACACATCCTCGGAATTTCAATTTCAGCATTAAAAAACGCTGCAAATTCACATAGATTTAGGGGTGTTCATAAATTTTTTGCCGCACGATTACAGTGGCTTATTATTGAAGACATTAAACCTAAGTGAACCAAATGAAAATAATAGTAATAAATACACGTTTAAGCCTACCCGCCTGATATTTACACATAAAGAGATGTGTTGGAAGTTGAATCATGAACAACTGGCTTGAATAAAAAAAGAGTTGCATATTATAGATCTCTTTGTATTATGTATACCATGTAAAGGTCAGCATGGACTATTTATCTTTAAAAATTTGTTTTCAAATTGATTAACTGTTAAAAACAGAAAGACCAAGCAGTTTGTGTTGTTTGGGGACAAATAATTCTTCGTTTGTTGAAAATTAATCTTTTAATTAAGTATTTCTCATTGAATATTATTAATTTACTGAATTAAGAACCTAACCTTGCGAATTGAATATTTGAGCAATGAAATTTAGTTGTTGGGAAAGTTTATAAGGTTTTATTTGGCTGCGTTCTCTTATTTGGTTCATTTGAAGATAAGTACACGCTCAAATCCGGAGCTGCGTTCAGCGGATTTATCTGTTTGTTCTTAATTAATGTGTATAAAGGAAAGCTCATTTTCAAGCTCAAGCTCATTTTCCACAAAAATTAAAAAAGTTCTGTTATAGTTTTTCTAGCTTCATAGTTCTATCATTCTGACCAGAATCACTGAATAAATGTAGATAAAGAGCATTACTATCTCTGTCTGCTCGTTAGCTATCGAATGATTTATGTTTCCATTTTGCATTTGATGAAAATTAATTATAATTTAATTATAATCCAAGACAACTTTATTAAGTCGATGGCTTATCATGCTGTGTTCTTGATTTGAAAAAACTCCCAAGAAATTTTGCATCGTTTTAGATTGTGTTTTTTCACTGGAACTTTTTATAAGGTTCAATACTTGCTACGCGCATGCCGATTACCAAGTGAAGCAATTGAACGGAATTACGGAATAATTGTAGAGATGTGATGCTGTCCTAGTGACTGACTGCTAGCGTGGGGCTTCCTTAAAAATAATTCTCGGGCCAATTACCTTGTATTTCCCCAATGATGTTCCCCTGGATGAATTGGTGATTCAACGGTTGGTTCATATCTCTGAATTTGCTGTTCGACTGAACAAAACTTGTTGACTTTTTCGACCATAAATCTCTGAGGAAGGTCCTGTCAATTATGTGGTATCCACAGGGCTCTTGTTTGGATTTGCAGTATCTTTCAGTTACACAGTTGTATCTTCCTCATTTCCACATTCGCACAGGTGGTAGAGATACCGTGGACATTGAATGCAGGGCTCAGTTGAAGCTTTAGTGGCCGAGAGTACCCCGGTCATGATCATGTTTCCTGCTAGCACGCATAATAATATGTAATGTAAATAACCGTGCACTTCCTCCTAGAAATGGAATCAAAGAAAGTGTTTTGTCTACATAAGTTCTGCAATAAAACGGGTATATGCGGATCGAATCTTACTTCTCTCTTATGCCTTTCATTCAGTCCACATGAATGATTTGTCACAAGCAACTGGAATAGGTTTTTGTTCATCTCCTCGTTTTATTTTCATTGGAATATTTCAGCTGCTCTGATATGTACGCCTACTTGATTCTCTTACTTCTCAAAATTCCTTAGAAGGTTATGCATCCTTCTGTCAATATTGACACGGCAGCATTAGCGATCAAGAAAGAACTTAATGAACTTGTAACGAATGAGACGGTGAGAGTAGACTCACCAATTTGGGCTTGAAGCTAACATTGCTTAACTCCCAAGGTTGAGTTTTCCTCCTGAGCCTCCTCAAAGTTGTTGATTGCCTTCCACTTCTCCTACCTTGTCGAGCATGGTGACAAATCTAATCCTTAATAAACATTTTAAAAGCGAATCGACTTGACATCGAGAAAGGGGGAGACTAACGCCTTCTTATCACTAGCATAGAACTTGACGTCATGAAACTGTCTATCATGCACCAACCACAAGCATTATACTGATATCTCCTTTCTCAAGAAGCGTAATTTCGTAATGGTAATGTCACCTAGCTAAGAATGGTGGAATAAATTTGTGTTTTATTCGTTCATCCTAACGTATTGCTCTTTCATTGATTTGATTTCATAACAGACTTGTTTTGGTCTCCATTGTTCTCATGAAGAGGGAGCGCTGGGAATTGTTGGCTCCTAAGTTCAAAAAAAGGTTGGAAACCACCGTCCTAGGTTATCTGTTACCCTCTTTTCTCCATTTTACTGTCAAATCCTTTATAGTCCAAGTGTTGGCCTTGACCTTGCTCGCATTCCTTGCATTGGCCAGTGGGCTGGTCCACAATATGTCCCGGACGACCCCAGACTGGCGAGGCGATCTACTTCCTCGTTTACCAAGAGTCCCTCATAGTTGAATACCGAGTTATTCGCTTTGTTGTTATGTTGCGGTATATCTAATGTATTCAGTTTATCTGTGGCCTCTTCCACCAACTTGGAGAATGTTTGAATGTTTAGAGTGATGTCTATTATTCTCCTTTCATTGTTCTTCTGATAACTTTATCGTTATAATCCAAGATAACATAACTATCCTTTCACATGATTACATTATCATAGAGCGCTCACTATGTGTCACAATATCCAAACACAGCATTTACATGAAATCCTATTTTTACTAGACCCGACTATAAATTTGACTCCTGCTAACGTAATTTACACAGCTTCTTGTGACAAAATGATTTAATCCTGTTTCAATACTCGTTGGTTTACTTTTCATGATACGTGTGTGGTACCACCTTTACTGTACCGGAGGTCCAAATTTCCTTCAAGTCCCAATTTCTTTGCATTCAAAGTGCTAAAAAAACGTTCAACATAACTATAATTCGATAATTTAGGAAAATTGGCACATAGGTTCTTGCCCCATGACTGGTTTATCACCTTAATATTGTTGTGAGTTGTAAAATTGATTCAAATTGAAATTCATCACGATTGAAAATTGTTTTGTTGCGCAGCCGACTGCAGATCCGATCCGTACTCTGTCGAGAAAAGACAAGGAGAAGATGCTCGTCCAGGCGACGGCGGGGAAGCCGGTCGACCATAAATTCGTCAACTCCTTGCCGGCCACGTATTTGGTGTCGGTGGCATCTTCCATCAATGCAGAATTATGTGAGTATTTCTACAACTCTTGCTTACAATTTTTATTCGTAGGAGTTCTATGTTCCATGCAGGATCATCAATGTTCTTCTCTTATTGGAGACTCCATATCATCAATGTATATTGCCAAACAAAAAAGTTAGCAGTTCAAAGCTGCAAATAGAAATTCACGGTATTTAATGTGTGCCGGTATTGTGGGACTAAGAATGAACTTAATATTACAAAGTATTTGTAATCTATCAAATGCGCTTTTTCGTTTACTCCCGTTCGTTTGCTCCTTCTTTTCATGTGGGAAGGAAGTATAAGTAGTAGGATCAGTTGTAATGGGTGAATGATGCAACTATGAGACGAAATCTCTTTTTGCCCTAAAGGAAAAACTATTCTGGCAAACAAACTTGACAAATGTTCATCTGTCATCTATCTATTATTTTGAATACTAAAATATTATTCAACTACACTCCGACCCGAACCACAGTTGCCCGAAATTTAATTTTCCCCTCAAACATTTGAACAGTTCTATAAGAAAGCGTAATAAGGAGCATCATAATTGTTACTGGTTCAACCAGGAAAGTTCGTATGAAAATTCGAATAGTCTTCCTGGAATGTTGACATATATTGTAATCGGTAGTACGGGAATCCTCTCATTACTTGCTTCGCCTTTCGACTTTCACGTGAGCTATTAGTCAACGATTAATTGTACTGTTAGGGAAATTAAGTATTTGAGGTGAACGTTCACTAATTGCTAAATCAGTAGTTTGTCGAATGTTCTCTTAACTAATTGAGTTTGTGTATGTAGAATCGTTTGTTGATAGTTATAATTTATTTTTAATTTGTGGAAGAGTTGTGGAAAGGAGGTGTCTCGGAGTCTTAACACTGGAAAGAACGAGAAATGACCTCTTGCGAATTAAGTTAATACATTCCTTGTCTTCAATTTATTTCACCTTTACCTAATTGCAGAATACACACAGGAAATTACGGTAATTTTTCCACTCGAAGGTTCGATTGCCTACCTAGTAATTATCAAGTTAGACAGAATCAGTTTAAAATTAATTAGTACATTTTTTCTGTTCACTCATTGGGATGTGATTGTGTCAGAATGTGATCACTTAAGGAGGGCCTTATAATCTCAAAATTATCGAAATGAAGTTATGAATCACGTGAGACGTTTCCCGTAATATCCGTGTACACTCTTCCCTGTTTCATATAAATAACTCTATTATCTGACACTCGGATGAAATTCGTATCACGTAATGACCCTTCGAGGATCCTCTGGTAGCCGTATTTTCCAAACATAATTTCGACAACGTTTCTTATCGGTAGATATAAACGGGGTCATTGGCGATAAAAACTCTTTCTGTTCTGTGTACATGAAATCGATCAACGCTTGACAATCTTTTAACGTCTACTGTTGAATTCAAAGGCCTTCAGAAATACGCTGCTGTGTTGAACAGTTCATAAAATGATGAATCATTTCGAAAATGAGGAATTTCGTTTTACAGTAAACCAAGAGGCCTTTCGAATGTCCGCCGAACCCAACCACACAACCCCCGTTTGAATTATTTGAAACCCCAATTTGAATTATTTCGAACAATAAACCTTTGTGTTCTCCAATTAAAAATTTGTTCATCGGCTCTTAAGTGTAATATTTCACGTTTGAGACAAATAGAAACCAGTTATCGGTTGGAAAAAATCCTAAAAAAATGCGTAGGACTGATTAATTTTGGTTCTATTATCTAATTAGCTTCAATTACATTATCAGATGACCTTTGAGGCTGTGAAAAATTACAATCAGAACGGTTGACACACCAAAAAAGAAAGAATCCTGATAATTTCGGTAGTCGTTAAAAATCAGCGTTAAATTGAAAAGATACAAGTCATTCTGTGTGAGGTTACTGGTTATGAATAATTCTGTAACATTCGGAGTGGAGCCCCATTAACCCTTGCCCTCGCTCAAATACAGAAGATTACATACAGAATTCCAATACCTATCCCGAAAAGCCTAGCTCCGAGTTACTTCAAGTTCAGGAAATGCCACTTTTTCGAAGAATTATTCTTAGAAAAAGTTATGTACGCTTACTAGAAATTCCTGTATTGTTGTTATAACACGAACTATTCTCCCAATTTCCCTTGAACGTTCATAATGGGTTACTAACGACCACTAGTTAGAGACCATGGGTTGACATTGAGTGATTTTTATTTTTGGGAATAGCTCATCATCAAAATTTTAGTTTTATCTTGAGCTCAAATTATAAAAATTAAAATTTGAGTTTTATTTTTCTCTCAGAAATTTTTTTTTCCCTCAGTAGTTGAATGGGAATTATGGTTTGAGCGACATTTTTTGACTTTAAAATATAACTCAAAACGCTCAAAACTTCTAGGGTATTACAGCTACAAACCTGCGGTTGGTCTCATTCAATTCAGCGTCCAAAATACTATAATAATACACTTTGATTACTTCCACAAAGTATTGTAATGCATAGTTCTCACCAGATGAGCAAAATATAGATCAAATCAACGGTTGATTTTTTTTCTCTCTAAGGATATTTTTCATTTTGAAACAAGATTTACAATTAGGAAGTTTTTTTTAATTTTTACTGTAATATTTTAAAATATCTTGGTACTGGGGCAACTTTTCAAAGTGAACTTATTTTAATTCATTTTCGTACTAGTGTGTTTAATTTAACTTTAGGGTCATCCCACTCCCCATTTTATTATTTCATGGTCATTCTATGATAAGTCCTCAGATATTACACTTTTTTCGTTTTCACAAGATCAATCATTCACCCAACTACTTTACTTTTTCATGAGATGTACATTCAGGATTTCTGCTCTCCGTTTGAGGAGTGCATGATTAGGTAACATAGAACACTAATATTTAAAATTTAAAAAAAATTATAGTTGGCTCCAAGGTGAAATAGAATGCGTAATACATTATTCAAATCATAACCCCTGAGCATTTCCTTTGAGTTAATATTTCTTTGATTTTAATCGAAGTATCATCTAAAATTATGCCTAAAATTTCATAGGAGAGCATCAGGTTCGTGCAAATCACTGCGGAGAGTACGAATAATTAGGGATATTTCTCGTTTCACGGGCATCAGTGCCCTTACTACCTACTTAATTTACACCAACTTTCCTTGCGTATCAAGAGTGTTACATGAAGAGGTGTTTGAATCGAACGAGACAAAAACCAGATTCGTAAGTGTAGTATTCTTGGAGAAAACGAAATATGAGTCTAATTTTTCAACGAAATCCTCTGGTTTGACCCATATTTTGCACATTCGATTCTCACTGAGCCACGGCAATATTTCTTTGAAGTGATCAAAATGTTTTGTTGTAGTAATTCGAACACTAAATCGAAAAAGGAAAACAGTAGGTTCGTATGTGCAACACTCTTAGGAGCTAGAGCGTTTTGAGCGTTGTTGAGTGAAAAAATACGTTTTACTGCACATTCCAAAGAAGTTTGAATCCTATAATTTCCTTTTTGGGGGTCGTAACACTTATAAATTGAAACATTATAAGCGAAAACCCAATGTTTTACAAACGATCCATGTTATGATAATACTGAAATACCACTTTAAAATTGATTTTTTGAGCCTAAAACAAAATTTATCTCAATTTTTACCACACTACCAGAAAGAGTCGACAATATCGCGTAAAATCATGTCAAATTCACATTCATGTTACGTTCTTTTCCTGTCAAAGTTGCGTAGGGAGAATAGAATAGAATAGACTAGGAAATATATTTATCAACAGAAAGGAAATCACATACTGGCGCAATAGCCCGAACGATACAAAACTCCTTTTTCTTAAGAACTTGTGGCGTTGGTGGAGCAGGTTCAAAAAAACTACACTATTTAGTTAGGAACATAATATCTATTTAATAATAATAGAATAATCTAAATAATAGAAATAGTGCTTTCTACAGATCCGCCGGACTGCCGCCAATATCATTCTCTTGATAAATTGAAATATTTTCAATGTTTTACAAACGATCCATGTTATGAAAATACTGAAATACCACTTTAAAATTGATTTGTTCAGAATGGATCTATAAACAAACAAGATTGAAAAAGAAATAACTCTCAATTTTTACACATCGAACTCACTGAGCAACAAACGAGTCGACAATTCGGAGGGCGTAATAATGTTCTGATCAACAGTTCGTACAATGAATTGACAGCATTACATACAACAACGCCATACTTTAATAAAGAAAAAGCCAATCCAAAATAAATCGGTCTTAACTGAGCAACAGACAAAAAATTTCGTACTTCCCTGAAAACAAAAAACAATTTTCGCAATTTCGACTTTTCACCGCTTAGGTTTCTCCCCGAGGGAATGGAAAGAAAACTTTGCCGAGAATTCAGTCACAACTAGACCCAAATTGCGACTTATGACCCAAGTTTCATTATCTTTCATTCAGTAGTTTCTGAGAAAAGCTCCGGACGATGTACAGCGGAAGGAAGGTTCCTTTAAATTCGATTTTCGGATACTACACATCTTAAAACGTAAAACCATACATTTTCAGGGGGTTAAAAGCAATTTTGTTTCTTGGCCGTTTACAAAGGTTTATCATTGAAAATAATAAGCCAAAATCGCTTAATTTCAACCCGTTAAATACTGCTTTACACGGGTCCACCGGGTCTGGTTATAGTACCTTGATATGACGATGTCATAGTGAATTTAAGAAAGCTAGTTTTCCCAGGGGTTACCCAATTACATACATCCAAGTCTAATCTCATTTCGAATAATTAATGAACATATGTTAACAATCGTCACGGTTGAATTCATCAACACCAAAGACGATAGTAATAAAGCCTACTGGCAAATTTGACAATTGAAGTATTTGCCAGACATCCGAGTTTCCGCCCATTTTCCCAGCGGTATAATTAAGGCAATTTAGAGGCTGTTAGGCCTAACATCGTGAATGAGATCGATGAAACACGAAACGGGCTTTAACCGGGTGGAATGAGCTTCACCCGGTAGCTCGCGGTGTTGGCTACAATGTTAACCTCGAGGCTCATTAACACGAAGTATGTAAACGTATTCGGTTGATGACATTATCAACAAATTACCTCACCCGTCCTTACTAAAAAGTCATAGGGAGGCGTTTGGAGACTGAGGGATTTTAGGTTATTCACGGAAAGTTTGTGATGTACACAGAGTGGCTCTTAATGAACGAACCACCCTTTCTATTTCCGTTGATTGTGGAGAAATCAAAAAACTTGTCGAAGTAACCTCCCCTTATTTTTTTGGAAAGAATTCAAAAATTGCAGTTTGAAGCGTTGCGCGTGCGCGCAAATGCCCGAAACGCCCACTAACTTCGTTATTTTAAATAGGAACCCGAGTTTTTCGTTTCAAATTCGGATTCTACCCAAAATTTCATGAAAATTTGACCCCTCAATCAATTTTTTTATTCCGCGCAACCGGTTCAGCGAGCACGCAAAGTTGCGTGCGTAACCCCAAAATTGTCAAATAGTGGATAATGGTGACCTGTAAAGTGTGGCACATGAATTGTCATTGTTTTTTAACGCTGATTCAAGTGATGCCGTCCGTTTTTCGATCTGACTCAATTTTTGCGGAATAATGATCAAAATTTGTATATTTCTAAAGCTACCGTTTTTTATAACTTCTCTCAAACCATGTCATTATACGCTTTTCTGAAATCGGAAAGGGGCCAAAACCATATCCATATGTATTGTTTTTACTGAAATATGCCAGTGGGGTGTCATTTTCCAGATTTTTAAGGGTAAAAACGATGCAAACGGATTTAAATTTCAATTGTTTAAGTCCAATTTTTTTTTTTAATTGTCTTGTATTGACGACTTGGCAGTTTAAAAAAGCTGTAGTGGGATGTTTGGTTAGGGGTGGTAATAAAATTGTGTGAAAAATTGTCAGCGTTTATCTTACTATTGGTGTACAAATTGTTTACTTCTTTCCACATTGACTGACAACCCATTTTCACCCGGCGCATGACTTATCTTTCACTTACCGTCATCACTATCTCCTTGCATATGCGTAATGCATTTTACTGAATATATTGCCTATCGAACTCGTTACAACGACGTTGGGCCTCAAGAGATTAGGAAACAAAACGCCTGACTTTTCCATAAACCACCTTGTGCTGATAAAATGTATACAGCAATATTTATACGTTAATATTTAATATCAACGTGGATGTCTGTCGTGGTAAATGTTAAAGTTGATATTAGATTCATTCAAGTTAATTCAATGTTGTATGAAGGACAAATAATCCTGGAATCAAGAATATCTACCACCCCAAACTTGGTAGCGTTCAACGTTAGATTTCGTACCAATTAGTAAAAGTAATGTACAATCATATTGAAGTAAAAGCGTCATTCCAATTTTGGTTTATTATTCTATAATAAACAATTGTAATCGCTCTTGAAAAAAAAAAAAAAATTCTAACCGCGCCTGAAAATTTCATGGTTTACGTTTCAAAGGGTGTAGAATCCGAATCTGCAATAAAAAATTTTTCGGCCGTACGCCGTACGCACGATTTTTCCCAAACGGCTGGAGCAAAAAATCTGAAATTTTCAGGAAAAATCCATGTTGGTCCGACAACGCCCCGATTCTTGAGCCAGCTCTCTCACCTAATTTAAAGTGCCCTTCAAGGGTTGTCAAAGTTTTGTAAAATCCCTAACAACCTCAAAAAAAGTCAAGGCGGCCTAAATTTGGACTCTTTTTGAAGAACTTTCCACGAGAAATCGAATGAGCCCCTCCCCAGGTCCGTAAGTCAAACCATTCCCGAAGTATGGCCGGATTTATGGTGCCAACATTCGCGTTATTTTGGTTTATTATTGTTTTTGTTTTAATATCAGTTACCTAGTGATGTAGTAATGTGGATACTGGAGTGAACTCCTAAAAGGCTTTGTAGCCGACACACGGGTTGAAGCATTCTGATATGCATGAAAAGCTGCAAATTCTTTCACTGGGGTTTTGTTTTGTAATTGTTTTAGTTTTGATAACGGTAACGTAGTGATGTAGTAATGTGGATACTGGAGTGAACTCCTAAAAGGCTTTGTAGCCACACGGGTTGAAGCATTCTGATAACCATTAAAAAAAAACGCACCAAATTCCTTCACTGGGGTTTATTATTCAATTAGCTTGCTTTCATAATTAGAATTTCTACTAAGCTTTGGAGTGTGCGCGTTTCAAAGGATAGAGCGATTATTCAGGAGGCTCACAGATATGATCAACTGATCAATCCAAATAGGTATTTTGGTTGAGAACAGATTTACGTGCTCTATGCATATCTCCTGAAATTCAATAATCGCTCTACTTATCACCTGTGAAACACGAACACTCCAAAGCTTAGTAGAAATTCAGATCATGAACGCAAGCCAATTGAATGATAAACCCCAGTGAAAGAATTTGCAGTGTTTTCGTTACTCTGATCATTTTCCTCACCTGACATCGTGCAGCGATTACTGTTCAGATGGTTTTAAACATCTGTCGTCATTCTAAAAATTTATTCCATTTGTGAATTATGGTTGTGGTGATCTTCATTTGTGTTGCCAATTGGTACTGGCTGGTTGAGAGTGAAGCTATTGCGTTAGCTGGCGTCTTCATATTTATTAATTCAACTTGTATTCCCAGTAGTTTCGCTTTTTTATTCCATAAGGAATCATTAGGGAATGACTGGGTGTGAAGTGTTTATGGGCTAATAAATTAATAGTTGTTGTGGTTAGTTCTTGAATCAACCTATTCTGACCAAATATGCGGTGTACTTTGGAAATTGATAAATAATGTTGTTTTCCACAGATTGTCGTTTCTAATTAATGTTAGTCCTTCGTTTGATTTAATGTATTTTATTTTGTTTTCAGTCACCTACCCTTTGGATCTCACGAAAACGAGACTGCAGGTCCAAGGAGAAATAGCTGCGGCGAAAGAGGGGTTGTCAACGGTATGTGTCATTTCCAATATTCTATTCGATTATTGACCGAGAAATCAATCAGTGCAATCAATTAGTACAATGAATTTGGTAAATGAATTGCAGTTAACTGATTCTAAATGATTCTATGGATCAATCCAGCAAAATTAGGAATGTGGTGTTGGAGGAAGAGTCCCCGAAAATGTACAGTCTAACCCACTCTGACACAGCAGGTCTTTGCTAAGTTCATAAAATTTTGCTAAGTTCATAAAATCAAACGTACTAGAATGAGCTTACTCAAATTCACCTTTTCTTGCTGACTGGATTCGTGTTGCAATATTTTATTTTTGCTTCCGAGTCTACCAAGGTAGCGGAAGCATTGTTTTCACTTTCGGAATGTGAAAATTTTTTTGTCTCCAAAATCAAAAATTCCACTCGCATTTTGCGTTTTAGACCTTTCTGAACAATTTTGGTTCCGTGTCTGTCTGTGTGTCTGTCAGCAAATTCTTGTTACGGGCAAAACTACACGAAGTTATAGTACGATTTTGATGAAATTTTCAGGGATTGTGCGGGTCGGGGTGTAGATGGTCCCGTATAGGTTTCATGACCCCTGGAATAATAGTAGCCTCTGCGCATGCGCAAACGAGAAATCCTTGTTACGCGCATAACTCCGAGAGTTTTTGACCAATTTCGATGAAATTTTCAGGGATTATTCGGTTTGATGTGTAGATGGTCTCCTTTAAGTTTCATGACCCCCGGATCAATAGTAGTCTCTGCGCATGCGCAAACGAAATCCTTGTTACACGCATAACTCCGGGAGTTCTTGACCAATTTCGATGACATTTTCAGGGATTGTTCGGTTTGATGTGTAGATGGTCCCCTATGAGTTTCAAGACCCCCGGATCAATAGTAGCCTCTGCGCATGCGCAAAATTTAAATCCTTGCCGCAAGCATAACTCCGCTTATGTTTTATTTTTAGAAATATCATAATAATTATTTATCACTTCAGTCATCTATCCATTCAGCGTCAATGTCAATTTTTATTATTAGGTATATTTTATAGTTTGTTCAATAGTTGAACATGCCTACCTTTATTTTCTCAAGTTATGCTCCTGCATAACAATAAATTTACCCTAATTCAATATTTACTTCGCCTAATTGAACGAAGTTCTTTAGTCAATAATAATTTTCAATGATCTATACAGTCATGTTATGGATACGAGGAAGCTATGTGCCACACCCACTTGGCAGACGTTTTTTAAATTGTAACAATGTTTTTCCCGTAGGCACCTCATAGGGGCATGATAAAAACCGCTCTTGGGATTGTGAAGGAGGAGGGGCTGTTCAAATTATGGCAAGGAATTCTTCCGGCGATTTACCGACACTCAGTTTATTCAGGCATACGAATCGTCATTTATGAATATTTGAAAGAAAACGTACTTAAGAAAGAAGCGGACGGCAGTTTCCCACTGTGGTGAGTACTGTTCTAAATACTTGGTTAAGATTTTTTTTTACTACCCTGTCAATTTTATAATATTGATTGGGGTGAATATTGTTGTAGAGACTTCTTCCCCACATGTATAAGGAAAGGGGTCAACCCTTTTCATAATGTATTGTATTTTTTTCTATGCACCCTGGCATTTAACGTGTGTTCCATAGGAAATCAGCAGTTAACGGATGTACGGCCGGGGCTATTGGACAATTTATGGCCAGCCCTGCTGACCTAGTCAAAGTTCAAATTCAAATGGAAGGCAAGCGTAGACTTTTAGGCAAACCACCCAGGTATATACACGTGACGTATGGGTTATATTTATATAATAATGACGCTGACAAATCAGCAAATTATTATGAAGTAGGGTGTCTGCATGCAGGCACAAATGTTAGGTCATTCCTCAGTTGTATACTTAGGGAATCATGTTTTTGAGATTTTCGTAGACAACCTTGTAATTCCGTATGTCACTCATACACTTAATGCGATTTGATCTTTAGTGCAATTGCGTTTTGTGTAATGTATACGCTTCTACGGCTAACTATTCACAACTCACCATAATATGTCTGAACTTTAACTACTAGTTTAATTGAATTTACATTTGAGCCATTAGAGTCGGCCAAGTTGCTTGAAAACATGATTTTGCAAGTGCTGTCCCATGTATGATATTCTTTCATGTTTTATGATTTCTTAAAATAAAAGTTTTAGTCTATTTGTCATTCTGAAACATTAATTTCAAAATATTTCAACGCCTTTAACACTCATTCTTACCATCTGAAAATGTAAATCGGTTCTTCACTCATAAGTTTTCTTCCTACATTGAGCGGTACTTTATTTACTCGTGAATATCCATTTTGCTCTAAATTAAGAGCAAATCGTTATTTTCTAACGGCTACAAATGATTCAAGATTTATCAGCACATCCAGTCATCAACCTTGATTATGTGAAAGATGCTAGGGTGCTATGAGTGGCATACTTTACCTTCAATGTATGATGCCTGGACAGTTAGGCGAATGGGAACTTTTAGACATGGCATAAACATAGCAGTAATGGTCGCTTATGATCGCTACTGCAGATATCCTTGCAATCAAATCTGCATTCTTAAAATGTTGACTTCGTACAGTCGTGGAAACTAGTGAATTTTAGGTTTTTCTTTGGCTTTTCGTTGATTCGAAAGATAGAGCTAGTCTCACTGTTTATGGATTCTGTTTTCTATATTTATGTGTCGAATATCTACTTATTACTGTGAGACTTGAATTTGACCACCTCGTGCGATGAATGATGTCTCAAACATTTAATTTTGTTCAGTTAGTGAGCATGAAGCAGGAACTGCCAGTTCAATAATCGTTCCTGTACTTAGCATGCACAAATTGTCATTTGATTTAGATGGCTGTGAGAGACAGCCGCGTTTGCCCAACTTATACTCAAAACTGCTGTTTATGGTGAATCATCCAACTGTGCTATCACGAACTGAACACTGCGCGTACACTGAAATGCTACAAACTGACATTTCTGCAATGTTGGATGGGCTGTGATGGGCATTCAAATCTTAATGTAACGTGGGTTTTTAGTTGACGGTTTCGAAGTCAAGAACCCGAATGAAAAGTTACATCGCGCATTAATCATTTCTAAACCAATCGCCATGAAAACAGCGAATCTTCATTATTCCCTTACACTTCGTTGAGTGAAACATCGAGTCATCAGATTGTTGCATCGAAATCTGTGTGTTGTGAACTCAAATCCTGCTCCCCATAATCGCTGCCGTCTTTGTCCTACTGTTTTCATATTAAGTGTACAACGTGCACAGGATAATTCCAACCTTTTAAGAGACAAAACCTTAAATTCTCATTAAAATAACTCAAGGTTTCAAGATTTCTTTCTGTCACGCCAAACTTTGAGTTTCATAAGGAGCATCACATGGCGTTACTGTTGCAATAGCGATGTAACACATGGGCTGTTATTTTAGACTCGCCTTAAACTAAAATCAACATTTGAGAGGAAAGGGGCAGTTAGTTTGTTAATAATCAGAATTTGAGGAAAATTCACTTTAGCGCTTGTGCAAACGATTCAATGGCCTGGTGCGACGGCATTAAAGTTTACACCATAGTGCTTGAAGATTTTGAGCTAATGAACAGTGGAACAGACGGTGTGGTCGTGAATTGATCAAAAACAGTCTCTGAACCGAAATTATCCAAAATGTTTTGAATCGTATGAAGCTTGGATTTTGAAAGAACCTTATCTTCTTGCTGCTCCTGCGGTTTGAATAAGCAAAACTAAACTAGGGATGAGCGGAGCTTGTTCCTCGGACGAGTTTTCCCTACTAGGAAATGGTGTTTCCAACGCAGTGTTCTCTTTTTCAATAATTTTGTTTCAAAATAGATCTCAATTGTGCCAAAATGTTTTTTTTTCGTTAAATTCTCCTTATGCTATGGATTTGGGTGTACGATCGATGAAACCTCTACATGAAATTGAAGAAACGGCTCACTTGGTATCGATTTGCCAGATAAGGAGTAGCAATTTTAATGAGCAATAATTGTTGTTCTCTACCCCTAACCAATTGTAGTAGGGATACAGTACATACTAACAGTGCCTACAGTTGCAATCCTCATCAGTCATGGTACTTATATGATGCAACGTGAGTACCTGACTCACGGAGCATTTAAAAAATCCGCGGCAATTAGCTGTAATGTGGTGTCCGATCTGTACTTAATTTACTTGTTCAAGCATGACCATTACGTTGTTTCATTACACTTACAATGTTGACTCTGTTGTGTCTCCCTACAGTTTGTTCGATTCGTTCTGTTGTCCTAATTACAGTACTTATTTCTATTGTTTGTCTAGGTATCTTCGTATTTCTGATTTCTGATATTCCCTTCCCGTGCTGTTTTAGAATAACGAGTGCGAATGCAGCTTTCGTCAAGATCTATAAAGAAGGCGGAATTAGAGGATTATGGAAAGGTGCTGTTCCAAATGTAAATAGAGCTGCTTTGGTGAATCTGGGAGACTTGTCTACTTACGACTTCGCTAAGCATTTCTTGTTGGACCATACGAGTTTACCCGATAGCCACCTTTGTCATTTTCTCTCCAGGTAGCAGAACTTTTATGTTTATTTACATTTAGTTATTGTTTTGGTTTATTATTTAATAATAAACCATTGTAATCGCTCTTTAAAAAAATTCTAAACCCCCCCCCCCCCCCCCTGAAAATTTTATGGTTTACGTTTCAAAGGGTGTAGAATCCGAATCTGTCTGGAAAAATCCATGTTGGTCCGACGACGCCCCAATTCTTGAGCCAGCTCTCTCACTTAATTTAAAGTGGCCTTTAAGGGTTGTCAAAGTTTTGTAAAATCCTTAAAAACCTCAAAAAAAGTCAAGGTGGCCTAAATTTGGACTCTTTTTGAAGAACTTTCCACGAGGAATCGAATGAGCCCCTCCCCAAACCATTCCCGATGTATGGCCCGATTTAGGGTGCCAATATTTGCGTTATTTTGGTTTATTATTGTTTTTGTTTTGATAGTGAACGTGGATACTGGAGTGAACTCCTAAAAGGGTTTATAGCCGATACACGGGTTGAAGTATTCTGATAACCATAAAAAACGCTGCAAATTCTTTCACTGGGGTTTATTATTCAATTGGCTTGCGTTCATGATTTGAATTTCTACTAAGCTTTGGAGTGTGCGTGTTTCACAGGTGATAGAGCGATTATTGAATTTCAGGAGGCACACGAATATGATCAACTGAGGAATCCAAATAGGTCTTTGAGTTGAGAACAGATTTACGTGCTCTATGCATATCTCCTGGAATTCAATAATCGCTCTATGCATATCAGGAAATATGCATAGAGCACGTAAATCTGTTCCCAACCGAAATACCTGTATGGATTGATCAGTTGATCAGTTATTTGTGTGCCTCCTGAAATTCAATAATCGCTCTATCACTTGTGAAACATGCACACTCCAAAGCTTAGTAGAAATTCAAATCATGAACTCAAGCCAATTGAATAATAAACCACAGTGAAAGAATTTGCAGAGTTTTTGTTATTACTAGTTTCTAACGTTTTGATCTTGACATTCCCTTGATAGCATACAAATTGCGTTTGATACAATTTTTGGTGATTCGTGGTATACAGGTTGCTCTTAATTAATTGATATTTATCTTAATTCCCTTGGTGTTACAATTCCCAAGTGTTAACTCATATTTTAGTATTGTTCACGCTGAATCTCATAGTAATATCCGAATCCTAATTTTACTGTATTTTTGATCAAATTTTCAATGAAAAATCAACTGTTTTTACAAGGGAAACTGCCTTTTCTAAGGGCCAAACCATCTTTCTACTTGAAAACTTCCCTCGAATACGGATGCGTTACCTCTCCTAAAAATAATGGATTTTCTTCCACTAGATTTGTCTAACCTCGAATAATTAAACGTAGAGACCTCTTAGAAGATGGACAATCTGATCTCTTTTTGTACCAGCAGAACTCCTGGTAGAGTCAAAAGGTGCCATTAGCTCGCGGTAAGTCGAAAGTCAAGCTTGTTGATAAAGTGAGGTTTTGGGGTTCACTTTTGGGTTCAGAAATGGCTATGATTTGCTCTGGGTGATTTTCTACGGATCTGAAACCTATATCTCTGTCGATTCTGCACCAAAACTAGTATAAAAATGACAACCCACTTGCCTGGGGCAACAAAAAATCTCCAAAAAACACATTTTTGACCAGTAGCATATCGACTTAAATGAGGAGATCGGACCGGCTAGTCGTTAAGAGCAGCTAGACCCCTAGTAGAGTCCGTATGTTGAAGAACGGATTGTTTTACTTCAAATCTAAGGTCTTTTTAAATCTTCATTCCTAGAACTGTAAAATGTTGAAATTTGGAGAGGTTATAACAATGTTTTCTTTTACGGTTATTAAACGCATATTATTGGGAATAACCATAGGTAGAGCTGAATCCTCAAGGGAAGCTTGTATTCTGAGGATGAATGCTTTATACGTTTTAGTTTCATCTCGCTAAGTAAATCTTATATTCATGTTACAAGACCGTTCTTCCTTGAGATTCTAACTGAAAATTACGTGTTTCAGTGTTTGTGCTGGTTTTGTGGCTTCCGTAATGGGGACTCCCGCTGATGTGATAAAAACTAGGATTATGAATCAACCAACAGACGAAAAAGGAAAGTAAGTGAAAACCCAAATTTGTAACATCATTATCTGGTTAGTATGACCCTCTAAAGTTGTAGCAGTTGTGATTTTAGTTGTGAGTAGTAGCAGTTGTGATTTAGTGTCAAATTTGAGTCTTTGAAGAAGTTGGAGTTGCTCTCACTTCTGAGTTTATAGGTGACTTTATTTGGTTTGTAATTGTGTATTGTAAGCCTGGGAGGCTTGAGTTGGGGAGGTGGAAATTAGAGGGGGTACATATCGATACCCCTCAGTGGCAAAGCCCTGCAGCTCACCTCCCAGCCAGTTGGATCTCAAAGTATTTGGATCCAGTTGTGGTTAAGAACTCCAGTTTTACAGTTCATTCCACCACCACACTCTGTTCAGTAGCTCAGGGACGCATGTGGTTGTTCTACTAAACTCTATCAATCAGCGACACCCTAATTGAGTCCTGCTAAACCCTCCCCTAGACATGAACTCATTTACCCCCTTCCATCGCATGTGTGAAGCAGTAACTCCTCACTAAACGATTGGCTCCAAGACGCCGTTGTAATAGTAAATCACCAAACTACCTTGTTATAATCCATTCATGATTGAACTCAAGGTTCTAAACTTTCGTATTCTTGTCTCATTTCAGCCAGACGGCATTGCACTGTGCAAACATTACCATTGATTCTACTATAACGATATATTCATTGTTACTGCACTTTTACTCGTCATATTATCTTTGCTAAACTATACTAAACTATTCAGCCAGCTGCTACCGGACTTTATAACTCTTATTAACTCAATCAAACTATTCATTAGCTTCACTATTCAGCCAGCTTCTTACTGTACCTGGCATAGGACCAAACACAAATTACATATTACTTGCCTAAATGTACTCATATATTAGTTCAGCATATTTTCTACATTGTGCTTCGTCTAGTGCGATTCACCCGCACCCTTTATATATTTGTACATTGTCATTCTTCTGTGCCCACCACTAAGTATGTTGCTCTACGTTTATTTGTGACTTTCCTTTCAACAAACGTGAACTGATTCAAAGTTTCTTTAACATTCCTTTCTAATCAGTTCTCAACGATGTTTATTTAGAGTGAACCGCCTCTTCAGGTAAATTCTCTCGGCCAACGCACTATTGGTTACCTTCTGGTAGTTCCATTCCACCCAAATCCTTAGGAGCTCTCAGAATGAACGGGACCCCCTTTGTCACAACAAAGAGCCGGCTTACAGTATCTTTTTGCTCAGCCCAATATACAGAGTGTCCTCCCCAAAAAAAAGGAAATATAACGGAACAAAAATGTTTCAATAAACATGGGTCTGGCAATGAAATCTTAGTAGTGGAAACCTCAAAAAACAACAACGAAACGTGTCTTCATATATTCATTCGGTTCAGATTGACTTCTACAAGCGCATCCTGCTGATCGCACTGAGCACTCCCAACATAGTGGTGCGTGCAGAGACTGGAGTACTATCAATCAGTACATTCATACTAAGGGACGCTGGAAATGGCTGGTAAAGACGCTACGCATGCCAATTGACCGTTTGCCAGCGCTATGCATGAGGCGCCTCTTCGATCCACACTACCAGCTTCTGATCCTTGGTATAACTGGGTCAAACAGCTCAGGAGTGCCCTGGGTACTTTTGGGATGTCCCTGTCTAATGACGCTGAGCTAATGCCAGAAAACAGCATTTTGAGGAGCCTCCTGACAACTCTGCCTTTTGTTTCTCGAAACATGGACCTGGAGCAGGCAACATCCTCAAGAGCCTGCCCAGACTATGGATATGTCTTTCAGGAAACAGCCCTTCAGTCTCAGAAGTACTTCTCCCAAGATTATCTGATCACTGTTCTTTGCCCTCTGGCCCAGGTGCCAGTGTTTGCGAAACACGTAACTAGGATACTAGTTGAGGGTGTCAGGGTGGATTTCCTGTTGGCACCATGTCCAATGTGTGACTGGAGTGTGGGCGATTCTACCTCGCATCTGGTCCTTCAGTGCCCCATGTTATGTGAGCTCCTCTTTAGGTATCATCCTACCACTACTCGCTCTACCTTTTTCATGTGAAGAGCAGTACAGACGCCTGCTTACATCCAGTGATGAAAAGGTGGCCAATAGGTTATATTATTTTTTAAGGGAAGCCAGTGAAGTGTGGACATTAATTTCAAGTTCCTATTTAAAAGATTAAACCTCCAGACTCTTTAATTTGGTACACATTGATAATGAAATTTGCAATGGATTTTTATCTGACTGGCAATAAGTCATCTATCTATCATATATTGATTCAAGAGTTACTATGAAATGTCTCATTGAAAAAAGAAATGTCTTGAAGAATCTATCTTTTGGTACAGAAAATTTGTAGTAGAACGCCGCCAATTTCGTGTTTCTACTTCATTCAATGACCGAGAAATCTCATATATCTTATTATGATTTTTTTAAAGGAAGCTTTTTTGTAATATTTGAATTTTTTCACCCAAAACCTGTGTTATTGCTGTTTATTATTTTCAACTCGAACTCGACGAACATGAAATTCAGCTCGTCCAAGTGTCAAATCGTTTCCCCATCTTCTAAACTTCAAAAACGACATGAGGCAGTAAACGAAAATACAGGTTTCGGGTGGTGCAGATACATTTAATTGATTATAACCAAAGTATCGTTTAATAACTGTGGAAAGTAAAAAGTTTTAATTTTACAGTGGTCTTCTGTACAAAAATTCACTCGATTGTTTGAAGAAAACCATTAAAAATGAAGGAATATTCGCCATGTACAAAGGATTTCTCCCCGTCTGGATCAGATTGGCTCCCTGGTCTCTTACGTTCTGGATGACATTCGAACAAATCAGATATGTGATTGGAGCGACGTCGTTTTAGGGTAGGTATGCACATTTATCCAAATACCTAAATATGTTCAATTAATTATTATTTCATGTTTCAAGTTTTTGATGTGGATATCATTTGGCTTCGATCATTCTAAAATGTGTACGTTACGAAAAATGGTACTTGGTCACGTCTAGTATTGCTCTCTCAAAAGTGATTTCGCGTCCTCATTCAATTTGAAAAGTTATACAACTACGATACCTTTCCCGATTAACGATTTTGTCTGTTCAAACATTTTCGCTAAGGATGGCCAATTCCACGATAAAGGAAGAAGTTGTGCGACATCTGATCCTTCTTCTGTTCGATGACCGTTTCTGTCACTTGCTAATTACCATGAAACAATCTGTACTTAAGTCATTTCAAAATTGACCCTTGATCATTGATTTGTTGGTAATTGACCATTACCACTAGTGATGATTATTTTTACTTTATGTGTTTCAGCTCTCGAAAGTAAGCAATTTGTGGCATCACGTGACTCGTAAAAGAGGAAGGAACGACTCGATTTTGACCA
Source organism: Creontiades dilutus (assembly GCA_031894815.1). Classification (NCBI taxonomy): domain Eukaryota; kingdom Metazoa; phylum Arthropoda; class Insecta; order Hemiptera; family Miridae; genus Creontiades; species Creontiades dilutus. The sequence goes on along the minus strand of JAVIWC010000742.1, from coordinate 1,120,932 downwards.
CCAAGTTACAAGGTGGTGGCATTATTCTACGAATGTGAATTGCGTGTCTGGGAGTTCCTACTGCAAGGAGCTATCCTATTGGCCTTCAGTCTCGATATGTTTTTAATTAAATCTTGTTTAAATGTCTCAACGAATTGATTACGTACGGTAAGTTAGTGTTAGTCAACTCATTGCCGAAATAGTTATATTTGAAGGTCAAATATCATTCAGATGATTTTGAAATATGTATGGACACCTCCCCTATCTTCCCTAGCTAGTTAGAAAACGATTTATTGTTTGAAACTTTTGAACTAATCTTGTATTGAAACTTTTCGTGCCATTCAAATGGGCAACGCCGTTTTTTTGCCCACTTTCAAAGACGGGTATCTATTACCATTTCGAAAATACTTCACTGTGATTTGTCATCAAGACAACTAAAAATAAAGTTGACCCATCCTAAAATGTAGAAAAAAAAACCTGATGCCACAAATATTGCATTTTTACCTTATGGAAATCCTCAATTTTTCCTCTAGGGGAAACGAAAACTACCCTATAATTGATGTCATCGTTATTGTAGTCTGATTATGTATTGATTAACTCAACAGAGGGCTTTAATCAATCATCTACTGTCAATATTTTACTCTAAAACCGTTACACTTGACTGGAACTTGCCATTATTTCTCTGTTATAACTTGTCGACTGATAACTATATTTTAAGGTCCTCACCACCTACTAGAAGTCGTAAAAATGTAATTTCGTACGGAAAACCGTTCAAATTTCCTCCTTAAACCCGTGTCTTTAATCATTAATAGTGTTTTCCATATAGTAGAAAGTATTGTTGTCTTCATACTGTAGTAGCTTGTACCTAATTACCATGTTTAATTTCGATTAAACGCGAATATGGTACAAAAGTTAATTGACTCAGTAGGCCCAAACCGAATTAATTTTCAACGAAAAAGCTTAACCTTGTTTATCCACTGGTTTTGTGGGTTTGTACTGTTATAATTGCACTTTGTTAAGTAATATGTACTCGTATGTGTTACTATTGTTAAATATTATTTAGTTTAATGTGCTGGCGTCGAATTAGTTTGGAGCAGCGCAGGTAGAGAATGTTATTGTCTTGTAAGTAGCCCTTTTCTTCCTTGAAGCATAATGGATGGCATGAAGGAGTGCTTATAGATTGTCCCGCTTCTATGCTGACTCGCTGAAATCTACAAACATTTAAGATCATTCGTTTCAAAATTATAAACAGAAAATAAGGCACAATTTCAGTAAACAAAATACAGTAGTCACGTTATTAGTTCATGCCTTGGATATCATAAATGGAAACTTATTGTACATCCTAAATCCTAGTCCATCAATTAATATCTTTCACAGTCTAACCTTCAATTTTGTTGTTGTTTTATTCAACATTGTATGGCGGGATTTACATTAAACTAATTTGTGCCATCATTAACTATAAATTATAAATTTTCCACTTCCGTTGATGTTTCATCCAAGACTGGAACGTATGTCTAAAATTCGAAACTACTGACTACTTGTAAAGTTGGTTTATGGAGCTTTTAAAAAGGCAAACATATATGAAGCCTATCGTATCCGCTACATGATCACTACCAATACTTGATATGTGAGTCGCAGTGCGACCAAAAGAATTTCTTGTTGGTTGAATCATCCTGCAGGTTGTACAAGCTTTAGCTTCATCTTAACCAGTATTGAAACTATGGCTGAGAAATGTTGACAGATTTTTAATTTCTTTTACTGCCTCATATTTATTTGGTCAAATGAAATGTGACTATAAACGGAACTCAAGTGATGCATTTATCTTCACCTGCCAGTAGATTTTTGAGAGCCAGCAGGTGTTATGGCGACAATGCAAAGATAGTTTCTTTTAACTAACCTCTTTTCTTCCACATTATGCTCCAAGGTTTCTCTGGCAGCTGCAAAGATTGTTCAGTCTAGTGGGACAGGCTCAAATCATCTGTGAATCTGTTCAATGTACACCCAATCTCCTTTAAGAGAAAGGGGCTAATATACAATACCCCCAACATCCAGTATCTAGTGAAAGCCGCTGTACCTAGTTAACGTCATCTGAAATACGTTCTTGTGATTGTAGTTGTAAGAATGACAGCGATATTGAGGCTTGTTAGATTAGGCGCAATTTGGTGTCTATGCCGTAACCTGTGGTAGCTGACAAAGTTACATGTAACAGTTAGATTATTACCTGCCTTATTTGTTCGTAATCACATTATTTAGGAAAACTGAAATTTTGTTTAAAACAAATCCATTACAACGGCTCCGATGATTGTGGCCCCTATTTTGAGAAGTTTCTCTGTAAAAATCCATTTCGGGGACACTCTGAATCGATTCTGAGTTTGAAAAGTGGTTTGTATGCAGCCCATCAAATTAACAGAGCAAACCAAATCGCAGTTACCAAAAATGCGCCCTCCCCTCCCTCCGCTAAAATAGTTATTTATGGGCAAAAAAAAATAATTGTTTGAAAATATCTGCCTGGATTTTCCACAACTTCATGAAAATTCGACGCCTCAACCAATTTTTTTAAATCGTGAACAATCCACTCAGTGAGCGCTCAAAGTCACGTGATGATGTCCCTTTCCTAATTTGACTGCATTTTGATCAAATTATCGATGTAAAATACAATTTGTTCTAAGTTGCTGTGGATTGGGCACAATAGCGCAATGCGCAAAGTGGTCTCATTTGAAAATTTGGAAAAAACATACGGATTTTAAAACAAATATTTGCTCAAAAATGACGATTTTAGCCGGTGGGAAAATGTTTTCGGGTTCTCTCGTTTATGTTTGTTAACCCACTCAACCTTGTTAACGTAATTAATCAAATTAAAAATTGCACATACAATGTATAAAAAGGTGACGCTGGAAAGTCAACATTTTTGCGAATGTGGTCGCAAATGCCAAACAATATGCTTGAAGCTGCAGAAAATGTTGAAATATGTTTGCCAATTGGAAAATAATTTTGTAAGTTTGTATTGCATGGAAGAGTGGTTATAATTTTCGTGAAGCCCTCCCACAATTTTGTGAAGCCTGAGAATTCGGTAATTGATGGTGTGTCTGTCTGTCTGTCTGAGAAGGAGACTTCGAGCATTGCTTTGTTCTTCCCACCTGCTAATGGGCTAGATCTCTTCTGAAGCTTGAAAAATATGTGCGTATTCCAGAACGATTACCTCTTCAGTTTTTCCCACTTTAATAAGTCAGTTCTTCCACGTATCAACGTTTTGATAGAACCATTATGGTGACTCGCAATAAGTAACCATTTTTGCCATTCAGGTTATGAGCAGGAGTATGGTCTGAGAGTATTACAGGGTTGCCACCTCAATCACAGATGTCTCTAGACATTTTCATTCCTACATGACAACTTGAAACCCCCTCTGCTCTCGGTCCTCCAATTCTAAGTCTCTTTGATGCAAAATCCAATAATTCGTGTTTTACCTTTTTGATTGACATAATCGTCTTCAAACCAACACATAATCGTTTTCATTGAACCAATATTGATTTCGGCAAGCGAAAATTATCCTAATGGCAAACAGCAAGAGAAGTTTATATGTACCTGTTTGATTTAAAAATTAAAATATTGGTCTGCTGCTGGCAGGAATTCCTGGAGTAGCATTGAACTTGTTGGTCAAGTATGTTTCAATAGAAGACGTGCGTTGCCCTCTCCACTCCATTCACTACCATTTTTCTTTGTTCCTATTTACATCTCATCCAATTAAAACGCCAAATTGGTAAAATTTCTACTAAAATTCTGTATTTGGAAAGGAATTTGATAGTCTGTGTTCTGGTTTTGTGTATTTTGGATGCAATAAGAGAAGGTTCCCCTCAATTTGGGAGCTGCAATGCAGAATTTAGGTGAAGGTCGCGTGTAACTTAGTATAATAATTATTTTGAATTATTCTACTGTTGGATTGAAGCAGTAGTAGTACCCGAAGTGTATGATCACTCCCTTCATTTTAATTATAATTGTATATCATCGTGTATCCATTTGGATACTATATCCTAATTCAACTCATAAGACAAACATGCAATTTTATATCTTCCTTGATATCAAAAACATTATTTCGAATTGATTTTCATGTATGAAGCATACTAGGTACGTGTGAATTATTAACGTTCACTGCCATAATTAAATCACGTTTGAGGCCTAAATTTAGATGAACCAAGGTCTATTTTTATTTCAGCTTTTCAGTGTACCCAATAAGAGAAGAAGGAATAATTTATAGAAAACGGATGTAATTAATGTACGTAGAAACTATTGAGTGTTAAAGAAGAGTGCTGTGCGGGCATAATATTATTTTTGTAAGGTAGGTGTTGATGTTGCAAGTAATTGGGATGAGCTCTTAATGGCGTAAAATGATTCAGGACTGTGTTGAAATGGTTTTTACTAAGCCTATTTAAGTAAATGTTTTAAGAGATATTCATGGCTGTTGGTATAGCGAGTGAATTTTGGTCCATCAATCTTGCAGATGATGTTTCTATTTTCTCATAATCTGACAGATATAGTAGCGTATCATGTTCTTTATTTGTGCGGTTACTTCGGTTGTTAACAACGAGAAGTAACACGTCGTGTATGTGTATTCTTCTGTCAAGACAAGAGTAGCATGTCAAAATTAGAGTGAAAATCACTCACTTGCCATGGCTGAAGCAGGGTTCATATCCATCCGGATCGTTTGGAAATACGGATAGGGGAAGCTAGTAAATAGCAGTGGAGGGGATGGAGGGGAATCGGCCGAGCACACGCCAACAACTCCCGTGCTTCCTCCAACAGCTGTTTCGGTTCCCGATGCCATTCCGTATGCGCAATAGCGAACTACACCATCCGGGACGAAAAATATCTGAAAAACCTGATGCGTACAGTTTGCTTCAAAACTGCTACCCAGAAAAAATGTTCCCTCTCCCCAGCTGGTTTCCAACCAATCAGCTGCTCGTATTCACTTACCAGATAGCTTGTCGTATGGATGTGAATCCAGCTTGACTCCGGAGGTGCACGGTGAAGCTTAATTGGTAAATACATAATAGGAAAAAGCGTGATCTTTTTCGCTAAAGGTATTGTTGTCTATTTCCCTCTGTGGAATAGTTTAAAAGCTGCGATCTTTTCCAAGCAAGAGTATCTACGTGGTCTTGAACCCCTGGAATTTGTTGTCTTGAAACCTTTAACCCGCTGGTGAGGTTCTGCGCTCAGCTGATCAATGGAATTGTACAAATTATAATTATTCCCCAGTAGTTCCTTTCAAGTTGCAGAATCCAGTTACAAGATAGCGTTTCTGCATAGAGAAGAAAATATTTTTGATTCGTAATTGGTTCTTGATGAATGAAGAACTTTCGAACGCTTGATGAAGGATTTTCGTTAGACAAAAAATTGAGAAGTTGAAATTGGCCTAGCAACGATGGGTTATAGGTGCATCAAAAGCTACAGAAATCTTATGTGCATCCTAAATATGTTATCGATTTTGATATGTCTTTTGACGTTTATGTTGGTTATGAGCAAAACATGTCACAGAAGTAACTTTGAGGATCAAGCTACAGCATGAGATGGTCATTGAGGTATTAGTAGCAAGTCTCATGATTATGCCCAATTGGAGTGTTATTGATTTAATGCGAACATGATAACATTTGATTGTTATTATTGCATTCTGCATTCTTGCGATTGTCTAGAAAACTTCTCATAATCACCTCTACCATGGGTTATCTTATCGAGTGACATTATCCAGTTGTTGTGCTTACTTAGTGTTTACTTAAAATCGCCTTCTTTGGAGAACCCTATCCCAATATAACGTCAATGATTTGAATGGGAAAAGTCTAAAAGTGCAAATCTCTTATAGGTTTCGGTGTTGCTCTATTAAGATCTTATGTTTCATTATTCAACTTCCACACGTATCGAAATTAAGTACTTGAGTCGATTTTCCAGACTCGAACTGTAATGGTGTTTCCTCCATTCACCTTCCTACCTCAATTTCCCCGCTCATCTCGCAACAAAAATGAATTTCCAATAAAACGGTACCCGCTTACTATCTCGATCTTCACGAAGTGAGCGCATTCTACTAAGCCGGTACTAGACGGACCAACTTGCGTTTGTCTCCAAGTTCAGCACTCTTCTAGCCGTGTAAAAGCCCACGCTAATGATTATATTAATCATCATTGTATATTAGGTATATATTTGTAAGATACGCATATTTTTGCAGAACAAATGTGTATGTTTCGAGATAAAAAAAACTGTATAGTAGACCTCTTCTAGTGGTATTTTTTAAAAAATGGCGAAGCGGAAATATGTCAAAACATATTAGTCTGATTGTACCTAGTTTTGTCTGAAATCCAGAAAAAGCCAAACTTCAACTCAATCCGCACAATTTAATTTTCATCATCTGAATTATTAGGTGCGTAGGGAGTATATAGTTTTTTTCTTCTTCTGTCGCTCTTCATTTTCAACGAGATAGCTTTGTATAATAGATCAGTATTTTCCTGTGTCAAATCGATGAAGGCAGTCACTACTTTCCTTACGAACTTTCGAGCTGCTTTCAACTTGAAATATTGTTAAATGAACTTCGCAAATGTCCTTTCTCTAAGTGATGTAATAATGGAGACCAATTTAATAAGACAATGTCATGTTAAAAGTATTACGTCTGGCCAAGATCTGTTTTCAATTGTAATTTTCGTTGACGTTATCGTTTACAAAAGCCGAAGGAATTGTTAAAACAAGTCCAATCCGATTTAAAATTATTCTTTTCGTGCAATCGATGAAATAAGAGGTGCCTGTATTGTGGACAAACACTCCTCAATTTGTGTTTTCAATGTTTAGAAAGTTTTGACAAAAAACGAACAATTTTTGGCGAATTTGATTCGCCGTTGAGCTATTTTAGTCGAACCGAATACTTCGTGTCTAGTGCATAGTGTGTACATGAATCTATCTAGAAACGTATAATATCACTTCATAATAATCAACGTTAGAAAAGATGAAATATAAATAGTTTGTCGATATAGACTGAATAGAAAAAGAAACAAAACAGCTAAATTGTGGTTTTTATTGACTTGTTGATTAGGTATTATTATAATTGATTTGATGTGTTATTGAGCTGTTGAAATATTGTGTCAATAAAACTAACGTTGATAGTTATTGATCGTTATCTGTGGTTTTTCCCTAACGTTGGAGTTGCAAAACATCATTGATCCGTACAATTTACAGTATAGAGTTAATCTGAATGTTGATTAAACATGTTTGTAGCATTTTATGCCAATATAAAACTGTTCAGGAGCCGTATGATCTCCAGGACAACGAAGATGAGGCTTTACAGATCGCTGGTGCGGCCTGTGGTCTTGGACGGATCTTAGGCTAGGGCCATGAAGGCTGAGGATGAGAAAAGGCTGTGGGTATTTGAGAGAAAGATTGTAAGAAGAATCTATGTTGCAGTCAGAGAAGGTCAAGGTTGGAGAATTTGATAAATTGCAGAAATTGATGTGTTGTTAAAGCATGAAGACGTAGGTCGATTCATCAAGGTTGGGCGCATGTTGACCCCATGCCAAGGGGGGCTTGCCCGATAATGACGATTCGAGCTCGGGTGGAAACTAGAAGACGAAGAGATCGTCCTCGGAATCGCTGGCTTGATGAGACCTCCAGGTGTCGGAGTCTTGAGGGACCTCCAGGTGGTGGGGATGCGGAGGTCTCAGGCAGATGACCAAACCAGGTGGCGGAGAAGTGTTCTGGAAGACAAGGGCCAATGTATCCTGTACTGCTTTGTACTTAGTCTCGTAAAGCTGCCTTATGATGAAACATTTATGGTGGATACTCTTGGAATCTGGAAGCTAATTAGCCCAACTAGGCTAATCCCCCCTAGGCTCCAGGCTAGGGTATCCTAGGCTTAGGCTAGGGGATTATAATTATCCCTGTTAGAGGAATAGTTCCGCATACTCTCATTTAAAACCTTCAAGGAAGGCACGTACATTTCAAAAATCGCTCTTAATGATTACCCAAAGGATACCTGGAATGTTATGCTGATAATTATATCTGGAATGTCTAGGACTTCTTGAGGTTTGGTAGGTTAATAATCGTCTTTTACCCCAACGTTTCTCTCAATTTATTAAACATCTTCGGAGCTTGGAAGTTCATGTTGATGATAACATTTCAAATAGAAGTGCACAGTGATGAGATGGCTTGCGGAATGCTCATCTTTATACATAATTCCATTTCAAATGCTATTTCGTCTTCATCATTCAAATGTTACTATTGACATCTACTTCCATGTTCTGAAGATGCCTAATAAATGAAGCGACATCGGCCTGAAAGGGTATATCATATTATATGATCATTATTATGATTATGGATTTTATTTTTAATTGCTCCTCTCATCATCAAGCAGTCAAGAAATCCATCACTTCATTATTTCTGCATTAGATAGCCCTACTGCATGGATCACCAGACTGTATATTTAATGCTTCGTGGGTACTCTCATGTAGAGTACAGGAACCCCATGAGTGGAACAACTGAAATTTAACGAAATGAAATACAGGCAAAAAAAACGGGACAGTAGACCTCTATGGTTCTACAGCCAGATCATTTAAATGATTAATTTTACACATTCAAGTAACGAAGATGAAAAATTGCCTATGCAACCTACAAATATGGGATTCTAGCTCAGAGGAGGGGAGCTAGTAAACAGAGATGAAAGCTATGGCTTTGGTGGGGGTCCTAACAAGGGTTTACGTGAGCGCGTTCTGTGTTCATAAACGGTACTTACTAAGCCTAACCAACTCCCTGGAAAAATCTGTAGATTCAACCAGAGAGGCTAGTGCTTATCAAGGTGGCAGGTACACGAATGACCCCCTCAGGCAGACGGAAAAGTGGTGATGCCGGGATAACAAAGGGCAGAAGGAGCCCACCCAAAGGTTAGTTGAAGGAGTGTTGAGCGGGGGGGGGGAACTGTCGGGTCGGTCGCTAAGAACTGGATTGTACTCCTGTTAATCATTTAAATGATAACAACGCTTCCTTATCTCCTCGATCTACTTCTAAACTGAACTGAAACTTGGGAGATAGCGTTATGGATAGTATAACTGTCTAGTATCCACTATGCTCAGAGAGTGGTCGCCAAATGTGTGGTCTCACTCAGTCCTCGCGTAAAGGCAACCCTCCAGATTTTGGGTTAATTATTTTCGATAATAAGCCTTTGGACTAGTATAACAAAAATTTGCATAATCCTCTCAAATGTGTATATTTTACCTTTCAAGGTGCGTAGATTCTACATTGGCAATGTCCGTATGGGCCATATGAGGCCTTAGAATTGATTCATTCGCTTATAAATTCCACTTTGTGTTTTAGTTAGTCCTAACTTGTAGCCAAACCGATCCCTTCTCATGCATAGATGCTATGGGGCCAAAAAAACTTTTTTTTTTCAAGGTTTTTATTGACCTTGGCAAGTGGGGTGTCATTTCCCTTAGTTCTGGGCGAAAACCCATCTGGATTGGGTCTAAGATCCGTAGAAATTCACAAAAAGTTGATGAATGCTATTTTTAAACCTTAAAGTGAGCCCCCAAACCTTAGAATAACGAATTATTCTAAAAAATAATAAACCCTTCTGTTAGATTGTCCGCGTTTTCAAATGGTGAGCGACCGGATGATCATACAACAACCAGAGGGATCTCAACCGATTTCCATGATTCTTATTCATTCTTATTCTTATTGAAACCGATTTTCGTCCGTTGTACAACAAACCTTGGAATTCCTGTCAGGGGGGGGGGGGGGGGGGATGGAGAGGATAGCAGTCTAACGATTCAAGCGCTGTTTACTCAGCTTATGCAGCCAATTTCCCTGATTCTTAAAAAAACTCCGAAAATTTTGAATTCGATTTCATGATGTTGATGGCCGATTCATTCAAGCGTTCCAATGATGATGAAAGTACGGTTCCCATGTTTTAAAAAAGTAGCTACTCGTGCAAAACGAACTTTTTTTGCTTTGTTTTGCATCGTCTGATAGGACAGTATTTAAAGAATATAATTCGGTCACCGAAAATCATTTGAAACCAGAATAAGCGAATGGTATTGAAGTTTGAACTTCCCACAGTCGGCGTTCATACCGCAGCAACCTGCACGTCACGAGGCGGGATTTGAAATGGCTGACATCTCGTCTTCTTAATAAAATAAAAAACTCTGTTCCAATAGCGGCAAAATGGCATGAACCCCGCATAGGGTCTGATCAAAAACAAACATCACCCACTTTCGACGCCAATTTTCCTTGTTTTAAAATGGTTTCTGATTAAATGACCTAATTTGGTGAGCCAGGAAGGATTTTTAAAAACCCTCGACCGTGCAGTCATCGTTTTTAGAACTTGTTAAAAGTGTTCATACGCTCTGCTGAAAAGTTACGTCTAGCAACATGTTTGCTTTAGACTGGACGCTCCTCAAATATTAAATTACTTTTACTTATTTTCTTTTCGATGTCCCCTTCCACTGATCACTATTATTTTCGGGTGATCCTTTAATTTTGCCGAGCGTAGATATGAAGTTGAAGCTTTGACATTAACTTCTTTTAGCGAATTTTCACAAGAAATGAAGCTGCTGCAATGGCTCAGGAATTTTTCCGTAAACTTTCTTCATCGAAATCCGTTTTGAAGTATTCTGAAATGAGTCCTGGATTTTAATGCTTTTTTATGTATTGATAAATGGAGGGTGACTGTTAGGGTGTATCCTCCCCCTCAAATCCGTAAGAATGCATGTAAGGAATAAATTCTAACGACATCCCCCAAAATTTTTCTTGCAGTATTCAACAACGGCATTCCCGCAAATGTGCGAAACGTATCGAATGAGAACTCCCATTTGTTTATTGGAAAAATTCAGATTCTTCTCTCGATTTCATGAAAATTTGACCCCTCACCCGGCTTTTTCGATCGCTTACAACGCTTTCAGCCAGCGCTCAAGCTGGTGTCCCACAGGTTTTTGCGTCATTCTCCTGTCGTATGTGTCTACTACCTCAAACGTGGTATAATTTTGAGTTTCCTTTTTCTCAAAATTATCAAGAGGTTGAGAAACCACCTATTTTCACATATCTATTTACTGTAGAGGAAAATCATTGTGGTTGCCTGGAAAAACTAAAATCCCAACGGTTTAGTTAAATTTAAAGTTATACAGAGATTTAAGGGGGATGTGTGTTTGGACTCAAGTAAACATTTTTGTTTAAGTGAAAATGGATGCTTCTTCGTGAGGAATGACTTGTATATAATCACGGGGGGGGGGTCATACATTTCTGCAAGCAGATATACATGGTGGAAGCGGATAAGTGATGCAATTTTTTTCTATTAGTCTGCATCAAAAATGTGGTAAAACCCCGCCAACAGTACTTTTCTACCTCAACCCGTTCTCTAGATATAATTTTCTGAAGGTTTTTTTTTCTTCAGAAAACCACGTTTTTTGACATAAAAACCCACGTTTCTCCACTTTGAAACAACTTTCTTCTACTTTTGACCACATTTTTGGATTCAGCGTAAAATTTCCTTTACGACCAATGTACATTCATAATCATAAACGAACCCCTAAGGACCGCAATTGCTGTTCAAACATTGAAAATTTAAAAAAAATTGTTAGTTTCTTAATTCCTTTTATTTTTACTACACTTCCAAAAAACGTGCTGGAACTTGTCAAACCTCAGGAAAACTTGCAAATTCAATCAGCTTTCTAATGGTATGGTCAACTTAACGATTCCGCGTCGATCTCATAGAGAAATTTCAGTTTGAAGGCGAAAAAACGTTAGGCACTTCGTGCAGCAATCGAGGAATCCCAGGGATAGAAGAAATAGTTCGCGGTATGAATTGGGAAAACGATTAAATCCGTAAAATTGGTGGTTACAAAAATAAGATCGATAACTAGAAAAATGATCGGAAAACATTTCTAGTATTCAGACTAGTAAAGTTTAAATAAATCAGACTAGTAAAATTAAAAGAAGTCGTGCCCACAATGTGTTCACAAAATGACCACCATTGTTTCTTATGCAGGCTCTCGTTCTTTTCCGCATGGCTCTAACTGTTACCTTTGTCGTGTGATAACTGCCTGTATGGACCTCGCCCTTAGAAAATGTCCTTCTTAATCAATGGATCTTAATTAATGGACTTCTTTTATTTAATACAAACAAATTTTGTCATTTCAAGTGGGGATCCTTGTTTGTTACTGTTGAGTCGGATTCTACTCAAAGTTTCATGAATAGTGGACCCTCCTTTCTAGATTATTTACGCATCTTCGTTACTCACTTCGTTTAGTGGGATTTGCAACAATGATTGCCTACGTGAACTCAGAAGAAATTGTTATGGTTTTATCAATTTGAATACCACTAGATATCATTTACTTTAGGATTGTTTGATTTAAAAAAAAGAAGAAATTCGTCAAATGTTATTTACCTAAGTACATATTTCCTGGATTATGCTGTAGGTACCCAGGGCCGCATTTAGCTTTATGCCGCCCCTAGGCCGGGTGAGGTCGTCCCCACCCCTCTCCCCAAGATGGTATGGTAATAATTATATGTCCCCTACTTTATATTCAGGTAAATTGACACCTCCCCAATAGGCGCTGTTTTGCATATATGAACAAGTAAAATGACAAGGATGTTTAACATTTACACGCCGTGATTGACTCATTTTCGTTATAGTTGCATTTTACTTAATGCTAAATAACCTTCATACATTATGTTTATCAAAATTCATAAGAAACTAGATATTTTCATTTTAACGTATATACGCATACCACCATTTAAACTCCCAACAGTGCCACTGTACAGCACTCTGCGGCGTTAGGTTAGGTTATAGTATGATATACTAACTCCGCACTGTTTTTTAACAGTTGTATACTTATAACGGAAAAGATCCAAACAATTCATTTATTTTATCACAGACAACATTTGAAATGCTGATTTAAAGATTGATAATTTCGTAGCATATTTTAAAAAGTCAACTTCTATGTAATGAAAGGGATTATACATACGCTGAAATAGGTTGAAAACGTGTAAAAATTTGAATTACATACATCATACATGTTTTTGTGAACGCTCTGGCCTAGCGATGATACAGGATCAATGACACATGACACTATATATTGCGTCATTACGTTCATTCTGTAAAGTATATCAGTTGTGTGGTAACTCTACTCTAAGGTTTGCCAAAAGTATTGATATTTATTGTTTTCGATTTTTGCCGCTGGTGTTTTAAATTAGTAATATAAATATAATATATGTAGCCGAATTTGCCGCCCCTGGATATCTGCCGCCCTAGGCCTCGGCCTAATAGGAAATACGGCTATGTAGGTACGAGTACCTTCACCTTTATTTGAGGAAGCTCTATTGATCAACCAACTTAGCAGAAGTTCTTCAGTCTCGAAGGTAAAGAAATGCTGCAAAGAGGGTATAAAAGTTGTAGTAATCTCCTATATTTTGTATTAAGAATTTTACCTCCTCACATTTCTTTAGTCAGTTTTCTTTGCCTCCTATTCGGTAGAATGTTGCGATACACCGAGCAAAAAGGAGACGCCGCTAAATGAATTTTGAGTGAAAAGGAGAAGGGGAACGGGAAAGGAATAAAAAAGATTCCAAAGTATTGATGAAGAGGGCCGTTGTTGGTAGGAGGGCATAAAAAACTAATTAGAGTCCCCTTCGAAACGATCGTTGAAACGAAAAAATTCTCCGAGAAGGTTATGGCTCGTGACAGCGAAGGGATACAGAAGGTAGGTTTAGTATTTCTTCAAAATGTTCCGTCAAATTCGACGAAACGGCGTTCAAAATGAAATTGTTCGAGCTGCGAAGAGTTTTGGTTCGGTGTATTTTGTAGAAGGCAGGAAGGTTGAGATGGGTTCGCATAGTGGGAAAGGGGGTACGAGGTCATTTATTTCTCCCCTCCATATCAGCTATTCAAGTACTAAACGCAGCTGCTCGTTCCAACGGGTAGGTTATCCTGTTCCCTTGCTCTCTGTAATTAGCCCGTGTCGTTTCAAACTTCGGCGTTTCCGCTCGGAATTTCAAGGTGTACACCCGGCAAAATAACGTTTTCTCCGTCTCCGCGAATTATCACATCGTTTCCTCGGGTTCTCGATGCGCGGAAAACCCTTCAATACGTGAAAAATTCGATTTTTTTCGTCGACGAATAAAATAGCAGAAGTGGAAGGGGACGAGGCGGCGAAAGAGAGGGAGAATAAGCGAAGGTAGAGCGCTCTAGCGGCAGGCGGCGAAAATTCAGTATCACAATGGCTTCCTCCATAAAGGACACGGCTACTTTCTTTGCTGCGGGCTCCGCGAAACAATTTGAGCATGTATTGAGCCTCTATCCACAAGCTTTGCGTCTCAAAGCCGAGCGAAAGAACAAGAAGCCGGAAGAACTCATAAAATTGGACAATTGGTAAGTGGGAAACGTTGCAAAATCGCTCTCTAAAGTCTGTGCTCGATCAGTGGGGGTACCCTCTGTGTCATTGAACCTTAGCTTTGTGACCCTGCATGTCGCTTTATAACTCAATTTTACGTTTCATTTCACGTTCTAAACAGTACTAGAACATCTTTAGATGCTATTCGATATTCTACGGTCAAGGAAAACCCGTTAAAAGTTGTACATCTCGGTTTCTCAGTGCGTTCTATTTAGAGATTCTCGAGGTAGCGTCATTCAAGTCGGATGACGTTAGCCATAAATGCTTTCGCGTTATTTATTACTTTCCGTCCTCCACAGTCCACATTTTCCTTCAAAACCTCATTTTCTAAACTCTGTACATCTTCCTGAATTTATTCATTCGTAAATCCCGCTCCCAGAACCCCGTGAAATTCGAGTTTTTCCCCGTTGAAACGACTCGCTCCGCTCCGAGTTTCCTCCCCGTTCAGAATCAAAATGGTGGGTTCCCCAGAACAAAGGCTCACTGCTACTTCGCATCGTTTCACGTTCAGAAAATACAGTTTTTCCCCGCGATAGATTTCCTTGGAGTTTTCCACCTTGAAAAGGCATATTTTCCGGTTTACCCAGTGGCCATGTGGTCTCCTCACGTATGTTTATCTCAGCACCCCCCTAATCCGTCCGCCCCCTAGGTCTATTTATCGATGCATGACCAACCTCCTCTAAACTCGATGGGGTTGCAGTTTTTTCTTCCTTCTTTTTTCCAATTCTCTCCCTTCCACTTTTTTTTTTCAACTTCAACATTAATTTCGGATTTCCCACTGAGTTTTCCCTTCATTTCTTCAATATTACCCGTTGTTCAACACTTGGGTAGTTGATTCTCTCTCCGATACGGTTGCGGTTAATTAGATATGTTCTACGTAGATATCTCACAACTTTCTCATAAGTACCTAGGTATTTTCTGTTTATATCATCAACTTTATTATAAAACGTTTCATTCCCCACAGATTTGTTTTACTACAATATCGATTCAAAGATTATAATTACCTACACGTTGCAAGGCTAATATCTTGTGTCAAGAAACGGTTCATAAGACCTAAAACTTATATCACTTTAGTAATTACTTTGCAAGAGTTGGATTTGTTCAAACCGTTTCATTGTAGAAGTATGTTTTTCAATAACTCTTTACCATATTCACCGTTACACACAGCAGGCTTTCTGCTTTAATCCGTACCTACATCCACAAACTTGCTTGTGTATACCCTGCTTACATTCAATATACTACCTAGGGCTCATTAGGTACATTGGAAATGTTAGATAAAGATTCAGAATATTGTAAAGATTAGTTTAAGTAATTGAAAAACGCCTCGTAATAGTTCATTTGATCACTTAAGTCGAATTTTTGTGAGAATAGACTCGATTTATTCCGATTTAGTAAGGTATTTTTATACTTTTAAGCACCCACTTATTAACTATGTCAGGTGGGTCCTTATGCTTTTATTTGGCGATACCTACTTATTAACATGCTCCCACGTGTCTTATTTCTGCATGCCATGTATTCGTCCATCTTTTGATTAAATAATATCTAGTAAATATATTGCGGGTAGAAAAACCTATCTACAATGTCATACGTTGATAGTTATTCAAATGCTGACATTTATTGTTCCGTGGCAATGAACGATGAAGATCATAGACAGACTGTATTCCCGAAGGAACTATGGCGGGAAATCCACTAGCTCCTATTCTACCAGAAAAAAGAGGAAAACATTTTCCAGTAAAGCTTAATTACATAATAATACAGTTAGGCTCATCACTAAAATACAGTTTTTCATAGCTAAAAACTATTACAAAACAGCTGGAAAACTTATGTACGTGTGTGGATGATTAAAAGGGGTCGTGATTTGTAAAACAACCCATTATTTTTACCAAATTTGTATTGCGTATTCAAAATAAACCTTGGCAAAGAAAACTTCTTGAAAATATAGTACATTAAATACATTTCATATCCTTCAATTAATTTAAAGTCTTTCCATGCAACAGTTCAACATGAACTGCCGATGCTTCAATTGATGAACGATTCAAAAAGTGATGGATTATGGACGAACGCATAAAAATAAAAACCGCTGCAAATCATTTCACAAAGGTTTATTGTTTTTAAACACCATTTTCTAGGCTACTAAGTCTTCAAAAGGGAACAAGGAAAAATGGGTAGTAAACAATTATTTCCTTACATATTTTCCATTTTTTCCGAATTTTTACCCTAAAAAAAATGTCCGATAAGCTCGGACTGGTCTGGGACCCATTTCAATAGATCCGCCGTCCAAAATGACTTGGAAATGACTCCCCAGTTGTCTAGGTCAACAGGCACCTCAAAAAAAACCACAATTTTTGTCACGTGTTTTATCAATTTGTGGACCCTAGCATCTATGCGTTTGAGGCTATTGGTTCGGCTAGAAGTTAAGACCAACTAGACCCCAAATGGGGTCATGTGCGAAAGAAAGACTTCCTACATCAATTATAAGGCCTTTTATGACCCTTTCGGCGGCCGGGCATTGCAGATTTTCAATCAATCAATCAGTCTACTCAACTTGAAACGAAGTGACGAATGTGTGACAAAGTTTACAGGGCCCTCGTGTAACCCCTCCGGTTATACAAAAACGAGCCAATTTATAATTGGAAATCATAAATCAAAAGTTCGTTTGAACATTGTAACTATATGGTTAATAGTTTACTTAACCTACTTATTTCTACTCGTAACAACCTTTACTATGAGAGTGAGAACTAATCAATGTTTGAATTGTTCGCGTTTTACTCCATCAAGGGGTTTTCGATTATGCCTTTTTAATTTCCCGCAAGACGTGCAGGTCTTGATGGAGAGGTCGCTCTTCAACGCCGTCTGCGGTCATCCCCTCCCGTTAAAAGACCACGCGAATTTAATAACGACATGTGGGTATATTATCAATCTTACAGTGCATACCTACTAGTTTTCACCCTTAAACATTACTTATTGTTCAATGTTTTCAATAAAGAACGTTAGTGACTATCGACGGAAAAACTAATTGTTAACTTCTACAATTTTGTCAGTTTTGGTTTCAAGATTCGTATTCTCAAACTTTCGGTAGCAATTTATATCCTTAATTCTGATCATAATAGTCAATCACTCCAATTGTAGAGTTTGGGAACAACAAGTTATCGGAATTATGAGTTGTTGTCTATTCAGTAGGATGGGATTTAGCTGTAAACATTTTCAAAATTAATGGGGAATTTCTCAAGAGATTAAATATGAATCCGAATAAGACCACTGCCTTCAACAGTACATTGGTAAGTTTAACAAATTCGGAGCTGAATAAATTAATGAAAGGTCGTAAACACGAATGTGAATCGTAAAATGTTGGGCGTGGGATTCAGGATCAGCGCATTGAGGCATAACTTCGTAACGGGTTTAACGCGACCGTGTACTTATTTGGATTTTCTTTTTAATTGGCAATGTCAACTTCAGGTCGAAAAATACACCCCTGTATCTAAGAATTGAAAATAATTGTGTACGGTTTTGTCAAAGTGCTTTAGTGAATTTGCCTGTTCAAAGAAATTATCTGGGCGTCCTGCACTCGTGTCGTCAACTTATCGCTGTATTCGTTAATTTGAACAAACAACTGAAGTTGAGTTGAATATTTTAGCGACTTTGTTTGACCAGCTCCTCGGTGATATATGATGGTTAAATTCTATAATCCTTAACCGATTTTCATTATCCTTATTTCGTTCGAACCCAATTTCAATCTAGTTTTGCAACAAACGTCGGAAATTATACTTTCGGCGGTAAGAGGGGGAATAGGAAAGCAAAAAGCCGATCCTTTCAAGGAGTATTTTCGGTTTGGACCTGACCCTTTGTTGATTGTGAATCCTGAAGAAGGGGTATAGTATTTCCCGAAAGCGCTCGCGTCTAAACAGAAAACGCTCAACCAATTGGCGTGATTCTTATTTTGTTCGATCCAAAATTTAGTCATTCAATTTTCACTATGAAAGGGGGTGATAGGAGGCGTTAATTGTGATAAATCGTTATTTCTTTACTATTCTCATATAATTTCATTGATTTAGAAACTTAATTTCTTTGTTCAACTCTAATCGCGGTCCAGTTGTGCAGGAAACCTCGGAAATGTATTTTCCATTGAGAGGGGGAGTGGGGAGAGTAATAGTCAATCCATTCAATTTCTACGCTGACAGCTTACACTGTCAATTTTCCTGATTGTTTTCTTCTTCGATTAGGAACTTTGGTCTTGTTTTGAAATATAATCCACATCTTTCTAGTTTAATTACGGAATTTAATCAATATGTGTTTATAAGTGTGATCGTATAAAAACCGGACATACATGATTCAACTATCATTACGTTTTAAAATGTGTTTACCAGATAAAAATAGAATGTTCTGTTTTGGCATTGCCATCCTGAAACCCATAGAAGGCTTTCATCCTAAGACAAGATAGTTACAGTAAAATTCACAGTTTAATGTTTTAAATTGTGGAAGGCACGATAGTATCTTCGACATTTTTGAATGCCTAAGACATTATTTTTTAAATTTCCCAACGGATGTTTTAAACGAGGTTTAATGAAGAAATAACGAGTATCACGAAAACAATCGTTTTTGCAAGAGAAACGGAGAACTTTTTAAAATTCCATTCCATAATCTTCCGGCCTTTTTCTATGTTGTTTTGAGCGAAGGGTTTGTACATCTTAGCGATCTAGCTCGTCGAAAATATTGGCAAAAACACGCACAAGAATTCGTGTATTAATCATTCTATTAATATTAATTGAAGAATTGTTGAAGCGCGTTGAGTGAAAACGGAAATCTGAAAAACAACAATCGATCCGAGTTCATCCCTGTAACCGTCCAAGATGTGGCGTTCAAAGTTGAACGTCGTTCGATCGGAGTTCAACGTTGAACCGCCTTGGTGCAATCCATTTGGCGGATAATCACCGCTCAAATAGTTGAACAGCGATTTAAACTCGGATCAAAGTGTTTGTGAATGCGACCCTAAATTAATAGGTGCTGTCTTTGAACCATATGACTCTGAACGCTTCCCCACCACCACCAGGGTAGGAAGATGGTATTTGTTTTTTCCTTCAAGAAAACCCCTGATTTGTATACAGATTTTTGAATTTTGCTTTTGATTGATTCGAAAATGAATTATAAACCAATTTAACAAATAAATGGTGTGTTATTGTCGATAATGGAGGACATCCGGAACTGGGAACACATAATCTGTGTGTGCTACTGGTAAAAATAAAGTTTTGTGGAAAGGACAATAATTGTTAATAATTATTATTAATAATTTATTATTTAAGGTTTCTGACCTTGATGAAATAAGCTTGAGTTACTGTGTAGGTCGTCGTTTCAATTTCAGTTTAGTTTAGTAATAAATTTCGTATCGTAAGGGACTTCTTTCTACAAACTTCGTCAGGCTTAATTCACAACTGACTTGAATTTATGATCATGGGGAGTGATGGAGAGAGAAATAAACGTTAATATTTAAATTTACCAGCAGTATCTTTATTATTAATTGGTAAATTGTTATTTTGCTTGGAATATCCGTCCTTGTGAAAATGTCCGATTTTTACGATGTGAAATCAGTATTTATGAAAGCCGTGTACATCCAGTAGAATCATGATCTGTTGGTAATTCCAACCAAAATCATACTACACAATTGACTTAAGGTATTTTGTTGCATTACCAGGCCTATAATGCGTGCATTACTTCCCAATATGTGTATTTAGATAGTTGCAAATCACATCCCCTATATTTTCAACACAAAGCTCTCTTCCCTCAAGTACACATAACCTTTATTTACCCTATACATTATTCAGACTTTAGGAGCCTCTTGAATCACTCAAGTTGTATCGCCTATGAAAGTGCCACCACCGATCAAAAGTGTTTCATATTCGGATGGTAGTGTAAATCCTCGCAACGCTTGCTTACATATTCTTCGATATTGAATCTAGAAAGCTTATTCTTTTAGTTTGCAAAAACCAAGCTCTATGCTACAGTTTGGGTTTTCAAAGAAGAGCTGAATGGGAAATTATATTGAGCCAACATAGTTCATACAAAATTTATTTTAAGCGTCCACTAAAATGAGGTTTTAATCATTAACTTTGGTAACATGTAGAATATCTATGTTCAAACAAAACCAAGTTCATTATGTCATTCTAGTTCGATCCAGTAACTGAAACAAGTTTCGAAAAGTTTCAAAGCTTGCAACTTATGTTTCATACAGTTCTTCGTTCAATTAGAGTTATTATTAAATTCTAGAACTCATTGCTTGAAATGAAACTAGTTTGCGCTACCATACGATTTCGCTGACACGCTTTTACCATGAAACCGACCTTTCCTACTCAAATCGAGGTGCGATTTGATTTGTAACCTTTCTCCCTTCTCGCCACGATGTTCGTAAGTCTCTGCTACTATTTCATGGAAACAGAGAAATTAGAGAAAACCAAGAAAACACATATTTAGATCAAAGATTGGAGGGAAATTATATCTAGCGAAGGTCAAACTCATTGACAGCGAATAGTTGAGAAACTTGGAACACAAGAAGGGAGTTATTAAAGATTCATTCTCCATACGGATTCAGTTTCCATTTAGTTTGAACTACACGATGAGTACTATTTGTTAACTGTTTACCTATGGGGTTTGAGTTCATCAATTTTGAATTTTTGAAGAGATTTGCCCCTTATTATTTTAACGTGCAAGTGTCGCGATTTGAAAAAAAGTGTTGAGTTCACTGGTGAACATATCCCTCGAGTTTCTTCATTTCTCGCATATTCTCTTGATTCATGTAAGTATTAAAACATGATTAGGTGTTTAACCCGCTAGTAGACGCAAAGTGGTATTCCTTGCCGCATCGATTAGGGCCAAAATCCCATCAAGTGTACACCTCTCCTGTCGTTAGACAGTTCACCTCTGATTTCGATATCACGTGAATCCAAAACGCTCCCGACCCAGGGGCGTGAGGCAATGGGAAGCCACGAGCGAAATCGTCAGACCTAGTTCCGATCCTCTCTGGAGGACGGCTGGCGACGTCCGCGACACCTCCGGGTAGTCGGATGAAAAATCCATTCCTTGTTTACTTTACTTTTTTCATTTTATGTGTGGCCAATGGTAACCCTAGATTGTACCCTCCTGTAAACAAATGCGTACACAATAATAGTGGTAGTCAACCCGATAATCCTTCAAAGTGACAGTTCGTGAGTGCGGTGTCCATTTAGAGAGAACTTGGTTATAAATGAAAGGTGGAATGAAAATATCAGATTCCTTAATAGTCAGTTAATTAAAAAAATAAATACACTATCTAGTTTAAAGTATGTAGTCCAATGAGATTGTCTGTACTATTGTGGACAGACGTTATGAGATCAGTGGGTTTACTGCAATCTTGCTGAGCAAACCACAATCAGGTCTTATAACAATAACATAGCCAGGTGGAGTTCTTGGTTTTTCATTATAAAAGCAGCACACGGATTAGTTATGCCATTAATAGCCAGTTGAATAAAATAAATAAACTATCAAGTCTGAAGTATGTAGTCCACTGAGATTATCTGTACTGTTGTGGACAGACGTTATGGGATCAGTGGATTTATTGCAATCTTGCCAAGCAAATCACAATAAGCTCTTATAACAATAACATAGCCAGGTGGAGTTCTTGGTTTTTACATTATAAAAATACAGCACACGGATTGGTTATGCCATTAGTAGTCAGTTGAATAAAATAAATAAACTATCAAGTCTGAAGTATGTAGTCCACTGAGATTATCTGTACTATTGTGGACAGACGTTATGGGATCAGTGGATTTACTGCAATCTTGCTGAACAAACCACAATCAGGTCTTATAACAATAACATATCCAGGTGCAGTTCTTGGTTTTTCATTATAAAAGCAGCACACGGATTAGTTATGCCATTCGTAGTCCTTGAATAAAATAAATAAACTATCAAGTCTGAACTATGTAGTCCAATGAGATTATCTGTACTATTGTGGACAGACGTTATGAGATCAGTGGATTTACTGCAATCTTGCTGAGCAAACCACAATCAGGTCTTGTAACAATAACATAGCGAGGTGGAGTTCTTGGTTTTTACATTGTAAAAACACTGCCCACGAATTTGTTATGCCATGATGGGGAAGAGCTGTTACACCTGAATCATAAAGATCACCGAGTCTTATTGGATTCACTGAAAAATCGTGTATCTGAAAATCTTGATTTACACATTGGGCAAACATCCGTTTTGGAACAGTAAATTAATATTAATTACTATGGCGAACCCATCACCGGACCGTATCACGATTAACCGGTTTCCATTAATAAGAATTACTTAGCGTTCTGGGATCATATATATATCAAGCAGGTACCACTAATCACAACAACCTACTGGTTCCGATCGATACCGTTGGGGAGGCTCGGAGGATTATCGGCGTTCGGTGGGAGGATGTTGTCACCAAATGGCAGACTCTCAGGGGCGGTTCTCCAGCTTGGCTCTCTGCCTGCTGCCCCTGACAGTTGTTAACTAGTTGCGGCAATTATGCAGAAAACGGACCTACATCCCCAGTAGGTAACTCCGCAGGTGGTCCTGCCTCCAAGATATCAGACCAGTCGAACAATAATTCGAGAGGTCTTCCAATACACAAGATGTGTAAGTGACAGCACACCCCAATTTTCTTAAAAACGCTGTCAATTCGTAACACCTGAGATTATCATTCTTTGAATAATGCGTGAATTGTTCGTATCATTATGAGGTTTATGGGGCCATTTTCAGGTTCATAAATTGTGATTATTTGCAATGCGTGAACTTCTACAAATCTAAAATTTATGCCAGTCGATTTTTCGCCCGAAATTACTAGAAAATGATATCTCACTTGCTTATGTCAGTAAAAACCACGTATTTAAACAATTTTTGGTTCATAGCATCTATGCGTATGTGTTTGCTGGAAGTTAGGACCAACTAGAACTCAAGTTGAACATTCGCTTTCGGCGAACGGACATGCAGATTTTGAATCTACCCAAGTAGAAACGTTGATGTTAAACGTACATAAACATACTGTAAACTTACGTTTCAGGGGTTTATTAACAATGTTTGCTGTACGGTTACAAACAATTATTATTGAAAATAGTTAACCAATAGTGCTTGTTTCGAAAAAATAAAAATAAGGGTCTCTTGGTTTTTAACTACTTCAAAATGTACTTATGACTGCATATTTTTACAACTTACGCAACAAGCGTATTCCTTGCGCGACTAATTTTTTTCAAATTGGGTCCTCTTTTTTTAATTGAAGCTTCAGATTGTACGTAAAACGTCATGGAAAAATGATCCATCACTCCGATTTCTAAATGCTCAATTGAGCAAAAAATCCAAAAAAATAAGTTTTTGTAGGTCCATTTATCGAATGTATCCTTAGCATCCAGAAACAGTGATTTACTCTACCAACTAAACTGTTGGGTTCCAATATCTGGTACTAAAGAGCATTGACGTCGTATTACATATATGTTGGTATATATACCAACAAAACCAGATGTCTGATATGGTAAGAAAATGTTAGTGCACTTTCCTTTTTTGAGGAAATTAAAAAGAAAAAGTGACATTTTTCTGGTTTTCCGGTGTTATTCAAAATCGGTATTGCGGGTGTTATACGAGTATATGAAGAACATACTTTATTCAACGTTATACTGTATTTCTAAGTCATGTAATTATCACTTGTGGTAATTGAATATATGACAACAAAAAACGTGATATTTTGCATTTTCTGCACTAAAAAAATGTGAGTGATAATTAATTTTTCCATGAAATTTGACGTTTAATCTGAATTTGCTATAAAACAGAGGTGACCATCTGAACAAAAACTTGTTTTCGTACTATATCATGTTCGTCAATGTGTGCAAGCCTAACGTCGGGAAATATTTATTAAAATCCTTTGTATGAAGTACAAGGAAAATGTACGTATCGAAAAATATTGATCCCGCGGGGATGGAACTCTTGTCGGATAGTCCATCTCACAGCCTTCACAAATCCTGCGAATTTCATCGAAATCGATTGCGAACTGTGAGCTACAGTTTTTCCTTACGTACACGCAAAAGGTGGTAAAGAGCTGTATTGATTTGCTGGCGATTTAACTCATAGGGGACCGCATTAACAGTGTCCACTGCATTTTCATCTCGCAAAATACTTCTTCTTTTCGTGCTCAACAATGTCATGTAGTTAGTAGAAGTGTTGTTCTCTAAATCGAAATTTGTCTGACTACCTTGGGCGGGTATGTCTGTCTGTCTGTCCGTGTGTCTGCAAATCTTGGTAATAATGCCATTTTAATGAAAATTTCAAGGAATTTTCTTGTTAGGGGTAACTGGTTTCGAAAATAATTTGATTGATTCTCTGAAAATTGGTTGATTTTCGATTGTCAATTTCAAAATTGAAATTATGAAAAAATTCGCTACAGATTCTCTGTATTTACTTTCTGACCAAATGTTTGTCTTCCATGCTTTCTATGTTCAATTTTGTTCTCAATAAACCAATACTCTTAGGTCGTTCATTCGCTAATGAACTTGAGTGATTCACAGTCGTGTTGACAACCTTTGAGCCTTCGTGGGGGACTAATTTTATATAATCAAATTGATTTTATCTGAAAGAATTTATAATTTTATTGAAAGTTGTCAAGTATTGTGTGATTTGTGTGTGATTTTCGTGTTGGTTATCTTGGGTTCAGTTAAAACCTCAGGTGGAAGCGCCGGACATAGCTATCGTACGTTTTATTTGAATTCATAAAAGTCGACCTGTTCATTTATATTTATTATGTCCGTTAACCAGAAATTCTTGGGAAACACAATTTCTTTCATTTCTATCTTATTTAGATCAAAATCACAGAAATGTGTTAGTAGATGATCCTGTATGGATTGAGTCCTCTGTACGGATGAAAACCCGCAGTTTCTTACTGATTTTGATTAACTTTTTGGTGATTGTTGCTGTTGAAAGTAATAGTGAACTAATGAAACCACTGCGGCGTAAGCGTGAACTTGGATTCTTGTATCCAATTCTGCTCAAAATATGAAATATTTTATACAGAAATCCAATTGGTTAGTCCGATATTTACCGTCTAACTGATAGTATTGGGTCCTTAAGTAACGGTCGCAGGTGCATATAAGTGCTCCTACTATTCCTTATCATTATCTTAAGAATCATGCATAATCCAACTGAAACACATCATTATCTATCATCATGAATACAATCAAATGATATAAGCATCGCCTTTGATCTCCTTGTTGATTATAATGAAAACAAAGAGGCCATTGATTTATAATTCATCATGGAAATTATGGTCTAGCTCAACAACAACTATGACAACTATGAACTTAACTGGCATTTATTGAATGTATTATATTTTAACATGGAACATGTTTTTAGCCGGGCCTATCTAGTAAAAAAGCGTTATACAGAAACCGTTATACAGAAAGTGTCACGAAATTGTTCTGATAGTTTTCACGTACAACCGAGCTGTTTCTAGGGAAATGAAAGTTGTTCAGTTTTCGACGGACGAAAATCGTTCTCCATTCGTTGGAAAGCTCTCGATTTATCACGCAGGCCTTGCGTACTTGTTGTTGGTATTTATGTCGTGATTTAATTTTATGTATGTTATTATATAGATGTAGTAAACAATGCAGCTTGTTTTTTTATTGTCACTTGGTTGTCATGTTGGTTAGAGTAGACGCTCACCGGAATAGAAAAATAACTACATCATATAAGTTACCATCGTGGGTAAACCGTTCAATTACAAATTTATTCTTCATCACATTTAGTTGATTATACAGATTATACAGTTCATTGTTTTTTATAGACAACATAAAGAGAAAGAGGAACAAGTTGAAGCTAAAAACATGTTCCATGTATTGTGATGTTAGCCACTAAGGCTCAAAGCAGGTACGAGGCGCGGAGCGCCGAGTTTTGGTCATTACTCGATGTTTCAAACTGAACTTGTGTTAGGTAACCGAAAATATTGAAATTATGGTCTAATTCAACTTTAACAGCTCAATTTTGATGAGAACTATGAACTTAATTGGCATTTATTGGATGTATTCTATTTTTTATCATTACTCGATGGTTCAAACTGAACTTGTACTAGGTAACCGACAATATTGATGTTATCCTGTTGTCGATGTTGACATTAAATTAGCCCATAAATTAGCATTAGCATATCTAATTCAAATCCTCCACGCCGACTGATCCGCAGCACTTACCATATACGCTTGGGGGTCGTGTTTAGCTCGCATTGGTTCATCGTTTCATTGAAACGACCTGCCTTCTGTATTGTACCGTCGCTCATCAAATAAATGGGACCTTCATTAAAATATTATATTCAGATTGTTAATCAAATTATAGTTCCCCATTAAATCTCATAATAATGATATTCATCATGGTATTGATTCTTTATTTTCAGTTATGAACCCTCTTAAATGACCAAGAGAAATATTCTCCTTCACACAAATTTGTTGTTTCGTGGAGGTATGCAGGAGATATGCATAGAGCACTTAAATTGGTTCTCAACCAAAATACATATTTGGATTGATCAGTTGATCATATTCGTGTGCCTCCTGAAATTCAATAATCGCTCTATCTCAAGCACACTCCAAAGAAGAAACGCAAATCATGAATCATTGAATTATAAACCCCAGTGAAAGAATTTGCAGCGTTTTTTTCTTCAAGAGCTATAACAATGGAAAAATATTGTATTTGAAAATTTTAAATTTCGTAAGACGGAGCATGCATATCAGCCCAATCAATGCAGATCAATCCAAATAGGTATATAGGTTGAGAACCATTTAAGTGCTCTATGCATATCTCCTGAAATTCGATAATCGCTCTATCACCTGTGAAACACGCACACTCCAAAGCTTAGTAGAAATTCAAATCATGAGTGCAAGTCAAATGAATAAAATTGAATAAAAAACCCCAGTGAAAGAATTTGCAGCGTTTCATGCATATCAGAATGCTTTAATCCGTGTATCGGCTACAAATCCTTTAAGGAGTTCACTCCATTATCCACATTCTCTACATCACTAGGTTACTGCTATCAAAACAAAAACAATAATAAACCAAACGATTACAATGGTTTATTATTGAATAATAAACCAAAACGCAAATGTTGGGAGCATAAATCGGGCCATACATCGGGAATGGTTTGAGCTACGGACCTGGGGAGGAACTCATTCGATTCCTCATGGAAAGTTCTTCAAAAAGAGTCCAAATTTAGGCCGCTTCGAGTTTTTTTTTTTTTTTTTTTTTTGAGGTTTTTAGGGATTTTACATAACTTTGACAACCCTTAAAGGGCACTTAAAATTAAGTGAGAGAGCTGGCTCAAGAATTGGGGCGTTGTAGGAACCAACATGGATTTTTCCTGAAAATTTCAGATTTTTTGCCCCAGCCGTTTGGGAAAAATCGTGCGTACGGCGGACGGACGGAAAATTTGTATTGCAGATTTGGATTTTTATTGGCCTTTTGAAACGTAAACCATTAAAATCTCTGGGGGGGTTAGAATTTTTTTTTTTTTTTTTTTTTTTTTTTTTTCAAGAGCGATTACAATGGTTTATTATTGAATAATAAACCAAAATGTAGTCATGGAATATGAACATAGAAGGGTTAGTAAAACAAGACGATGAAATCAGCTGATGTAGTGTCAATAGTATTCTCTTAAGAAGAAATCGAGTTTATGATAAATTTTGTTATGAACAAGTTTTTGCCGATTAGTCCCGATTTTAAATGGTTAATAGTTAGTAGTTTAATGGGTTTTTTGCGGCGGTTATTTCGACTATTTCGTTCATGTTTCAGGTACCAAAATGAACTTCCGAAGAAGATCAAGTCCCGAGGGAAAGATGCCCACTTGAATCACGAAGAACTGGTGCAACTGATGAAATGGAAGCAGACAGTACGTTTAAATCATATATTTAAATGAGATCAACTTAGGTAAATGAATGTAACTGTGTATTATGTTTCCTTTCTAACTTCTGGGAAACCATTATATCTTTTTTGTATTCTGAATTCGATTTGCATAATTATGTTGAAAGCTGTTTCTTTTCGATTAGTTTGTATTGTAGTGCAACCCCTCGAATAGTGCCTTCCAACTCCGCATTCTGGCTTAGAGAATGGGTTTCATTTTTAACGCGATATTCCCAGTTCCTCCCCACCTGTCCAGTTCTCCCGTAATCGTATTCTCATAACAACGATTTTAATAGACATCAAATGAAAAACTCAACTGTCGCACAGTGGTCCAGAACTCAAATCTATTCGTCATTTAACTTCCTTCAAATTATTGCCGGCTGTTTGGTCGGCTTGGTTGGGATTGCGAACGTTGTTGGTACTTCGCATTCGCGTCTGTCTTCTTCCTTATGAAATACTTGATCACTGATGAAGGCAGATCACTGGCTGCTTGCTGACGTCGGAAATTGCTCGTCCATCGCACGATTTTGACGGAAATCGACGGGTCGGAGGGATTCTGATTGTACTCACAGCTGAAAGTATGGGTTGATGAAAGATTATAGACTGGCGAAACGAAGAATACAAGGAAAAAACAGTTAACAGAAGTTAAGAGAACAGAATTAATTTTCAAGTTGATTTACCAAAATGGAACGAAATGTTCTCTATCTGCCAACTTATTAGAGCACAATTCCCTACATTGCCTTCTTGCTTAGGCTGTCTGGTCTTCAACTATTCCCAGGTTCCTGCCCTGCCGCAGGGCAGTATTTTAGGGGCTGCACTAAAACAACAGTAAATCTATTTCAAAATTATGGCACCTATCATTATTTCACCAGAGTATTCTCTTCTGTTCTGTATTAACACTAACGCTTCATTCTTCCATATTATATCAGCGAGGGAAATTTTTTCCTCAACTCAACTACCTGGTGAAAGTGAACACTCCTAGAGCAGTGATGGCTGAAACCAAAAAGGCTTTCAGGAAGCTGCCCAACCTCGAGCAAGCTATAACAGCACTTAGCAACCTCAAAGGCGTCGGCACAACTATGGCTTCAGGTAAATTTTAATTTCCTATAGTTTCGAGGTTTGATTTTGGGTATTCCCTGACAATTCTTTCATCATTATTCGTATTGTTGAGACATGGTTCATTAAAGAATATATTACGAACTAGGTTCACCCATTATAAAGTTTGTCAATACCACTGTAGGCGATTTCTTCCAGAGATGTTACCTTGTTGTCTTGCCTTTTGATATCTACAAGTTTGTTCTACTATTTACAATTTCTTGTTTCATTGGTTTTTGAAATATTACATCTATCATCTTTCAATAGCTTTATTGGCCGCTGCCGCTCCTGATATGGCTCCGTTCATGGCTGACGAGTGTCTTATGGCTATCCCGGAAATTGAAGGCATCGATTACACCACGAAAGAATACCTAAACTTCGTATCTCACATTCAGGGTGCTGCCCAGAGGCTGAACAAAGAGACGCAGAGCGCTGCAAGTAAGTTCAAAACTGCTAAACAAGTTACGGGTTCAAATTGAGAGATTATCACGTTGTACAATTTCCATATGGTCGCTGCTTAACTATTAAGCTAAATTGTACTATATATGATCGATTTCATAATTATATGAGAAACAATTCTCAATCTAGGAACTAAAAATGAATCGCTGATTGCAGAAAGGCGCTGCTAGCAAGTTCAAAACCGCAGCCCATTACAAGTTACAGGTTCAAATTGAGGGAACATCATGTAGTACAATTTCCATATGGTTGCTGCTCAACCATAAAGCTAAATTATATATGATCGATTTTATATTTGAGAAACAGTTCTCAATTTAAGAACTACAAATGAATTGCTGATTGCAGAAAGGCCAGTGTCACAATTTGTACAATTTACAGGAATCCAAAAAACTCCTCTAATTTCACATTGCAAATATATTAACATTCATTTATGTTCTGTTCGTTATTATCTAGTTTGATGTTATCCTAAAAGAAAATATCAAAATTGATGTTTGGCATAGGAATAATTTAAATTTCTTGACTCACCATTATTGCGAGCAATGGCACTGTGGAAAGTGATTAAGTCAACATAAAATTCTGAAAAATAACGTGAACGAACAACTTCATGTCTCTATAGTGGATGCTTAAGAAGAAGTACTTACAGTTAGTAACTAAAATTAACTAGAAAACAATAATAAAAATATGATGACCATCGGTGCTAATCGTTGTCTGCTGGCTGTATATTAGGTCATTCTAGAATATTGTTATAAAAGTCAATGTAGGGTTCCTCAATATGCGGCATCATTTGCCTGTCTAACTTCTGTGGTTTTATAGAAAAATATCAGTTTTCATGTCTTTGCTGCAGGCGATCTAGGCTAAGTGTCCGGCCTTGACAATTTTAATAATTTATCAATCAAACCATCAATGAACTTTTGCACTTTAACTACTTCCACATTATAAGTTGCGTGTATAAATGCTTGGTAAATTAAAGTTTGGAAGATAACTTGTTGATCTTAATGTACTTTACCATAAGATTTTGTAGAAAGGCAAATTTTCTTATAGAACTTTGGCTGCCATGTGTCAAAGCCAAGATCATCGTGAATTTTCAAATTTTGAACTTCAAATTTAAGACACAAGAAGTGTTAGTTTTGTCTTGTGAACGCAAAACGCAGTTAGGTTAACGAACCGAAAGCGCGGCAAACCACCGCAGAGAAGCTAACAGTAGTTGATTGTAAAAAGGTCACGAGTCCTTTGACTCGAGCCATTTCTACACCCATCGCGATCATCTTAGTTGTGATTCTCCGAGTCCCACCCACCTGACATTTCTTCGCAAATGATGTATCGGCCCAAGAAAAACACATTAGCGGGAAACAAACAAGCAGGTTTATGACTCAAGTCCTTTTTGCAATCAGCGATTCAAATGCTTACTTGTTGGACGGTTGTGAGACGCACATCACACGTATAGATGAATTCCCATTTCTTGATGTTGTAAATTCTGTTGGAAATCTCAGCATAAGATTGTAGATCCTTCGATATGGTTGAACCAGAACAAATTTATTTTACTAACGTCAGGAAGAACTCAATTTCGCGTCATTAACATGTACAATCATTCAAGTTATTCCACCACTGTAGTTAGCTTACCAATCTCACACAATTCTAAGAACAAATACGTGAAAACTAGACGAGTAACGTCTGAGTGTGTGTATGTGTGTGGGAAAAATTTTGTCGACGCTCGCTGTAATTCTTAACCGATTTTCATGATTCTTATTTGTTAGATCCCAATTAAACTCGGAAATCTAGCTTTTGCTGACATGAGTTGGAATGTACAACGTAATATCCAATCCTTTCAATCGCTGCTCAAGCTAGAATTCTCGACTAATCCATGTCATTCTTTTTTGGTTCAGTTGAAACTTTGGTTTAGTATTTAAACATATCTCAGTACAATCAATTTTCATTTCGCAGGAGGGGGGGGGGAGGTTATAACGGGTAATAGTGAAACATCCTTACTCCGTAACTATTTTCTTCAAATTTTACAGACTATTTGAAAAACTTTTTTTTACTCCAATTTTGGTCTAGTTATGCTGTAAACCTCAGAAATAGACAATCCATTCGAATGCTGTTTGTACTATGAATGTAATTATTTTCGTGCAGCTTTTCTTGTTCGATTAAGAACTTTGGTCTAATTTTAAACATATTTCAAACCATAGAAATTTAGTTATCGAAGGGTTGAATGGAAGGGGTAATCGTTATAAATTTGTTTATCTTCTCTATCTTTTTTCCAATCCCAATCTAGTTCCAACAAAAATTTATAAGTGTTTATAATTGTGTTCATATGTGTGATCATATGAACAATGGGTACAAAAATGTCCCTATGATGTTCATTGAAATTGAATGAATTTTATTTGTATAAGCCTTAAAGGCATTACAAAGAGTTGCATAAAAACACAGTAAAAACTCACATCTGATTAAAGCGAAGAAATACTTAAATTAAACAATAACTGATGGTTTATAAGAAATGGACAAATCTAATTAACAGGTCTCTTCGATCAAAATGTTTACTCTTAACTATGTAAATATTTACATCCAAATTACAATAAATGTACTGTATTTATCGTTTATCAGTCTGATCAAATGCTTCTCCTCTCACCCTTGAAAATGGGGCAACTCCGACAGGCAACATCCCCATGAAATGTAGTTTTAATACCGGTGAGGTGAAAACAAACCTTGTGCCTAGCCAATCTTAACTGTGCCACTAGTTGTTTGGCTTACAGTGACAACCCCTCAAAATCTAAATACGCTGACGGTAATGCTTGTATAACTTACTAATATGTATATTTCTTGACCAAACAGATCCAGAAGGCAGTTGGTCGCCACATAGAGTCGAATTGGCATTGTGGACTCACTACGTCGCCAGTGAGCTTCAACCTGAACTTCTTGATTCAATCCCCAACGGCACTTCACCACCGCATAGTAATGGCAATGAAAAGACTCACGATGAAACTTCAAACGCCACTAGCGCAGTAAGTTGAAATTAACGTAAAGTAGTTACTGATACGTCGGATGTGAGGATGGTGGACTTCATTAATGAGATTGTTCGCCAGTTATGGCACGATTTTGACACTGTTGTGGACTACTGTGGGGTTCTCTTTCATAATATGCTCCCTAAAAGAAAATAAAGGACTTGAATGTACCACGCTAGCGTACATACATAGCTATGCGTTAATCAAGGTTTGCAAGTGTAATTTATAGATGCACTTTATCAAGTTCTCATCCACCTCGATAAATATTCATTAGAGAAGAATAGACTTGTTCGAACTGCTAAAAGTAAGTTTTCATGTGCTAAACTTGTTCTGACTTGTGCAAAAAGTAAGTTTATTTTTTTAAACGAACAAAACTATGAGGTACAATCTAACGTATTGTCTCTTGGCGAGGTCTGCGTAGGTTGAGGAATATGGAAGAATGTTTCAGTAAAACTGATTAAACTGCCTTCCTTGCTGTGTGAGGTCGTCCATTAGGGTCCACAACTTGGGAACCGCAGGATGTTGAACAATAGGTTTGTTTTGACAAGAGGTTCAGAACCAAACACGCCCCTTTTTGGCTGTTTCGACACGCCAGAACTAGCTCTGAAAAATCTCGAACCTCTTGGTTCGCTGTTCGGACAAGGAGTCCAGAACCACTTAAAACTAGTTCAAGTGGTTCGAAGATTTTCGCCAGAACTTTTAGTCCGAGACATGCGCAGTAGATTTATCGCGTTATCAACGGTTATCATCTATTCCCGCCCAAATACGGCCTACCTACACCGTTGAGGTTGTCAAAACAAACTTTGTTTCAAGTATAAATTCCGAGGTTTACAACAATGTCTAGTTCGTCATCAAGTTTGAGTGATGAGGACCACACCGTCATCAGTGAACCTGACTTCAGCTCGTCTGACGAAGTAGTGGAGTACGTAGTTAATCAACGGCTGCGCCCAAAACGGAGAATTACCTGGAAACCGTCGCTCAATACAACGAAGTGAATTTATCCAGCATTTTAGAGTGAGTCGGCGTGTGTGGTTAGGAATCGTCGATCGGTACGAAAACTCCTAGTATAATTTCCCCGACTCCACGCGACCGAATACTGATAGTTTTGTGGTACTGTGGCCACCAGACTTCATCTTTTTGGGATGTAGCCGAAAGATTCAACGTTGCGATCAGCACGTTAGAAGTTATAATTGTGCGCATGACCAATTCCTTAGTAGCTTGTCAGCGTTGTCTCTTTTTTTAGTCTCGATGTCCGACGGAACCATGAAGGAAGGGGACGTTCAGGTTTTTGGTTCCAAACTAGTTCGGAAAGCGTTCGGACAAGTAGAACGAATACCGAAAGTTCTCGGTGGTTCTATCACTCCCCCTGTAGGTTCTGGTTCTATCCCGAACTGGTTCGGTACCTCTTGTCAAAACAAATCTAATCTTGTTTAGCAATCTCCTCCACAAACATCATCGGGTCATCATCAGTGGCAGTCGGTTCACCAACAACGTTCTCATAGCTTTCTCAACATTTAAACACTACATTCGTACCCCTTCTGCATAAACTACCACAGTTTTCTGTGGAACTTAGCTGGTTAAAAGAATCAAGGAGTTCAACACCGAGGTAAACTCGTGTAGCAACTTTCATGATATGTGATACTGAATCGCGATTGCTTGTTTTTGAATTGAAAGGGGTTGTGTGCGGCATTTGGTAACAACGAACAATTGAACAGGCGAATGAAAGGCCCACAACAATTTCCCATCAGTTGGCTATTCAGGAAATGATGCAAAAAATTAGTATCCTGTGCAGACTATGTGAAAGGTCTAATGTTACTGCATCTCACGTAATCTTGTGAGTGGTCTGCACTCATCCATCTCAGATTTGAACTCTTTGGGGCTTAAACCTCAATGAGGTTTATACTGAACGAAAAATTAGTGAAGGACCTCGCACCAGGAAGCTGTGTCTCTGGTTAAATGAAAAGCTCTTAAAGCCGCTTCCATCTCCTAAGTTGTACCCTTTTTGGTACTGTCCAGAATGCATGCCTCATACCCTTCCTCCGCCTCAACCCTTCGAACCGAATTCTCACAAAAATCTTTTTCAGGACGCATTGGATGCCTCAGATGAGAGTTCTATGGACGCCAACGGCAAAGCCACAGAGAGCAGCTCGGTCGCTGCGACGGACGAAAACACCAACACTTCCCTACCCGAGGACCTGTCGCCCGTCAATAACAACCAAAACGAAGACGAAGAAGAAGATGATGACGACGAGTCCTCTTCAGAACCGCCGTCCAAGAAAACCAAACCCGAACTCAAGTGACCTCGCAATTATTTCTTTTAATTACCTTTAAAGTACTGTACCGCAGTTATCTTCTCTCCTCCCTCCTTTTTTTTGTTTCAACCTCGTAGTCTCATTGTACTTTCTTTTTTGTCCTTGTTCTCATTAAAAAGAAAAAAAAATGATAAGAAAATATAAATAATGCATTACGAAGGAAATTACTTCAAGCGGTCATCTTGAAAACCAAACTTCTGCAGTGGGCGTTGAGTTTGTTTCATTAGCTGTGTTCTTCAAAACATTTGTTCTACAACTGCCCTGTGGTGAAAAGTGTCTTTTGTAGGCGTCTGATTGCAGCAAATCCAAATTGAATTGGGATATTGAATCAACTTGTGTGAACCACACAGTAAGCAATTTGTATGTCACCTCCCATAATCCGCAATGGTATATCCGTCGTCTGAGAGGTTTTTTTGCGGTTGGTTTCCCTGATAAGTTCTTCTCCTCTTACTGGTAGTTTCCCTGATATCTGGTTCAATCAACTGTTTGTCTTTAGCCTTGGGAATCTGACATTTTAGAAGGGTTAGGTTTCACCTTGACTCCACAACTGTTAGAATCAGCTTCAATCAGCAGCCTGGAGATTTGGTGCCTTCTGTCAGCAAGATTCACTTTCCTCTGGTTGCCCATCATCCTCCCAACCATTACTGCAGTAGGTATTGGATTGGGCCAAGCATTCACGGCTTTCTATGTACAACCTATTAAAAACTGCAATCAGCCACTTTGAAACAAACTTGACCTTACTCGCTCTTGACTCGATTACATTTCCAAAAGTTTACTCTTGTGAACCGTCTACATTTCATTCTTCTTTTCCACTTCTTTAGAAGAACAAAAAAAAGATATTTTTTTTCTCGGTCGCGATGTTAATATACCATGAAATATAAAAACTTATCATCTCTAGTTGTTGCACGTAACCTCGCTGGCTTAAGAGTGCAGATCGTCTGTTTACCGAAGAAGGCGTTAAAATTGAACATTCTATAACTTACCGGAGATTATCTAGGAACTTAATCCGAATAAATACACTTTTTTATGTACCCATTTCGAATCCGTTCGTTGAAATTTCATATTTGAATTTAAATTGACAATTTTTTTTTTCTTCACAAGTCCGTAAGTGCCAATGAATTGTTTTGAATCGATATTGACAACAATTGACAGTTCCCTTCTCCTATCTTGTATTCTCCGCTTTTTTTCGTTCACGTGAGTTCGGTTTTCGTTTTTTCAAAGGTTATTTAAAAAAATGTACAGTGTACCATAGAAAAAAAACAACAGTTTTTATATTTATATGATAAAAAAAAAATACTAGTTCAGTGCATGAGTACTTAACAATATTTAACCACAAAACAAACAGGTTTTTTTTTCGTTCTCTTTTTGTCCGGTAGTTGAGTGGATTTTAGGTGTTAGGTTGAATTCGCAAATAGTTATTTTTTACCGCACTTGAAAGAAAATGATTTTTGAAAGAAAGAAAAAATATAATTAAAAAAATAAATCTTATTGAAAAATATAATAGTAGCGCCACTCTTCTGCTCGCTGTTTTTAATTATT
This sequence comes from Creontiades dilutus, assembly GCA_031894815.1. NCBI lineage: Eukaryota > Metazoa > Arthropoda > Insecta > Hemiptera > Miridae > Creontiades > Creontiades dilutus. Next base: position 1,084,230 of record JAVIWC010000742.1, on the reverse strand, counting down.
AGGATTATAAAAAAATATATATATAAATTGAAAGAAAAAAAAAATTAAAAATAGTTTAGTGGGAAAGAAAGGACAAGTATGAATGGGGCTAGAGTGTTCTGCAGAATTTAGTGAGATTATGTAACGTATTTTAAAGGGAAAATTTTTTATAGAACATTCCATGTCACGGAGAGGCGTCTCAAAGTTGTGTTTTTTCTTTAATTTTTTTTCAATTTTAAATGAAACGTTTGGGAGATAGGCAGGAAATTTCATTAACAATACGGTTCCTTCGATGTTCATTTCAAAGTCAGGGATAATTGGGTGAATTAAAGGAAGGAAAAATGATCCAAGAAGATAACGCGTTTTTTCAATATTATCTAGCCGCCCCTTTTTATTATTGAGACGAAACATCGGTCTTTTTTTTGTACAACCGAAAAAATCGTTATTTATTGTAAAAATGCATTTATTCCACTGATGATTTTATCGTTTTTTTTTATTTAAACTTACTGGAAAAAAATCTTGATTTAAATTTAAGTACCTTTTGTTCTTTTGGAACAAAAAGAAGTGTGCACGTTAGATTTTCTAACTCGTTTTTGATCTGCTTAGAGAACAAAAGCTGCCCTTTATAGAAAAAAGTGATTTCACAGACCAATGTAGTATGTTGATTTAAAAGTTTAAAAAATAAGAATAAGTTTGTTATCCGTTTTTCCTGCATTGTGAACATACTTTTTTTGTAAATAATTATTGTCTCGGCAAACAATATAATTTGTTATCAATCAATCAATCGATGTCCAATCATTTTCACGTTCAGGTCGAAGTTGTCACCAACGCAGTGTTTGTCAGTAAATCGCCTCAATTTTTTGTAGTTTTTAATAATTGATTTTTTTTTTTCATGTTTTTTTCACAAATTAACGTGACTTTGCGTAGTGTAAAACTTGGCGCATATCTTATCTAATGTTTTTCAGTGAACTATTCTACGATTCTCAATTACACGTCGTTGTGGTTATCACTTTCTTTTTTTTTTGTCTAAATTATTGATTTTAATTTCTATTTTTGTTCTTCTGTTTGTACGTCACTTGGATTAAAAGGAAGAACTTCCCTGATGAATATCAGCCGGAGTATTAAAACTTAGTTCGTAAGTTGTACTTCAATACGAATCGGTACTTATTTTTAATTCAATAATCACATTTCAAGAATGAATTTTGCTGAATTCGAACGAAAATTCCGACATTGACGTCACGGTCTTGCCACATCTGTCAATATTCAGTTTTTGAACAGTTTTGGTTCTTTTTATCGATATTAGTTTAGAATTTTTCAATTTCCTGTTTCAACTCGACGATAGTACCTACTGTTTCTGATTATATTTAAGCTGGTTTTGTTTGGAAGCCTTTCTATTGTCATTTTATTAATTACACAGATTACAACTGGCCTTATGGTGTTAGCAAGGACTGCCGAACTATTCTTAGGTATTAATTTCTTTTAATTGATTTCGGGTACCTACCTAATTTTATCTACATAGGAAACAGTTTCCCCTATTGTCGTATTGGGAAATCTGTATTTTTTTTTACTATGAACACAAAATGATAATATTAAAATACAAGCAAAAAAATGTCTGCACAGATTTCATAACGGGACTGAATCATTTTGATTTTTAGGTGTTATTTATTCGTTGAAATCTTTACTGTACCTATACTTAATAATAATGATAATTAGTAAATGCCAATTGCCTTTATAGATAGACAAGAAACTTGAATAAGATAAGATTGTATTTACACAAATTCATACCTCTGTCAAACTCACTAAATAAATAAGATTATAAAGCCATTAGTGGAGTTTTTAATGGTTGCTCCTCTTGGTTTTCCTGTGTTGGAACTTAACACGTTCAGTGCAGCTGTCCTGGATCCGAGCCACCGCCATATTAGAGAGTTCCTGCTTCTCACGGAACGGGAATCTAGGCACAATCGAGTTAGACGCTAACTAACGTCATCTACCGACGGTTTCTGCGTTCCTCCGCGGTGTTTTTTATCATTAGATTCATAACCTGACTCTGTGCTCCGCAATTTTAGTTCAAGTCTCCCTGTTGTGTCGAGTTTTTTTACTGTACGGTTTGCTCGTCTTCAAGTTTGGATTATGGAAGGAGAAGTTGTGGACTTCATTAATCTGTACAACGCTGATCTCCTAACGGACAGCGAGTTAGCGAATGTATTTGAGGAGTATCTTCATGCAGCTTCTATTCTTAGTTCTCCACACTCATTTCAATAAGTTGCTTTTGAATTAGCATAGCTGAGGAGAAACATAATTACGTCGTAATTTATTAGAACATACATAGGAGGAGCTCTGTGTTAGGTAGATAATTATGTTTGTTAACTTAATGAAGAACTTGAGTGTAGTCAAGCTCGTTCACCAATGTAAGTACGTAGGTACCTACATTGAATACCCTAGCCCTACACCGCACACTCCCACTTGCTACCGTTCCAGACGTCAAAAAGTGAAAACAATACTGATTACTCCCTAACAAATCGATCTGCTAAATCAAGGTAGGTAAGTTTGTAGTGGAACATGATGTTGGAAAGAAGATGTAGAAACGAAATGTGTTATCAGTTGAAAACTTCTTCAGGTTATCCAAACGTTAGGGCTGGAACTGAGCAGAACGTGGGGTGACTCGATCACACGGTGCAGACGCGGTGTTCCCCCCACAGCCTACCGGCTGTGAGGCGACCTTTGCGGACGATCGTGAGCTGTCGGCCATCATCGGCGGTTCACGTTCTCCGTGAAATCGGCAACCGTGAGCAGCAGGAACTCCTATTGTGAAGTATTCGGGCGGTGCAAGGCTCCCGCACTGCTCCTATCATCCGGATTTTCATGTGAAGGGGGGCTAGAAGGGTAAACCTCAGTCTCAATGTGTATGTGCTATGTGGGTCATTTCAAAATTTCGGTCGCATTTATGTCACTGATCAGTATTGCCGTCAAATCTCAACTAAATACAGTCTTGTAAGTGTTTTGTAAATTTTCTCCCATGTGTGTACATGTTCCATGTAACAGTTGTTGTGCCTACAGGACCCAGGAGAAAATACAAAAGTCCGTATTTCTCACTCCCTACAGCTGTCACTAACCAGAGGTATACAACTTCCATCGTCACTACTCAGCGAAATATTTATTGGGCCTGTTATACCCACTTACACTATGGAAGAACATATCTACAATGGATATCCGCCTCAGGAAACAAAAATTGGATCAAATGAAGTAGCCTTATCAGCCCATTATTTCAGTGTCACACGGTTTTCCTCACTCCCTACAATGTTTTGAAAAGTAGCCCCCAACAGGCAGGAAATGGTGTTTATGAAGTTGCTTCTGTTTTGTTGACATCCCTTATTCAAGACCAGCCAGCACAACTTCCTAGGAATTTCGAGCTGGCTGAATGTGAAATTCAAAGGGGTTTGTCGATAACTACTGCAACCAGCCCACAAAACCATCAGCTGCAATCAATACCATCATCTTCTGCACCTCAACCATTGCAGAACGCTGTATACATTCCGGGATCCCACCTCTTATCCATGATCCAGAGCACTTATAACAAAAAAATAGTGGATTGCAAGTTTTTTTGGTACCTTACCTCACCTAGCTCTAGGATTCTCGAAAACACGTGGGCAGGGTATCTCTAGGTATATTGCGAAGGTGTCAGTAGTGGGGACAACAAATGGTCATCATCCGTAAAAGGTATACAGGTGTGTTGGTTAGTTACCAGAAAAGCAAAAGTATTTAGAAAAGATTTATTATTTTGAGCATTGCGTTGCTTTGTCTAGTCTACTATATTGTAATGTGTATATTATGTTGCTTCTTCTGCTTTCTATAATACAAGCTATTGTGGTGGACGGGGGTCAGTCACAAATCTCTGAATAACGTGAGGTTCCTATGTTAACTGTAGGTAAAGTGTTCAACATTCCATATAGGTAGATACTTCCTAGGTGGGTTCTTCTGTCACAAAATATCCAAAGCCAAAAAGTACTACTGTTTGAAATGAGAAATACGGTTTTCTAACAGCAGAAATGTTCTTTATCTCATGCAGCTATAAGATTGCAAACTCATATACCTACGTAAATGTTGAAATCTACGAATTTTTGGAGAATTTTCCGAAATGTTGGTTCATGGGAAAAATTATTGAGGCTTTGGAACAGCAGAATATTCCCAATTTCACAAAACCAATAAAACGTCTGCGGAACCACACAATTTCCGAAATTTTCATCAGATTTTTGAATACCTGCAATTTTGGACACTGAAAAACAAAGATATAGGTTTGTAAAACTAGCCATAGGTGATCAAATTAAAATGGAATTCTTGAGTGATTCCTTCGAGTCCACGCTTCTACCATCCAATTATGATTAGGACAAAAGTAAGAAAACTAATTATTAGTTTTAAAGTAACTATTGTAAGCCTCCCTTCACTATGTCTTTCCCTATTATACTGTAAGTGCAATGAACTATTAATTCGGTAGCGAACCTGAAGGGTCTGGAATCCCTGAAGGGGGTTTACTTGAAAGATCCACCTAAGCTGCACAGGAATCAGGGTAGTGACAAAATAACGCCCAATTACAACACGTGGTTTATTAACCCAAATATAGCTACAACATATACAATCAAAGAAAATAGGCAAAATAAACGTATCAATATTCAGTGTCTATATCTATTGGAACAGAATGAAAACCTTAGATCTACGAGGGATCCTAAAAATGACATGAAATTAATGGACTAGGCTTATCATTAAAGCAAATAAACGTAGCAGGACGAATGGCAAAGTGAAACAATATTAAAGGCACATTAGCAAAGTCAATGTCGACTCGGTGAACTGTAATGAATTAGCGCAAGGCAATGAATTGGCAATCATGCGATCATGGACAATTGCAAGCATGAGAGCTTAAGAGCACTGTTAGTATTCAAGTATAGTAAAATATGGTATGGTATGTTCCAGAGATCACACAATCACGATCTTAACAACTTTAGTACTAAACTTTACAAATGGAGATCAAATTCTCCCAATAAGAGCAGCAATCGCGTGCGATCACGAGCACCGTGAGGTGGTGGAGCCTAAGTAAGGCTCTATACAATATCTATGGAGGTCTCAGAGATCTCTAAGGCCCTGATGGGGCGAGCAAAGCTGGAATCAAGATCTACAAACCTACAAGCAGCAGGAGAAGCATATTGCAATAGCCTACCTCACAAGAGATGAACTTGCAGGCGAGTATTCAACAGCCGATCTTGATGGCTGGCTTAGTGGATAGATGACTTGCTGGGGGGACCAGGGGGATTGTCTGTACTACCGAGGTTACTGCCTCACTACTTAGCTGCAACAAAGCGCTGTGGGGTTCAGCTCGTGGCAAAAAGACTTCTATTGAAATTCACAGGCAGCTTACCCAGTTTCATGAAGATGAGGGATCTATGGACGATGAAAATGTGAAAACGCTGCCAATTCCAACTCAGGCTTAGTATTTTTTGAATAATGCGCGATTGTTCCTATGTTTGTGAGGTTCTGAAACCTATCCAAGAAGATTTTATGTCCAAAATGACCAAGAACTGACACCCCACCTTCCTCTGTCAGTCAAAACTCCGAAAAACCTCGTTTTTGACCATTGTTTGGCCCAGAGTAGGATAGCATCTATGAGCGTGATGTGATCGAGCTGGCTGGAAGTTAAGACCAGGTGGAATCCATGTGCGATAAAAAATATTTTCACATCAATGTTAAGGAGAGAGAGTGAGCGGGGGGTGGGGGTTAAAACAACATTTTTGCTATACAATTACAAAGGCTTATTAATGAAAATAATAAAACAAAATGGATTTGTGAGTTTAAGGACGGGTTAAATGTTCATGAAGAAGAACGAAGTTGTAGGTAATTAATTAAAAAAATACTATTATTCTATCCATCTCATGTCTTAATGAAAATTTGATCAAACACGGGTTTCTGCATCTTCCATCCACCTACTTACTAGTAAGCGTCCACACTTATACTTGTTTATTGGCTGTTGGGCCGACATTCACAACTCAGTTTGCACAATAAAATGCTGTTATACAAAACAGTACTTATGCCTATCTGGACCTACAGTATTCAGCTATGGGGATGCACAGCTAAAAGTAACTTGAAAATGGTTCAAACATTCCAAAATAAGGTACTAAGGAGTATTGTGAATGCTCCATGGTACATTCGTAATGATGACCTCCACAAGGACCTCAAAATCGAAATAATCACCGATGTCATTAAAAGATACGCAAGGAACAACGAAAAGAGGCTTCTTGCTCATACCAATCCAGAAGCCAGCAGGCTTTTCTAAAACTCCCAAGTAAATTAAGTAAAAGGACCAAGCCATTGGACCTTGGATGCTGATGGGAAGCTGAAATGTGGTGTTGTCAATGGACTAACACTCGTATAAATATTGCGGAATTTATGTGAAGTAAATATCTAGATAATTGCCTGTATATTACCTCAGTTGTAACTAGTTGATATATTAACAAATAAACGCTCTATTAAAAAAAACTATGCTTGTTATTGTTAGTAAACTGTCATACGTTCTATAGTTCTCCAAGTTCGGTCATATAGCGAAGTTGAAAATAAAACTGAATTTAAGAATGACTTCCTCTTGTCTCTTCCTCCATGGCTAATTTGACGCCGTCGATTCTAGTAGATGGTGGTTGAGAATTCCTTCTTCGTGGAACATTTCTTCATCAAGTGGTGGGAGCGATGCCGGCCAATGAAAGCGCTTTGACGGGTGTCGAGAGGGGGGCGTTGACCAACGCACAGTTTCCCAAACTTTTCGCTAGAGTGCAGTCCGAGCAGTAGTGAAAAGTAGAACGCGTGCTGTGTGCTATGTCGGATCGTCGGTTTTTCAATTTCGTTGGGTGAAATACCGTGATAAGAACACAAAAATCACTCTCCTTCAGTAGTTTTCAGTTTCAAAACGTACCGATTCAGTCGAGTTTTAATAATTTCCCTCGGTTCCGCTGTTCCGAAATTCCTGAAAACCAGTGTCGCCCAAACCGAGTCGTTCTATAACCTTATTTTCAACGGATTCAAGGACGTAATTATATTGTTATTTCTTTGCCATAGTTTCTTTCTAAATTCATAACTTCATAGTTGACGTAGACTCGAAGTGTGACAAATGGAGGCGACGGCCAAACATGATTTCAACGCGACAGCCGAAGATGAGCTCAGTTTTCGGAAAAGCCAAGTCTTGAAGGTAAGGATACAAATAGTTGGGCTTATTCGTTACAATCTCGATTACTACTAACATTAGTTTTTGCGCTATTATACGATACCGTTATTTGAGGTAGTTGGTTCCGTTTCGATCGGTTTCGATTTGTTATCACCCAATTTCGAAACGCGTTTCAGATTCTGAACATGGAAGATGACATGAACTGGTACAGAGCCGAATTAGATGGAAAAGAAGGCCTCATCCCTAGCAACTACATCGAAATGAAAAACCACGAGTAAGTCGAGTAAATATAATTAATTCGTTCGCATGATCCTAGACCATAACTTAGCGGTTCGGGGGTTTTCTTCTTGGTGAAAATACGCTTAGGGTGCGGCGGTCCGTTTTGCCGGCTGTGGAGATCGTTGCCCCGTCATGTAATGTAAATTTGGTCTCGTGATAAAAGATTATTTATAGCTCGGTTGGGATAAATACAACCTGCCCTTTTTCCGTGCACGTTCGCGGTTGAGACTTCCTTGGAGAGCGAGGAAAAATGCTTTTCGCTGATTTATTTTCAGTATGAAGGGTTTTGTTCTCTCAAATCCTACACAAAACAATTAATATACGTATGAATATGATGTGTTGTATTCGGTACACAGATATCTTGTAGATACCCGTGATATATTGGAATCAAACACCTGTGCAGCTAGTTAGGTACTACCTACCTGTTACGTCGAGATTTTACTTCAAGTCTCTGCTTTTTAGGTTAACCTACCAATTGAGTAGGTTAGTTTTTATTCTACATTTTTTAATTTCAAAAGTTACAATACTTGGATAATATCAGAATATTTACCCAGTAATACGCTCCGTACCTAATTAGTCTTAAAAATCCTATAATTAGGATTGTGGTAATGATGATGTTTGAAAATCAAACCTGTTGTACATACACGAAGTAGGCACTAATTGCAGACATGATAAGTTTGTTGTTTGTCAAGCGGTTCATTACTCTGGACAGTTCACGCGTTACAAAATCAAGTTACCGTTTACCTTAAACACTTCAATGCCTTGTTTAATTATCAACTAAATTCGCATTTAATGCTGACAACTGAACTATGACAGTTTCGCCTTTCTGATAAGAACAAAATGAAATAAAAATGTTTCGTCTACACTTGTAAGCACATCTTGTCCATTGCGAAATAGCTTATTTTTTACTGTTTGTGAAAGAAGGATGTATGTATCTATTGCTTGAAGGATGTAGGATTGTTGAATCCTGTTCAGCCGGCTGATGGGTATTTGGACACGAACGTGCTCAACCTGTGATTGCAGAAATGGGGGCTGTCCAGTCATTATGACATCATATACTGTAGATTACATGTTACTACTTCATTAGTTTTGTGGGAAAATTTCAACAAGGTCCTTTCGGTTTGCATCATGACCAGGTCTGGAGTAGTTGAGACCAATACATGCCATACCATAAAAGACTTCATCTCTCCTAATGAATTCACTAGTAATTCAATAACTTCAAGAAATGTATTCGGGAGATTGCAATATTGAACCGGCTTGGTGCAGATACTAAACAGTTCCGAGAAATCGTATCACATGTCCTAGTCAATTACGAAAAAATCGGGATAAGGAGTCCCCCCCCCCCTCTTCCTGGCTTTTATAGCAAAGCTACATGCACACAGTAATCATGTAGCTAAACGTATTTGAGTGGAATTGTCATTAGTTTTCCAGTGAAAAGTCAGTGGGCACCACAATTATTTTTAAAATTCTTTCCGAATACGTTGGAATGTTCAATCAGAGGAGAAGATGATCCGTGATCTAACCGTTTGAAAAATTTATAATCTGGAGGATATTTAAGTCGTCAGAGGGATGATGAGCGATCTAGGAACATTTCCTAAATCTTTTGAGGTCCTGGAACTCAAGGAAGTCGGAATGCTCCCAGAATTTCTACTGGGATGGTTCAAAACTACCTTCTCCCTTCTAATAACGGACTTGATTGTTGAACAATGACACTTTCCTTAGAATCATCCACAAACTATAGAAAACAATAGGTTTTTATAGTATGGTTCTTCCTGAAAACCAAATTCATTTGTTAAACCAAAATCGGAAAAAAGTGGCTTACAGCAAACACTATAGATGTGTGTCCCTTTTGGCGACAAACAATGTTTATCGATATAAATGAAACATTGGTTGCGATACCGTTGGGCAGAAACGGACAAATGAGCAAGCTGAACTACAAATTTGAAAAATCGGATGGAGCCGGTCTCTGTTTTCAAAAGGACGCAAATGTGATTCTTTGCCACACAGTCTAGTATTATCGTGATCTCACTAGATGCAGTATTTCTGCGCAGATCACTTGTCTAGATTGATAGTGAGGCCGCATCACATGACATGTCAATACATTGTATTGACAATTAAAGCGAGAAAACTCAATAAGATCTAGCAAATGTGTACCCTGCCGCTTGAACAATGTTCTCTGCGTTTTACACTCATGTTGATTAATTTTCTTCCAACTCGTGAGTTTTTGTGGAGTGATAACGGGTGGACTTACAGCAATCCTGATGGTCTTCTTCGATTCGTTGACTCCAGACACATTCCTGACCAATCTACGCATTCAGAGCAGAATTTTGTGATCTTAGCTTCAGTAGATTTGTAAACGAGTTGCGGCCCAGGCCTTTTTAAAATTAGATTTGGGATCAATAACATAGGTACTTATACGTTCTATATGGAAAAGTCATAAATAAAAATTGGTCTGTTCTTCTTGTTCTTTTGGTCTCATTTTGAATATCCGCATTTCCCCTTTTCCCGGCGAGTTTCCTCCATTCCGAAGCAATTGGAAGTGATTTGAACGACGATTACCCCTTTCACTATCTTCATCTGATAACTTGTAATGGGTCTACACCCGTGTTCAACCCGCGGTTTCTTCGGAGGGATTAATATATGACCAAGATCATCAGTCTTGAGGAATTACGCTGAAAGTACATACCATTTTTAATCTTAATTTCGAAATCTGTGGATCGTAATAGGATTCATTCCGCAGATCAATTATCTACGGTGGTAGGTTATCTGTAATCACGCTCTTCTTGTTCACGGGGTAGAAACCTGAATGTAACAACATGTTGAGCGAATTTTCTGGTACATAACTTGCATTCTATGGCTGTTGCATTGCCATGGCTTCAAACGATTGGAAAAACTAAATTTCCCAAAATTTTTGTCATGGTAATCCATTTTGACGAATTTTACACTTTTGAGACCGTGTTTGTTGAACGAATTGACGTGAGATAGCAATCGTTCATTCAAGATTGACTTGTGTTGTGACCAGCATTATTTGGAACCTCAGGAATGCAGTTTTGTTTGAATGTTTCTACAAATTGATAATCGGGTTCTGTAGTTATTCATCACCTATTACTATTGTAGTGGTTAGTAAGTGATAATAGGGGTTTCCTTTTATATTGGGAACAAATTGTATATTCACGTGAAACACTTTGCATGTCGTGAAGATGGGCGGTTTGATTCAAGATGGTCCCTCGAATCGCGTGACTATCGAAACTTGGGATGTGAGGGAGTTCCTAATGGGTCTACTTCTTAAAGCGTGTCAAAAGATATTTGATACTCGTACTAGAATGTGTCAACATATATGTTGAACGTATTTTGTAATTGTATTGTGAGATGCTCGTACAATAGCCCAGTAAAAAAGGGTAACGTCGAGATGATTCGGGGAAAGCTGGAAATAACTGTAAAACCATTACATAGTTTTAAAAACGATTAATCTGAATTTGTACCCATCCACAAGGTGTGTTTAACTGTCGTTGCCCCAAAAACGTAAGACATTTTCGGACTTCCTTCAGTTTTTTGCTCTCAACTTCTAAACAAAGCATCCTATCAAAAACCTTACCATGAGACAAATTAAAGACTTATCCAACTTCAAAATTGGATCAACTTAAATGGGTAATACTAATTCACTTACGTGAGGGAACTTACGTAAGCTGGAAATCTCTTTGAAACCTTTAGATAGGATTGAACAGGAGTAACATGAGTTCGTGCCCCTTCATAGGGTAATTTTAACTTTTGGTGTCTCAAAAACGTCGAAATTTTCTCACTTACTCAAGTTTTTTTCTTCTAACTTTTAAACAATGCATCCTATCAAAAACCTTACCAAGAGACAAATCGAAGAGCACTCGTTTCAGTATTGACTGGCTTATCCAACTAAGTTAGGGTGCGTTGTTCAGAAAATGAAAGGGGATAAACTCAGAAAAGTTGGAAGATTTGGATGATTTTGGTGATCCAATAGTTAAGCCAACCCCGTGGAGAAGCGCAAACTCACACTTCTCGTTTCCAAGACTAATTACAGGCACATTAAACGTTAAACGTAGAATTATTTCCAGTTTTCCCCTAATCATCTCAGCGTCCTTTCTTTATGTTACTCTTTCCCTAAACCATCCATAACCCTAAAACATCATTTAGGGAATTAGGGTTTAGCCGCCATTCATGTTCCGCTCAATTTTGTTGATTTGGCTACTTTGCGCGCTCGCTAAACGGGTTGTACGCGATGAAAAACCAAAACTGTGCAAATTATTTAACAAAGATTTGCATTATTTGATTCCCTTCTGCGTTAATCATTGATCTGTTTGTGAGATGTAGTAGATGTAGTATGTATAGTTTATGAGATGTGGTAGACTATAAAAACTAACCGATTACCTACCTTGTAGTTTTATTTTAGATGACTTAAAAAGACCTTAAATTATTCTTCACCTCCGTAAGTCTGAAAAAGATTACCTACAAGGGTCATTCAGTTGATCAGTGTGCGTACACACCTTGTGATTGACTTGTAGATACATCAAAGATGAAAAGACGACATCATTCTAAACAGTCAAACTTCCTAGTCCCTTAGTACGTAACACACGCTGATATCTAAATGCCTTCAACGGTGGCATAGCTGTATTGCATATCGACAAATAACTTGAAACCTACGAATGGAACAACCAAAACTAAGATGTTTCTAATCTAAATTGCTCACTTTTCTGATGTAGGTACGCTTACAATCAAAGCTAACTTAACAATTTGTTCCTAAGATGATCTGTCCCTATTATGAGAAGTGTGGTTTTGAATGTAAAATTTGAAAATGCTGGAAACAAAAAGTTTCAACAATGAGTATAGCGTTATATTTTGTGTAATTTGAGCCATTCGTGTGATACATTTTGTTAAATGTTGATTAAAAGGCACTGCATGGGAATTCATCGTTGTAGAATCTACTGAACTGCTGGGTACTGTTCAGGTTCAATGGTAGCCCACTTCGGATTCTTTAAAAAAATATCCCGTGGAAGGAAAGTTAGGAAGGTGAATGGGGACATATTTAGTTATTTGGAGTCACATTTAACGCATAGAAGCGTTTAGCCATTCATCCTACTTCCGACTTGATGTAATATCCAATATCCGACTTAATTTGCTATGAACTTTCCGTTTCGCCTTTCAAAAAGCTTTGTAAATCTCTCAAAACTAGCAAGCAGCATTCAGTAGATAGATGCATATAGTTGTTGTATAAAACAGCTCTTCATTTATAAAATGTAACGTTTTGCGCCATGCCCAATCAAGTTCAGATTCACATTCGTGTTAACGTTCTTTCTCCCTGCAGACTTCTGGCCCTTAGGGTGAGCGAACGGAGGAACGGGAAGAGTTCCGAGGGATTCTAAAGGATGTCAATCAATAACGAACAGAAAAACATCATTATTTAGAAATTTTTCGATATTCTCATTATTTAACTTGAGAGGAAACAACAAATTTTGATGGGGTTAAATGTTTGAATGTTTTCTTCTTGGTCGATTAGAAAGCTTTATTATTGAGAATAATAAACAAAAAATCGTTCGAGGGTTCACATTTTTATGAAATTTTCGGTAGAATTCGAATCTGCAATAAATAAGTGGGATTCATGTTACAAAAAACGAAGTTGATGTTAAGTGAGCACATTTGCCATAGCTGAAATTCTCTTTAAAAAAATCATTCAGATCAAAAACAATTAAAAAATGCTATTAATGACGGTTTTAGAAGGGGTGATCCATAACTTAGTAGACACCCTTCATTGTTACTGTTCTACATTTTGTAGACAATAATGCATTAAAGATAGTTTGCTGGAGAGAGTTTGAATCTGCATAAATGGGATTCCTATTAAAAAAAAAAACAAAGTCGACGTCAATTACGCACATTTGCCATACCTGAAATTTCTTTAAAAAAAAATCATTCAGCTCAAAAACAATTTGTTAAAATATACCATTAATGACGATTTTAGAAGGGTGATCCATAACTTGGTAGACACCCTTCATTGTTACTGTTCTATGTGTTTTGTTTACAATAATGTGCATTGAGGGAGTTTGCTGGAGAGAGTTTGAATCTGCATAAATGGGATTCCTATCAAAAACACAAATTCGACGTCAATTACGCACATTTGCCATACCTGAAATTCTCTTCACAAATGATTCAGATGAAAAACAATAACAAAATTCTATTAATGACGGTTTTAGAAGATGTGATCCATAACTTGGTAGACACTCTTGATTGTTACTCTTCCATGTGTGTTGTATACAATAATGTGCAGGAGGGAGTTTGAGAGTGTATTTTAAATGGACTATTCCAAACGAAATGGCTCTCATTGAACTGTGTCAAACCAGTTTTCAAGCAGTGACATAATAGAGTCCTTCTCACTAGGCCGCTTCTTACTCAATGCATCGGGTCACTCGGCCGTCCCCTGCCCTTTTAAAGACACTCCTCATCTCGATTCGTTTTCCGATTCGTATTTTAGCGTTGAAGCTCGCCTCTTGTTTTCTTCAATCCTCTGGAAAGTAAACACAATCCGCCCGTTTTGTTCCAGCAGAAATAATGTATCGAATCCCGCCAGTTTTTTTTTTAGAGACCGACCTTTCGATGCTGGGTGTTCCAGTTTTTCCTGCCAAACCACTTATTTGGAAGCGTTCCTCGGGAGGGGAAAAGAACGGGAATCAACGCTCCGGCCGGGAAAAACCCCGAAATCCCGTCTTGAGTCGAACAGAATTTCAAATTGATTTTAAAACCAGATCCATCGGTACTTATTGCGTCTCATTCCAATTCTTCCCAGAAATTCCTCGAAAACATTACAGCTTTAAGACGTCCGACAAATTGGGTGTAGGTCATAGCTTCCTTCCTTAGGTCACATGATGACCTTACGTTTGTACGGGCCAATACAAGTTACAAGTCACAAGGGATTAACGAATAAAAACGGAGTAAGATAGAACGTTGTCCATATTTCCACGAAAGTAAAGAGTTACACTGTTGAATCGAGTGACTTAGTCCGTAGGGATTAACGATATTATCCAAGAAGGTAAACATTATAATGAATACAATTATTATTTAATAATAATGATCGTTCAGATCTTTTGAAATGTTGTAGACCAGTGTTTCCCAACCTTTTTTAGCCTACGGCACAGTTACAAAAAAAGGCAAATATCCGCGGCACACTTAACCTAATTTCTAGGAAAAGTAAAGAAAACATTACATTGTAGGAATAACTCATTTTATTACAACTTATTTAACACACCTGTCCTAATCAAATACAATAAAAGTAGAGCTCAGAAAAGCAAACAAAATACTTCTTGCTTTCTATTACAAAAGTTCTTTGTTATAACTTTATTATACTACTGTATTACCTTTATTATTGATTTTATGTCATGTTCTTTATTAATGTGACACTTGGGCTTGATGTTTTTTCACTAACTCCATTTTACGAGGCTGTACAACTGATTAGGCCAATCTCATGTCGTGCTCTACTGATTGAAGCAATTTTCTTGCGTTCATGATTAGAATTTCTACTAAGCTTTGGAGAGTGCGTGTTTCACAAGTGATAGAGCGATTATTGAATTTCAGGAGGCACACAAATATGATCAACTGATCAATCCAAATAGGTATTTTGGTTGAGAACAGATTCACGCGCTCTATGCATTTCTTCTGAAATTCAATAATCGCTCTATCACCTGTGAAATAGGAACACTCCAAAGCTTAGTAGCGATTCAAATCATGAACACAAGCCAATTGAATAATAAACCCCAGTGAAAGAATTTGCAGCGTTTTTTCCAATAGAAAATACCAAATAACAAAACTTGCATTATCTACTAACCATGATGTAGGGATTTGTAATAAAATACAATAACATTAATACAAGGAGGTGTTGGAAGCCCCTTCTAAGTGGAACATAGAAACCAGGCAGAAAAAAATTGAATGTTAAACTCATAATCTATTAGTAAACTCAGATAAAAATTGCGATAAAAGAAACATATGATCCCGCGCAACAATGAAACGCACTTGTCAGTGACAAGTTGTCACCTTAAGCACAAGACTACGTGAACTCGCTGAAACACTGGAATATTTCACGAAAATTATGAATTGATAATCACCTCCGAAACTCGTTGTATGCACCATCCAGCGCCAGATGCCTTTTAAAGGGTGCATATTCAAGTAGTCACCCTTTGATTAAAGGGAAAAAATACTCTACGACACCCCTCATTATCTCTGAATACTAAACGAGGTCTTCGAGTTAATGGTCTTTAAACTAGGAGAGGAAACCTTCACAACTGCAACGGTTTCTAATGAAGTGTGATAACACGTGTTCTAGTCATGGATGGAGGGATGAGAAAAACTTCAGTACTAGAGCGTGAGGTTGCTGAGTCTCACGTCCAGTTGGAGGCGCTACGTTGAATTGAAGCTCGATTGAAACGTTGAAGTGAAAAGTAATCGAGGCTTGAAAAGTCATAAAGTGAGGTTCGGGGTTCGTTGGTTAGTGGATAATAAAGTTGAAGTCGCGTGGGACGTTGAGCACATCGTATACCATTCATATAAAAGTAGATTGACCGCCCAAGAATAGATTGCTATAACTTTCAGAAGCACAAAACACGAGAGACCTTATCGCGACATTATTAATGGAAAAGCATTTTTTTAATTCGATTTTATATTTTATGCACCGTCAAACGTAGCAAAATTTTGATAAGGGGGCAACACCTCTTTTTTTCAATTGATTACAGAGGTTTATTATTGGAAGTGATAAACCAAAATCACCCTTGCCTGTCTTATTAATAAAAATACATCCATAAAAATGTGGTGTATTGTCAATCGAAGCAAAGTGGTCCAGAAGTCAAATCTAGCTAATCAAAACCTCTACAGCGCTTATTGTAATAATTTTTTTTGATAAATCTTATGTTTTCTTGTATATTTTTTAATGAAGAAAACGGTGGTTTAGTCAGATTTGAGATAGACTCAGCCAAATAATAGATTTCATTAAGGAGAGGAGTTACAATGAGCAATGAAAATTTTGTCGAGACACATGCATTAATCATCATTGGCCGAGAAAAACACATCAACATTTTCGTAATCAATTTAAATAAAGGTGAAAATATCAATGTCACACTTCCAAACCATTAACGCCGAAGTCACAATTTTCATCATTATCCAGTTGGTCGCTCTCTCCTTCGCTGGTGTCAGCCACTTTTCCCAGAACGTATGATCTTTCTGAGAGCGAAAAATATGATTGCTCTAAGAATATGTAAAAGCAGGTGATACAAATAAAAATTTATATGGAATCCAAGACGTATATTTATTAGGCTGTAAGTACGTTGCTCCCAGTTGCCCTCTTCAACTTACGGTTCCTGAAGGTAACCAATTCATACGAATTTTTGATAACTTCTAAACTGCTTGACAGATGATTGAAAATTCAATTTGGGCGGGAAATATTCCACTTACCTGTGCTGGATGAGCTCATTAAGCGACGATCCTTCGGGGACGCCTGAAAAAACTCCAAATACGACTGGAGTGATTTGGATTCTGTACTTTTACAGTCCAACGTCTACGATTATGGGACAATTCCGATTTGAACGGATAGGTCTTTGTCAAGCACTGACATGGAACTAAAACGTGGGTTGAAGCTCCAAATATACCATGTCTGCCATTCTAACAGTAAATGGTGAAGACTTCACCATACTTAGTATGAATTCAAGTTGAGGAACGAGTCATGATGGGGAGAAAAATTGTGTTCCTCACCCATTTTCTTTTTCGGTTTTCCTTATTTTTCATCGAGAAACCACGAAAATAATACAAAGAAATATGATAGGTGCCTGATTAGAAAAAAAAAAACAACGATCCTCTATAAATTAGAAACTTGTGCTGAGGATTGCAGTCGCTAAAGCTATTTTAAATATTTTACCGGTTATAACTGAAGAGTTTTATTAATGAAGCTGTAATCATTTATTGCGTGTATGAGAAAGAAAAAAAAGAAGATAATGAGGGAAATCCAATGCTTCTATAGACTTTCAAAAAATTCGCCCTTAATGAATTCCTTAATAGAGATCTTATAACTATTTGGAGGGTTTTTTAAAAAGCTTTATTATTTATTATTCTAAAAGAATATTACAGTTGTGCCATCAAGGTAACGGAGTGTAGTAAGACACAGTCTTAATTAACATGGGTCATGAGACTACGTAAAATCTAGTGACTGTCCTAACAACAAGATTGCAGATAGTAGTAACAACTAAATAGAAAAAATGAAGCTAACGTGTTAACAAATTTGAGAATAATGTATTAGAAGGTGTATTGATTGGATTGTGTGTGCATCGCAGACTTCATTTGAATCACTGAAGAAGTTTTTCTTAAGACGTCGATCTGGCGGTGGCGGAAGTTCTCTGATCAGGCAGATTTTGTTGTTTGCATTGTTGACCATGAATGAGAGGAGGCGTTGATAGGTTTCGTTGAATGAATCAGCTACTTCTGAGACATGTAAGTCAGCATGCAGAACAGTATTTCGGGCGAACCAAGGGGCATCAGCCACTAGTCGTAATACTCTATTTTGTAAAGTCTGTACTTTTTAAACGTAGGTCCTCTAGCGAATGGGACCCAGCGGCCGCTAGCAAATTGCCAAATGGGTCGGATCAACGTGAAGTATAGTAGTCGTTTATGGTGAAGAGGCAGTGTTGATCGACTGTCGAGTAGGAACTTCAGTTGTCGCACCGCGTTACGAGATCTGCAGACTAGGTCTTGAACGTGATGAGCTCATGTCATTTTTGAGTCTAGGATCAGGCCTAGATATCGAATATGATCATTGTTCGGGAGAGCTGAATTATTAAGAATAATGGTCGGGGTGGGGACATTCCTTCGATATGTGAACGTCACAAGTGAGGATTTGTTGGAATTCATTGGTATTCGGCAGGCAGTGCACCAAGTGCCAACATCATCCAAAAATGATTATTTAGAGTAAGATAAGTTTTATCATACTAGGTAAATTGTTGAACATTTTTATTCCCGTATAAGAGAAAACAATGTTGCCCTTTCGTAGTGAGGTGAAGCGTAAACTTTAAATTCACATTACTAGCTGATCTAGAGTAGCCGCTAACTCTTTCATGTGTATCTAGATGTTTGTAAATGCGCATGAGTGCTGATTTTCTGAATAAATATTAGACACGTCTAGGACATCAAATAATTTGAATACTTCTGCAGTTGGGAATTTCATCTTTTTATGCAATAAAAATGTAGTAATTCGTTTTTGGATAATACATGAATGTTCGAAGTAAGTTTGACTTAAAGATCCCTGTAATAGAATACCATATGCAATCAAAGATTATCAAATGATGAAACATTTGGAGGGGCGTCATGGACAAGAAATTTCTGATTTTCAAGCGAATGGAGATAAGCTCGCAGAGCCTATTGCAAGTGTTCTGGATTTGTAACTCCAAAATCAAGCACCGATCTACTACGACCCCTAAATATTCCTACACACCCAGCTACCCTCTCCGACCATACTATGTCTGTGACACCCAGGGCTATGCGCGTATTGGGCTTCGTGAAGCGGAACTCACCTGAATCCTCGCATGTACTAGCAATAGTTGCCCTGTATAAAGCTCTTGTCCTTCCAGTTATAGAATACACCGCAGATTTCCAAGATATGTGGCCTGTAAGCTTCCCATTCCCCCGGACTCAGTTAATTATGATGCGCTTGGTCGTGGCTGTGGGATGCTGGGCCTTGGTGATCGTATTCGCCTCTCCGATATGTCTTTCTTCTGGAAATTAATGCATGGAGAGGTCGACTCCCCTTCGCTCCTGAGCAAGGTGAATCTTGCTATTCCTCGATCGTGCTCCCGAACACAAATCGTTTTCATAAACAAATTATTTGCACAACGGCCCGCTGAACTACCCAGAGGAGCTAACCTCTTAATCAATCAATCAATCCCCGCACATAGACTTTTTTTCGATTCTTTTAATTCTATTTGATCTTGTCTTCATAGTAGTTTGTTAAAGTTGCATCTTCTCACGAAATTTTCTCCCCAAGTCTGTTAATAGTTTCAATTTCATTTCTATCACCTATGTTACAGTTCACTTTATTATTTTGTACTTTGTATTCCTATACTTTATTCTTATTGGTGTATTGGGTTTACCCGTATTATTGAATAAGTAAATAAATATTTGGCATGCGGTTCCTGCTTGATACTGGGAAAGTCACTGATATCATCAATGCAGCTCATATATATGTGATCCTATTTATAAAACTCAAGAGGGGACAGGTTGTCCGAGCGAGCTAAGGCATCAGTCCTTTGGCTGTTGACTTTCAGTGGGAGTACTGATTGGCCCGGTTCGAATCCGGCAGGCACCAATGATTAGGGCCAAAATCCTGTCGTTAGACAGTTCACCTCTGATCTCGATATCACGTGAATCCAAATCGCTCCCAGCCCAGGGGCGTGAGGCAATGGGAAGCCACGAGCGAAATCGTCAGACCTACTTCCGATCCTCTCTAGAGGACGGCTGGCGACGTCCGCGACACCTCCGGGTAATCGGACGGAAACCCAAGGTGAAATTCCTTGTTTACTTTTACTTACTTTACTTTTATAAAACTCAAATTTTCTTTGTATCTATCTGCGTATGTTCCCAATATAAGGCAACCGCCTAACCGATTTTGACGGAGCGGTTGTAAAATGATAAGCGAGTTCCGGTGTACAACGTAGGCTGGGTCAGAACCTTCAAAACATCCTTACACTTCACAAACGGCGCTATCCTTCCCAACTAATTTGTTTGGTTCCTGAACTTTTGTTATTATGGTTGCCAACAGCCAGTTTATCACGATGGAAAATCGTGGGAACTGGAGAAGCCTTGGACAGGAATGTTACATTAATCACCCCTAGGTGCCACACATGCCTTCCTATTATTGGTATTATGAATGTGTTGGATAATCTTTAAAGATTCTTAATCCTAAAACAAGTAGGAATTATACTTGTTGTTGGAAATTAAGGCTTCATTACACCAGTGTGACAGGTTCCTATAGACATCAACGACTTCTAGTGGGTGAGCCGGTCTACCCCAGTCTAATCCTATTCCGAGTACAATAATGTTGAGATGGAGTTAAAATTTAAATAACACGATAAAACTGTATTTTTTGTTGACTTTGTGTTCATTCACATATTGCCAGCACAATTCCTTACTTAGCACAATATTCTTACATATTTACGTCTTACATATTCGTTTCATAAAGTTTAACAGGTCTTTTAACTGACCAGCACTTGCCTCTTTTATGAACGTACATAAGTCCTGATCTTCGAGAATTTGTCCCCATTCTTCCCTTTCCTCTTCATAGAATGGACGATTCATCATTTTGTGGACCATATCCTCTTCAATTCCGCAATGATCGCAATGTGGTGAATCCACAGATCGACTGAGTGGCAACTGTAGACGCCATGAACGGTTTTTTCAATAACTACGTACGTGATATTCCGTAGCTGGATTCCCGCTAGTACATTCGTTCAAGTGTTGTTACGGTTTTAAGAAAATTCAGATTTGAACATATAAGCTATGGTAAGGACCTGAAGGTGAAGCATAATGCGAAATTGGGCCCAAATTCGGACTTTTAACAGTGAATTGTTCTTTCTTTCACTCTTTTTTCTTTTTTTTCCGCAAATGTGTAAACCAAGATAAGAGAATAAGATTTCTTTTTTCCCTCCGCCGTGATTTATCCATCTCTAATGTATTGGGCTTGCCCGTATTATTATTGAAATAAATAAATACCATCTCTGAAATTTGAAGTATGTTAAGAGGCACGATTTCAAGTTGAGGAACGGGTTGTAATGTCAAGAGAAGTTGTGTGCCACACCCATATTGTGGGTTTTCCAAATTTTTCTTCCAGCTTTTCGAGTTTCAATATGATCCTCTATATAAAACTCAAAGTTTCTTTGTATCTATTCATGTATGTTGTGATATTTACTTGATATTTCGCGCCAAGCTCTGGTTTCTCGCTCGTACATCCATAAAAGTGTTGTTACGGTTATAAGAGGATTCTGATTTGAAAGGATAGTTCTGTGTCTCTCAAAGAACCTGAAATAAAATCGATTCAAGCGCCAAAGATACCATCTCTGGCATTTTAAGAGTATGAAGTATGAATTCAAGTTGAGAAACGTTGTGTGCCACACCCATTTTGTCGGGGTTTTCCACATTTTTCATCCAGCCTATCGGTATTCAATACGATCCGCGAAGCTCATATGTGGGCCCGTGGCACGGTAAATCGCGAAGGTCGGGAGGAGAACGTGTGAAAACGGTTAAAAGATAAACCGCCGTCCTCGTGCGGCCGAAGGTTGAGAGGAAACAATGCATTTTATAATTGGCCCAAGAGCGGAACCGCTGATGGATTCCACAACTCCCGAAGTGTAGCGGGCTCTACAACTTCGGAGGCTCGAGTCGAACACGTCAGTCAATCTTGGGCCAGTCCCCGGGAGCCCATTGAGAATTCAGGACGAGGCATCAAAGAGCGGTATCTCGGAGGGGTGTACACATTATCGAGCGAGTCGAGACGAAAACAATGGAACCATGAATATCGGACGGGAAGGGGCAACGAAGCCGAGAGAGGATGTTCTTACGTTCCCAGACAATGAAATTGAAAGTTATTATGAAGTGCACGGGCACTGTAAACAAGTTTTCAAAGACCCGGCATCCGATATACCTTTTCGAGTTATTAAAACCCCATTACTTCCAATATGACGTAATACTGCCAAGTTGTTCTGATACCGTATGTCCAGAAAGAATCAAGTTGACGCATCGTAGAGAGGCACAAGATTCATGAATTCACGTGTTCAGTGAACTTCGGCTTTGCCTCGTTCAAATTTTGGTTTATTATTCAATAATAAACCATTGTAATCGCTCTGGAAAAAAAAATTCTAACCCCCCTGAAAATTTCATGGTTTACGTTTCAAAGGGTGTAGAATCCGAATCTGCAATAAAAAATTTTCCGTCCGTACCGTACCGTTTCTCCCACGCACGATTTCTCCCAGCTCTCTCAACGGCTGGAGCAAAAGATCTGAAATTTTCAGGAAACCAAAATCCATCTTGGTCCGACGACGCCCCAATTCTTGAGCCAGCTCTCTCACTCAATTCAAAGTGCCCTTTAAGGGCTGTCAAAGTTTTGTAAAATCCCTAAAAACCTCAAAACAAGTCGAAGCGGCGTAAATTTGTACTCTTTCTGAAGAACGTACCATGAGGAATCGAATGCGACCCTCCCCACGTCCGTAGGTCAAACCATTCCCGATGTATGGCCCGATTATTGTTTGTTTGTAACGTAGTGACGTCCGGCCGATAGAGTCGTGTTGTAGTGAATGTGGATACTGGAGTGATAGCCGATGTGAATACTTGTAGTTTATAGCCGATACACGGGTTGAAGCATTCTGATATGCATGAAACGCTGATAATATACAGGTAAATATTATTCAATATTATAACTGGGGTTTATTATTATTATTATAGCACGTAAATCGGTTCTTAACCAAAATACCTATTTGGATTGATCAGTTGATCATATTTGTGTGCCTCCTGAAATTCAATAATTGCTCTATCGCGTGTGAAACACCCACACTCCAAAGCTTAGTAGAAATTCAATTCATGAACGCAAGCCAATTGAATAATAAACCCCAGTGAAAGAATTTGCAGCGTTTTTTATTTCTACGCCGCGCCGGGGCGCATTGGCATATTTTGGGAACTCTCGGGCTATCGGAAAATTTCGTCTCGAATGTTTCTAGATGAAACCCGGAAATCAAGACTGGCAAGTAGGTAATGTGCCTCAATCAAATCATTAAGAACTGGTTGCAGAAAGAGCATGTGGGGATTCTTCGCTTTGTATTCAATTGAAAACTGAAACTTGAAAATATTTTGACGAGGGCCTTCCAAAATGGTGAAGAGTGAAGAGTATTGTGTGGTTGTGAGCGTACGAAACACTCTTCTTAGGGGAACCACCGAACAATCACTATCAAAGAAGTAAATTCATTGCGTTTCTATTGGCTTTTTGTCCAAAACCTCCGGAGTATTGAGCTGAAAATTTACAGTAGTTGGGGGTTTTCCTGACAGAAGAATCCAGTTCTCAGACCATCAAACATGAATACTTCAAAAAACAGAAATCCTCCTATTAGCCTTGGTTATTTTATCGACCTTGTAGGTCTGTAGCAACCTGTAGCATCCCCACTGAACTTGAACCTGACTGTGTGCAAATGGGCTAGCGCTCCTAGCTGGTTAGTTCATTACAGCGACTTGACCTGATAAACTTCAGGAACTCAACCTCATCTATTTAGGTCATTCTGGTTTCGAAAATTGTATCATTCACGGTACTTGAAGCCCCCAGAGTTGGTTGACCGACCGTGCAGTTCCCTGATGCTCGTAGATCCTCTCTGCCGAATCCGCCTCGCTGACCTTCGTGATTAAACCGCGGCTCCGTTAGCCTCTGTATGATTGATAGGGACGGAAACCAGTTTAGTTTCCTCTGGCCTCTGCGATGCTCTTCGCCCGAACCAGGTCTGCTGGGGGTCCCGGTGAATATCGTCAGCCGGGAGCGTGAGAATTGAAGGTTAGGCGGTCCCATTCAGCTCCTGCCTCCATTTGATCTGTATGGTCCGTTTTGAATGAAATCCTTCACCGTCGGTGCAATTGCGGCTATGATCAAAAAGGCCTTTACAATTAAAAAAAAACCTACCGTTTCATTAGGCTGTCTTTGTCTTGCCCATATAAGAACGGATGGCTATTGTGGAATAGAAGTGCTCTCGGTACTTCATCGTATATCCAAGATCTCGAAAGAACTTTGAATTCTAATAATTCTTCTAATATCTTTCAATTTGCATTAATTACACTTAAGTAAGAGATAAAATCAATCAGAAAAATCATATACCATTTAAAAACATTATATGCATTATGCCATTCAGAGTCTCATGAAGGTGAGATGTGAAGCGGGGGGGGGGGGGGGGGGGGATCTCTCAGTTCTTCATTTATTTATCCATATGTTGAAAAATTGATTTTAGAAACCGATTGTTCGCAGCAATTACCTACCATCACTAGTATCTTATTTGGTTTATTTACTTTAATTAATTTATTCATTTTACTGATTTATTTAAAACACATTTATTATATCTACAGTAAGGGTATGCACCTATTTAGCCGGCAAGAAAAATTGAGTAGGGGTTACCGGGTTGTGTTGGGGCAAGTCACTCTGCTTTTAATTCTGGTTGTGGTTGAGCGAGAACACTGCTGTAGCAGTTCTTCCTGCCTCGTCTCCCAAAAACAGTTTCATTGTGTTTTTTGTATCCATTGGGCATCAGTGTGGAGAATGATTGAGTTTCATTGTGTTTTTTTTTTTTTTTTTATCCATTGGGCATCAGTGTGGTGAATGATGGAGTTTCATTGTGTTTTTTGTATCCATTGGGCGTCAGTGTGGAGAATGATGTTTTTCGAACTTTTGATTGTTGGTGTTAAACTGGAGCAGCTTTTTTGAGACGGCTTTCGATAGAATGTTCTTTTATTATTGAATTCACGCAGCCGAATTGATTTGGTTTGGTAGTTTACAGATCAGAATTAAAAATATTATCTTGTGGTAGTAGTTGAATGTAGATACCAAGTTCATTATTTTGGTAGTCGGAATGGAGAAGGCTTGTGTAAGTCACCCGGAGGTAGCCACAGGAAGATGTGATTTGGTTCCAGAATACAATTATTGGAAAATCACAGCCTCCCGTTCAAGTTACCTCAATCCTTACATTTGTTACGGTTATGAAATCATGAAAAATATACTTTTATTCTACATTAATTAGCTCTTTTTTCTAAAATGAATTTGTGTTTTTCTAAATTGAAACTTTTCTGATATCACACACACTCTAAATCTACATCTATATCTATATCTGTATCACACACACTCTAAATTACATTACAATTGATTTGCGTTATGCCAACTCGCCTTATGGGGTATGACAACTGAACCCATGGATGGGGTTAGTTGGTATACTTGGAACCCTTCGGAGATCAGCTGTGCGGTCCTCTCAGGGTCAATTTTAACTATTGACTAATTGGCGATCTATTAGCAAAGCTGTCGTACTTCCACCGTCATTAATCAAAATCTATCTAAGTATTGTAAACAAAATTGGAAAATTGAAAACTAAAACTATGTTAACACACCCATGTTTTCTCCCTCTATCTAGCCGAAAAAAAAAAGATTCTCACTTCAAAGTTTTTTGGTTTATTTCAAATTGCATAGATTGCAAAAATCGAAGGTCACATAATTACAGATTCTGATGAACCTTAGTTTTTCTGTTAAACTACTGCTAAGGATCAATGTTTTTAAAATTTATCTCCAGATTCACATTTTCATCTTAGGTATGGCAGATTCACAAACTCTTTGAATTGGATTCGAATCAATCCTTTCCTAGAATATTCGATCACGTTTGATGATGATGGAAATATGACTACAATGTAATTTTCTGAAGTCATCCATGAACTGCTTCCCGAAAACATGAACGTATTATTTCGGTACGAAGATAACTTATCTACGAATGCGTAATAAGGTTTTGGGAAACGAAACAATGATGGACCGTTATGTAATGATTCGCTTAGGTCTCTTTTATTTCCTCTATGTCGTTTGTCAGTTCATACTTTTTACCTAATTTCAGTGATAACCGGATATCGATGTCTTGCATGACTCATGAATTTGAGTGATGATTTATCCAGCGATACGCTTTCGTGACTCATCCTGGAATCATTTTATTGTCTCCCAAGAACTGTCCGGGTTCTTACGATTATATCGTGGTTGTGGAGAGCGATGTTTAATATACACTTCCTGTTGTGATGGCTCTACTATAGGCCCTCGAAAATTATGAAATAAGCATGTCATGAGTAACCGAAACTCGCTGGTTATGGATTGAATACCCGCTGCATATTCTATTACGTCATGCAGATCGATAAAGTCAAACACGTGGTTTCAGTTGAAATGCCGTTTTATGAGAGATTGGTAAGCTTGTTATATCTCTTTAAATGTCATTTCAGAAACTTTACACCATATTGACTGTGGGTCACCGTTGACTTCATTAGAAAAACTTCATACCTCTAAAATTTAGTGGGGTTCCGGGTAAAAGTGACCAAGTAACATTTTTTTCAAAATGAGCTTTTTTTGTCATTCCGGTACTAAGGAACGTTGTCTACTGTGTGTTGTTGCTAAGAACGTTATCTTCAAACTGATGCGCAAGAAATACTTGAAAATAAATTTTACCTGCCTGACCCAAAGAGTTTTATGTGACCAAATGGCATTTGAACTCAACCACAAAACACGAGACGGTTTATAAATGTACTCTCGCTGGTGCATGTAAATGTTATCAATTGCCATTTGATCACTTCTACTGTGTAAGATTTGTAAGATTGCCTAGTGGGCAGGTGAAAATGACCAATTACAGTGATAGGTAATGGATAACCTTTTCTAACAGAAATAGGTATATCGTTGTTATTAGATGCTTGGCAACACGATAAATTAACGAAAAAACTATTCAATCCCTCAATTTCATGTAACTATGCGACTGATTTTCGAAGAATTGAATTAACCAAATGAGTAAAGCTTGAAACTCCAGGCAGGTAAAAATGATCAAATAGAGTTTTCGAATAAACAGCTCTTATTTAATCTGAAGAGAAAGCACGATATCATCGAACTTCTAATTACCTACAGGATAAAGAAAATCGAAACATAGTCGGATGAGACATCACACAACCAGTGTTCGTAAGAAGAAAATGGGTGAAACTTGAAGATCGCTCCCCTGTAAAATTTAGCAAATGTTACTTGGTCACTTTTACTCGGAACCCCACGAAATACTTATTGTGGCCAAATTGCACCCATTTCAATGGGATGGCTCTCATGATTTTTATACATTTAATATCATCCCCTTTATGCCAAACCCATGAATGTGTCCCAAAATTGATTTTTGAGTTAGGCATCACTAACGAAAGATATAGACCCCCTCCAGTTGATACAAATCGATCCAGGGGGTTCAGGTGTTTATTTAGCGGCTTAAAAGACGGAACTCAATCCATAAATGTGTTTACTAGCTTCCCTTGGTTACGAAAAAGCCATGAATGTACACATTAATTATTTTTTCATTGCCATAACATGAATGTGCCACATTTTTACCTTAAATTATGAGCTGATAAAAACTTCAGAGACGCCCTACCAGAACTTGATATTGGGGAGGATGTAGATTTAAATTCATTGATTTAAATGATATATTTGATATTTCAGTTTATTGATTTAAATGATTTATTTACTGATTTTTTCTTTTTATACAAATAAAATTTAAAGAGGAATTATTTTGCCTTCGTGTATGAGTTATAATTGAAATTAAATTTAACTTTAAATTAAAAAACTTTGGAAGAATCGGAAAACAAATTTGTGTTTCAACCACTTTTCCAACCATCATCTTTATTCGTGATCAGTTTCCTCTTTAATTATAATTTTCGTTTCGTTCAGCTTTTAGAATAAAAATCAGTCAGTAGCTTCTGATTTTCTCGGTATTTTGTCGTTACAAAACTGTCTCTCAAACTACAACCCGTAAAAAACGCTGCAAATTCTTTCACTGGGGTTTATTATTCAATTGGCTTGCATTCATGATTTGAATTTCTACTAAGCTTTGGAGTGTGCGTGTTTCACAAGTGATAGAGCGATTATTGAATTTCAGGAGGCCCACAAATATGATCAACTGATCAATCCAAATAGGTATTTTGGTTGAGAACAGATTTACGTTCTCCTGAAATTCAATAATCGCTCTATCACCTGTGAAACACGCACACTCCAAAGCTTAGTAGAAATTCAAATCATGAACGCAAGCCAATTGAATAATAAACCCCAGTGAAAGAATTTGCAGCGTTCTTTTCCCTGTGCTCTTCAATTCTTACCCATGCAAGTATTCTGTTACCAGGAAACCTCTTGTTCTGTTGTATAAATGGAATGGTGTTTCGGAGTTATAGGTGATAATCAGGTAACTGACTGGTTTACGTTGCAGGTAAGCCATCAATACCGATGGACTCGATACTTTTAATGAGACCAGCTTCAATTAAATCCTCACATAATCATATCTGACTTGAAGAAACTTTGGGGGAAAAAAAAAAAAAAAAACCTGTTCCCTCGTTGGAAATGTCAGGAATGCACATCCTTAATATCCTCCTCAGAACTCTATGTGTGATAGGTAAAATACTCCTCTATTAAGTCTCGAGAAATCCACATGTTCTCTGTTAACATTTGCAAGGACAGCGTATGCGTTAAAAAGTAATGAATGATTAGAATCTAAGCGGTTTTAATGACTAAGTGCAGTGCTCTCGTGCATTAATGATTTAGATTATTGGAATTTACATCACATTTTCTAAGGGTTTCGGAAGGTTTGCAGAAAAATAACTCTAATTTAGGTTGGGCTGCCGCTGTGGGTATTTCCTTCACGGGATCGGCACCGCATGCGGCGTATCTCCGGTTCGCACAATCATCCCGGCGGCGCCATCGCATACTAAGCTTGGAATTTGTATTCACAGTGCATACTAAACTGTTGCTAGCTGTTGTACCTAACGTGAAATGTTCGAATTGAACAGCAGGCAGCCGAATGAAACGATTCTAAGACAAAAATTCTCCGATGCCAGTTTTAATGAGGTGCCGAACAAACAGCAAAATAAAATAAAGAAGTAAGGCCGAGTCATTCGGTTTATTAGGGACTTAGGTATTAGAAAGCCTCTCTGCTGACAGAATTGCTGTTAGACTTGGCTGCCTGTTAACCTTGACCGATTCGCATTGAGCAGGGATCGTTTGTACGAATAAAATAATTTCTCTAACCGCGTATTTTCCTACTTTTTTACATTTTATGATTTTGTTGTGTTATTGACTTTATCCCACATAAAATGGCCTTAATTCCATTAATTTTCGTTACAAAATCTTGAAATAAAAACGCTGCAAATTCTTTTACTGGGGTTTATTATTCAATGATTCATGATTTGAATTTCTACTAAGCTTTGGAGTGTGCGTGTTTCACAGGTGATAGAGCGATTATTGAATTTCAGGAGGCACACAAATATGATCAACTGATCAATCCAAATAGGTATTTTGGTTGAGAACCGATTTAAGTGCTCTATGCATATCTCCTGAAATTCATAATCGCTCTAGACCTGTGAAACACGCACTCCGTTTAGTTGAAATTCAAATCATGAATCATTAAATAACAAACCCCAGTGAAAGAATTTGCAGCGTTTTTTCAAGAGCGATTACAATGGAAAAATATTCTGTTTGAAAATTTTAAATTTCGTAAGACGGAGCATGCATATCAGAATGCTTCACTACATCTCTAGGTTACTGCAATAAAAAGAAATTAATAAAAAAAAAACGCCGTTGTTTTCGTTTTGATTGCAGTAACCTAGTGATGTAGTGAATGTGGATGCTAATGTTGGCACCATAATTCGGGCCGTACATCGGGAATGGTTTGAGCTACGGACCTGGGGAGGGGCTCATTCGATTCCTCATAGAAAGTTCTTAAAAAAAAGTCCAAATTTAGGCCGCCTTGACTGTTTTTGAGGTTTTTAGGGATTTTACAAAACTTCGACAACACTTAAAGGGCACTTTAAATTAAGTGAGAGTGTGGCTAAAGAATTGGGGCGTTGTCAGACCAATATTGATTTTTCCTGAAAATTTCAGATTTTTTGCTCCAGCCGTTTGGGAGAAATCGGGCGTACGGCGGACGGACGGGAAAATTTTTATTGCAGATTCGGATTCTACACTCTTTGAAACGTAAACCATAAAATTTTCAGGGGGGGATTTAAAAAATTTTTTTTCAAGAGCGATTGCAATGGTTTATTTTTGAATAATAAACCAAAACTGAATGTGTACGATTGGAAACATTGATAAATTGATTCCTCCCCACTGCAGTTTCTATCACTTTGTGAATATATTGTACAGGGGCAAATTATCTACAAAATAAATTCGTAGAATCGAAGAAATCTCGAGCTTTAAATGCCTTCCTGCCTTTTACGATTCTGCAAAGTTACCTTAAGCTGTTGGATCAATTTGGCAAAATCTCGGATGTCCAACGATTTAGTCACTTTTAATGTCAAAGTTACATTTGAACTAGACGAAATAGTGCTTGAGTGGGGGAGAACATCTTTCAAAGGACCAATCGAAAAAAGGTGGCAATGAATAACCCCCCCCTCCCCGATGATCGGATGAGTTTAAGATCATAAATGTATAGAACATATCACGCTGAGTTGAAAGCGTAACACTCGCTCGTTTTCACGAATTCGTAATAAACGGCTTTTACTCCTGAAAACACATAAAACCTAGCAGCATAAAGAATAACTGCGAAAGCTTGTTTGATATCGTGTAAAACTCGTTTTTCAAGAATATACCGACAATTTCAAAAACTGTATAAAACGCAAGAAGGAGCTGGTATTGATATTTTCGTAAGCCATTGTTTACTGTCATTAGTTTTACGGATTGCAACATGTCTATTTTAGATATGATCTGTATCCATTCCATTATTCATACCGTCGATTTGACTGAGGAATCACTATGGAAAACGGGTAAAATCACAATTCAAATTAAGGTAAGAACGCGCATTGTTACGATAGAATCTTTCTGATATCACAACCTTCTTCCTTATTGACCCCGCATTGTTTTATATTTGCTAGGTAACAGTGGATTCTTTCCCCATAATAGAATTGTTGTGTTTGATACATAGAATTGATGATTCACCTTCGATATTGAACTAATCATAATAATAAAATTTCCAATCAAACTGTGGTATCTCACATCGGTATTTTCATGCATACATCTCAATCCCCCAATTCGCTTAGTGCCTTTTTCCTAACATTCCAATCAAGATTTCTCAAAGAATACCCAGAGTATGGCCGTTAGAAAGGTCTGGAAATCGAAAAGTTTTGTTGGTTGTTGTTATCGTGATTTGACAGTTCGTAGACCTCCGCTTTTACCTGTGCAGGTGTTTTTTAAACATCTTTTATTGAAATTGTATATATTACACTGAAAATGAACCTATTTTATAGAAAATTTAATGTAGATTCAAAAACTGTCGCGAAAGAATGTAAAACATCGAGGAAAATTGGGTACACAACATAAACTTTGCGATTCCTTATCAATTTCATGGGTAAGTCCACAAAATATTGTCCGAGAGTTTTCAGTTTGAGGGAGATAAAATGTTAGGCACCTTATGTACTCGTGCTGCATTTTTTTAGGTGTTGATGTTTTTCACAAATGTATTTATTGAAATTGTTGCACAAAAATTTTTCCTATTTTATAGAACCATTTAATTTAGATTCTAAAACTGTTGCTCGAAGTTACGGAAAAATTCAAAAAAGTGGGGAAAATTGATTGAGAAATATCAACTTTGCGATTCCTTATTTATTTCATGGACAGGTCCACGAAATATTGTCCAAGAGTTTTCAGTTTGAGGGCGATAAAACCTTAAGCACGTTATGTACTCATCGTTAGAGGCCTGCTCCTTTATAATGTTATTTTACAAAGGTAGTACATGTACCATCATTTATGTACTACTATTTATGTATGAATGTCAAGTGCAAGTGTTCAGTACTGTTTAAAAACCATTTCACAATTTAGTAGCAGTTTTCCGAATTTAACAATTTTCCCAATTCTGACTTTTAGCTCCTTTCATTCTTAGGATTCCTCGTTCGTTTGTTTTAGAAGGTGACTGACGTTTTTCTGTCTTCAAACAGGAATTCCTTCTTTAAATCGTTACGGAATCGTAAAGTTGACCACACCACTCGAAAGCACATTAAATTTGAAGTCTAGAAGTATGACGCCTTCCAAATGGAATTAAAGTTCATCTATTTTCAAAAACTTACTTTTTTTCTCTACGTTTTAACTGCATCTAAGGTCGTTAAAAGTTGGATTTTGATTGTGAGAATGGATTAGGCGTGTACAAAATTTGGCGGTGAATTCGGAAATGTGACCAAAAGATAGAAAAGGTTGTTTTCAAGCCGCAAATGTGGGGGTTTTACAGTAGGGGAACGGGGGATAATACGTCATAAAAATGTTTTTCTTGGACGAATGGCTCTAGAATTTATTCTATTTTCGATATGTGAGCATTTCCCTTACATAAAAGGATTTTTAAAGGAAAAACAGCCGTGAATGTTAGTAAAGTGCTTTGGGTGGCATTTCCCACACTATGGGGTAATGACGCCCAACCCCGAGAACTGAATTATGTTCCCCTCTCAACCGTCATTCAACCCATTTTTTCCAAAGTTAGAAGGTTAAATGTATTTGTAACAAATTATAGCTATAGTTAAAATGAACGATGACTTAGAAATAGGTAAACTACAGTCTTGTATATAGAACTTTTTTGAACCCACACTAATATTTAGCTTTTCTTTCTTTACAAATCCGTACAGTCCGTGATCAGGTCGTCCCATGGAACACATGTAGTGGCTGCTGTGATTGCAGTGCTCGCAATTCCACTTTGGCGAATTATTGTCGGCTTCTTGGCAAATTGTACACAAAAGACGAAGTCAAGAATTGTTCAACATCTTCGTCTGTGTCTACAACATGGTCTCCCTCAGATATATCTCCCCAGTCATCACTGTCACTGCTCTCACTTCTGGTTCTCTTGCGCTTCTCTTTCTTTCTCTCAGGTCTTTCAATTTCTTTCATGATTTCCACCTTTCTTCTTCTTCTTCTGAACCCCATCTCTGCTACTAGTAGTGAGTTGATCAAAATCCAACTGAATTTGGCGCTTTGTTGGTTATTTGTTGTTCTTTTCCATCTTTTTTTTTACGTTTCAGAAATGCAAGGCATTCCCCCGATACGATGGGCGGCATTACCCCAATGTTTACGTTTTTCGTAATTCATTCACGCTGACTTCATTTACAATCAAAACTTAAATTTGGTTAGTGCTTCAGAAAGATGATGAAATTCTGCGTATATACATGAAAACTAATCTAAAAAAGAGTTGAAAATGGGACTTACATTGCTTTTTTCCGATGCACAAGAAATAACATCGAACGATTAGGAAAAATACTCGCTGCACTCACGTCAAGAAGGCTAACTTTGCAGGTAGGGTAACGCTAGAACCTAGTTGGCAGGACATTTCTCTAGGATCGGCGCTCATTCCCACGTTTCTGGTGTCGATTCAAACATCCGAAACAGCCAAGGGCGGCATTACCCGATGCACGGTGTTACCCCTCATTCCCCTAATAGACATGGTTCTTTTGAAAAATCCTTACAAAAATCATATCTTGAGAATGGGCTGAGATAGAAAAGCACGGTTGATGGGCTTTTGCTCCATTTTCGCTTGTAGTTTCATCCAAGTTTTTTTTTACATCTAAAGTGCGGGACATCTTGTATAAAATCTAGCTCAACTAAAAAGTTGTTATTGACTCCTTAAAACATACGACCTAAATATCACTACAACTTCTCTTGAAGTGGGGAATGCAGTTCCGAACGGGTTCTTTCAGTCCCCATTTTTTCAAGGAGCTTGCGAAACTCGAATGAGCACAGTTCGTTCCATACAGTTTCAAGATCGGGTATACAACTTATAGAGGTTATAATTATTTTGTAACGATCCATTCCAGTTCGGAACAGTGGAGTTCGAAGGATGGAATTCCTGAATAGTATTTTGTTTATCCTCAAAATCTCTTCGTTTGTCACATCTACTGCATTTGTTTATCTCTGCAAACACACGTTGTTCATAATATTCCTAGACTCCTGCAACTGTTTGTTGCAACTTCTGAAATCGTCGAAACACAGTTAAGTGCTGCGTCATGAAAAACGGTGATAGTTGTAACATAGATTTATTATTTTTGGAATGATGTGTGATTGCTCGTCTCATTATGAGGTTTGGGTGTCGTTTTATGCTCAGAAATTCTATGAGTTAATTTCATTTTGGCGATTCTTTGGTATTTCTACGGAGCAAAAACCTATCCCAGTCGGTTTTGTTACCAAATTTACTAGAAAGACACTTCCACTTGCCTATATCAGTCAAACCCTTGATAAACCATGTTTCGGCCCACAGCATCTATGCGTGTGAGGTCATCGGGCGGTTAAGCTGGTTAGAAGTGGAGTCCATGTGCGAAAGAACTGATTTTGTACATCAATGCTAAGGACTGACGAACATTGCAGGTTTGGAATCTTTATATTGTTTGGGAAATATTTTTGACATACATTATAAAGGCTTATTATTGAAAACAATAAACCAAAATGATGCCATGCCCTTAATTGTTATTCATAGTTTAAAATGAGAAAATTTTCAAAATTGCGACCCACCCTCTGCCCTTTTATTCGCTGATAGTCAATTTTGGTCGAAACTAAACAAGGCTCCATGAAATCATTACGTTTCACGCAGATTGCTCTAGAAGTTGAGGTATTATTTTGGGACATCTTCCATGTTCACCGAACTTGGACGATCGTAAAAGCATTTATAATCTTCAAATTACTCAAGATCCGTTCTTAGTTGAATTGTTAGTTATGCCAGTTAGTACAAGGAGTTGGTAGAATGGACTAGTTGCTCCTTCCAAGCGCTGGGGCGATAAACCTGCCACACCACAGAGTATTAGCTGCTAAAAAGCTTCAGTTCAGGTTGAGCAGTTTCTTGAAACGGGAAGTTAACTATTCTTATCCTCCACACATTTCTGAACGATCCTGTTAGAACATTCGAGTTGTATTAGTTGCTGTACTAAAACTCGAAGTGTGAAATCTGCGAACGCTTTTCCTAGCGACTTCCGACAGTCCTCTTTTTTCTAGAACTTTTGATCGTCGATCCACACAGTTCTAAAATCGTTTGTAGAACTGAAAGCGGTTTCAATTGCTCAGGAACGATTCATTCAAGTTCTGACTAGTTCTGGAATTTCTCAGACATCCTCTTGAAACTGTGTATATATAAACGTTTATATTTATCGATACAATCCCTCCCTTTACCTCATCTATTTAGCATTTGTTCGTCTCAATAAACCGGCCTGCATTATACAATATTCATAGGTTCCTTATATCGGCAATACGAGAAATCTTGGGAAACATAAGAACTGACTGGGTGCATTGCTCGTGCGATCAATTTCCACTGCTATGACGTCCTCTCCCCCTTGAAGCTCCATAATGGTGCGTTTGGCAACGAGCCCATCTCACGCGTTCTTCGTATGTATTTGTAGAGCCGAGATGAAATGCGCTCGACGGTGTCATTCGCCGGAAAAATGCACTCCTTAACATTTTATATACGACTACGTGCATTGTTAATAGTTGTGATTCGTGGGACATTCAATGTTGAACTACGTAGTGTGTAAAATGAACGGTAGTTTATTTGTGGTCACTTATTTTGCCACATTCGACGGATTTGCTCAAGATGTCATTTCTCTAGTACGAATATAGTCTGCTTTGAAAACCGTTGTGACGTCATAGGTGACGTCATACCTTTCTCGGTCGGTTTCTATTTGCGGGAAAGAGAAGGAAATACAAACCAGTTGATATCATACGGCTCTCTTGCCTTCAGTAATCATCCACTTTCATTCAATTTGAACCCACCATATTGGCCCTTTTTGGAAATATCCTATGAGAAGGCAATCAATCGTCTGTTAATAATCGATTTTGTAATTCGTATTTCATGTGCTCACTCGACGCCGGTCCTAAGGATTATGGCATTCGGGGAAATCGCTAGAAGGAAGAGAGGTATAAAATTGAGCTACCTTATAAAATTACAACCAATGTAGGAAAGAGCGTCGAGTGACGCGGGTGGTGATACCACGAAGCACTCGTGACGGCATACTCAACTGAGTTACTACGTGGCACTTTTACTGCTACACACTCCGCGCCATGACAGGTCCCGATCTTGACATTGTCAGGCACCACTACTCCTTTTAGCTCTAAAATCGCTTTGTGATCACGCACACATCGTCTGAAATGAGACAGATAGGTGTGTTAATATACATACTCGTATAAACACATTTTATCTCTCCCTATAGACATTGTTTGAGCATAAGAAATTGCTCAAATCCAAAATAAAATCAAAAATCTAAAAGATAATATCATTCAGAAGAAGTTTATCTACTATATCCCAGATTATATTGTAAACATACAATCACAGTTTATCTCTCCCTCAAATTAGTATAAAAAATTAGCCAAAAAAGCGAACATTCCATGAGAAAGGATGAATTTTAGACAGCACTTTTCGAGCCTAACCGCTGCTCAAAATCAAAATAAAACAGTTCTAAAAAAAAAAAGGTTCATTAACTGTGACCCAGAGTATTTAAACAGATATGCTTAAAATTATTATAACAAATGTGCCTATTTAAATTTGATAACGATTGATAACGTCTGTACAAAACTGTAAAACTCCAAAATTTGTTTGTAAATTGATTTGCCATAAAGTGTGTAATTAGTAATTTCCTTTTACAAAAAGTGCTCAAATTTAAAAACAGTTAAAAACATAAATTTGATGAAACATTCGCTCATAATTTTATGCTGCATGTCTGGAACTTTTCGGCTCGTGTAAGGTTTAATTGATTGTGAGTAGCTCAATTTTTATCGACATTCAATTATCCAGTTCGGTGAAACAATGATCAATTCAGGGTTGGTCACATTGCAACGCATCACATTTCTCGTTGTTGTCATCGGACTCATGAAAACCCATTTCCATTCGTGTTTCAATCAATTCCAAACACCCAAAAACATCTGAGTGTTGTGAAAGTTCCTGCTATGTAACCTGAACCCACCACCCACTTTCATTACCTCGCCTTTACGACGTAGTCAGGCATATTTATACAGTACCCTGTAATTCCAGTTCAGTCTTATCTGTGCAGCCCCCCAAGATAACGTAGCTCAAACGGAGATGAGGAAAGCTTTTTTTGAAATCCGCCCGTCGGAAATTATATTTCTTTATTGTTCCCTCAAAGACCGACATTTCTCCCGTCGGCATCTCCAGAATTATTTGACGTAGGCAAATGGACTCACCTTCACTCAAACTCATAAATTATCTCAGATATTCCTCAACTCTTTTGAATGGCACTCTGTACGGCCTTCTTTTTCC
The DNA here is from genome assembly GCA_031894815.1 of Creontiades dilutus. NCBI lineage: Eukaryota > Metazoa > Arthropoda > Insecta > Hemiptera > Miridae > Creontiades > Creontiades dilutus. The sequence continues at coordinate 1,046,742 of JAVIWC010000742.1, read as the reverse complement.
GTCGTATTCTGAAAGACTTCCGTGGCTCTTTCAGAAGGTCTGAACTGCGACGAAAGTAATTTGTGTTAGTGCAATCTTATTCACAAAATTCAATGCCTTTGGTGTGTTTTTAGAGGTTAGAATATCTTAATTAAAATTCTAAACGTACACCCCTTTAAAGGTCTTTTCAATCTGTCAGTTGGTACCGGCTGAGGAATGTTGGACGTTCGTCATTTGACTGAAGAATTGGTGTTTCCAATTTTCAAGTAAAGTAGTTTTATCCTGCAATTGTTTGCTAAATCTGTACTATTTTCAATAATGGACCTTTGTAATCGATCAAGAAGATGAAAGTTTAATCACTCAAAAGTTGTGAGTTAATGTTTCAAGATACGTAAATTTCGAAAAACGTATTAGAAAAAAATTTTTTAAAATCCATCCGAGATTTGTTCTTGCCCGCGGGACATTTCAAAAAAACCAAGTAAAATTACCATCTTCGCAGCTTAGAAAATTTGCTGTAAGATTGATTTGTGCGTTTAGCAGTATTTGTGAATGGTAACTTTTTCTTGACGAAAGTTGATAAATCAAAGCATCGTTCAAGACTGATTGACGATAATTTTGTAAATTCTTTACATCATTTGGTTTATTATTCAATAATAAACCATAGTAATCGCTCTTGAAAATACGTCGTACGCACGATTTCTCCCAAACGGCTGGAGCAAAATATCTGAAATTTTCAGGAAAAATCCATGTTGGTCCGACGACGCCCCAATTCTTGAGCCAGCACTCTCACTTAGTTTAAAGTGCCCTTTAAGGGTTGTCGAAGTTTTGTTAAATCCCTAAAAACCTCCAAAAAAGTCGAAGCGACCTAAATTTGGACTCTTTTTGAAGAAGTTTCCATGAGGAATCGAATGAGCCCTTCCCCAGGTTCGTAGCTCAAACCATTCCCGATATACGGCCATGGATTTATGGTGCCAACATTTGCGTTTTTTTGGTTTATTGTTGTTTATTTTCATCGCAGTAACCTAGTGACGTAGTGATGTAGTAATGTGGATACTGGAGTGAACTTCTAAAAGGCTTTGTAGCCGATACACGGGTTGAAGCATTCTGATACGCATGAAACGCTGCAAATTCTTTCACTGGGGTTTATTATTCAATTGGCTTGCGTTCATGATTTGAATTTCTTCTAAGCTTTGGAGTGTGCGTGTTTCACTGGTGATCGAGTGATTATTGAATTTCAGGAGGCAGACAAATATGATCAACTGATCAATCCAAATAGGTATTTTGGTTGAGAAAAGATTTACGTGCTCTGTGCATATCTCCTGAAATTCAATAATCGCTCTACCACCTCGGAAACACGCACACTCCAAAGCTTAGTAGAAATTCAAATCATGAACGCAAGCCAATTGAATAGTAAACCCCAGTGAAAGAATTTGCAGCGTTTGTCAGTGGAATTACTCCAATTGTTGATGATTTAGATTCCCAAATTCAAGTGTCTCTCTGATTTCGGTGTCGCCATTCAAGTTTCGTAGTGTGTGACGATTCCAAGTTTTAGGATTTAATTTTGGTTCTGTATCTATTTTTTAAATTTCATTTTGTTATTTCAATCAATTGCATAATAATAGCATTGTCGTACTATTTCATGTCTCATATGTATCGCTAAAAATTATGAACACTAATGTTTGCTCACTAAAGTTAGACACAACAATATGTCAAATGTTGCTTATTCCAACTCTAAGTGCACGTTACAATAAGTGAAAGCTAAACTGCCCACCCAACTTAGTAACAGTAACTTCATAATGTGATTCATATAAACAAATTTGATTAAGGTTGATTACGTGATTGTTTATAAACATGGCGATGATTAAAAATGGCGATTCGAAACCAATCCGTGAGGCGTTATCTCTTAAAGTTGTTTTGAAATTACTTCCGCGTATATTTGTATCATACTTTGTTGTTTAGTTGTCCGAGTGAGGTCGAACGGAATGAAAAATTGTTGATAAAAAAGAAGTGTCGAACGGATTAATTCAATTCAGCCGTCTCTTGTTTTCATTGTTTTTGTAAACATTCGCGTCCCGTTACCATGATCGTTATTGAATTGTAGGATCCCTCGTAAATTGTTTTTTCGACTGTTCGTTTATTGTTGTTTCTGATGAAGGATTTTATGTCCTGTTTTGTCTGAAATCTCAGTAAATTACTGCAGATTATGGCGAGAGTCAGAACACTTTCTAATGACGCGCTCATCAAAATGAAAACTAAAAGATATAGCATGTGATCACCATATGTAGCATTCGCACTTTCGCAAAATGAGTTAAAATTTTCTCAAAATAAATTCAAAGTTGAGCAAATCTTTAGTGGAAAAAAAATTCAACTTCAACAAAACCTATAATTGTAAGAGCAAATCGTGTTCAGAAAATACAAAACGGTACAGACAAAATCAATATAAATTCAAACAAAAAATCAACACAAAGTACTAGAAAAGTAGCTGAGAGAGCTAGAACACTACTTACTTTTCTTTTATGTAAGTCTAATTCAATTTATGGAAAAACTTTAATTCATTCCGCGGAAAGTTTAAATCAATTTGCGAAAGTTTGAATTCAAAGTGCGAATTCTGTACTTGGATTTATCTATTTCTACCTTCTCCTTACAGAACTGTAGTCTATAGATGGAAGAATTTTAAAAGTCACTTAATTACCTAAGTAGGGAAGACATATTATTGTAAACAACAATCGGAAGAAAATTGATTAAATAATTTAGAACGTTTACCTACTCTTCACTAGTGTGTTTATAAGGTTATCCAGTTACAGTTAACTCGATTTCTAGGCAATGCATTTTAGCTAACGTCATTCTTAACAGCTGTTCTCATTCGGACTCATGTTCATGTGGCTATCTGCGTGGTTTCATTCGATTCTTCGAAATAAAATACAGGGTGATTCCCTCTTAGTAAAGCTGCCAACCCCACTGTTCTATCTCAACCCGTTCCGGAGATATGATTCTTCAAAGATTTTTTCGAGGAAACCACGTTTTGTTCCATAAAAGCTGTGTTATATGCACTTTTCTGCAATGTGTTTCAATTTTTTAGTATATTTTCGGATCCAGCATTAAATTTCCAATAAGATGGTAGTACAGGTTACCATAAAATTCACTAACTTTGCATCAAATGAACAGCTCAAACTTAAACTCATGTAGGAAAGTTATATTTTCTTATTTTTCATTATCGCTCATCAATTTACTAAAAGACCACCCACAAAACTGCAAATTCCATAAAAAGTAGCGCATGATATCAGCTTTCGAATGATATAGTCAGATTTATGATTCTGGTCCGATTTCGTAGAGAAATACACATTTTAAATCCGAAAAACAGGGTATATTATTTTGGTATGAAAATCAGGTACCTACTTAGTAGATAAATTATAGGTACATTATGATATTCAGATTATTAAAATCTGTATTTTATACAAAACAAACTCTTCTGCGGAAGAGAAAAGAAAATTATTGTTCAGAGAAAATAAAGAAAATCTGTCAATCAAGTGCTTAAGGAATCCGTTATTTTATTAGATTTTCAAAATGTCCTCTATTATTTCGAATGCAGCTTCTTGCCTGCATTTGGTTCCAAGGCTTGTACTGGTGTGAAATGGTATGGGTAAAAATGTTCCTGGTGCAAAATTTTGAGAATTTTGGAAGATACCCATTTGACGGACCAACTCTCTGGATGCAATACTGGGATCTTCATTTACCCTATCAATAACATACTCTTCTACTCCAACACCATGAGGAACCTGTCCCAACTCTGTCGAAACTTATGAAATCTCCTGTTTCACTTAAACGCTGATGAGTTCGGGAAAACACTGCCCATGAGGGAAGACGCCTATCTGGATACATAATTTGGTATTCACGCTGCTAAGCTTGCGCATTTCCATCGAAAAACCCATACAAAAAGTGAACGTCAGCGTACTCAACGTTTGTAAATGTACCCATATCCAAAAAGGTGTATCGACAAACTGAATATTAAACCCGTCCCTTTGTAAAAAAAAAGAACTTATAATCTACAAGCGGCAATGTTCGAAGTACTCCGAAGGTCGAAGTCACTGTTATTGTTATACCTAAACAGACGTTTATTTTCTATCAACAATACTTTTCTTTTCTCTTCCGCAACACTACGAGGAAATCACCCTGTATATTTGCAACGAATACAAAAGTGAGAAAATCCAAATTCGGAAATTGGTTGAAAGCCTGTGGCGGTTCCCACTTCCAGCGATAATGCGTTTACCATGTGACTTATTGCATTGTTGAATGCTCTTGAAAACCGCGTTTCCTCAAAAAATTACAGTAGGAATTCATGGTCAACGTTATTTGTGCCTTTATGTAAATGGAGAATCGGGCCATCTAATATTTTCTTTATATGTTAACCTGTTTTTCTAGTATTCTACTATTGAGACTACCAATTTTCCATGAAATATATTGCATTTTAGTTCACTTTCGATTTCCATTGTTTCAGTTGGTACTACGGAAGAATAACAAGGGCGGATGCGGAAAAATTATTAATGAATAAACACGAAGGGGCCTTTCTCATCAGAGTCAGCGAAAGCTCTCCTGGAGATTTCTCCCTCTCCGTAAAGTAAGTGGTATTCAGTTTCTGTAGCATAATTTTAATATGTATAATTACGATACCATTGCCTAGATTGCTGGAACTATAGTTACAGTACATCGGTGCGGAAGATACCCATTATAGTCGTACTGATAAAGTTATTAGCGTAGTCGTGTGGTGCCCGTCAGCGAGCTGAAGTCTCATATCATGTTTGCGAGTGAGAATGTTATCGAAGGAATATCTTCAAAATAGTAAACCACTCTAACGTTTCATCCTTGCTTCCTCGGATACTACAGTGATTATAGTGATTATATTAAATACATTTCAGATCGTTTTTAAATAAAGGCACATTTCAACACACCCAGAATGAAATCATTCCAACAAGTTCTGTCCTCAACAAACATGAAGATTGTTGACTTATAACGGGCTGTAAAAGGGATATACAGTAGGGATGGGGCTTCGGTATTACGATGTTTTGCCATCGATGCCACTAATTCGATAATATCGATATATCGATGTTTTGGCTTCGGTAACATCGGTTTGGTTTACTTTTCACTCACCGAGAAAATTCCTTCTAGTGTGCTTGCTATAAATTGGAATTCAAAAAATTTTAGACCCATTTTAAACCTGAAAATGAAATTTTTCAAGCCACACGAGCACAGTCTGGTCTGGGACCCATCTCAATCGATTCATAAAAATCTTGTATTTTTTACACCGCAGGACGGAATACAAAATTCTCATGAATTCCCGAAAAACTTGCCCCAAACCTTACCTTTCCTACTGTACACTCGGATTTATTGCTTCCGAGTCTACTAAAGTAGCGGAAGCATTGTTTTCACTTTCGGAATGTAAAAATTTTTTTGTCTCCAAAATCAAAAATTCCACTCGCATTTTGCGTTTTAGACCTTCCTGAATAATTTTGGTTCCGTGTCTGTCTGTCTGTCTGTCAGCAAATCCTTGTTGTCAGCAACATCCTTGTTACAGGGCAAAACCCCTATGAGTTTCGACCACCGTTATTGTCTGCGATGCGCTAACGTGAAATTTGTTATGCGCATAACTCCGGTTCTTGATTTTCGATGAAATTTTCAGGGATTGTTCGGTTTGATGTAGATGGTCCCCTATAGTTTCATGACCCCCGGATCAATAGTAGCCTCTGCGCATGCGCAAACGTGAAATCCTTGTTACAAGCATAACTCCGGGAGTTCTTGACTAATTTCGATGAAATTTTCAGGGATTGTTCGGTTTGATGTGCAGATGGTCCCCTATAAGTTTCATGACCCCCGGATCAATAGTAGTATCTGCGCATGCGCAAACAAAATCCTTGTTACGCGCATAACTTCGGGAGTTCTTGACCAATTTCGATGAAATTTTCAAGCGGTTTGATAGATGGTCCCCTATAAGTTTCATGACCCCCGGACCAATAGTAGCCTCTGCGCATGCGCAAACGTGAAATCTTTGCCACAAGCATAACTCCGGGAGTTCTTGACCAATTTCGATGACATTTTCAGGGATTGTTCGGTTTGATGTGTAGATGGTCCCCTAAGAGTTTCATGACCCCCGGATTAATAGTAGCCTCTGCGCATGCTCAAACGTGAAATCCTTGCCACAAGCATAACTTCGGGAGTTCTTGACTGATTTCGATGAAATTTTCAGGGATTGTTTGGACTTATTAGGTATATTTTATAGTTTGTTCAATAGTTGAACATGCCTACCTTTATTTTCTCAAGTTATGCTCCTGCATAACAATAAATTTACCCTAATTCAATATTTACTTCTCCTAAATGAACGAAGTTCTTTAGTCAATAATAATTTTCAATGATCTATACAGTCATGTTATGGATACGAGGAAGCTATGTGCCACACCCACTTGGCAGAGGTTTTTTCAAAAGTTTTAATGAGATGAGAAAATCAAGTTGAAATGCTAGAGCACGACTTTTTTCAAGAAAAAAAAATATCTTTCATGACTTGAGAAGTTAAGAGTTGTTATTAATATTAATATTTTATGCTGAATCAAACGGTGGCACTACCAAGCCTCTACGACTAAGCGAAAATCAAGTTTTCAAACGGTCGATGTAGAAACTAAAGACACATACAAGTTAAATTGTGAAGATTATGAAACATATCAAAAGACGGTGAAGAGGAGAGTAAAGAAAGGTCAAAACCAAACGTTAAATTTCCTTATAACATCAAGTTCTCGAAATGGCCCCTCTAACTGTTCAATGCACCTTCTTCTTTGAACCGATGTAATATGATCTCTGTCACGTTCATGTGGTGGACAACTGTAAAACAGCGAGTGAAATTCGCACGTCTGTGGCACAAAACAATAACAAACAACAGTTGCACGTGTCTTTAGTCACTAGTTCGACTGTTTGAACACTCGAATGTCGCTCAATCGTAAAAGCTTGGGTTGTCATCATTCGATTCAGCATACCAAGCTAATACTAATAGCAACCCTTAACATCTCAAATCATGACAAATTATTTTGTCGTTAAAACCCTCGATTCTCCCTCCAAATTCCACGTTTTAAGCATTTAAAATTGATTTTCTCCTCTTAACTAAAATTTTGAGAATAAAATCGAGCATATTCTACAATAGATGAGGTTTTTCCTGTAATGAGAGCGAGAATTTGATGACATTATGTATGCCGTCCTGCGGTTTAAAAAATACAGATTCTCGAAAATTGTTTTACTTTAAAGTGAATTTTTTATTAATAAATCTGCATATTTTCACAATTTGGGTATCCTATTTAAAAGGAAATTTAAAGCTCTTTCCAACGGTATAACCAGATTTGAGGTAAATTAGTTTCGTAAGGGAGTTATGGCCGTTTTAGTGAATGACGATCGAAAACGGGAGCTCTTAAAATTGAAATAACTTTCAAACGAGGCCTCTAGAAGAGGTTGTACGAGGTCCTTATACACTGCTCGACAAAATTAAGGGATCACCTGAGAAAAATCGTGCTCGCTGGAATTGGGCGTCAAAAAGTATAGAGATCATTATTTCTCCACCGAATTGGATCTGTCGAAAAGTAGAGTAGTCAAGATAAAAAACCAGCTGAAGAACGAGGCAATCGGACATTCCTAAAGAAAATGACGAAAGAACGCTTTTTGTTTAAAAAAAGTGAAAACGTCGTTTTAAAAAAAATGAGCTGTGGAGTGATCTCTTGACCAAAAATCAAAAAAGTATAGCTCATTGGAAAGCTCCATCTGTCCTCTTTAATATGCAAAAAAGAAATTTAAAATCGGTCGGATGGTTTGGAAATTAGAGTCAAAAATGTATCGAAAAACGTGGTTTCAAAATGCCACAAGGCGGGACAAAATTAAGGGATCATTGGAAAAAAACACACGAAGTCCATCGTAAAAGTTTTAATGAAATCAATAAGAAATGAAAACATCACATCAATCGTAAAAAAAAGTTCACCTGATGGCAGAATGAAAATAAAGAAATCTTTGGGAAAAACTGAAAGGGAAACTGCGTCAGTAAGTTCAGACCATCGCTAAGATCAAGGTGTAAAACAATAAAACCGAATATGAATACTCTCTTCTCCTTATTTTTCCATAATTTAAAATTTCAATCTTTTTTCTTCCGAAAATTAATTTTTTTCAGTAAAATTGTGGAGAAACTTTTTTCGAAGGACTTCGTGTGTTTTTTTCCAATGATCGCTTAATTTTGTCCCGCCTTGTGGCATTTTGAAACCACGTTTTTCGATACATTTTTGACTAATTTCCAAACCGTCTGACCGATTTTAAATTTCTTTTTTGCATATTAAAGAGGACAATGGATTTCCTTCATACTGGGATTTTTATTCAAGAGATTGGCTCATTTTTTTTGAAACAACGTTTTCACTCTTTTTAAACAAAAAGCGTTTTTCGAAGCTTTGGAATGTCCGATCGCCTGTTCTTCAGCAGGTGATCTTGACTATTATTTTCGACAGATCAAATTCGGTGGAGAAATAATGATCTCTATTTTTTGACGCCCAATTCCAAAGCACGATTTTTCTCAGGTGATCCCTTAATTTTGTCGAGCAGTGTAGTTGGAAAACAGCTGTAAAATCGATCTCAAGGAGGTTAGCAACCAAAAGTGTGAACACCCTGTACACCGGGCCCTGCATATTAGGGATGGGACATCGAGACAAAACATCGATATTGACATCGATGTCGATGTTTGAGTGTTGGCATCGATATGTCGTCCAATATCGGGTGAAAACATCAATATTTCCGATATCGGTGTCCTTATCAGTTAACAGCATCCTTATCACACGGTTTTTATGAGGAATATTGATGCAAAATCAACAGTTTTATTTTGTGACAAATGATATCTCATTTTAAAGGTATTTCAACGGTGAAGAAGATGGTAAAAAGTTTCAGTCATGTAGCATGACGAAATGAGCAAATTTTCTAACTAGTTTTGCATGAGGAAAAATCACGCAAAAAAACAATTTTATATTCTGACTTGTGATAAGTACCTCTTTTTAATTTGGAAATTGTTGAAAGCTGAAGAATCTCATAATTTGTTTTCCAATTTTGCCCATCTACCTTTGTTTTATTATCTTCAAACTGCTCTAGTTAGAACGGATTGAGATATCTCCAATCCGATTTCACCATCGTCTTTAGCGTGACAAAACCTATATAAACAAGAGTCACCTACTTCGGGGTTTTTCGGGCGATTTTCACCCATTCGAAATGCCTCAAATCTCCCCTTCGAGAGAGGCGATTGTGCCCATCTTCAAACTTAGCCTTTTGAAAGCTTAGATAGATTTTGCTTCCGAGTATACTAAAGTAGCGGAAGCATTGTTTTCACTTTCGGAATGAAAAACATTTTTTGTCTCCAAAATCAAAAATTCCACTCGCATTTTGCGTTTTAGACCTTTCTGAACAATTTTGGTTCCGTGTCTGTCTGTGTGTCTGTCTGTCTATCAGCAAATCCTTGTTACGGGCAAAACTACACAAAGTTATAGTCCGATTTTGATGAAATTTTCAGGGATTGTGCGGGTTGGGGTGTTGATGGTCCCCTATAGGTTTCATGACCCCCGAATCAATAGTAGCCTCTGCGCATGCGCAAACGTGAAATCCTTGTTACAAGCATAACTCTGAGAGTTCTCGACCAATTTCGATGAAATTTTCAGGGATTGTTCAGTTTGATGTGTAGATGGTCCCCTATGAGTTTCATGGCCCCCGGATTAATGGTAGCCTCTGCGCATGCGCAAACGTGAAATCCTTGTTACGCGTATAACTCCGGGAGTTCTGGACCGATTTCGATGAAATTTTCAGGTATTGTTCGGATTTGGTATATTTTATAGTTTGTTCAATAGTTGAACATGCATACCTTTATTTTCTCAAGATATGATCCTACATAACAATACCTTTACCCTAATTCAATATTTACTTCGCCTAATTGAACGAAGTTCTTCAGTCAATATTAATTTTCAATGATCTATACAGTCATGTTTTGGATACGAGGAAGCTATGTGCCACACCCACTTGGCAGACGTTTTTTGTGCTAATTTGAGCTTTCTCCCTCAATTCTATCGAGAGTTATCGTCTGGAATGAGTTTTGGTGCCTTTTGACAGTGGATTTAGAATGCTTTGAGACAGATTTTGGTGCAAACATTTTTTGAAAATATTTTCGACCGAGAACAATAGTTTTTTTTCTTCTAAAATTCGCTAATACTACACTATCACTACTGGGGGAGGGGGTTGGTGGCTAAAAGCCCTTGTGGAACAGTTTGTAGCATTCCTCTTTCATATTTTATTACTAGGGTTCTTTATTGAAAACGATAAATCGGAATGGCTGTGGTACCGACATATTACAAGAGATTCGTAGTGACATAATTTATGTTCTTATGGTAGAAACGTAGCTCTATGAGACGCAGACTTTTTGAACAATTCGACAGGCCTAAAAATCCTATGAAGAGCGAGAAATTACTAAAATTCTCTCATTTAGTCATGCTATCAGACGGAACTTCCGGTTTTTCAGACAAACACAAACCTTTTTTTGGTCTTCACTGACAGCGTGTATAATATGAAATTCGAAGTAGGCTTGCAGTGAAATGGAGTAGGTCAAGCTGAGGCTGACACGTGCTGTTTACCATAACAATGGCACCTATGTGCTCAGACTGGACAATAAAAAATCGGATGAAGAAAACTGGACCCCATTTTCAACGTTCCAAACAGTATTTCATATTTCGACTTTACTTGTTTTGGGTTTCAGGTGTTCGGACGGCGTACAACATTTCAAGGTTCTCAGAGATGCTCAAGGGAAATTCTTCCTTTGGGTAGTCAAATTCAACAGTTTAAATGAATTAGTCGAATACCACAGGACAGCGTCCGTCTCCCGCTCGCAAGACGTCAAACTGAGAGATATGGTGCCGGAAGAGGTAAATATCTGTCATAATGTTTTGAAGTAATGGCAAACTAACTATATGCAATCCGTTTTGGGATACCTATAATACTTTGTGGGCATTTACGTGCCCAGGTGATGTAGGGGAGAATTATCTTTTTTGCTCCAGAGGGGCACCCATAGAAAAAGGTTCCCTACGCTTAAAATGATAGAAAAGTTGGGTTTTTGGAAAAATGTATAATTTATTAGGATTTCTCGACAAATTTACTGTTTCTCTACCAAGTCTCCTTGACGATCGATGTACTTTTGAAAACGGGGCAAAAGTTTCTTTAAGCATAAGCACACGATTTTCATTCCCCCAAGGAAAGTTGAAAAGATCCACTCACGAATTCATAAATTAAAGAGAGCTCTTCTTCAAACGTCCATCGAGTGTATCTGTATTTTGCACTCCAGTTTTGTTCGTAGGAATTGAACGCAAAGAGTATTGTATGTAGCAGAAGTTTTCGAGAAGGGATGATTCACACCGACAGAAAGTATCAACAGTATTTATGAGCAAACCGATAATCGTTTGATGGCTGTATCCGTTTAGGCCAAACGCTTCGTAATAGGTATACCCAATATACACTCTACGGAAAACATCGAAATCGTCCTGATTCCTTAAACCACCGCTTGAAGCGCTGGATAATTATTTCCTCCCAATATGCTCTGGGTATTCTAAAGGCCGCATCGTATTCACCTCGCTAGTTTTATCACAGATTCTGATCTATTTGTCCAACTCATCTATAGAATTCTAGAAGGATTGATTTAGCATATTTGTTGGTCCATCATTTTCAATTACACTCCTTCGTACGTACAGCAACACATTTTTTCAACCCCACATCCCCCGTAAGCTTTGTCATTCTACGTTTCAAGGTAGATTCTAACTCCGCAATGTCCATACACCTCAGCGTTCGGACCTTAAAAGGCCTTGGAATTTATGTAAAAAAATCCGACCTTTTGCGCACCCCCTCCACTTGGGGGGCTAGTTGGTCTTAACCTCCAGCAAGTCAGATCTGATAAGTACATGATATGTCCCAAAAACGTGGGTTTTTTCATTGACATAGGCAAGTGGGGTGTCATTTTATAGTAATTTTGGACGGAAAATCAGATCCATAGAAATCCACTCATAGCAAACAATCGCATTTCGGAACCTGAAGTTTACTTTCGTGGAAATGTAGACAACGTCCCATCGTACTCCGTTTTTATTTGAAATGGGTTTCCACAACTTCGCCGCGAGTGACTTAGTCCGAGTTTATTGTTGAGTCCAATGCACTAACCAATCATTATTTTTTTTAAACGGTTTATTCATAATTTGGTGGGCTAGCCAATTCGGTGAATTTCGGCCATGCTTTTGTTTCTCTCCCCAAAGTGTTTTGAATGTGTAAAATCGATGAGACAACTGTGAATGAATATTATCGAATGTACGGATTCTGTCTGGGTAGATACATGCTAACACAACCACCGAGCATATCTTCGGTAAATAACTTGTATGGGGATTCAGGGGCCTCTCTGTCGTGGTTCGCGGCGTCCGCGAACGTGACTGAACGCTCGTGGGTGATTATCGCCTTCTAGTCTTATTGGTCGCTCGGAGGATCGTTCATTCTCGTCCTTGGTCGTTTTAAATTCTCGCGAACCCCATCAACACTGATCAACAGGCCGGGGGCCTCCGCTAATGGACTTATTCGGTATTTGCCGATACACCATGTCCCCTCTGTTATGTAATAATTACTTACAATGGCGTTCTCACTTGAACTAAATAACATTCTTCATTCCTCAAGTGATCGTTTGTAGGAGAATATGGGGATTTTCGGTTCCCCTGCCAATTGAAAGCTGTGAGATAGCTTGAAGGAGAAATACTCCGATTTCCCAATTCTTACGTCGTTCCTGTTAGTACAATACAGATCCAATTTACGACAAATTGGTTGTGGTTTTATGCGATACCTGAACATGCTCTATACATCAATACCCTGATCAATACTGAAATATTACAAAAACGAAAGTGTAACTCTTTTGATTGATTTAATTAGTTACTACTACTAAGAATTGAATGAGATCACCCGGATTGATGAACGTGCATCTGTTCGTTCACCAAAAGCGTGTATTTTATGGACTACTCTTGGGAAACTCGTGCTTCGCTGGAAAATTCCAGTCCTATGCTTTTCCATTTTCCCCAATTTTCCGCCGCTGATAAACTGCCTGTTGGCCACCATAATAACAAAAGTTCGGATCCAAACAAATTGGTGGCGAAGGACGTTTAGGAGGTTCTGACCTAGCTTATGTTTTTCAACGTAACTCACTGAACATTTTACGACCTCTCCCGTAAAAATCGGTCTGGCAGTTTATCCTTTTATTGGGAACATAGATTGATATATACACGGATAGATAGTAACAAACTTCGAGTTTTATATAAAACGATAAAAACATGAAGATCTTGAAAACGTCCGAAATGGAATAGTATTTTTCTGTGCTGACTTTAATCATTGATATGTGTTGTTTGTGTTCCGATGTATCTGAAATGGTTTTGGGTCATGAAGAGTTTTTCGGTGTTTGGGTCATTACCTCTTGAAAACCACACTTGACTCGTATTCAAGGCCCGCAGGTAACGGGACCATACTGGCCAGTGTTGGTTACCTCATTGTCCGTTTATCCTGTTCCTATGTAAAAATATTTAAAGCCTTTAATAGACTCCAAATTCCCCAAGCTGCTTTGTGCCGTTGGTTTTTCCCAAGCCACCCTTTTTCTGGCAAATGGTCAGTCACCCGTAGTCTCCCCCCTAGCACCCTGGGGTTTCCTGGGGTAGTTGTAACCCCGTCCCTGATTGGTTTCTACTATCCCCCTCTCTCTGCTCCCCACAATTCCCCACTCTAAATTTTCTCCTTCCCCTCCAAATAGAATTTTCCCGTTTTTGGTTAACAGAGTCTGGAGTCAGTTCTCTTCTTCGTTTTAGCCCGCTCTTACACTCTTGTTAATTTGACTGACTTCATATCATAGTTATCGAAGTGACTTCATTTTCCTAACTAAGTAGTGGTAAAGCAGCATATTTTGTGATATTGTTGGCTACCAGCGAAACCTCAACTTTGGCAGAAGCGCCCTAAGTTTTTATTCAACAACACCTTTATTTATTTGATTGGTTTCAGGAGATATGCATAGAGCACATAAATCGGTTCTCAACCAAAATACCTATTTGGATTTATCAGTTGATCATGTGTGCCTCCTGAAATTCAATAATCGCTCCATCACCTGTGAAACACGCACACTCCAAATTATGAATGCAAGTCAATTGAATGAAATTGAATAATAAACCCCAGTGAAAGAATTTGCAGCGTTTTTACTTGAATTTGTATGGTGCACTCGATACCCTCTCCCCAAAATAGTGGCAGTAGATAGAATTGAACGAAGGCCAACTTCAGTTGGTGTGATCTGTTTTCCTACTCATCACATGAATCGGTCCAGCCTTGAAAACCCAAACATCATTCAACACATATGTGTGACATACGTGCTCTCTTAGCTGCTTTGAAATCTTGCAATCCTTCCTCCTATGGAAAACCTCGAGCAATCAAATTGGAGCAATTTTTGAACGAGCGTCTGTCATGACGTAGAAGTCAGTTCGGAGTTTTTGACGTTCGGTGACTTCGTTCTAACCGTTCCGTTATAACAGGACAGCATTTCGAGCAGATAAATGTGACAGTGCGTCACCCTGCGAACTATTACATAGTTGGAAGTTTCTTTTCATTAATCTGAATCAGTGATTGGCGATACCTGCTCCTCATTCGAACATTCAAGGAAGGCTTTTCCTGATCTGTGCACAAATATTAAGTGAGGAGCTTACTTTCAAAAAGGCACATATCCAAATCTGGGAGAAACAGTTTTTTTTTTTTCTCAATTTTCTATCTCTGCATATGAGTTGAATCAGATCCCCCTATAATTTCCGAACAAAACAGAACACATCCACGTCAATTCCGGGGCTAAAGTTATGTGTTTGCATCAAAAGGTAACAAATCCGTCCCCCACATTTTTTTCAGTGCTTTGCAATCGAAATGGCACATATCCTCCGAATTTCGTCAGGCGATAAGTCGTGGGTTTTCAAAAAGGCACTTTCGCGCTTTCGTCTTGACGTTGATATTTACACGAGACTCGATAGATGGCAGGCATGACAAATGGAAATATGGAGTTAGGTAAAGTTTTCAATAAAACCTACAGAATGGAGAATGAATTCTTTTTCTTTCAAAAAGGCACAAATCCATGAGTTTTGATCAAAAGGGCACATTTCCAATGTGAAAATGGATATACAGCCTAGTGTTTTGGAGAAAATTGATTCATATTCTGAGGCATCTTTATCTGTGCCTCCTCACACATTACACCGATGAGAAACTGCAGAAAAACATCTCCACTAATCTGCAAATCGTTTTTTTTTTTTTTTTTTTTTCCACTTCCTGAACATTTTGTCGGAATGGATATGTGCCTGTTTGAAAGTAAGCTCCTCAAGTGAGCTTTTAAATGCTCGAGAGCGCAAGACGTTATTGCGATGTGATTTTCATCTTAAATTCGTCTTATAGGTCTGAATTCGGAAATGTGTCTAATGTTCTCATTTACTCATTTAGTCGAAAGTGTAGAGCCTTGGAAATTAGGTCACCTGATTAATTCCATGAGGGTAGGGGTATACGATATTAACTGGCATCCTATGTAGCGCAGTAGTGCTTTCTTGGCAAGAGCGAACCACCCACCGTTCATAGAGCCTCTTTATAATTGCAATATGAAAAGTGCTTTCGAGGCAAAGTGTGGTACCTTGGGGGAAACTTGATGGGAGGTTCTAACAGACAATAACCATGTGAAAGAGCGAGGGAAACCACCAGCCGTGCGCTAAGTGCTACAGGTAAAAGGGCCATTTTAAAGGTTAATGAACGTAATGAGTGCAGACATTATGCTGTTGCTACTCGTTCGATATCTACTCACTCGAGTGTCAGCCTTCTCCTACGCCAAATGATACGTTCACTGTCCTCTCCAATAAATTCCACGAGTAATCTGTGAAGCTAATAGATGGGACAATGGGGTCAATTCGGTTCTATACCCGCTGCCTAGTTTTTCTTCATCAACTTGTCGCAAATGTCTTGCTCGCCAGCCCCAGACAATTAGAGACTCTTGCGATTCTTCTAAACACTTCGTTGCCCCTCTATAGATGAACTGATCAAATCTTCATTACAGGAAAGTTCTTCCAAGCGTAATTATTCACAAACTATGAAATCATTTAAAAAAATAATCAAACGAATCTTTCCAAAATTATTTAGGTACAAATTGGAAACCGAGAATACTCGCTCTATCACCTGTGAAACAAGCACACTCCAAAGCTTAGTAGAAATTCAAATCATGAATCATTTAATAATAAACCCCAGTGAAAGAATTTGCAGCATTTCATGCGTATCAGAATGCTTCAACCCGTGTATCGGAGTTTTAGGAGTTCACTCCAGTATCCACATTACTACATCACTAGGTTACTGCGATGAAAACATAAACAACAATAAACCAAAAAAACGCAAATGTTGGCACCATAAATCGGGAATGGTTTAAGCTACGAACCTGGGGAAGGGCTCATTCGATTCGTCATGGAAAATTCTTCAAAAAGAGTCCAAATTTAGGCCGCTTCGACTTTTTTTGAAAATTTGAAATTGAAATCGAATTTGGTGAAATTGAATTATTTGAAATTTCAGATATTTTGCTCCACCCGTTTGGGAGAAATCGGACGTACGGCGGACGGACGGACATTTTTTTTATTGCAGATTCGCATTCTACACCCTTTAAAACGGAAACCATGAAATTTTCAGGGGGTTAGAATTTTTTTTTTTTTTTTTTTCCAAGAGCGATTACAATGGTTTATTATTGAATAATAAACCAAGAGAAAATTGATAGTCCTAAGTGAACCAGCGTTTAAAAACAATGAAATTTGATGTGCCATACTTGGGCTCTGCAGTGGACAACATTCTCGCGCAGTTTAGGGTGCGCGTTTTCGCGTGCTCGTAGCGTTTACGCGTTTTACGCGTTGTAGAAAAATCGATCAAGGTGTGAAATGTTCATGAAATCTTGGGTAGAATCCGGATCTACGATAAAAAACTGGGGCTTCCAATCAGAAAAAAACAACGTTTGAACGCTCGACGCCTGAAAATGTAAAATTTGAATTCCCCATGGAAAACGCTACAAATTATTTCACTGGGGTTTATTATTCAATTGGCTTGCGTTCATGATTTGAACTTCAATGGCACTAAATCGGGCCATACATTGGGAATGGTTTGACCTACGGTCCTGGGGAGGGGCTCATTCGATTCCTCGTGGACAGTTCTTCAAAAAGAGTTTAAATTTAGGCCACCTCGACCTTTTTGACGTTTTTAGGGATTTTACAAAACTTCGACAACCCTTAAAGGGCACTTTAAATTAAGTGAGAGCTGGCTCAAGAATTGGGGCGTCGTCGGACCAACATGGATTTTTCCTGAAAATGTCAGCTTTTTTGCTCCAGCCGTTTGGGAGAAATCGTGCGTACGGTGTACGGCGGACGGACGGAACATTTTTATTGCAGATTTGGATTCTACACCCTTCGAAACGTAAACCATGAAATTTTCAGGGGGGTTTAGAATTTTTTTTTTTTCCAGAGCGATTACAATGGTTTATTATTGAATAATAAACCAAAAACGCAAATGTTGGAACCATAAATCCCGGCCGTATATCGGGAATGGTGTGAGCCACGAACCTGGGGAAGGGCTCATTCGATTCTTCATGGAAAGTTCCTCAAAAAGAGTCCAAATTTAGGCCGCTTCGACTTTTTTTTTTTTTTTTTTTTTTTTTTGAGGTTTTTAGAGATTTTACAAAACTTTGACAACCCTTAAAGGCCTAAGGCCTAAGAGTGCTGGCTAAAGAATTGGGAATGCTATGGTATATGACGTGTACTGATATATAGCCGAAATAATGAACGATACAACTCATACAAATACACGTTAAGCGGCGCCGTGCATGCCTTCTTGGGGTCCCACTACTAGCCGGTTCAAGTCGACTCCCAGCCGCAGTACCCGCCGAGATGAGGCGCGATGAGTCACGCTTTTACCGCGAACGCGATCTCCGTTCTCGGGAGCTGGGGGCCAGTCGGCAATTCCGATCCATTCAACCCGACTCTCTCACATGACTCATGAGGAAGCAAGTTGAAATTCACCTGATTCCCCTGTCAACCCATTTCGGATGAGAATCTGAGACACTAATGTTCTCTGGAAATGACTTAATTTCGCGAAATTAATTAATCTCTTGATGTCTTGATAGTTGAATCACCTCCTATATTTTTTTATTGGATGATATCTTACCTAATTTTCCAGTCTGCTTCATCATTATCCACCTAAGTTTAATGGTTTATATAGGTACATAGATGATTATCAATTACTGATACAGACTCAAATACCTAGATCATGTTATCATACACGATATTGGAATTGTGTAACCAAGGTATCGTTATGTAATCGGTACACCGCCTGTTAAAAAAAATCATATTTTTATACAAAATAATTGTATTTCTGTATCAGATACCCTCTCCCCTCCCACCAAATTAATTATATTAAATGAAACACATACGCTTTATTAGTTCATCTATAGACATTGACCTCTAACATAACATCATTCCCGGAAAATATAGGTAATCCATGATAGGAACACTCCCATATTATTTGCCCTTTTAGCCCTCATAGACTATGTAAGATAGGTTAAAAAAAAAAAATAATAAAAAAAAATAAAAAAAACCATAGAATTTTTGAACAAATCTGATGTGGAAAATTAGTATAGATATTCAAGACAACAAGCGTGGGTGCCGGTTGTCAGTCTTTCCAGTTGTTGTATTTTTTCCAATACTGAACATTTTTATCTAGATAGACAGAAGAAATGTATATATACATATTCTAATTCGAAAAACGCTGCAAATTCTTCCACTGGGGTTTATTATTCAATTGGCTTGCGTTCATGATTTGAATTTCTACTAAGCTTTGGAGTGTGCGTGTTTCACAGGTGATAGAGTGATCATTGAATTTCAGGAGGTACACGAACATGATCAACTGAAATAGATTTTGAACAATCCAAATAGGTATTTTGGTTGAGAACAGATTTACGTGCTCTATGCATATCTCCTGAAATTTAATAATCGCTCTATGACCTGTGAATCAGGGACACTCCAAAGCTTAATAGAAATTCAAATCATGAACGGAAGCCAATAAACCCCAGTGAAAGAATTTGCAGCGGTTTTTTCATCGACATTCACTACTATGACCCTGTGTTTCCTTCATTACTTCTCTGATATTTCAATAGTTACCTAACAGAATTGCAGTGTTCGACCCCAGTAGAAATCGTTGATCTTTTGTGCCATAGGTCAACTGCTCTTCTTCTACAAATTATCACATTCGTCTTACCCCGTTGGTCAAAATTAATCCACACTATCTCTTATCGTTTTCAATGATAAATATTTATTTCTGAACTCTCAATCGGCTTCTGAAAAAAGATCAGTTTCTGTTTTGTTCTTGTAGGTGAGTAAATATTTTGAATTTGATTCGCCTTGATGCTGCTGCCATTTTCCTATTAATTGAAAGGAAACGTGAATGTTGTGTCTGTCTGAATGAATGTCAATGATTGTCATGGTACTCGTAGATTAAAACATGTTTGAAATGTTTGGAATTCAAATTCGGGGGAAATTGCAGAACCACCAATATAAAATAGGTATAATTATTTGATATTTACAAATTTTTACACAAAGGTTCATCATTTATGTATGAGATCCTAGCAGATAGGTGGATTGCAGATAATTACATTAAACTGAATGTGGGACTACAAACACATCCCCGGTGAACGGTTGACTGTTTTTATCCAAGTTTCGTACTCTTTGATTCAGCAGTTTCGTTATGAATGGGGGGATGTTTTTGAATATTCGATTTCCTAAAATCTACATATCTTGAAATGTAAACTAACACTTGAGGGTGGATAGAACTTATTTTCTTCTTGGTCGATTACAAAGGTTTACTGCGGGAAATAATATAACGAAAATAAGAGAAGGAGTCGGTCCTGCTGCCAATCAGCTTTCGAATGCTGCACCTGGGATGACGTCTCATCTAGCTATCAAAATCAGCAAAAACAGTCATCACAAAATATTCAAAACGACCACATTGTTCCTTGCATTTATAAAATGCGGAGCAATGTACTGTACGCGCAGAAAATGTCCTTCGGCTTGTTCTCCTCGACGAGTTACTATTCTGAATTGAAGCTTGGGAGATAGCGTTATGGATTGTGTTCTTCTAGTCTCTACCGTGCACAGAAGGCTGTTGTCAGCTACTCCTCTTGCTCAATCCTGGCGTTAAAGATGGCCCGTCAGATTTTATCAAAATGGGGGGCGAATTCGTGCAGCAACCCAAGAGGTTCTCATTTAACTCAAGGAACTAATTTCTCTGAATCTGAAACAACACACTAAAGAACGATTTAAAATATTTCAACATTTATATGTAGCACTGATTAACTCAATGCGTTAGGGTTGATTGATCTTGGCATCGAGGTTACTGAGCACAGGATCGATAGATCAGTTTTGAAGAAAAGCTTTTTCTTCTTTTTTCATTCGATTTTTGAAATCTACATATCCTGAAACGTACATTTACAAATTTTGAGGGGTTAAATTTCTCTTCTTGATCAATTACAAAAATTCATTATATAAAAATAAAAGTGTTAGATCACAAACTAAGTAACTCACGACGAAGTTGTGGAAACCCATTTCAATAAAAACGGAGTAAGATAGAACGTTGTTTATATTCCCACGAAATAATTAGTTACGCAATTGAATCGATTTCGACGGTTAGATCATCATCAGTCGCAAACATGAACCATTTCATGTTTATGTAAACATGTTAGAACTGTTATCATGTTAGAACACTATGAAAAGATGTTGAAATGTGTAAAACTTGTGATTGAAATGGTTAGTTGGCCCTTCCCGATTTTAGAATCCGTCGCCTTGGGTGATGAATCAGACGTTTTCAATCGTCTGGGTCATCCTCAGCGTGGCAGATCATTATTACCGCATCCACCTCAATGGAAGGGGCAAATATACCATTCCATCTACTATATATTAAATATACTATATAACTGTAGTAGATCTAGTGGGTTCGAACCCACCACCTGTTACTCCTTAGTTAACCCACCACTTGTTACTTAGTTGACTGCTATAACCTCACGGCTTTGAAGACTGCACACTGGTCGCAAGTGAGGTGTAACCTGAGTAGCTATGTTAAGGGACGCGAGCGCTTCAGCGGATGTTTGAAGAAGTAGGCTCCCAGTTCCAGATAGCCTTTCCTCTTCTAATATTACGTTTCGTTGTTTCGCAGTGTTTGGTTCAGGCGCTCTACGACTTCACGCCGCAGGAAGCCGGCGAATTGGGATTCAGAAGAGGCGACGTGATCACGGTGACGGACCGATCCGACCAGCACTGGTGGCACGGCGAGATCGGCACTCGCAGAGGCCTTTTCCCAGCTACATACATCACGCCTTACCACTGTTAGTACAGGTCAGTTCGTATATTACTAGAGCAGGTGTTCTCAGCCGGGGGTCCTTCATCTTCTCGGATAGCTCAGAAATCCATGGATCGGATCCCGTCTCCCCTCGAATCTTGAACGAGAACGATAAGACCTTCGTTAGATTATGCCATTGTGGGATACCTTTAGTTCCTAGTTGTTACTCGTAAAATACAACCATCGTGCCTGCAAAGTTGCACTGAGAACACTGCTGTTGCGATTTGGAAAAACAAAGCATTTCACCTTCAACTACTTACTTTCGAAATTGTAAACGGTCTAAGGTAAATTTAACCATCGATCTAAAAAGTCCATCCTATCATCACTCACAACTAATAAACATTTCATGATTTTTTCGATACTAACGGGGTTCTACGCATGACAATGTACTAAAGGTTCGTAAGTTTCTCCTGGAAATACACGAGAAAAATGTATATTCGAAACATGCTTTGGGTTTGATTTTTAAGAGCAGAGCACTACTAAAATGGCAACTAACGATTAATAATATAAGAAGAGGAGAGTTAAATTTTGTAGAAAATGTGATTTAAAAAACAGATGAATTTTTCGGGAATTTCCCTACGAATTTAGTATTTTCCAGTTGGATCAAACCTTTTTTCTTAAGAAGTACCTATGGATATTCTTGAAAACCCGATCGAGTTCTTAATCATGACAATTTAAACAACAATTTTTGTAAGCGAAATGCAATGTATGAATAGCGAACTCGTTTATTTGTTTCGCGAAATGTTTAATTATATTCCAAAAATGTTTAATTTAACTGGAAAATACCTACTATATTTACGTGACCCTCAAGGCAACTAACAATATCCCCACCTCCATCAACAAACCCCTACCCAAGGAAGTTGGATTTATGGTGAGAGTTTGATGTGAAGCTTCTCGTTAGATATATTTAGAAGTGATCTGCAAGAAGGAGTATTCCTGCAGTACCGCTAATTTCAATGTATCATATCACAAGTTAATCACACTTTAAACTAAATCCTGATCCGCAATCCTCTTGTTATTTCTGAGATTTCATCCTTATTTTTACCGACCTCAGAAAGGAAGGTACTCAATTCGGCTTGAATGTTTATTATGTATGTAGTATTGTTCGCGCCTAAAGCCCTTAAATTCTTTACCGATTTTGGTCAGGTTGTTGTCTTGGAATGTTTGTTCAGATCCCCTCCTGTTCTTGATGAACAGTCGGGGAAAATGTGATGTTGTGATCGCAGTGATCTAAAATAATGTAAAGCTAAGTCTAGGCTTTCCTGGCCGACTCTCTAGTCTTCTATCGGCTACCACAATAAAATTTGATCAAGTGAACTTCATATTGCGGTGACCACTGGTTTTTCGGGCATAAAAGCGGTAAAATTCAGTCGAATGAAAAAAAGGATACTACTCCGTGTATCAGATTTGTCAGATTTGAAAAACAATGGAAATGGGTCTGTCACACTTTTGGTTTTCTAAAATTAGTTGGGGGGGGGGGGGGGGGCCCGGAGATTAAGAAAAATATAGTTTAATTAAAACAGGCATTTTCAGCAGTGGTGGGCAACCTTGCAGTTCCGTACTTATGATAGCTCGTTGACCACGTTGCACGTAATTTTAAAAAATCACTTGAGGAGTCAAATGGACATGAAATTATCCATATACGAATCAGCAGTAAAAAATTGGGGGTTCCAGTATGAAATAACAAATTTAGTGTGCGTTGTTCAACCCAAATTTGCGCACGTGCGCATTCTGCACCTGTTTGAGATCCATGAAAAAAAGGCATGAAGATTTGAAAGTAATGGTTTTTGTTTCTTCGACAATTACGATTTTATAAGGTTATCGTGGAACTCCCTCCACCATGACCTCTGTAATGCGAAGAAATTCGTTGAACATTTAGCAGCATTGTTTTATGTACATGGTGTCCCACGATTTATGCACAACCCGACTCCTACGTGTTCTACAACTCATTTCCGACCAAAAGTGCCTCTTAGCAAATTTTGTAAAGAGACCTCGTTTCCGAGTTATTCGCGATTTAAGATTTTTCTCGTGTTTTCGATCTTATGTCATTAAAACTGTCTCTCCCTCAATTGTGGAGATGACTCAAATTTTATGACACCGTTGGAAAGAGCGTTAAATTTCTATCTATTTGATGTCAGAAAACATTTTTTAAATTGCATTAAAGATGTGCGATTGCCGCGCGAAATGGCAATTTTGTCAAAATCTTGAAATCGCCTGTTTTTTTGTTTTTTTTTTTATCTCGCCTAGCAACCCCATTAATGCTTGACGCAGAACTGTGCAGGCCTAGTAAAACATGAGCCAAAATAGCTTCAGCTTTCCAACGATGTAGCAGTTTTGGTTTTTAAAAATATCTTAAGTTAAGTGTTTAACTGCAGAAAGACGTGTGTTTTCTGTTAAAATTGAAGTTTTTTCAAAAGCCCCGACGAAAAAAGGGTTGGAGGCTGGATTATAAGTAACTTTTCTCGCTGAATCGAATAGTGACAACTAGCATTAATGGGATTTGCTAGGCGACATGAAAAACAGGCGATTTCAAGATTTTGACGTAGCTGCCATTTCGCGCGGCAATCGCACATCTTTAATACAATTTAAAAATTGTCCTGACATCAAATAGATGAGAAATTTAATGCTCTTTCCAACGGTGTTATTTAAATTTAATTCATTTTTTAATATTTAGCCAGTTATTGGCATATCAGTGAAGTAAGGTCGAAAACACGAAAAAAAAACCTTAATAGAGAATAACTTAATAGGAAACGAGGCCTCTTCAAAAAAATCCCTAAGAGGCACTTTTGGTCGGAAATGAGTTGTAGAACACATCGGAGTCGGGTTGTGCATAAATCGTGGGACACCATGTATATATAACTTTTCTTAAGCAACCTAATTTGCAGCTACTTTCTGATTAATAGAGTGAAAATGTTGCTAATCTAGCCTTAGTAATTTGGTGGTTTTTTTTCTCGCTAATTTAGATCCTGCAGGGAAAAGCTAATGGAGAGAGACTGGCAATGGACTGCTGACAGTATCATGACGAGCAGAGGACGACCAGACTTGCTCTACGCCATCGAAGCTCCGAATTGAAATCTACTTCAGTCTTCGTAAATTTTGTCTGCTAAGTAAATCGAACAGTAAGCTTTTTGAATTTAAAAGAAAAAAAAATCAATAACGTTGAAACTCCACTTCTGATGTGACAGAAAAGTCACGTCAACATCTCCGATGTAAATGTAACTTTTTAGTAAGACCTAGAAAACACAGGCAACTTTCGATTTTTGTTTCTTCCGCTTTAAAAAAAAATCGTGGCCTAAGGGCAAGACTGAAATTCTGTTGAAAACTGAGAACTGATGTGTATGGAAGGAATTTCTGATCCTTCCGACCCCTATAAGAAGCGCCGCGTTCGAAACGATATACCGAAGAAATGTGTTAAAAGTTTAATTTATTGGGCTTCCATGGTCAACAATTCCACCTCAACTATTTAAGTTACAGGACGAAATGTTATTAGTTTGTGCTAAATGATTCGAAATCAAAGTAGACAAGCACCTCCTACTGTGCAGTTTTTTGACACCATGAATATTGTATTTGTACACTACTTCTCTCGCTATGGAACAATTTTTGTATGACTCCGAAGATTTTTATTTTGAAAAATCTTTTTAAAAACACTCATCAGGACGAATTCCCGCCCAGTAATTCCCTTTACTTTCAAATCTGGTGTAAAGTAGAATCGTATATTTAAAAGTGGGTTCCTTCTTTTGCTATTGATTGTGAACACCACCCTTGAGTGGATGATGGACAAAAAGAAACGTGTGTAATGGGTATACACAACTCAGAGTTTCGAGTTTGAAGTGAGCTGCATATTCGAAAATAAGTTAAATTGGTATTGACTAGTTTCATTGACATAATGATGATGGGTATTGTTTTCTGCGGCTTAACTCAACGGTTGAGAGGAATCTGTCATCTGGTGTTTCTCTCAAGAACAGGTGTACTTGAGTGTCCATCGCAATTATGCATCTGAACATTGAGGAAATAAGATGAATGGGGGATCACTTGTCTTTGTTAAAACCATGTTATATTAAGGAGACAGAGTTCGCGTCTTGACAGCCGCCATTTTGCCGTATTCGGATTTGTACAAGAAATCAGTAGGAATTTCTGTCTATCATGATTACTTCTTCAATTTCTGACGTATGACATATCTTTATCTTGAGCGTCACATAATCAATATTAATTACATTCAGCTATTTCTGGGAACAATCAAATTTGAAAGCTAAAACTGAATTCATGTTTCGTCTTGCTATCGTCCTGGCCTTGTAAAGGAAACAGTTATTTTCTTCAACGATATCTTCACTGTCCCATAATGATTGGACGCAGGACACTTCCTGGTAGGTACCAACTTCTACTATACTAACTTCGTCAGTACCAACTTCTTTAATAGAATAACACGAAAATGTCGTAATAAATGGGAGTTCCTGAAGCCAAAAGCCATTTCACTAAAGAAGGTTTGATATGTGGCAGTTGTGTTATTAGGAGGACTGACAAAGGATGCTAATCCGATATGGTACATTTGTTCGAAAACGGTCAGGTCTCAGGCTTCAAAGTTTCGCTTTTCATCAATTCACATCTTGTTGCGCTGGTAGAATAAGACGCAGAAGATGGCAAAATCCAAAGTGGATGGTGCAGCAGTTACTCTCTGAATTGAGCTGAGAAAGGTTCCTGCCTGTTGAGCAGTTTGACGTAATTGTGTTTCCCAAAGTAGAACCTTATCTCTGAATTCTCTATCAGAGCGCCAAATTATATCACAGCGCGTTAAACCACACTGGATTGGTTGATATTAAACTGAAATGGCTAGCTCACGTGCTTCCCCTGACAAACCAACCCAACACCCCACAACACTGGAACGTTCTTCCCTCAGTACTGAGCTCGCAGTACTATAGCTGAGCTTTGATTCACCCTCGTATGTGAGAACTAATATCACTGTTATGTGAATGTTTTGTATTATTGGGCCAGTACACAATTAGACATCTTGTTTGTTGATTGGGAGTCATCTGCATGATTTTCGATTGAATGTCTAGCCTAATTTCTCTCTTCGGATCTCTTTAAGGGTTCCCTCTTACTCCTAAGAACATAGTGACTTCAATATCTACCACAAATTTATTATAAAATATCTTCTTGATATTACTGTTCTATTAGGGTGACAGAATTCGTGGACAACAAAACTCCATGTTCACTGTAATCTCCTTTAGGATGACAGTGGCCCTGTGAAGCTTT
Organism: Creontiades dilutus; assembly: GCA_031894815.1. Classification (NCBI taxonomy): domain Eukaryota; kingdom Metazoa; phylum Arthropoda; class Insecta; order Hemiptera; family Miridae; genus Creontiades; species Creontiades dilutus. Next base: position 1,019,994 of record JAVIWC010000742.1, on the reverse strand, counting down.
TGTGGAGCTTTTCAACTACAGTCACTGTATTTCAAAGAGAGCACTGCTCGTAAGCCTGAAGCTACAGGCTATTCATTCTCGTTCATGTGTCGCTGTTATATTTCCTATTTTCAACAGCAATACTATCTAATCACCTGCCCAATTACCTTCAGAATCTCAATGCTTATAATTATGTGTAGATAAATGTACTTCTAATAGATAGGAGGAGTTTTTCCACGGGATGAGTTGACTGCAGTAGACAGCAAGCCATCTTCTGTAGTAGAGAGGGGTGCTGTGTGATGTATTGTGCTGCAGTCCGCCTCAAGGCCTCCTTGTTTCAACTGTTTAACTAGGAAACAAGATCTTAGAATAAACACGAAAAATTGGAATGATTCGTTATGTTTTTCTTAAAAATCATACGTTGGTTGGTAGTGTTTTTAATAGCTGTTACTATTTCTACAAACCAATTTAACGTTCCACTCGGTAGTTGTTAGGGTTAGATCTTGCTGCTGAATTTCGAATTAGTATTCCCTAACCAATTACACTCACATCTACGGTTCAGATGACAATACAATGTTGCGTACTCAGTGTTCATGTTCTCAATAAATTGAGGCTTCCATTGATGGGTATCAAACTACGAGTGGCGAACGACAAGGTTAATGATTCGTATTAAATTCAATATGGCGGCCTCTCCGAGATGTCATTACGTCCCCACAGCCTTCTTGATATGGTTTTGGACTTCATGGCCTCAACCCTCCACGTATTGATGTATTGGGAATTTCAGTTTAGCGGAGTTAAAAACAACTTAACTTAACAATTTAAACGAATTTAAATGATTTTCAATAAACGTATTCATGTTCCTGTTAACAAAAAACCTCAGAAACAGTTGCTCAATAAATTGAATGTGACTGCGTGGCACATTGTGTACAAATTGCTTCTACCTCATTGAAACACTGTTGCTGTAATATTCATCCATACTACATTATACCCGAATGTACGTAAGAATCTTTTAGCGTTAATTAACTTTATGATTTCGAGTCATTTAGAACAAACATTTATAGATACGTAAATTTGACCAATCCTATTGATATTCTGTGCGTGGAGGTACAGAACAAAATTTAGCTGTTTTTTCTGGTACTGTCATACATAATGTGTTTTAGTGTTAATCTATCGTTACTGGCTATAACATTCACTGTAGACTCGATTATTATGGATCTTCCTTCTGAAGAGAATATTACGGAATAAAGAATCCTCAAGGATGATATAATTGAATTTCTCATCATTTAGCAGTCTAGATCAAGCTGTTAGCAACCTACCCTTAAAACGACTCAATAATTTGGCCACATCAAAACGATAGATGAATCTTGTGGATCTTCTGCTTTGAAACAAAAAAGTTGACTTACAAGTTAGTGCCATCGGGTTATCGGTGCTCCTTGTCTTGTACATATTGGTTTTAATAACGATTAATATAACAAATACACATTACTTTGACAAAAAAAATCGTACAAATCACATCATTGTAGCCTAACTCAACTCTTCGTTCACGAAATTCTCTTTTTACCTTTGTTTTTTTCATTTTATTTTTTAAATATATGTTAGCTTAGTTGTGGAAATTGTCATAACGTGATTGAATGTTACTTAAGTCATTATTGGAATGTTGTACTTCGCTTTTTCCCCTATTAAGTTTGTTGTTATGGTCGAGCATCCCATCCCGATTGTGATCAAAGTTTTTAATTTCTTCCCATCATTGAGTTTCCCTATGTTGTAAAAGGCGATAACTGATTATGACACTTAAGTATATCATCACGTTAACCTTTGAGTAATATTTTATCGTGAAAAATGATTTATTTCGCCGTATTTAATTACTGTATCCCATTATTTATTTCGAGCTGCCCCTCTGGGTTCAGCGCTTGTTGCAAAAAGTGTCATAAAATCATCCCTTTCGTTGTAGAGTCGGAATTGTATAAAGCTTCTCCTGGTGTCCTTCCTGACAAAATGAATTAAAATTTGTTATCAAGATAAATCTACCATTAAAGAAGAGTATTAACATTAGAAAGATGTCGTGTATTATTATTGCATTTAGATTTATCTGATATATTTTATTCTTTCAGAGATAACATAAGTGATTTTTATTGTGTATATTTCTTTGTTTGTTTCATAGATATAATTATATTCGTTTTATTTTGTTCGGGTTTTATACCAATGCTGCTTGAAATACCTAACTTAGTGTCTGCTCTTAACTCTTTCCCTGAAAAATGTCCGTGTAAGTTTTGTTCTTGACTTGTTGACATATTTTGGCAATTACTAGGCACACAACCATTGTGAAATGTGGATGAAGTGGTGTAGTTGTGTAAACGGAATTAATGTGTCAGAGATTCAAAAAACTGTGCCAAATGGTCTTCTCTATGTTTGTGTTGACACGTATATCGCTCATATTGACACCTTGAACCCCACACCAGATATTTTAGTTCTTGATTGAAGAACATTCAAGATGATTTTTCCCAAGAATTCCTTCTAGTTTTTCATAATTTAAAAAGTACTACCTACATGGGATACCAGGCTCCCAAAACTGAAACAAACAAAATCAACAGAATTTTCCTCGGTAGGTGCCCTTCTTCGTTTGTTGTCTATGTTGGTTATATTGTATAATTACTCTTAATTGCCTGTGCATGTAATTGGAACAATATAAAACGATGTACTAAGATTGGAAAGAGAACGAGATGAACACCGATAGAATAACGTAATAGATGTTGGCTGGCCCAAAAGGCTGTATGGATTCCAAGTTTTGAACATACATTAGAATTCAGCGTCTTAGATAATCCTCAGCCAATTCTGAATTAAAAATCTTCATTAATTTAGCCATGAAAATGAATGGAAAGGATTGCTTGTAGTTGGGGTACTCTATCGATGAAAAAATTGTAATATTTAATTTGCTCTCTTGAAGTGTTCTGTGGAGCTTACACGATCATTACTTGCCTTCTATTGGTGATGTTAACACAGTATGAGCAATTGTTGGTTTTGTGGCTTTTCTACGCAGCTAACTTCTGCCTTCACGTTCTTTTTGGATTTAAAATGTAAACTGACTAGCTATAATTGAAATGTATAGGCACTGGTCAATGATGTTATGGCTTGTGGGAAGGCCGTTGTGTACTACCCGTCCTACCAATAATACTTGGTACTTGGCGGTCAATCCCCTTTTACCACATGTGCCCTGCTCAACTACAATGTTAGCTAAACAGGATAGTAACAAAGGCAGCTTGGCGAGGAATTCTTGACTTATCACTATTCCGCTTGGAGCACTAGCGGACGATTAGCTTCCATTGTTGACAACCGAGTCTCTTGTCACTATTCTTGTTCTATCGTTCCTTTGCTTCAGTGAAATTTTTAATTCATCTACTACAATTTTTAAGGTTCCTACCACCGTTTGTTACTAATGAACGACATGTGAGGCTTAACTGAAACATTGTGACAGTCCAACAAACTCATCCTTTTGGAATTCTTGATTTCTCGACGAACTTTTCAATCCTATCGAGAGTTATCATTTGAGATGCCAGATACATTAAAAAAAGGTTTAAATCCAGGAATAATTTCAGAATGTCTCAAAACAGATTTTAATGAGGAAAACTTTCGTTTTAACCTTTTTGGAGTAAATGAAATAGCTGTATTTTATAATAAAAAAATTGATAAAATCACTATAACTGGCAAAAACGCTAAAAAATTGATAAATTGTTATTTTTTCACAGAATACTTCTGAATGAAAGTTATGTCTTTCTTTTGGAGTGCTTGACTCTTTTTGGGAAAAGAGCGAATTTTAAATCCCATTCCTACCTAATATCATTGTCTGGAATTACACATGTGTATCATCTCGAATCATTCAATATCACTTTTTTTTAGTGATCAATTAGTGGTGATTTGATTAGGGATGTTTGTTGGAGGTCCACCCCCACCCATCCCTAACCATCTTCAACATCCCTAATTATATTATCCCAATATTTGTGAAATCAATCATTTGCTGTTTGACATGAAAAATAAAGTAGTTGACTCTCGAGATTGAAACTAGAAGACCTGGATTATGAAACGGAGCAGCTATCGTGTGTTGAGCTACGGACAGTGCTCCTAGTGGAAAAATGATGAGTAGTGCTGTCAGAGTAATAGCGTGGCGAGGAATGCTTCTGTTGGCTATCCTTGTTTCGTCAGTTTACCCTAGGGCCACCAGGCTGCGCGAATGATCAAACATGGAACGTGCTTTAGTCTGCTCGTCATGAGCTCTTTCAGTTGGCAAGAAAGATATGGTCGTGTAACCTATAACATTTCTTCAATTTAAACCCCACTCTAAATCTTAATGGATTAGCTGCTGGTAAATGGGACGACACTTATAACTTTCCTCAGCAATGATTTCACAATTATACCTGGAATATGGAAGCATTATAAATTTTCTGAGATTTCCATCAAATTATAATCAGTTTGATGAAACCTAAAACATGTCTATAGTAGAAAGTAATGAAAAATGAGAAAGGATCGAAGGAATATCCAATCCTAACTACAAGTATCCATGAATTGTAGAACCCATTAAAAATACCTACATTTTCACAAAATGGAGTCAGAGTTGAAGTGAAAATTGTAACCCTTTCCAAATTTTGTAACCCAATTACTACACTTCACCCTACTAAAATCTGTGTGTTATTGTCCTCATTCTTATTATAGTCTGATCATTGGGCCGGACCTAATGAGCCCCCTCCTACAACGCCTTTATAATCGGCTGTACATTACAAACGCTTACTTGTAACCGAAATTAATAGTTGAAACCACCATTATTTTTGACAAAAAAATCGTTATCACGATTGTTGATTTTCTGTTGTACAATTTTCACCATTATGCGAGATAAGGGCGGTAACTTTGCTAGAAAACGAGTTTAGAAAGCTTAGTGATCCAGACATAAATCACTGTCTAATAACGAACCTCTTTCGTTGTATAAACTATTGTAGATAAATGCTTTTTTTTAATGCACAATTTTACCATAGTTCATGTCAAAAAGGTTTAAGACTCATGTATGTAATATTTATTTTTTAAAATATCAAATTTTTCGCTTCAGAAATAGTTTTCTGATGGATTCAGCAATGCGAGTTGCTAAACTCAAGTTCTAAAAGCGTCATGTTACATAGCATATATTTTTTATATAAGGTGGAAGCCGAAAAACGTGTGGTTGACAAAATTGATTAATGATCGAAAAAATGAAATGGCAACTTCATAAATGGATGATTGTTTTTAATTCCCGTTCCCTCAGCTGATAGGTTTTATAGTATTGGACAGTTTGTAGAACATTAGTTGTCTTAATCAATGGAAAACTCCTGGTCCGCAACAAAATGAGTTTTCCACGATGTAATGTTATTCAAAACATTTTTTGGTGTATTGAATCCGGGAAGTATGGGTATAACAAATTTATTAGTTATTTCCAATAAATATTATTTATCCATTCTTATTCACTCGTAAATATATATTTTGTTCTTAAAGTATTACCTATTTGAGGAGCTTGTTTCTAAAAGTTATACTATATCTCTTTCGGTCACTAACGAGAAATTCTGAAAAAGTTGAAAACTTGCCCTATGTCAAAAAACTTTTTAAAATGTACTCTTCATTCAATATTAAAAATTTCGCAAAAAGAATCAAGTTATTTCGAGACGTCAATTAATTTATGTGGAGCTTTGAAATTTCAAGATTTTGAATATAGAAGTTTTTGGAGTCAAACCTGGCGTTTAGTACTTTTTGAAACTAAACAACTTGGATATTGTAGGTTTTGAAATCAAATCTTTTCCTCCTGTCAAGGACTTTACTAATTTTTTCAAAGCCAGGCAAAGGCATTCCCAAGCTGTTGCAGTTGTACGATTTGTATGCGGCTTGCACTTTTTCCACAGAAAAACAGTTTTTTTTCAATTCATACAAATTCCATGATACTGTGCACTTTATTCAATCAAAATGAACCAAAAAGAAGGCACCAAATACTAAGCTTTATCGAGGGGCAGTTTTTGATGGTGAACCAATATAATGGAAGCCATCTCGGAGGTTTCACCGTGGTTGTCAAATTTTTTTCTGTTGAAACTAATATGAACAAACTAAAAAAAATACCGTTTAAATAATTGAAACCCTTTTGAAAATGGCTTGAAAGTTGATAAATCCTATATGGTGATGGATATAGCATTGACATCAGATAGCATTTTTGTGAAAAACTCGGTCCCGAAATCCCCGAGAATTAAAAAAAAGGGTGTTTAGTACCTTTTGGAAACAAGCTCCTCATTAGTAACCTTCTTTTCCAATATAGGGAAACATCGGTGTGTGTTGTATTTTTAAATGCTTGATTTCAACGCGCCCAAAGGATATTGCAGTGATAACGTTACACTTGTTAATTTTGATGCGGACCAGTGGAATATTACTAATGGAAATATACTAGATAACTCCTGCATTTTGAGGAATAATTTCGTGTGAATTTAGCCGCGTTCTGTTTGGTATAACCCTCCTATTTAGTGAAAAAATGTATATTTATATACCTCGAATGATTAGGTTTGATATTAATCATTGACCCTAGCGTACCATGTCATGAACAACATTCGTTGAGCTTCGAAACCACTTTAGTACGTCCAGTTTTATAAGTAATTCAATCGGCCGTTCGAAGAATTCTCACAACTCCTCCCCCCCTCCATAGATGCTATTTTAACCGATTCAAAGGACCTAGTTTCCGGGCGAAGAGCGACAATTCTTGAAAGTGCAATTCCTTGTAACCTCCGTGCTTTGGACGTTTGTTATTTATAAAGCAGAAACTTGCGCATGCGCACATATACGTTACACTCGAGATATTATGTTACTCCTCCTGTGGTATGAAGGTGACACTGATGCAAGCTGTACCTCAAACTTTGTAAACATATCAAATCAACATGGTAGACTACATAGTTTTGAATTGTACAAGCTATTAAAAAAGAAATCAGGTTCTTTGTTGAATATGTGAATGTGTTAGTGTACCCAAGTGTATTATTTGCTTTTTACAATTTTAATAAATACCATTGTTCCAAAAAAATGTTTGTTTGTCTTTTATTTGATAGGTCTGCTATATGCGCCTGTTTCCTAAAGAGCTTTGCGATCCACATTTTGGTTTATTGTTGTCAATAATGAACCTTTGTAATCGACCAAGAAGAAATGAGTAAATACGATTTTGATAGATTAATCCTTAAATATAATATATATCCCTTTGGGTTGAGTGATCATGATGCCGGAATATTGGATTTCAATACCCAATGTTACAGACACAGCTAGACAGCCTGGATGGCGGCATACCAAGTATTTCCATCTTGGATGCAGTTTCAAGATATAGAGGACAAAGTGCCAAGTTCAGTGGTTTTATGTAGCTCTCTAGCACGGAAATAGTAACTCCGTGATGATTTGCCTGTGCAGTTGAGATGTTCAATTCAATTGGCTGTTGCTTTGTTTTTTAAACTTAACGTGGGTAGGTATATTTTTGGATGAAATTGACCGTTTGATGATTAACACTGTTTAAACATTCTTATATTATTTTTCTCTTATATTAAAAAACAAGAAGAGTGTTCACTAAGAGTTCATTCTCAATAACTACACGTGATGAGTTCTTTTTTCCACGACTAATCAAATTTTCACAATCCGTATTTTTCAAAGTTTTCTTTTTTTAACTAGCACTTGGTATCCAGTTTCGGATATTCTTCTTGCTTCTCTAGTTGTGGTTCTCGTTGAAGGGCCTCCCCTCCGCGGTGGGGAAATACGGGGAAATTGTCGTCGGGGTTCAACTTCTGTGTGTTTAGAACGTGCTGTGCTTGTGGAAGGAAGCGGAGCGGGCGATAGGAGGTACTGTGGGCTTCGAGGGCCCCTGGAAGCTCCTGCGGCCTCTGACGTGAGCGTGACCTGCGCCAGAAGCCAGGGCGTCCAACAGTGTGCTGTTACACCAAGAAAATAGGTTAAACATAATGGAGTATGGTTAACAAAAAACATAAGCATAATTAAATATGATTACTGGAACATTAGCACATTACTGGCATATGAGTTACTGACGGGCAGTCTGATGATGGTTTTAAGACCATACATGAACTGAAAGATCAATTTTGTGTTTGAGAAAGGTAAACATTTTTAGTAGTGTATCAACAGTGAGCTGTACCTCCAATAAAAATGAACAAAAGCATTAATTACGTATGATCACTGAAATATTAGCACATTACTGACTTAGGCAGTCTGATGATGGATTAAACCAAGAATTGACCAGCAGTGTGCACCCTGACCAAACATGTGATGGAGGATAAGTTTTGTGTTTGAAAACGGGGAACATGATTAGTGGTATACCATCAGTGAGCTGTACCTCAAATGAGATTGAAATTACACATAGTAATGTATCGTTACTGAAGTATTAGCGCATTACTAACGTCTGAATTACAGTATGGTGAAGGATGAAGGCAGTGTGGCGATGGTGTAAACCTAGAATTATCAGATACTTCATGGCAATTCACTAGTCAGCAGGGTGTATCCTCACCAAACATGTCATGGAGGATAAATTTTGTGTTTGGGAACGGAAAATATCTTTAGTAGTACTTCAACAGTGAGCTGTCCCTCCAATATAACTGAATATACGCATTAATTACGTATGATCACTGAAATATTAACACATTACTGAAAAAGGTTCAAATTGAGAGTTTAGAGACACAGTAAGCAGTTTGTACCTACACGAAACATGTAATGGAGGATAAATTTTGTGTTTGGACGATCCACGGACCTCTGGGTTATGGGCCCAGCACGCTTCCACTGCGCCTCTGATCTCGCGATTGTTCTGCTGATAGCCGATAGATGGTGATCGTAACCACGCTCTGCTACCATGTAATACTTGAAACGAATTGTTATATCAATTCTACCTTTACTTGATTACGATTTCTTGATATTATTCCCTTTTTTCACCTTATTAATTACTAAGGTTATTTTATATACAGATATATAAGGTTCAAGAAATAATTATACGCAAGATTTTGGAAATAGATATAGTTATTTATTCAATAAATGTATTTATTGCTCCAAGAATTACTACGGGGCTCCTATTAACCACGATGTGGAAAAGGTTTTGGTATTCCTTCAATATTTTTATTTTTATAAATAGCACCGCAGGTGGTATTAGGTAAGGAGTTCGGTTAATAGGATGGATCTGGGATATTAATATCAATTTGATTTAAATACAGAAATTGAAAGAACGGATTACCTGGTCGGATGAAAGCTGGGTGGAAAGTGGTGAGGAAAGGGGCTTGTCGCAAGTTTTCGTTATCTCTCCTTCCCCCCCAGTCACTCCTCGCCTCTCCTCTCGCGATTGTTCCGCTGATAGCCGATAGATGGTGTCGGCTATCACAACCCTGAGGGTTCCACCCGAGGGCATCCCTGGCGATCCCTTCGTGTCTCAGGGTGTGTCCAATCCAGCGCCATTTTCGTCTTCTCACTTGAACTCCGCCCACTCCGATCCAGTCCTCATCCACAAGTCGATGTTAGAGATGACATTCGGCCATCTTACGCCAAGGATGGAACGCAGCGCTCGGTTGACGAAGACTTGCAACTTTTTATGAATGGCTGCTGTCCCGCGCCATGTTTCGCAGGTATAGAACAGCACAGACAGCACATTCGACCGGAAGATGTGGAGTTTGGTGCGTATGTGAATGTTTTTTGCACTCCAAATTGGACGAAGCTGGGCAAAGACCCCCTATGCCTTGTTGACCCGGGCCAGTACATCCTGATCGGAGCCACCATCTTTGGACATTATGCTTCTCAGATAGACTTCTCTATTAATCTGCTTGTGTAAAAGAGGAGCACTACAAGGATCAATGATCCCAAATTCAAAAGACATCGGCTGGTTAATTGTCAGTCCCTCTTCCTTTCCAAACTCCCCCAGTTCATCCACTTGCCCCTGAACGTCACGTATATGGTGGGCCAAGAGGCAGACATCATCCGCGTATTCGAGGTCCTCCAGTCTCCCAGGCCCCACTGAATACCTCTCTTCCTTCTCCCGTGCGTCGGACTTTTACATGACGAAACAAATTTTAATTTTCCAAACCCCAGAAGATAAAGGGAATTATGTAATCCGGTTTGAAAACTGCTTTTTGGATATGTACCAAGCATGTATCGGTGAGGGGCTTTCTGTCTGTCACACAGTCTCCACGCTGCTTGTTGGTGAACAGCATCCAATAAAATTAGAAGAATTTTGTTTTTGGGATGAAACATTTCAGAAAGGTAGGTTTAACGACTTGCTCAACGGTTTTGATGCACTCACTTGAATTAAATACTCTCTGGGTGGGTGCTAACATCATTGGTCCAACTCATAGGTATTTTAAGAACTCTAAAATATCATAAAAACTATCTTCTTCACTACTTTCGTCACTAAAAACACTTGAAGCACTCGTGGAATTTACGCATTACACTTTACAGTTGAAAAAAAAAGTGAAAGATGTTTTTAATTTTGTCTTTAAGCTCTAAGTGAAATTCCTTCAACTCACTGATGGTTTTGGTGTTCTTTCCTTTCTTCTCGGTCCTTCTTTTCAACTTTCGATAACCTTTGCTTCATTTTGTTCTGTTGACTGTTATACTCTGCCTGTAGCCTTGCCAGTCTCGTTTGAAGGTTGTTCACCAAGTTATCTGGAAAAAATTGGAAACGGTTGAGTGAGACATTTCACCACAGGTGTTCGTATCCACTAAGGATACTCGTCTTTAATTTAAACAAAAAAAAAACAAAAAAAAAAAAAAAAAAAACAAACAGTACAATCTTCTATTACTATAGCCGTCAATAGTCAAGCTTAACACGATACGTTCGATAGTTGATCTTGTGAAATCGGGCTGTATTGTAATGTTGAAGAGAAATGTTCACCAAATTCAATGAACAGAACAATCTTGATATAATTTTGATGTATGTCCTTTTGAAGTGGGCACCTATGGCAACTATGGAGGTGCATTGTCCGTTTAGAAGAGCTCGGAAGCACCCCTTTGAGCTACCTTAAAAATGACTGGCTCAACCAGCTGCGTAAATTGGCTGCAGATTTTGGCTTTGAGGGCTTATTGGAAGAAGTGTCACACTTCAAACAAAAGCTACCCGACAAATTGGAAGAGATACGTTTACAGTTGCTCACCAGCGTTAAGGAACAGGTCGCGGTATCAAACTTCAACATCTATTTCAAGCACCTGACCTTTGGTGAGACCTCTTTCCCGCACTCGAGGGCATCCCTAGCCATGAAAAGGATTATTGCCCGGATCAGAGTCTTAGGGTGTAAAAAGGCATCTTTATCATTCGGAAAGGTGCGTGTTACTTTTGACAGCGAGCGTCCATGTGAGATTTGCAACATACCACGTGCAACAGATAGCTTTCGCCATTTTTTTCAGCAATGCCCAGTTTTTGAAGCTGAGAGGAAGCGGTGGCGTGGTGAAAAATCGCTAAACGATGGACCTTATACTGGTTTGACGTGAAACTGGAACACGACAGGAAGAAGCTGTACTCTTCTCTATATACAGCCATCAGGCAAAGAGCAGTCATTTTAAATGAAGGGTTCCTTTTCTCGGTCGAAAATGACAATTTTTTTTTTTAACTGGACGTTGCAATTTATTTTATTTTATTTTTTTAAAGAACAATGTAGGGTGCAGTTGTATTTATGTTTCCTACCATTCGCACTGAGTTTGTACGCCTATACCTTTCTAATGAATCTATATCAACTCTTGTAATATCTTCGGATTTATACAATAAAACATTTCATTCGATCATTCATTCATTACCAATCCTTTCAACTTTGTCCTTCATGGTTTCGTGTTCTTCCTGTGCTCTGCTGAAAGCCTCTTCATCCAGAAGACCGTCCTTCCTCAGGATCTGACAGCCGCGGGACATGAGGCTCTGGCGGGCCTCTGGGTAGTCAGAGAGGGCTTTCCACAAGTCGTGCTTTCCCAGGCAGAACAGATCCGAGTAACCCAGGCTCCTCACGTTCGCCGTTCTTCTGTTCCCCGTCTTGTTGCCTGTGGGTTGAAGTAAAAATACTTATAATTTTTCCAATTAGTTCGATTTCGAATCAAACGGCAAAGAAACAATGAGATGTTATTATACCTGTTTGGCTAACTCTCAAGTCCAAGTTTCAATCCTGGAATCCATCTTAATTCAAAGTCTTAGTCTTTATTTTATACAAGTGCCTACACAGTCATTATTGCTGCAACGGATCATGGAAAGTGGGATGGAATTCACTATTTATGAAGGAATTGATTGTTTGCGAATTGTGCTGGAGGAATCCTGTGAATCGGGAATAGAATTTAATTTGAAAATTAACTTAAACGGGAGTGAAGGGTAGAGTAGCACTAGTTAGCATTTGATTATAATGAATTTCTATTATCAAATACTATACCTTTGACAACCTACAAGCACCAAAACCCTGTTTTTTTTATGACTTTTAATTTCAAACTCTATTAAAATCAACAACAGGTACTATATACGAGTATTATAATTCACTAAATTTACAATGCAATGGAAAATTCTCATAGTCTCATAGTCAGGGAAAATATTAATTGGTCTCGTCAGCCATAAACGTGTAGCCAGACTGAGATTTTTTGAGCTTTCATCCCTCTTTGTGGGCTCGAAATGGAACATCGAACCGTAATCATCGCGCCTAGACACATTTGATAGTAGTTTAATGAATCTTTACGCCAAGTTGGGGTGTTGAAAGTCATACCACATGTTAAAATCATGTTAGGCAACAATTGTTATCTCGGGGTTTGGACAGGTTTTTTTGCGATTCCATCTTTGTGCGGCGTCTTTATCAGGGAAAGACATAAATTAGAGATGTATCAGGTTCCTACCAATAAATTTTGGTTCGTACGGCCCTTTTCACGTCTATGGGCGTCAGTTGAAACTGAATTGTTTAACCAGTACAAGAAGACAGTAAAAATTATGCACGAAAGATTGGGGAACTAGGAACTTGCCTGCAATATCGAGGATGCTGACTTCGCCGAAAACGCTGCCAGCGCTGAGCGTAGCGAGGACCGTAGTCTCATCGTCAGCAACCACGCTGAGTCGACCTCTCTTCACTATGTACATCTCTTTCCCGACGTCCCCTTTCCGACAAATGTAGTCTCCCGGACTGAATACCTGTCGAAATGGAAAATCTACCGAAATTATTTTGCTCTGGAGGAGGAGGTTGCAAAGGAAGTTGGGAAGCAGATCGAGTCTGTCATCAGTTAGGCTGTGGACAATGGTATTAGCTGTGTCATCGAGTCGTACCACTTCATCTCTGTCATATCGTATGATGTCCTACGGGGAAACCCGTTCTTCGCACGACCTTATTGTCCAAGGCTTTTCTAGTTGCCGCGATTTTCCGCCGATTACAAAGTCCTTTTAGCAAAACATAATAACAAGAGTTCGAGAACCAAACCAATCCGTTGGGAAGGGTAGCGCGTTTATGAAGAAGATGGATGTCTTGGAGGTTCTAATCTAGGCTATGTTGTGCGCTGGAACTCGCTGATCGTTTCAAGGCCACTCTCATCGAAATAGGTTCTGCAATTTAGCCGTCTATAGGCAACATAGATACAAACTTTAAAGGACTTTAGTAGGATTGTAGATAGGCTGAAAAAGCTGGTACAGTAAAGACAGGCGCGGATCCAAGGGGGGGGGGTCACAGGGTCATGACCCCTAAAAATTTTTTTTTTATGGTTTATAATAAGCTTATTTTGCAAACACACTTTTTTCTTCCTCTGATAATTATTGTACGGGAAAAAATGTTAAAGATAGACTTAAGTTTTATTGAAAATCTTTAGGTAAGGACTTGGCTTTGGTTTGATAAAAAAATGTATTACATTTTCTAACAATGACCCCCCCCCCCCCCCAAATGTAAGCCTAGGACCACCACTGAGTAAAGAGACTGAAAGAATCAACCTTAATTCCTCAAAAATCTGAGTTACATTCCCTAAATCCCCATGAACAGCGGATGACTAATTTGGTCAGTTATTTGGGATTATTTGACGCTCAAGATTAAATTCATATGGGGTAACCACATCAAACTTTTCCAAAATACCTTCAGAATTTAACAAGATCGAAGGAATACGCCACTAGAAAATGTAGCTTGTTGGATTTAACGTTTGTATTGGTCGCCCACCCATACATAGCCAGAAAAAGTCCACTTAATCGTTAAAAACTGTAGAAGTAATGTACTTACTAAGTACTGCTCAACTGATTTGCGGACACACAGTCAGACAGACACAAAACTGAGGATGTTCAAAATGGCCTAATGTAATTGGTCCCAGGTCATTGCCAGAAGTCTAGCAAATACAGCAAGTTTGCGCATAGCTCGATTATTTCCTTTGAAAACAGGTATTGGTTGGTTTATTCCGCATTCTAATTCATAGTTTGAGTAAACCCAGTCCTCCTGCTTGGTCCTCTTGGAGACCGGCCAGTTTACATCACGCAATCATTGGCTAAGATGCGGGTTTTGGGAAAGCATGCACCAAAGATCCTAGTTGCGGGGGTTCGCATCGATTTTTATCCATCAGCGTGTCCCATCTGCAACTGGGCTGTGAGTGACTCAGCCGTCCATTTTATCATTCAGTGCCCCATGCTGTCTTACCCTCGACTGAAGTTTCTATTGCCAGTGCTCGCACTACCATTGTCGTTTGAGGAACAATATAAGCGAATTCTGACGTCCAGTGATCGTGATGTGGCCAACAGATTGTTTTTCTATTTAAGAGAGGCCTGTGAGATAAGACTTTTAATTCTCAGCTCCTAATTAGACGTTCATTTATTTTGTCATGATTTTTGTAACCTTGTGTTCTGTCTAATCTGTGTAGATATATTTTCTTTTTATAATTTATTTGAGCACCTTTCATTTGTACTATTTTTGCTATGGATGTTTATCCGATAGACAATAAAAAAATCTATCTATCTATCTTATTGTTGCCTTTCGTTTTGTGACAATTTTGTTTGTTTCTATTGTTAAGACATTCGGAGTGGTCTTCCATTCCCATGAAGTCGATGTAACGACCAAGAAGCATGATAACCGTCGCGTAGTGGCCAATTCGTAATTACAAGGTCTGTTTGCAGCCTGCGCTATTCGAATGCTCTCCGACTGATGGACAATGCTCCAAATCAGAGTATACTGTACCCATTTGATATCGAACTATCATTTTTACCAACTGCTGAAACACAAGATCCATAGATTTTGATGTAGAAGTAGCTGAACATTTGGAATAAATCTAATAGTTTACCTGGAGTCTGAGCTTGAGGACCAGTTCCTCCAAAAGGCCTGGCTCGCAGTCCTGGAATATTCTGACGCGTCGGAGGGTGTCCAGGTGAACGTGGATCGCTATTTCGGCCTTCAACTTGTCCGGTAATGCAGCAAGGACTCTGTCTTCATCAAGCGCCTGAAACATTATCAGTGCATATTACTTGTATACACATATCCAAGCATCTTAATGAGAGAGAGAAAAAATAGAGAGAGAAAAGTATAAAGTGATATGCCAAAAGCTCGAATTGGTATGCCGAAAGTTGAAATTGAGTCGCCAAAAGTTGAAATTAAGATGCCAAAAATATTAAAATTTATTTGTGAACAAAGAACGTTCAACGGTTTGCCAAAGGTTCAAATTACTTTGCCAAAATTTTCAATTTGATAATATGCCAAAAATTCAAATTGATTTTGCCAAACTAATCTGATTTTATTTTTTTCCTAACTGTGTGTGTGTGTGTGTGTGTGATTTTATTCTTCTGGTAGCCAAATTGCTGCTCCGTCCTCCAGTCCAAGTCCTCGCACGTGTTTCCTCGGGCCCCTTAGCCTCATGGAAACTGCTCGGTGAACTGAGAACTGAGTTTTCACTCGTGCCCACATCATCACCCGGGAGTAGGATTTAGACCATTTGCTGGAGAGGCTTAAGGAAACGTTTTTGAGAAAGGCTTCATACTCTTTATGTAATGCGCCATCGCATGAAATGACGAGTGGCGTGAAAGACCCTCTCAGGTCTTCAGCGACTCTGTCGTATTTTGCGTGTTTGGCTTGGGCAGCATGCCGGGAGATGGTAGGCCAGTCCATGGAGGAGTAAGAGACTGCGTCAGCGTTTATAACGCGGGTATCGAAAAACGCAGGTCTCTCACGGTCCCACACGCCATGGACCTTCATGTCCGCTACCAAGCCGGGGCTGCCGTCGGCACTGTCACGTAAAACTGGTTCTGTGACCACGCCGTTCCATGCAAGGCTCGCTATCTTTGCACATTCATCTCGGACGAGGTCATGTCCCTGTTTGATCTTAATTGGTAAAGCAAAACACTTATTATTGTTGTAGAGTATCAAATCGTGCTTGCATTGGTCACCACAAATTCCTAAATTGATCATAAAGTAAGGGAGTGATCAAGTTTCTATTGTCTCCTTACAGAAGTATTGAACCTGCTGACAAATGTGTCAACACATTTTGGCGAGGGTGACATTGGGTCTGATGGTTCCAAACTAGGCTTTACTTAGAGGTTCTAGTAACTGAAGTACGTATGTAGTATATCTAAGGTTACCGTATTTCACCACTTTGGTGGAGCAATTATTTATTTTGATATCTAGAATTTTTCGAAGGGAACAGAACGTCATAATTGTTTCTCATTTCTTTCTCTACTTTATGAATCTTAAGTAAATTGACTGGGGAATTGCAAATAACATGAATAAGCTGATATTTCGTTTGCTTTCCGCGATTGTTTCAGAATTTTGAAGCACCTGTATAGTTGGTGAACACATATACAGGAATTTTCTTGATCCATTTGATTTCGGGGAAGTTGTGAGGTATAGAAATTTAAAAAACGTGCACAAGGAACTTTGAAAAAGCCCGACTTCCTAACTTCAAAACAATGTAGGTAACTACAAAAATCGGTGTGAATTTAAAAATTTGCAACTCTGCAACATCTGGTCAACTTTATTTTAAACTATTTGCTCTCGAAAATGCTTAAAACGAAAACATTACCTTATTTGAAGACATTGGAAACTGAGTAACTCTCTTATTTTATAATCAATTGAGGATTCGTGTCGGCCAATGGAAGCAGAATTTTCTGCTCTACATCAAACGTGACAAACATAGGAAGGCTGTTTTAACAATGCAATTGATAAATATGTTCCCTTGTAGGAACATGGGGTCATATTTGGAATCAGCGCAAAGTTTCCGATAAAGATGGCTCATAAAATGAATGGTTCTTGATGCCACCTAGAATCTCGTTTGGGCCCACCTTACGGCTCATACAACCTCTCAACTCCAAAAGAACGATACCAAATTTGTATTATTTAATAACCTCAATTATATTACTCAAAAGCAAAATAAATTGACATGAAATTTACAGAGAGTAATTAAAAGGAATAAAGTCAGTTAAATACATAGCGAATGAGAAGAGGAAAACAGTGTTCTAAAGTAAAACAGTGTTGAAAATATGTCCGGAAACTACCTACCGGATTCATCATTATCATGTTTAAAATTTTTCAACATTACATTACATAGCAAAAACATTGCTCAGTGTCTGGTGAAACAATTTTCAACGATTTTCCCAAAGGAATTCGTTATGCGTTCCTGAATGTTGAAAATGAAGTGTACACAACCTTCACAATGGGGAGGCATCAGGACTAAGGCGCTCAAGGTATGCTAAACCTGCACGACCCATCGGTCTTGAGGGTGAGGTAGCTTCGCGCCTTCATCATTCACAGTACATCCCGATAAAAGTATTTAATGGGGAAGCAATAAAGCAATGTAATACATTTTTTTTGCTGAACAAATTTATAGAATCAAGAAGGCTTTTTCTTCCAGACGTGCTCTAGAACAATTTTTGGACCTCATAAACATAATTTCATCATATATACTCAATTGATTCTCTATTTTACCGCCCTAAAGCACTTGTGCTATGTTGCAACATATGAAGTAATATCATTTTTCTAACTAGGTTAGCTCTGAGGTGAGACGTTTGAGGCCGTGCTTCACCTGACTAAGTAGGAAGAAAAAACACGGAGGAAATCGTTTGTATAAGTACTTTCATTAAAATGATTAGTCTCAATCAATTTGGGGTTCCGAGTAAAAGTGACCAAGTAACATTTGCAAAATTTTACAGGGGAGCGATCTGAAGTTTCACCTATTTTCTTCTTACGAACACTGGTTGTGTGATGTCTCATCCGACTATGTTTCGATTTTTCTTTATCCTGTAGGTAGTTAGCTAGTGCCCGCCTATGATATCGTGCTTCAAAATTCACTTCAGATTAAATAAGAGCTGTTTATTCGGAAAACTCTATTTGATCATTTTTACCTGCCTGGAGTTTCAAGCTTTACTCATTTGGTCAATTCAATTCTTCGAAAATCAGTCGCATAGTTACATGAAATTGAGGGATTGAATAGTTTTTTCGTTAATTTATCGTGTTGCCAAGCATCTAATAACAATGATAGACCTATTTCTGTTAGAAAAGGTTATCCATTACCTATCACTGTAATTGGTCATTTTCACCTGCCCACTATGCAATCTTACAAATCTTACACAGTAAAAGTGATCAAATGGCAATTGATAACATTTACATGCACCAGCGAGAGTACATTTATAATCCACCTCGTGTTTTGTGGTTGAGTTCAAATGCCATTTGGTCACATAAAACTCTTTGGGTCAGGCAGGTAAAATTTATTTTCAAGTATTTCTTGCACATCAGTTTGAAGATAACGTTCTTAGCAACAACACACAGTAGACAACGTTCCTTAGTACCGGAATGACAAAAAAAGCTAATTTTGAAAAAAAATGTTACTTGGTCACTTTTACCCGGAACCCCACGATACATACTCAATTGATTCTCTATTTTACCGCCCTAAAGCACTTGTGCTATGTTGCAACATATGAAGTAATATCATTTTTCTAACTAGGGTAGCTGTGAGGTGAGACGTTTGAGGCCGTGCTTCACCTGACTAAGTAGGAAGAAAAAACACGGAGGAAATCGTTTGTATAAGTACTTTCATTAAAATGATTAGTCTCAATCAATTTGTCGAATTCATAAGTGTTGAAGTAGCAAATTCGCCACAGGAATTGCCATAATAAAAATAGGCACTCGTTTTTAGACGCTGCTTCCCAATGAGAGGGCAGAACAATCTCTGGCCTCGTGGAAAAGCGAAGTGCTACTCCGTTGTGATGACAATTAGGGCATTAGACATCTGAAGACCAATTGGGTCAGCTATTTGCATCTTGTAGAGGTGGGGGCTGTGAGGCCGAACTGCTGATTGCCTCTGCTCTCACTAATAACTTGATTTTGATCGTAATTTCATTCCCCGCCGTTCCCCTTTCCCTACTCTCGAGGGAAACACTCGCATTTCCCCTCGAACTTCACGGACTCTACCTGTTTTTCCCGAGCCATAACATTATGTCCTGCCCTTTTCTCATTTTGTTTACGTACACTCATTCTCGTTTCTGTTTACTCTTTTACGCAGTGCACTTAACAATTAAAAATGAATAAATGTATTTGTTAATAAGTTGGTTCGTAGTGTTTGATTGATTTGAGTTAGGATTAGGTTGGGTTTTCGATTATTTAAGTAAAGTTTAAATGGATTAACTCCACGAGGAACGGTTATTTGTTAGTATTATTTTACGTTAAATCCTATGTGAGCGGGCTTCAAGGTTGAGTGGGTTAGCGATTATTGCAGGGAGGGAGATTTTTCGATCAAACCCTGATAACTGAGTTGTTTGTCCTGTGTGCACTCGCTCTATCGCTAACACGCAGCTTGAAATCGGTTTAATTTTTTCTCGCTACTCTTAACGGGATTAAAAAAAAAGTATATAAATATCCGCAATTCAAGAATGGGTTTAAGAGCCATGAAATCCAAGCATTTTGTCCTCGATTGATACAGTTCGTGAGACGGTTGCGTCTGCAAACATCTATTGCCAATATACCTAATTTAGCACGGCTGCAAGAGGCCAACACAAATCATCAGTTTTAAAAAATTGTAAAAAAGAAGAAAGCTCATTGTACTCGTGTTGTCACGGTAGTTACGAAAAAATGATAACGCACTCTGCAGTCGTGGTACATGGACACTAGTAGCGTATCCAGCTGTACACGCGAAAATCGCCAGTGTCGCCAGCACCGCAGAAATCACTTCGGACGAGGACTTAGTGGGTTTTCAAGATCCCCTTTTCTTGCTATTGGTTTATTATTCAACAATAAACCATTGTAATCGCTCTTGAAAAAAAAAAAAAATTCTAACACCCCCCCCCCCCCCCCCCCCCCCCCCAGAAAATTTCATGGTTTACGTTTCAAAGGGTGTAGAATCCCGAATCTGCAATAAATATTTTTCCGTCCGTACGTCATACACCGTACTTCGTACGCACGATTTCTCCCAAACGGCTGGAGCAAAATATCTGAAATTTTCAGGATAAATCAATATTGGTCCGACAACTAATAAAGTTAATTTAAAGTGCCCTTTAAGGGTTGTCGAAGTTTTGTAAAATCCCTTAAAACCTCAAAAAAAGTCGAAGCGGCCTAAATTTGGATTTTTGTTTCTTAAGAACATTCCGTGAGGAATCGAATGAGCCCTCCCCAGGTTCGTAGCTCAAACCATTCCCGATATACGGCCCGATTTATGGTGCCAACATTTGCTTTTTTTTGGTTTATTATTGTTTATGTTTTCATCGCAGTAACCTAGTGATGTAGTAATTTGGGTACTGGAGTGAACTCCTAAAAGGCTTTGTAGCCGATACACGGGTTGAAGCATTCTGATGCGCATGAAACGCTGCAAATTCTTTCACTGGGGTTTATTATTCAATTGGCTTGCGATCATGATTTGAATTTCTACTAAGCTTTGTAGTTTGCGTGTTTCACAGGTGATAGAGAGATTATTGAATTTCAAGAGGCACACAAACATGATCAACTGAACAATCCAAATAGGGATTTTGGTTGAGAACAGATTTACGTGCTCTATGCATATCTCCTGAAATTCAATAATTGCTCTATCATCTGTGAAACACGCACACTCCAAAGCTTAGTAGAAATTCAAATCATGAACGCAAGCCAATTGAATAATAAACCCCAGTGAAAGAATTTGCAGCGTTTTTTAGGTAGTCTAGTCGGGATTGTTGTTAACGGTGAAGTAGGTACTTTAATTACAGCTTTGTTAGCCGTGTTAATATTTTCCTGCCAACGATGTAATCATGCTCCTTGAGTAATATCATTCCAGGGATATTTATGGTTCTGCAAAAGCTTTCTGAGAACTGAAAATTGACTTTTCAAATTGTGAAATTCTACCCCTAACCCCTCCCACCACATTCATAATTTCCTTTCACTTGTAAATCCCGTTTTTTTTTCTTTCTGTGGACTTGCCCTCACCACATCAAACAACCTAGAGCCCCCTGGATTTAGGATCTTGTATTACGATGTTGAGGGCGGACAGCCTTATTTCTAGAGTTCGGTCATGTTGACAGTATATTTAAAAAAAAATACACCACAATAAGAATTCATAGATAAATTTACTGTTTTTACGCCTCAACGATAGTTGGAATCTGTTCAAAGTTAAACCTCAAAAAAATCGTATTTCTAAATTGTTTATTATTCTAAGACATTTAAGGAGTAATGCGCAAAAGGAATCGGGGATTAATTAGTAAAACTCGGCTAAAAACGCTGCAAATTCTTTCACTCTGGTTTATTATTCAATTGGCTTCAGTGATGGGGCGAATTCAGGATTCACACAAATATGATCAACTGATCAATTCAAATAGGTATTTTGGTCGAGAACAGATTTACGTGCTCCATGCATGTCTCCTGAAATTCAATAATCGCCCTATCCTGTGAAACACGCACACTCCAAAGCTTCGTAGAAATTCAAATCATGAACGCAAGCCAATTGAATAATAAACCCCAGTGAAAGAATTTGCAGCGTTTTTTTATTGAACCTCAATCCCCCCCCCCCGACAATAAAAACATCTATAATTTATCAAGTCCTTTAGCACTCGTATTGCGTTAAAACTTCCCCAAATCCAAATTTAAACGATGTAGCCAAAGGTAGACAGATGTAGAGGAGGCACAGAAATATCATCAACTGATCAATCCAAATAGGTGTTTTGGTTGAGAACTGATTTGCGTGGTCTATGCATATCTCCTGAAGTTCAATAATCGCTCTATCACCTGTAAAACACGCACACTCCGAAGCCTAGTAAGATTCAAATCATGAACGCAAGCCAATTGAATAATAAACCCCAGTGAAAGAATACTTATTTATCCAAGTAATAATATTGAATAATAAACCCAAGTAATAATATCGAATAATATTTACCTATATATTATCAGCGTTTCATGCATATCAGAATGCTTCAACCCGTGTATCGGCTATCCAGTATCCACATTCACTACAACCCGACGCTATCGGCCGGACATCACTAGGTTACAAACAAACATTAATAAACCAAAAAACGCAAATGTTGGCACCATAGATCGGGCCACACATCGGGAATGGTTTGACCTACGGACCTGGGGAGGGGCTCATTTGATTCCTCACGGTATGTTCTAAAATTAAGTTTACATTCAGGCCGCTTGGGCTTGTTTTGAGGTTTCTAGGAATTTTACAAAACTTTGACACCCCTTATAGGGCACTTTAAATTGAGTGAGAGAGCTGGCTCAAGAATTAGGGCGTCGCCGGACCAAGATGGATTTTTCCTGAAAATTTCAGCTTTTTTGCTTCAGCCGTTTGGGAAAAATCGTGCGTACGGCGGACGGACGGAAAATTTTTTGTTGCAGATTCGGATTCTACACCCTTTGAAACGTAAACCATGACATTTTCAGGGGGGGTCAGAATTTTTTTTTTCAAGAGCGATTATAATAGTTTATTATTGAATGATAAACCAAAAGATGGATAGATAGATGGCTAATACTAAAATCAATTATAAATTCACAAGTAACAAAGCTTAGCCTTCCGTTGGTCATTGCTAGCTCCCAGCAGAACCCATGGCAACAGATAAGTTTGATAATCATACTTGAAAACTTTCTTTCCCCCTATTAGGAAGGTTTGGATTAGAGAATTATAGGTTTCAGCTCGGTTTTCGTGCGTCCGGTATAATGATAATCGAATAGTATCTATGTCCAGAAAATGGCAATAAAATCAATTTAATTCAATGATTCAAAAAATATAGATTCAATAACTCATTTCTCGTCAGATGGCCATTGAGATGGTTCCTGAATAAATACCTAGGTGTGTACGTTGTGATGGATATGGTTAGTTGGCCCATCCCGGTTTGTGAACCCGTCGCCTTGGGAGATGAATCAGACGCCTTCAAGCGTCTGGGTCATCCTCTGAGCATGGCAGGCATTTCCGCATTCAGCTCAATGGAAGGGGCAACTAAACCATTCCATCACCTCACAACCTACTGGTTTGCAAGAATTGCAACAAAGTATTTTTATTATTCCTTTTTTCGGTAGGTGAGTGAGGAAGGATCAAACAGTGCTTACGGTAGGTGTGTGTCTTGTTCCTATCTATGGAAGACACCCTACTAGATCGCAACTTCTTGTTATGTTGTTTCCGTTCAATTTTACCAATGCCCCTGCTCCAAGTCCATGTTCCTAGTTCACCAGCTCAACTAAATGATAAAGACTCAGTTTAATTCATATTTAATCACTTCGCTTGACGGTTTTAATCCAGGTTAAAATTCATAGAAACATAAATACTGTAGTAAAATAATTGTTTATTAAGAAAAAAGACAAAACTTATATTACAAACTCTGATAGGAGTTTGGTTTAAAGATTTTCAATGAAACTTAGGTCTATCTTTAACATTTTTTCCCTCACAACAATTATCAGAGGAAAAAAAAATGTGTTTGCAAAATAAGCTTATTATAAACCAGAAAATTAAAATTTTCTGGGGGAGTCATGACCCCCTTAACACTACCTGTTGTCATGGGTAGTGTTGAGATATAACAAGCGCCGATATTGGGAGGACAGGCAAGCTCCTGCATCTTAAGTGCGATTTCATCGTAGTTATCCATTTTTAATTTCAAGGAAACTTTAATTAAGTTGGTTGTCTTAGCTTAGTTATCTGAATTAGATTAACCGGGAAAAGTCTTCTTTTATAATCAGATCGGGTAGAATTTGAGGTTTATCCCAATTTTCCGGATTAATTTCGTACCAAGACTGGCAAGCTGTAGAAAAAAAAGTTTTGAAGTACACCAGAGCCGTGTTTTTGGCGCTGGAATGACAGCTTTCGACGTTAAGCAAAAAGCATACAGTGGATTTAGAAAAATAGAAAAAATCAGGATGTTTATGGAAAAAGGCGAGGGAGAACTTAATATACAGCAGTGGACTGAGAACACTCGAACATATTTGAACAGATCAACTGTTGGAAATCTACCAGGTTTTTTTTTTTGGCAATAATCTTAAGTATAATTTCTGGATTATATTTAGAAGGTTAAGAACAGTCATCGCAGCCCCTCCCCATGCAATAATCGTATACATCGAGCCTGAGTTTTCTGGGTTTGTAAAAAGCCAGCGGTATTTCCCTGGTCGTCATATGTTAACACCCCTGGCACGGTTACTGGAGAATAATCGCGCGAAGCGAGATACCTCACCCTCAAGACCGAGCGGTCGTGCAGGTTTAGCATACCTTGAGCGCCTTAGTCCTGATGCCTCTCCATTGTGAAGTTAGTGTACTCTTAATTTTCAACATCCTAGAAATATTTTGTTTCACAAAATAAACTCATCAAAATCAAAATCAGAGGGGAGTAGAACTCAAGAACCACGGGCATACATGTACACAATTTTTGTTGTAAAATTGTGTTTTTTGCAACTAGCATTTGTTGTCTTCTACTTTCTCGTTTCTCACTCACCTGTTTATTGGCCCAGGTGTAAGCGAACCATTTGATAACGCGAGCCTCGAGGTCCTTCGACACCCTTCGGAAGGCCATGTACTGTTTGATGCCGTCCATTTTATTCTGGAACTCGACGCGAGCCACGTTCATGTTGCTGATCATGCTGCCGATGTTGCCGACGATGGTCGCGAAAATGAGGACGCCCGCGAGGAAGTCCGCCACGACGAACAGGTACTCGAGGTCGTTTTCCGGCTGAGGGGTTTCACCTAAAAGACCAAC
This sequence comes from Creontiades dilutus, assembly GCA_031894815.1. Lineage (NCBI taxonomy): Eukaryota > Metazoa > Arthropoda > Insecta > Hemiptera > Miridae > Creontiades > Creontiades dilutus. Next base: position 994,922 of record JAVIWC010000742.1, on the reverse strand, counting down.
GAATTCAAAATATCATCAGTATAGATAGTCCACGTCCAGTTACAGATGGTAGGACATACATACGTATGTACAATCAAACTACAAGTCAAAAAAGTAATAGTTAAAATTAACACTGATTAAGGTACAATAAACTCCTGTAGATGTAAATGTGGACTAAAGCTCTCAAGGCGGGGATTTTGTGTTCCCAGCACTCAAAATGTTGGCTTATTCTACTTTCTTGAGAGTTTTGCATTCAATCAAGGAAATTCAGCCCCTTGATAATGGGTTTTAGGCCCTTGATTAGTTGTTCGCTTTGAATAGACCTCATAGACTTCTGCGAACGGTGAGTGCTGAGCACTCAAATTTCGTGTGGGATGCCGTTACGTCAGTCTCCTTTTATAATCTGCAAAGGGTTGAACTTTTTGTGAGCCCAATGCGGTGTAGGCGGGACCTTAAAGGTGCAAAGCCGGTTATAAGACACAATAAACTCTTAAAATATTGTAAAGATGAATGCAGTATTTAGAAGATAACATAACGTTCATGCAATTGAATGCTAAGAGAGGACAAATAGAAACATATTACTTTTGCTGAAAAAAATATAAGGCACAGATTAATTGGTTTAAGCAATAAAATAGAAAGAGGGGAAAAACAAAACCAGCAATGAAGAAAATTTATCATCCAGTGGCTCTAACATTAATTACGGCTTGCAGAAATAAATGTGCTGCTATGGCTTGTTGATGTTCATCCGTTGTCCCTTAAATCAATTTCAACATTTTGATGGACTTTTGATGGGTTTGCGCGGAGTTTACTAGGGCAACATCATCAGCAATCAAGCAGATCTTCTCGGAATATTTTGGAATATGTGAAGCAAGTTCGTTTACATATAGCGAAAAAATAATCGGACGAATCGAAGTGCCAGGCGAACAGCCGAATTCGCGGATTAAAGCAGTTTCGCTTTGCCAACGTGGATTGCTTGTAATTATATGATTTGAATATTTCCAATGCTAGTCCTCAAATCCATTATGCTTCCAGTTCTTCAACAAGTTTGATCCTTTGACGCGTCAAGGCACTTAGAGTTACTTTTTGCCTGCGTCCAAGTTTGAAAAAGCATCGGTAATTAGTTACTCAAGCCTTGCTAAGAGTCCAATAGAACTAACCGGAATGGAATGTGGCAGGTTTGTATTGTATGTGGCAGGTGTTGGAAAGGTAAGAATTCCACCATTATCTACTTTAAAAAATCAAAATAGGACAACTTAAAATTCAAAACCTCAGATCCCAATTTTCAGCACTTAATTCAATCGTCTCCAGTCAGAACATCTGCTAGAAAGAGCGCATCTCTTCCAGGTGCCAAGATGGATCCTCTTATGAGGAAAACACGTGCTGCTGATAGTTAACCTATTGGCTTCTGCGACCCAGTTTTTGGACTGGATTCGTTATGCAGGGTACTGCAACCTGCCACGTTTAACATGAAATCCTCCTTTTCAATTTTAGCATTGAAGACACCCAGAATCATCATGGTGTCGTACTTTTGCACCAGTCCAACTTTCTTAGTGATTAAGTCATAGAAGTCAGAGGCTGCCTCTGTGAGAGCATAAACAGAGAAGACTGTGCCATTATTGAACTTAGTCTTGAGCCTTAATTTACTCATGCGATCACTTATTGCCTCGAAAACAAGGGAAAACTTCCTGATTTCGGCGGATATAAAAAATCCTGTCCTATATAAATCAGTGTTTTTCTCTGGTTCACTGTAAAAGAAAGAAAGCTCCTTGTCAATTCTGCCAGAACCTGGCCATCTTACTTCTTGAACTGCCATTACATCGTATTTATACTTGGCCGCTATTAGGAAGACCTCTTTCATCCTCCCAGTCTGCAGTAAAGTTTGCGCATTCAGTATAACAAAATCAAGGTCCGAGATCCTGCTCTGTCCGCTTTCATGCCTGGGTCAAGATCCGTTTGTATCAGTCCGGCGGTTTCTTATGTTTTCGGGTTTCATAACAGATAGATTTTTAAAGGGACAGATTGTTAGCCTATCGCCTAACCTATTAGAGGGGCTGCCTCCTCGCAGTTCAGAGGATACTAGATTTTCTATCGGGGTTTACTCCCCTAGGTGATTGCCTTCACCATGGCTAAAGAGCGTCAACCACCCTCTACAGAATCGAAACCACTTCTGGGCGCCCTCCACTTTTCATTCAAACATGAACCACTTTGGACGATTGTACTGCACCATGCCTCATGCTGTTCGTGATGGCTACTGTAGCCCTCCAACACGGTCGCAGTTTAACGTCTTGGACCCAGAAAGAGCGCATCTGGTATCTCTTTAAGCAGAAAGCTCACTGATTGGTGCTGGGGGGTGGTCACCTCATCGATTTGTGGATCCGTACCTATATAAATTATTTCACATAGGTCAAACTCATTTCTCGGTACTTTTGCAGTTATAATTTGTAGCAGTTCGTGGAACTGCTACGCGAACGCCTCCACGGGCGCTCCCCCAAGAGGTGCGTTGTGAGACCATCAGTTGATCCCTAGCCGTCTCATAACTGGTAAGTCCCATTTCCATTATTTGCGGTTCCCTAATACAACCCAAATTCTCTCTTGATTTCATATCGGACCTATATCAGATTTAATAAATCTATATAAACTCCATCCGATTTGTTATTCATTAAAAATACCCAATTCACCATTAATTTTTATTTTCAAGTTTAAATGATTGAAATAGTAAATTAGGTTTTTGGGGTAGAAATAAGTGTTAATTATCATAGATAATTCCAACACTATTTCAAATTGATTTTTGGTTTATTATTCAATAATAAACCATTGTAATCGCTCTGGAAAAAAAAATGTAAACCCCCCCCTGAAAATTTCATGGTTTACGTTTCAAAGGGTGTAGAATCCGAATCTGCAATAAAAATTTTTCCGTCCGTCCGCCGTACGCACGATTTCTCCCAAACGGCTTGAGCAAAAGATCTGAAATTTTCAGGAAAAATCCATCTTGGTACGACGACGCCCCAATTCTTGAGCCAGCTCTCTCACTCAATTTAAAGTGCCCTTTAAGGGCTGTCAAAGTTTTGTAAAATCCCTAAAAACCTCAAATCAAGTCGAAGCGGCCTAAATTTTTCTCTATTTGAAGAACACACCATGAGGAATCGAATGAGCCCTTCCCCACGTCCGTAGGTCAAATCATTCTCGATGTGTGGCCCGATTAATGGTGACAACATTTGCGTTTTTTGGTTTATTATTGTTTGTTTGTAACCTAGTGATGCCGATAGCGTTGAGTTCTAGTGAATGTGGTTACTGGAGTGATAGCCGATGTGGATACTTGTAATTTATAGCCGATACACGGGTTGAAGCATTCTGATATGTATGAAACGATGATAATATATAGGTAAATATTATTACTGGGGATTATTATTCAATATTATTACTGGCGTAAATAAGTAGTCTTTCACTCGGGTTTATTATTCAATTGGCATGCGTTCATGATTTGAATCTGTACCAATATTGTTTCATTTATTGAATTTCAGGAGATATGCATAGAGCACGTATTATTATTTGGATTGATCAGTTGATCATATTTGTGTGCTTGAAATTCAATAGGGCACACTGCAAATTTTTCAATTATTCAATTTTATTCATTTGAGTTGCATTCATGATTTATGGTGCCAACATTTGCTTTTTTTTGGTTTATTATTGTTTATGTTTTCCTTCGCAGTAACCTAGTGATGTAGTGATGTTTGGGTACAGTGAACTCCTAAAAGGCTTTGTAGCCGATACACGGGTTGAAGCATTTGATATGCATGAAACGCTGCAAATTCTTTCACTGGGGTTTTTATTCAATTGGCTTGCGTTCACGATTTGATTTCTGCTAAGCTTTGGAGTGTGCACAGGTGATAGAGCGATTATTGAATTTCAGGAGGCACACAAATATGATCAACTGATCAATCCAAATAGGTATTTTGGTTGAGAACAGATTTACGTGCTCCATGCATATCTCCTGAAATTCAATAATCGCTCTATCACCTGTGAAACACGCACACTCCGAAGCTTAGTAGAAATTCAAATCATGAACGCAAGCCAATTGAATAATAAACCCCCGTGAAAGAATTTGCAGCGTTTTTTTAAATTACAGAACAGTTTTCAATTTATAACCATTGCGAAAAGTAGCTTAATTTTCTATGAACATTTGCTAAAAATGAGTGGAAGGAATCTGATATTATTGGGTAGCTTTTCGAATGAACTTTCCAAGTTGTTGGTATTGATTGTACTCATCAACGAAAGCCACCTGAGAAAGTGATGGAGCCGTTATATGAGGTTATACTGAGAACCGAGCACTTCGTAAATTAATTTTCGCATTCTTCGAGGGAAAAAGTTGAGCCGAGAAGTAGGTGTGGGCTGTAACGAAAACTTGGGTCATCCTCCGGGATGAGAAACTTTCGCCTGGAGGTTGGAAGCTACCTGGGAGAGGGCGGAAGCTAATAAAAGCGAAGCTCTATGATGACGAGTAATTCACCGGAGAGGGAAGTCGAGGGGGAGAAATGTCACGCATTTTCCTCAAGTCTTGACCGTTCGTCGATCCATCATAGGGGCTGTTTACTCTGCCCCATCGAATAGGGGAGGGGGGTAGCTCCATTGGCCTCATTCCACCGCCATTTCCCGATATTAACAACGGGACGGGGGGCTTATTTGCCTATTAGCATCAAACGGGGTAAACAGATGTCCGTCGGGCCTGACATGGACGACCATTATTTTTCTTCCTTGAGGGCATCAAGTTACGGCAGTTAGGTTGCAGTTTATCACCGATGTTGTCGCTCGCCGCCAACGAGGTTTCGCAGTTACGTAACACATAAAACGTATACAACCGGTCTATTATTTTCTCAACACCCCAAAAGGCCTAGGAAGGTCACGGAATCGACCTGCACAATTCGTCTGGGTCCCCCTCGAGCCAGAATCAAAACTAAAAACATATGAAGGGTGTCCCACAAGTTTACAGCCCCCCCCCCCCCCCTAAAATCGTCCAAAAGGGTGTAAAAAAAAAAAAAAAAAAATTCTCCAAAAAGTCGGCATAAATGATGGTATTTCACGCGAAATTTACAAATTTCGGCCATTATTCCGCAAACATTGAGTCGAATCATGAAACGGGTAGCATCTCGTGAATCAAATTTTCATTGTTTTTTAACGCTGATTCACGTGATGCTGTCCATTGCTTGATTCGACTAGATTTTTGCGCATAAAATAAAATAAACCATTATTTTAATTTAAAAAAAAATAAATAAAAAAAATAAAAAAACGGACGGGAAATGAACAAATTTCGGTCATTATACCGCAAAAATTGAGTCAAATCAAAAAACGGATAGCATCACGTGAATCAGCGTTGAAAAGGAATGAAAATTCATGTGCTACACTTTTAAGTTCACCATCATCCACTTTTTGACAACTTTGGGGTTGCGCAACTTTGCGTGCTTTTAGGCTATTTCTGCCTTCTCGGTAATTTCAAAGCTGACTTGGAGTTTTGTCTTGGGCCTAGGTGTGTCTGCGGGGCAAAACGTTTCTCTTGTGTGCAAGTGGGTATACAATATTCATGTGGGGCAACAATTTCCTTGCCGAACGCGGGAAACAAACCCGGGAACCTGTGGTTGTGAGTCCCGCACGAAACCCTTGCGCTACGAGTTTGCTTTATTCAGTTTACTTAGTTTATCTATAAAATTGAATAATAAACGAATAAATGAAATGAAAGAATTTGCAGCATAAGATCATGCCATACATCGGGAATGGTTTGAGCTACAGAACTGGAGAAGGACTCATTCGATTCCTCACGGAAAGTTCTTAACAAAAAGTCCATATTTAGGCCGCTTTGATTTTTTTAGGTTTTTAGGGATTTTACAAAAATTTGACAACTCTTAAGTGGCACTTTAAATTAAGTGAGAGAGCTGGCTAAAGCATTGGGGCGATGTCGGACCAACATGGATTTTTTGCTCCAGCCGTTTGTGAGAAAACGTGGGTACGGTGGACGGACGGAAACATTTTTATTGCAGATTTGGATTCTCCAGTGTAGAATCTACACCCTTTGAAACGTAAACCATGAAATTTTCAGGGGGGTTAGACTTTTTTTTTCAAGAGCGATTACAACGGTTTATTATTGAATAATAAACCAAAAGGGATCGGAGTCCAACCCAATAGGACCTGAACCCCAACTAGGGGTTACCAAGAGTTACATAACTCAACAGGTTCAGAGATGGGAGGACAAAACACGTACAGAATACTGGCATAACACTCCTAAGCAGAGGCAAGCCAAGCGGTTCCTTTCTATTTCAAGGAAACGCGCAAAAGCCCTTCTGTCATTGAGGCGCAAAGACCTTCGCAAACTTGTGGGCCTTCTCACTGGGCACAGCCCCCTAAGGTACCCCCTAAACAAAATGGGTAAGGCCAGGACAGAAGAATGCCGGCTCTGCTGCGAAGAGGCGGAAACAGCAGAACACATCCTCTGCAACTGTCCTGCTGTTGCATCAACTAGATTCCGGCATTTCGGGAAGGGTGCCCTAACACCCACTGATTTTGCCTTGGAATCGCCTGAAAACCTCCTACACTTTGTGAACGAAGAGGTTATTAAGAAGGTTTTGAACTAAAAATAGGGACAGCGTCACAATAGATCCTAGTGGTCTCAGTGACCAGGGGCTCCTCCCATCCCTGAAAGGAGAAAAAGAAAAAAACTTTGCGTGCTCGCTGAACCGGTTGCGCGCAATAAAAAAAATTGGTTCAGGGTTCAAATTTTCATGAAACTATGGGTAGAAAATCGAAACTGCAATAAAACATTGGGGTTCCCATTTGAAATAAGGAAGTTAGTGTCAATTGAGCATGGTTGCGCAGTGTGCGTAAATATGATATTTGAAATCCTTAGGAAAAATTATGAAGATTAAAAAAAAAAAAAAAATTTAGGACGATTTTAGAAGGGGAGGGAAGAAAACTCGTGGGACACCCTGTAAATACCCAACAATTTGCACTATACCTACCTATTTCATTCAGAAATCCTAATAGTAGTAGGGGAGGATTTGTTTGTTATTGCAATTATGCTAAAAATCATCATGAAACCCATTTTTCAGATCCTGGCGAAATCCGAAGATGCCAATTGGGTCCATTTTCACTCCAGACGACTTAATATGGGTGTTTTTTTTTATAAATTCGTCAAAAGTGGGGGGGTTTAATTTAAATCAGGGATTACAAATTTTTTAAAAACTTTTCCTGTTTTTATACCAGGTACATTGTGTGGTTTTCTAGATTTTTCAGCCTCCTGAAATAAACGAAATCATTTCCAAGCCGATACGACCCATCCGAATGATAATCAAACAAACTTTCTGCACCACAGTTCACCAGTTTGGTACTGAAAAAACTAAAAATTGAACACTTTTGTGTGTTCCTAAAATAATGTAGTCTGGCCGTCTACTTATTCCCATCTTTTGTCAGTATTAAAATTTTGGTGGAACCCCTTCTCGTGTAAATTTATAGGAGTTTGCTTACGTTTCAATGTTATGGAAAAACCCCGACGTATTCAGCTTCAGTTAACTCTGAAGTAGCTCGATTTTCTCACACAGTTCGCTAAAAATCTTGCCAAAATTGCGCCTTTGTTCCGATTGCGGGAGCTGATTCTTCCGAGATTAGTGTCTAAATGCACAGATTTGATTTGCTGCACAATTTGACGCATTAGCCCAAGGCAGACTAAACCAAAAGCTTATATAAAGTATTTTTCAAGTAAAGTATCATTAAAACATATATTTTGACCAAGGAAAATGTTTAAAAATTCGCTCATCTCCCATAATGTTCTTGAAGATGGGTATTTAGACGGCTGGAAAAGCTTTAGTGTCCTCAAACAAGGTGAATGGAAGGTGAGTATTGTGATCCAAATATACTATGGGTTCACCTTGTGATGACTTTTGGAATTTGGTGCCTCATTTCAAACAGTAAAATGTCCAATTATTTTCAGTTCCAACTATTTCATTTTTCTTTTTCTTTATAATATAAAAGATCTTTTGAAAAATTTTGTCTTAAATTTGGTAACGATTTGAATGAAGTTGGAGTCATCCATTATCAGCTGAACTGGTGCACGATCCGGTGAAATGTCTAATGTGTCTCTCGAAATACCCACGCTCACATCAAGAGCTTAAAAGCACAAGCGGTCGGCTAATTTATCCGAAGTGCTCATTAGTGATGCAATCATTCATCTCATATCGAACGCATTACCGTCAAACACTCAATTTGAGCAGAAATAGAGTTGAAAACGCGGCGGTTTTGGTTAATTATTCAATAATAAACCATTGTAATTGCTCTTGAAAAAAAAAAAAAAATTCTAGCCCCCCCTGAAAATTTCATGGTTTACGTTTCAAAGGGAATCCGAGTCTGCAATAAACAATTTTTCCGTCCGTCCGCCGTACGCCGTACGCACGATTTCTCCCAAACGGCTGAAGCAAAAAAGCTGAAATTTTCAGGAAAAATCCATGTTGGTCCGACGACGCCCCAATTCTGGAGCCAGCTCTCTCACTTAATTTAAAGTGCCCTTTAAGGGTTGTCAAAGTTTTGTAAAATCCCTAAAAACCTCAAAAAAGTCAAGGCAGCCTAAATTTGGACTCTTTTTGAAGAACACTCCACGAGGAATCGAATGAGCCCCCCCCCCCCCCCAGCTCGGTAGGTCAAACCATTCCCGATCTATGGCCCGGTTTATGGTGCCAACATTCGCGTTATTTTGGTTTATTATTGTTTTTGTGTTGATATCAGTAACCTAGTGACGTAGTGATGTAGTAATGTGGATACTGGAGTGAACTCCTAAAAGGCTTTGTAGCCGATACACGGGTTGAAGCATTCTGAAACCATAAAAAAAAACGCTGCAAAATTCGTTCACGGGGGTTTATTATTCAATTGGCTTGCGTTCATGACTTGAATTTCTACTAAGCTTTGGAGTGTCGCTGTTTCACAGGTGATGGAGCGATTATTGAATTTCAGGAGATATGCATAGAGCACGTAAATCTGTTCTCAATCAAAATACCTATTTGGATTAATCAGTTGATCATATTTGTGTGCCTCCTGAAATTCAATAATCGCTCTATCACCTGTGAAACACGCACACTCCAAAGCTTAGTAGAAATTCAAATCATGAACGCAAGCCAATTGAATAATAAACCCCAGTGAAGAATTTGCAGCGTTTTTTGTTAGTGAAGTCGACGTGTACCGATTTATTTTCTTTAATTCTGATTCTCCATTTCGCTGTCCACTGTTGTATGCAGGATAACGATCTTTTCAACTTTGTGATGGACTCAATATTATTTTCTCCAACTACGTATCGTCCACAAAAGTAGCTGTATTGTTCATTTCAATTTCTGGGATATCACTGGTGTAAAGGACATACAGGAGTGGCCCAAGGACATTCCCTTGTGGGACCCCTTCAGTGATCAGCTGTGGCTCTTAGTATGCATCTTCTTGCTTTATTCTGCAGTAACGATTGGTGAGGTAAGATTGGAGTCGTTCAACATACTTCATTGGCAGGGTTTTGCGCAGCTTGTAATTGAGTCCCTCATGCCAAACCTTGTCAAATCCATGAGCGACGTCAAGGAAGATGGCAGAGCAGACTTTCTTTCTTTCAAGTGCTCCTTCAATTGTATGTGTTATTCGATGAACCTTGTCAATTGTGGAGTGTTTCTGTCGAAAGCCAAACTGATGCCTTGAAAACGGCTTACGTTCTTCAATTATGGGTACTAGTCCTTTATGAATTAGTTTTTCAAAGAGTTTGGATAATACTGGTAGAAGCGAAATTGGCCTGTATGAATTGGGTTCCTCAGGAGGCTTACCTGGTTTACGAATCATGATGACCTCAGCGATCTTCCACAATTGTGGTACGTAACGGAGTCTGATAACTGCATTGATAATTATTGTTATTTTTTTTGTAACATTTTGATACTTTTTGTTACTATATTCAATTTTGAGATGGAATCTCTAATTTTTAATCAAAATAAAATAATAATATACCATATGTTACTCAGTAAAGATGTAACTTTGTAATGGCAAAAGAAATTTTGGAATGGCGGAGTAGTTTTTCTTAGTTAAATCATAACAAACAAACAATATTCCATCTTTATGATGTCCCAAACAAGCTCAATTAGGAATTTCAACACCGTAGATCGATTAGGAAAGAAAAGCCTGATCGTTGTGTCTCCATATGTTGTAATTGATTTCATTGATTGATGTCTCAAAGGAGCAAAAAAAAAAAAAAAAAAAAACCATCTTCGCTAAATCGATCATTTCCTATTGGTACCGCAAATAAACCTGTAACACGTATAAAGGAACGAGAAAATTTGATATAGTCGAAGGAATGTAATTTCCGTTCAACCCCTCGCATATTGGCCGAATATGCCCGTTTCCTCGCATTCGTTATTTTATATCTCTCGTTTTCACCTCGTTCTCCGTGGTAAGGGGGTGTTTATTAAGCGAATGAAAGAAAAATATTGATAAATGTAGCAAATACTGTTTGCTCTTTATGTTTACGGCTATTTTGTTCTGAACCTGAAACTTCAAATAGGGAATTCCGTGATTAGGGAATCGCCTTTGTGAATTGAATAAATACTTATTCCTTCATAACTGCACAAGGTAGGGAGGTTTTAGGCGCATGCAAAAAGTCAACTAAAATGTTCATCCACTAAAACAGAACTTGCTATCATTTTTCTTGAACTGTTCGGAACTTCTCATTTAAATGGAGATCTTTAAACATAGTTGCTGTATTTTGGTTTATTATTCAATAATAAACCATTGTAATCGCTCTTGAAAAAGAAATTCTAACCCCCCCTGAAAATTTCATGGTTTACGTTTCAAATGGTGTAGAATCCGAATCTGCAATAAAACTTTTTCCGTCCGTCCGCCGTACGTCGTACGCCGTACGCACGATTTCTCTCAAACGGCTGAAGCAAAAAAGCTGAAATTTTTAGGAAAAATCCATGTTGGTCCGACGACGCCCCAATTCTCGAGCCAGCTCTCTCTCTTAATTTAAAGTGCCCTTTAAGGGTTGTCAAAATTTTGTAAAATCCCTAAAAACCTCAAAAAAAGTCAAGGCGGCCTAAATTTGTACTATTTTTGAAGAACACTTCACGAGGAATCGAAGAGCCCCTCAAGTATCAGGTCCGTAGGTCAAACCATTCCCGATGTATGGCCCGATTTATGGTGCCAACATTTGCGTTATTTTGGTTTATTATTGTTTTTGTTTTGATATCAGTAACCTAGTGATGTAGTGAATGTGGATACTGGAGTGAACTCCTAAAAGGGTTTATAGCCGATACACGGGTTGAAGTATTCTGATAACCATAAAAATCGCTGAAAATTCTTTCACTGGGGTTTATTATTCAATTGGCTTGCGTTCATGATTTGAATTTCTACTGGGCTTTGGAATGTGCGTGTTTCACAGGTGATAGAGCGATTATTGAATTTCAGGAGGCACACGAATATGATCAACTGAACAATCCAAATAGGTATTTTGGTTGAAAACAGATTTACGTGCTCTATGCATATCTCTTGAAATTCAATAATCGCTCTATCACCAGTGAAACACGCACACTCCAAAGCTTAGTAGAAATTCAAATCATGAATGCAAGCCAATTGAACAATAAATCCCAGTGAAAGAATTTGCAGCGTTTTTATTTGAAAATTCAGATTGTTACACCAATGTCTGAATTATTGAGTCGAAAAATAAAATCACTGAATATCTGGCTGATTCAATCACCAGCTGGTCAGCATATAAAACTTGATTTTCATTGTTTAAAAACTACTGAATTTCATCTTGAAACAAAAAGTATTATCGATGTTCTTCAAGTATCTACAAAATAACTCTTTCAAATCCTGATTGTAATTTACGGAGACACAACGTTCAGGTCCAGCTCATTTCTTTCTAAATTTATTTACGGTGTTGAAATTTCTGATTGGGTTTCTTTGGGAAAACGTAACTAATAAAGATACTATTATAAAGATAATCGTAATTATAAAGATGAAAGATTTGATTTGAACTTAGTTTTTGCTACAGAGCTTGGCGATCGATATGGGTTCCTCATTTGTCCGTCATTTGCTTGTACGTTTATTTGTACTATATCATTGGCGCATCCAAAACTATGTTTTAGTCCGATTTTGATGCAAATCTCAGGGACTGTGCGAGTTAACTTCTAGATGGTTCCCTATAAATTCCATCCCAGTCATCAGTTCATGCAACGTGGATTTCTCATGAAGTACTTTCTGTACAGGTTTGAGGATGGTGACCTATGCATGCTATTGTGATTCGTTGAGTAATAGCTATAGTTTTGGCATGAATAACATTGCTTAGCAAAAGTGAGACTCAGTGACTAATTGACCAATTTTGATGACATTGTGAGTTATTAAGCAAGTTAGATCCTAGATGGTTTCCTATGAATTTCATTGCAAACGGATCAATAGTAATGCATAATTATGCGTAAACGTGCATTTCTTGTTATGCCTTTCTCATAATAGATCGATGGACGGATTTTGATGAAATATGCAAGATTCGTCCTTGCTGATCCGTTGCCTGTTTTATCGCCTCAGGAGATACAGTACAGAGTGGGCATTTGCAAACGTGAATTTCACAAAACACTGATTTCTTACGATTTATCATCAGAAGTGCTTGGGTACAGGTCCCGTTGCGATCTCATTGCAATTGTTTGCGCAATCCTGAAATTGGCTGTTTAGACTAAACGTAGTTTTAGGTAGCTGAACCGGTTCTGATGAAATGGTGAGGGATTGTGCTGATTGGTTTTTAGAGGGTCCAATCCAAGCTTTTGGATTTGGAGGCCGCTGAAGTATTGGTAGGGTGCAGAGTGCTCATGCGCAGAGTAAACATTAAGTATCATGTTCGGATACATATAAATATAGCTATTGTATATAGTACTGTTATATTTAGCATACAACTATTTTGCCAGGCACTTTGTGTTTTACAGCATCCATATCTCCATGTTGCAAACAAATGAGGAAGATGTCTCCACCCAACAAGGTCGACATTTTGGGTTGTATGTACGCAGTACATATATTCAAGGAGACTTAAATACGGAATGATTATCTTACATGTTTCACTTACTTACCTATCGTTGTGAGTGTGAGCGTAGACCAGTAAAAACTGTAAATGTACTGGCGGGAGAGGGAAGAGTTTTTGGGTCCTGCCACGTTGTAGACCCAGTTGTCGGAGCCAAAACCGATGGCGTAGCTGATTGCGAAGTAGAAACACGCGTTCCAGTGGATGAGGACGATTATGGCGAACACAACCTAAAATGCAACAAACGATTGTTGTTGACAGAATGCCATTGCATATGGGCAGAGTAACTACGTTGTTTTACTGACTATACAGACTTATATCTCAACTATATGTTGAGACATTGAAAGAGAGACCTGAAATTACAAACGATACTACAAAGAAACTAACAGGAAACCGATGAAGAAAGTTGTAGAAGAGATTTGGATCAAAGTTGAAATACAGGGAACAGAGATTGGATTTCTTGAGCAGATTTTCTTGAGTAATTCAGAATAAAATCAAATATTGCAATAGATTGAATTGAAATAGATGAAATAAAATCAAACACTAATTTTAGAGTATGGTAAAAACCATCCATTGTTATCATCGTATCATTGTTTATATCACTTTAAAATTTGGAGAATGTTGCAGAAGAATCTGTTCACTCAGAGGTAAATAACGGGAAATAGGAGTTTGATTCTTGTGCAGATTTCCTTCTTGCAGATAGAATATAATAACATTTAGAGGAGCAATTCGGTAATACACAATACTAATAAGTGTTTAAGTAAGTCTATCGTAAAACATTCTTCATGATTGTGCTGATCCTAGAGGTTTGTTATTTCTGTGTTAGAATAACCCTTTCACGTAGATCACTGATTGAAGTGGGCTGTAGTGTACTACCAAAACTAGCCACCTCGCTTCTTCATATCTTGTAACTGCATTTTAGATAAAACAGACCCATTCGTATTTCATCACACGGATCGAATAGAAACGGAATTAGCCATTCAGCTGATCGCTGTGTCTTCGTATCTTTTAATTGAAATTGAGATGTCCCAAAGGCCCCGATTTTTCTGAGAAACACCATCCGTTACTAATTTATTTGTACGAAACAAACCTGATATCAAAATACCTTCAATGGTGCAATATAACCTGTGTAGACACGATGAAACCCACGAATTGAACAAGTGATAAAATAAAACACCAACCTACGCTTCAGCTGTCCGCAATTATATAACACAACTCCAGAACTCGATTTCAACACAAACTCTTGACAACAAAACTTCATTGCAATTACATCAGATGGTCCGATCCTCAAATGATACTAGGGGATTCTTATTACATGACACTACACAACTTGAACCACCTGGCCTCCGAACGAGCAGCTTTTTGTTTTCGTTTTGATCGCAGTAACTTAGTGATGCAGTGAATGTGGATTCTGGAGGGAACTCTTAAAAGGGTTTATAGCCGTTACACGGGTTGAAGCATTCTGATATTCAAGAAACTAAGAAGAACTGCTTTATGTTTCATAAACCGAGACGTGGTCTGTTTTTCGATTTCAGCTTTCCAAACAAGGAAAGCTGGTTCACTCTCAAAAGTAAAACTCTTGGTAGAGGTCGAGAATTGGTGACCCCTTCCTGATAAGACAATAGCCATATTGAAAAACCCCTTGTCTCCTATCGATACAGGTCCACGCTTTCGATGTGTGTTCTGTCTAGTTTGCTGGTCTGGATGCCCGCTTCTCTCGCACCTAAAAAACAAAAAAATATCCTACATCAATCCTTCTAGTAAAGCATAGGACAAGTAGATCAGAACGTGTTAACACTTGTGTCTCTGCGTATTAAAACAACTTCTTGTGCGTATTAAAACAGACCACGTCTCGGTTTGTGAAACATAAAGCACCTGTGCAGTTTTTGTTAGTTTCATGAATATCAGAATGCTTCAACCCGTGTATCGGCAATAAACCCTTTTAGGAGTTCACTCCAGTATCCACATTCACTGCGTCACTTGGTTACTGCGATCAAAACAAAAACAAAAAACTGCTCGTTCGGAGTTCAAGTTGTGTATCTAGTGTCGTGTATTCTTACTACGTACAAGCATGTTCACACTCATATTCCAAGAATTCAATCACAACTAGATTCCAAATGTGATTTTGGACCTAAATTTCCATAAATTTGGTCAGTATTTTTGGAGAAAAGTTCTGGGCGGATTGACGAATTTGTAACATTCGATTCTACGATTTTACACATCATGAAAAGTAAAACAACAACTTTTGAGGGGGGTTATTAAACACGAAAATAATAAACAAAAACACAAGTTCACATGACCCCATTAGCGTCCAGTTACGATCATGTAACCGGCTGGTGAGTTCCGAATCAATGTGTCTTCAATCAAAAGAAAACTTAAGTGCTATGCTACGATGCAGGACTGTACTTTGCATATCCGGAAGGAGTTGGGGTACCCCGTCCGCGTTTCCGTTCGGTCGAAGCACTCGAGCATTCGCGGCAGGCGGACAAGCCGGTTGGCCCGCACGATGCACGAACACGGGACGACCTTGTCGCAGTACGTTGGCGACCACCACAGGTAGAACAGATCTGTCGGCAAGAGGCTCAGAACGTCGGTCACCCATTTTCTGGACTCGACGTAGTTCTGCCGGAGCTTCCTCAGGTCCCTCACCATGATCCCTTGTTCCAAATAACCTGCGAGACACAGAATATTGGAATTCTTAAAGAGTTGTTTACACATTAGAAATGATTTATATTGAGACAAAGTTAGCTGAGCCACTAAGACTGCTTTAGTCGGTCGATTGTACATTATTTGAATATTTAGTGAATTAGAGGAGGCACTCCCTAGAATCAGAATTCTGGATGTTTCAAAGACTTAAGGCCGGTCCACAAGCTACGTTTTGCACAACGTTTCAAGTCTGCACAGTTTTAAGACTGAATGAAAGCGTTGCTAGTTTTGAGCGTCCAGGCGGTGCAGTCTCGTATTTTCTGCTCAGTTTTGTGTGGTATTCTGCTGTGGTAAATTTTCTCTTGCTGTAATATATATTTAAAAAAATATATTGGAACACATCAGAAAACGGTCACGGAAATGGCTTTTAAAATCTATTTTTTTGAACTTTTCAACCAATTTCTCGTACGCTTTCCCCTTTCTTGTCCCGGTCACTGTACTCTTTGGATTTAACTCGCCAAATGCACGGAAAACTTTCATAAAGTGAAATAAAATCAGTCAGAAACTCGCGAGAACATTGCCGAAGATCTGCCGTGGTCGGATGATTAGGGAAAACTCAAGAACAAAACCGATTGGAAAACGGAGCAAGTGTCCACAGGCAACGACTTGTCTGTTCAGGTCACGGTTTTCAGAGCTCACGAGCTCAGTTATCGCTGCAACGGTGAAGTCCTCCCGACGGACTAAACTATAAATTATGGAATCTAATCTTGGCCTGTCACCGCCTGGATCCCTTTTGATGTGAGCAAGAGACTATTTTCGTCTTGCACAATTCGGCACATCCGCCCAAACATCCCAGGCCTGAATCTAGTCTACCAAAGTAGACTCAACTTCAGCGTCCAAATCTGCTATTTTCTTTGCTAATGCATCTGCCTTCTCATTTCCCCGTGCTCCACAATGCCCCTTCACCCAAAGGCATGTTATATGAACGTCACTGACAGGATTCGAGGATTCTCAGGCCTGAGTCAAAAACAAACTGCGTATTTGTGTAAATAAAGACTCATATCATCCCGCTCCGCCAAAAACATTTAAAAAAATCATCTTTCGACACGCAAAAACCTTATTAATAGAATTAGTTTTCCTTACCTTCGTGAGCATGTATGAACGTATCTACAACGTAGAGGAAATCACAGGTGTAGTCGAGACAAAACCAAATGATGGGACAGATGTTATTGAGCTCCCAGAAAACTGCCCGTCCGATTACGATAACCAAATTATATAGGATCGCTAACGACACCAAAATGAGCCACTGAAACAGACAAATGCAATAGTATTGTCATCATTAGATCGAGATTCAAGCCTTTAGGATACGAACAAAGTAAGAACTTTAGACTACTATTGAATAAAGAAAGAAATCCTATTATGATATCTTAAAAAATATAGAATCTATTGTCATCAACCAAAAGTTTATGCACTATAACGTTCTCTGTATGAAACTCCATTAAATATTTTATTGCAGCGAGTTTTTCGTTATTCATAGTGTCAAACCTGCCAAATTAGTGATGAGAGCGAGAGAGCGAGCGAGAGAGAGAGAGAGAGAGAGAGAGAGAGAGAGAGAGAGAGAGAGAGAGAGAGAGAGAGAGAGAGAGAGAGAGAGAGAGAGAGAGAGAGAGAGAGAGAGAGAGAGAGAGAGAGAGAGAGAGAGAGAGAGAGAGAGAGAGAGAGAGAGAGAGAGAGAGAGAGAGAGAGAGAGAGAGAGAGAGAGAGCATTTTTTTGCGCACTGAAAACTTGCATTAATTGATAATGACTTTAACAAAACATAAACACAAAAAAATACACATGAAAATTGATAATGGGCAATCCCCGTTCGTCCGGTTCATTGGTTTATTAAATTATTTTATTTAGACAAAGTACCGACTATATGGAACATCACGCCCAAATAAATCACTGCCACAGTTAAATTCTTGTACTAATTGTGTTCTACAACTCCAGGCAGCTTGACAAAATTTTGCTAGCTACAATCACTCTCATTTAGCATACACAATAATGCCTTCCGAGACAGCAGGAGCGTTGCGCAATTTATTCCAAGTCCGCAGGTTCCCCCAAATAGCACAGAGAACCGTGGGCGGATTTAGGTCAAAATTTTTGGGTGCTAGTGCCGGGGGGTCTGGGGGGGTATGGGCCTTCCCCAGGAAATTTTTGAAAAATACATGCCAAAAAACGTGTTTTCAAGCAATCTGATACACGTTAAACTTTTACTAGTTAATTGTTATTTCATAAAAAAATTTCAAGAAATAGCTTTTATAATCGCCCAATAATAAATTAAACAATATGTGTTACTATCAACATCAATCTAACCTCCGTCTCGTCTGTACAGTACAGAAGTACAGACAGCAACCCAGCTGATGTCATCGTTCGTGCGTTCCAACGGTCCAAAACCCACTATCCACGGTTTACTTTTTACAACATATGGAAAATCCAGAATATACAACCGTTGCAAATCTAGTCCTGAATATAGAAAAGTATAGTTATAGCTACTGTATATTGATAAATACATAATAACCTGTCTTGTAAACAACCACAACCCAACAGATAGCTGACAGCAGGCTCACAAACTAAGCAATTGTAGTGCGTTTGATTTTTTTAACTGAAAAGTTCTCCTGCATAGAGTAATGAACAAAGCAACTCTTTTACTTTATTTCAATACAAAATGTGTTTCGAGGTTGAACCTCGACTTGTAGACGGAACTGATGCTCAAACATTTCAAGGATTTTGGACTTTCTCTTTCTCATTTGGTTTTAAAAATAAAGATCGTATATGCCTCGCTATGGTTTACTGAAACTCATTATATTTCGCTTACAAATTGCAATATAAACACTATGCAGTAGTTTACCAAAGTAAAGAGTCGATTGACCGAAGCCGTCATCCGAAACGCCGCTTAACCAAAAGCACGTCAAAATGTATTGTAATTGTTGTGTTGTTCGCAATGGAAGTGGTGAATGATGGATGAAATATTAAATATTAGTGGTTGCGTCTTTGTCGAGATCCACCTTACAGACAAGTACAACGTCTTTGGGAACGTCGTCGCAAACACACACGCGCACGCATTATGAAAACAGTTTAATTTTGTTTACAAAATGGTGGTTTCTTTTGATTACCAGACTTGCAGTAGACTTACGTCTAACTTG
This sequence comes from Creontiades dilutus, assembly GCA_031894815.1. Taxonomy (NCBI): domain Eukaryota; kingdom Metazoa; phylum Arthropoda; class Insecta; order Hemiptera; family Miridae; genus Creontiades; species Creontiades dilutus. The sequence goes on along the minus strand of JAVIWC010000742.1, from coordinate 976,054 downwards.
TTAAAAATTTTTATTGTTACCTATATGAAAAATTAGATCTAAAACAAAAATGCAACATTCATTTTTTTAAATCTTTAAAAATCTTGGAGTGCCAGGCACCCCCGTGAATCCGCCCATGCAGAGAACGGGACACATTCTGCTCCTTATTAGACAAAGGAGGTGGAGGAGGAAGCATCGTTTCATGTTTATTGAAAGAACAAGTGGGAACGTTTAAAATATTGAAGAGTTATCATTCCATGACGAGGAATCAGAACTTCTGTTCAGGGAGAAGGCAACACGCAAAACTGCAAATTCACCCTTATTAACTTACAGTAATAAACTTCAAATATGGATGGGGATTTGATGTCACGTGCTATCCACATTACTGAATCTTACAGAGACTCACCCTGTAGTAAAAGGGTTGGGAAGGGTCAACTGCCAACCGCGGGCTGTTGAGACCGATGGAGAGGTGTGGCCAGCAGTGCTTTAGCCGCTCCTCCTCTCCGCTCTGCTTGTCTTCCTCTAAACTTTTCTTCTCCTCTTCCTCTGCCGCCTTTTTCTCTTCTTCTTTCTTTTTCTTTTTTGCGCACTGGGAAAAACCACAAAGAATTACGGGAATATGAAATTGTGACAGATTATCGTTGAATTTTTTCAAGTAAATAACATTGAATTCTCACTACGAGTAAGTACCATAACTTACGCCTCCTCCTTCCATTAATTGATTTCAAACCTTAAGATACTGGACCTAAAATTAGATGAAGTCTCGAAATCGTCTCGGCCTTGGAATTTCGTTGTTTTTCTATACTTGATATATATTTTCTGCTCAGATTTTGACATTTCCGTGCCTTTACTATGACACTTGGAGTCGAACATCGCAATCGAAAACCGACACTGAAAAACCTGAGAAACAACTGATTTCCAATCATTTTCAAGTACAACATCCGTTGCTAAGGAAGACCAACTCACCATTCGTTGGAAAGCTCTCAATTTACCTCTAATATAGCCCCTCCGCCCCATTTAAAGCGTTTATACTAAAAATCAAAACATTTTCTTTTGAATGTTGACAAAATTACGATTTCTAGAGAAAATCATAGTTTTTAAAAATTATTTTAGTCAAAATTACAATTTTTTCTAGGGTTTGCCGGTAGAGTTGCCCTAATGCATTGATGATGATGTTGCCCTGATGTTTATACAGAAAATCACAAATTATTGACAGAACCTTGAAATTCGACATTGAAAAATAATGACACCTGGCGACAAGTGTAGTGTAGATTTTAAGAATAAAACGCTGCCAATTCTTTCACTGGGGTTTATTATTCAATTGGCTTGCATTCATGATTTGAATTTCTACTAAGCTTTGGAGTGTTCGTGTTTCACAGGATAGGGCGATTATTGAATTTCAGAAGGCACACAAATATGATCAACTGATCAATCCAAATAGGTATTTTGGTTGAGAACAGATTTACGTGCTCCATGCATATCTCCTGAAATTCAATAATCGCTCTATCCTGTGAAACACGCACACTCCAAAGCTTAGTAGAAATTCAAATCATGAACGCAAGCCAATTGAATAATAAACCCCAATGAAAGAATTTGCAGCGTTTTTCTCTGGTGGCTCTACTTTCAGAATAATAATCTAAAATTGAGTATAAAAGTTGAATAAAACGAGTTTAAATTTGAAGGAATTTTTCACATTTACTAGTAATTCTTGCCCCTGAACGTGTTTAATTTGTAGATATTTGTTGTTTTTTCTTTTATGACACTATCATTTTCATAGTTCCTTTCGCTTCTAATAATCATTACTTCAAAGATAAAAATTGCCATAACTTCAGTTCTTTATTAAAATGTGTGAACGTAATTTTTGTCGTTGTTTAGCATTTAGCTACCACTACGCTCTCAACTTTATTTTACGGCGTAGGTGTTACCAAAAAACGATTTCCCATAGTATTTGAGGCTATTAAGATCTTGTAACAAGAAAAAGGAACCATCAGTAGCTGCTGGAATCGCTCCGAGCTCAATTTTTAATAGTTTAATGCCAATCCAGTAAATGGCAGTATTGACTGCCGCGTTTAGCCCAGGGGCTGCTGGAATTCTATCTCAACTGGCGAAGAGAAATTGAAATTTTCAAACTGAAAAACGTTATTGTTTTGATAAAAAGTTGAAATCAGAACTATTTTTTCCTTATAGTTTTCTTACATTCAATGAAATGAATAAACTGGTTTCACAGAACGTTCCCGGTAAATTGAAATAGACTCGATAATAACATTTAGGGTAGGTACAGTAAATGTACAGAAATGCCCTCAACACTTTTCAAATTCTTCGAGCCTTGCTGGTTAACTCTTCACGACCTCATGTTAAAGGTTGGGATTCCTAACGTCCAATTAAGAAACTTAAGCCCTCAACGTGTGTAATGGGACATGGCTGCTTATTAAGGAGTTCTGGGAGAACGTAATCGTAGTTACCATTCTCACGGAGCCAGCAGCGGGACAACTGGCTTATAATATTCGTCGGAGACCCCTGATTAACCCATACCGTTTAGGAGGATGCAGTAACCCTTCATGGTCTCTTTTGCTCCCAGCTATCAATAAATCCCTAAGTCAAACTGCCTCTATGGTAGGCATTGATCAGGGAAAACAGTGTTTCTCTTACTACCAGTTATCCATACTCCGGCTTGAAGCCCATAAAATCAGAGGTCCCGAAGGGGAGTGCCTTAGGGTCAGTACTCTACCTACTGTACACACGGGACTTACCCCAACAAGAAGGCACAAATGTTGCCACCTTAGCAGACGATACGGCTACCCTCTTTGTTGGAGATGACATAGAAGCTGCAACACGCAAACTACAGACGTCTACCACTGAGGTTTCTAAGTGGACCAAGATGTGCAGAATGAAGCTGAACGAATCAAAGTCAGCCCACATCAACTTCACTAACCGAAAAGTTCCAATCTTGGATGTTGAGATCAATTCGAATAAAATACCGCATACTGAAGTAGTTAAATACTTGGGTTTGACACTTGACTCCAAATTAAACTGGAATAAACACATAGAAAAGAAGAAAGAAGAACTTAAAATCAAGTACAGAAGGATGTATTGGCTGATGGGAAGGAATTCCCATCTCTCACAACAAACTGCTTATATATAAGCAGATCCGTCGCCCTATTTGGACCTATGGGATACAGATCTGGGGCTGTGCCAAGAAATCAAATATTAAGAAAATCCAAACCTTTCAGAATAAAATACTGAGAAGTATAGTTGGAGCCCCTTGGTACATGCGAAACGATGATATTCATCGAGATTTGAGGATGGAGACAGTCTATGAAATTATTGCAAAATACGCAAGGAAGCATGAACATCGCCTCAACAAACATGAGAACCCGGAGATGCTCTACGTTTTGGACAACGAAGGTGAAATCCGACGTCTCAAGCGAAACAAACCACTGGATTTAGTTGTGCTGCGTGAATAGAAGTGCAATCGAACTCAGTGCTATTTAATTGAGCTTTATAATAAAGGGCTAGGTTTTGCTGTAAGCCTACCCTCTTGGAGTGTACCTGTATTGATATGTAAATTGCTAGATGAAATGTATTTAACATTTTCAATTGCAATTAATAAACCACGAAAAAAATTATCTAGATGTTCTTATTGTAAAAGCCATAATCAACAAGATTCCATCACGTTGACGAATCAAACATTGTTCACAAGAAAAGTTAAGTTTTATGGATTAAAGTGCTTTAGTGATGAGAGGAATTCTTAAAAAAACTTGAAAGAGGCAAACAAGAAAACCTTCAGGAAAAAAGCGGAAAATGGTCGTTTAGCTCAAATGAGCCTGGGAATTCACGTTTTAGCATTCAACCTGCTCCCAACCCCGTACAACCCGCTCTTCATAGATACCAGCCTTCTCTTAAATTGCCCTTTGCACGAGCTTCTGTCGGATTCCCGTTGCCTTTTTTTTTCAATGATACATAGACCGGGCGAGTGAGAGAACTTGACACTTTTGGAAAGAGACTAAGTACCGAACCGAAATGAGAGTGTTGCAGTTCACGAAGTTGGAACGCGGACGTGAAAATGCTGCAGGAATGAACTGAGGTTTCTTTTTGATGAGCTGAAACACGGGCTTGGTGTCATACTGCCTCATGAATGAAGACTGGTTGCCTTTGGCATTTTTACTGTCGCAGCAACCCGTGGGATCAAAGGGAAGTTTTTTTTGGAACGTCCACTTATGCGAATCTTCATACAAGCTCATCATATGGGTAGGCAAACTACCCCAATTAGGGAATTAGCAATCCAGAACAGCTCAATTTTTAAATAAATGTAGGAGTACAATAGAGCAACATTAACATTTGACTAAATACATTTTTAGCACAAAAGCTATGTTCTTCCAAGAGAACGAAGAAAACAGAGATGGGCGTTAATCGATTAACGAATACTTTTGCGATTACAGATACGAATAACGAATACTTTGTTTTTCGAAGTCTCAGAAGTGAGAATCTTCGAAGAATCAAAGAATCTTCGTTGTTGAGTGAAATTAAGAGGAAAGTTATGTTTTTGTTGTCATAACCCCCCTGAAGATGATTCGTGGGAATGACATCTCCCAGGCGCTGAGAAAAGTAAATTTCACAGTTTAACCATACTTCGTTTCTTGAAATTTGAATGTCCAATCCAGGACACATTCCAATCAATCCAGCGTCCAAATTTACAATATACATCGAAAACGATACCCCACACAACTTTGTTCTCAAAATCCCAATTTATGGACCCATTTTTCACTTCGAAACTTCCACAAAACCGTTCAGTTTCCGTAATCATTATTCAAAATGTTATGTATAACTAAAACTGATATTCCTTTCAAGTACCCGCTCTTGCATCACATACAATGTTATGAGCCCAAAGTTTTTTCAATTTACCAAAAATTTGGAAAATGCATACATACCTACCAAATTCTTCAAAATTGTAACCTTATGGCACACCACACTTTTCCATTAGGCTGAATGGAAACTTCACGAGTTGTCATTTGGGTCGATTTCACAAAGAAAAACTACTAGGTATGCCCACACGATTATCGAAAAAGAGTTTCAGTTCTCCTCATTCTTCCAATACTTTTCTTTTCTTAAATGTCTTCTTTTTTTCTTACAAATTCGCTAAAAATCAGTTGTGAACTACGTTCAATAATATCCTTTCCCATAGGTAGTCGGTTGAGATAACATAGCAAATTGAACATTCAATAATAATGGTACCTACTTGTGATCACATAAAATTGGAACCAAAAGTACCTACTAATTTAAAACTAAGAAGTTAAAATATGGAAACATCGTTTGAGTTCAAATCTTAATTTGTACTAATCTAAAAATATAATTTTTCATAAAATTATTGTCTATTTTATTGTTCATTTATGAGCTATGCCTGCTTCTGACTTTGTGTAATATGCAGATTTTTTTCAGGGTTTATTATAAAAGTCAATTTTTATTAATTAAATTCAGGCAGAAGACCGTCTGCGACGAACATCAAAAATAAATATCAACGGCATGGACCATTGTAATCGGCAAAAGTATTCGAATACGAAAGTAATCAAATACAATTGTAATCGATTACAATTGTATTCGAATACTTTTGGCGATTAAAAAAGTATTCGAAAAAGTAATCGCATCGTGCGAATACAAAAGTAATTGATTACTCTCGTTATTCGATTACTTTTACGAATACTTTTGTAATCGCAAATGTAATCGTAAAAGTATTCGTTAATCAGGGATGCCCATCTCTGGAAGAAAACCCCTAATGCCGTGACTATCGGATGATTTCTCCCTTATTAAATCTAAAGAGGGAAACAATTGGAAAACTTTGTAGGTGATTCTTCACGGTCCAAGTCATCTCAGAATGTTCGATATTTGAAATAGCCGTTTCCCCACGATTCTAGGTTAGAATGAGTTGTTGCAGTAGCTCAGAACTGAAGAGAACAAAGTCATTCGAGAGGGGGGGGGACGCTTCAAATAATTACACATAGAGGTTTATTATTTCTTTATTATAATAATAAATAGCTTGGATATACATGGTGGTCCTTAATGAACGTTCCACCCTTTCAATTTCGTTGGTTGTGGGGAAATCAAAAAACTTGTCGAAGTAAACCCCCCTTATTTTTTGGCAAGGAATTATAATATCACACTTTCGCGATTCGAGCATGCGCGCAAATGCCCGAAACGCGCACTAACTTTCTCATTTTAAATGGGAACCCGAATTTTTTTATTTCAGATTTGGATTTTACTCAAGATTTCATGAAAATTTGACCCCTCAACAAATTTTTTTTATAGCACATAACCGGTTCAGCGAGCACGCACAGTTGCGCAAATAGTGGATGATGATGAACTCTAAAGTGTGGCTCATGACTTTTCATTGTTTTTTTAACGCTGATTCACAAGATGCTATCTGTTTTTTGATTTGACTAAATTTTTGCGGAATAACGACCAAAATTTGTTTATTTTGCGTCATTTTTATTTTTATTTTAGGGGCCTGTTTTCAGATTGTTACGGGGATTGATTTTCAAGATCTGGATGAAAAATGTGAAAAAAGGATATTAAAACCTTTCTCAGTGATCAAGGGAAAAATCATCTGAATTGAGAGTCAAAATTCGGCATAAATGATGATTTTTCACGCGAAATTAACAAATTTCGGTCATTATTCCGGAAAAACTGAGTCGAATCAAGAAACGGATAGCATCACGTGAATCAGCGTTGAAAAACAATGAAAATTCATGTGTCACACTTCAGAGTTCACCATCATCCACTCTCTGACAGTTTTGGAGTTGCACAACCTTGCGTGCTTGCTGAACCGTTTATGGGGTATCGAAAAAATTTGTAGAGGGGTCAAATTTACATGAAATCTTGAGTAGAATCCGAATTTGAAATGAAAAATTTGGGCTCCCATTTAAAATAAGAAAGTTAGTGCGCGTTTCGGGCATTTGCGAGCATGCGCGAATCGCGAAAGTGTGATATTTTAATTCCTTGCCAAAAAATAAGGGGGGTTTACTTCGACAAGTTTTTTATTTCCCCACAACCAACGAAATTGAAAGGGTAGTACGTCCATTAAGGACCACCCTGTATATTAGATTAAACATGTTACCTTGAAAAGCCATCGTTTTACCTCAAACCATCGAGCTACCATTCAAATTACTGCTGAAAGTAAGGACATGGAATGACCTTTCCACCATTTCTCATATTTACTGAGATCAATGCCGAGAAATCAGTCGTAACTATGCCTCAAATGTGATATTTCATCCATGTTTCATCAACTTTCGTTCAGTAGTAGGCTGGTGGACTAATTTAAAAAAATTGGTTTTACAATAATTCTAAAATGAATAGAATTATTCTATTCATCTTGAAAAGCAAAACGACAAATTTTGAGGGTGGGTTAAAATTGTTTGACCTAGGTCGATTGCGAAGGGTCATTATTGAAAATGTTAAACCAAAAGGCAAATAAGCCGAAATATAAATGTAAGCTGTCATGTACTTTTTTTATTCTCGTTGTTACTTTATATATGTGAAATTGTTGTACAATCCACGAATTAGAATGACTGAAATCAAATGTCAGCAAAACCGATTATGGGAACTAGTATTTAAGCATTTTATGAAATCGTAGCGATTTCTTAAATAATTCTTGTGTACATCTCTGAAACCTTGGGAAACTTTGAATTTAGTGAAATTCTCCATTGCGAGTTAGTAAATTCAGAAGTAGTATGAACTTTACATCTGTCGGCAATTGAGTTTTATTGTGAACTTCTTCCAGAAACCATATGAATGTGCTGAAACCCCTGCTCAATGAACAATCTCCACTACCTGTGGAACTAAAAAAGCTGGTGTACCTAGTATTTATACGACCCAGACGTCAGTACATTTTTTGGGGAAAGCGCGTAACGCCCAAATAAAACGAGTTCAATCTCAGCAGAACAGAGTTCTTCGAATGATGACGTCAGCTCCTTGCTACGTTCGTGGCTCTGTGATTCACCGAGATCTGAACATTCCTACTGTCATCGAAGTCTTAGAATCCACCCGCATCCATACCTCAATCTCGTTCCACTCCAATCCCATCTTCGATGGATCAATCAACGCCTTAACGACCAAAAAAGTGGGCGAAGGCTGAAACGCTAACGACCAGTGGACCTGACCAACCCCCTCAGCCTTAGCAACAAGCTGGATTCGCCTTACGTACCAATTAGAATAACTTACATATCTAATAATTATTGTTTCTACTAATTATTTACTGCGATTATTGTATTGGATTCTGAAAGAATATTGTTGAATGGAGTCCTTCTACATGTTTCAATATTTCAAAATATCGTCACAATATATTGAACCTAACTGAATATACATATTTTGTTTAAAAGTTTACAATAAATTATTAAATAAACAGAACTTCTTGATTATATACTGATGAGATAGGTGGTTTAGGTTTCACAGGTTAAATCAATATCGGTTATCGGACCAAAATATCACTTCGAGTTCCATGTATTCAGCATTTCTTCTCATCGTTTTGCATTAATTTTAGCATTAACATAATTGTAACGTGGAGCCACTCTCCTTATTCTCCTAATTCTACAAACCGTTAACTTTCAAAACTATAAAGAGCAGAACTTTTACATCATAACAGACCTTTTTCATTCGATTTACCTCCAACTCACTGAATAGTTCATGAAACCGATTACTTGAAGAACAATCAAGACAACGATTGTTATCCATTCATCAAGATTCCATTCAACCCAATTCGCACTCCACTATCCTTCTATTACTTAATGGCTTAATTTAAACGTTCATGCTCAAAGCTCAAGTGAATTAGATTGATGTGTATCAGTTAAGTGAATGCTTACGTACCGAACAAGCTGATGTGAACCTCCTTAAAAACCTCTGGCACCTCGAACGGACAGGGATAACGTCTCTTTCTCGGTTCACCTGAAAAAATATTCGAAAAATTAGTACCTACCACATATTTCACATGGTAGAACACTCACAGAAAAAAGTAGAAAATAAAAAATTAATATTCATAGGTGTTTGAAAACAATTGTTTTGTCCAAACATTTCTTCATTAGCGTCATCTACTGCAGCCACTACCTATATATTTTGAAAATGAGATGCTGCTTTCAATTTAGGATTAGTTTTGACCATAAGTTTATAATATTATAATATTATAATATGGTAATGTTTTTGAGTGCCACGTTTGTGTTAGAACTATGTAGTTTGAGATAGAATGCTGTGTGGATCACCTTAAACGAAAATCCTTTCATTAGTCCCATAGAATTCCGTTGAAAACGATGCAGTTCGGTATAATGATTGCCATGTGAAGTGCATGTCTGAATTGTCTACGTTCTGGAGGACAGTTTACTAGACTCAATACCTCTCCTAATGTGAAGTAAGCAGATAATATATATGGATCATACAAAATGATACATTCGTTTGTATTCCAAGGCGCAAGTCGCAATCATATGAAAAACCCAGAAACCTATTATGAGTATCACAAATTGTATACACGTCGTACGTGTCATTAATGTGTGCAGTCTTTGTATTTTGAACACACTCTTCTGAAATCTGCTGATTTTGTAGAATTGACCAATCGTCCCAGGGAGCAGAAACTCTTCCAGTTTTTAATGTATATGGGCAGTTCCACCTTCCTATTTCTTGAAACTGTTAAGTCTGCGTATAAACCTGACCCTCTTTAGATTCAGGGGTATATTTCGGGGTATTCTCTGGGTATGGCAGGCATATCGCCTCAACCGTTGCAAGGCGCAACTAATCCACTCCATCAATGCGTTATTGTTGGTTATGTCAACGTTGTTAGCATACGCACCTCCAAACTACCTCATAGAGTGACAATCATTGGACGTTCTTTCAGGAAACATTGTTGCAGGTAAAAAATCATGAGCAAAGGATTAATTTGCCAAATACTGATCGTTTCTGTGCATCAAAGAAAACTCGTCCATGACAATAATTTCAGTAACAAAGTTGATGAAAATTTGAAAATACACAATTTTTTAAAAGTTTTTTAAAGCTAAGTAGGGAGGATCGCGCTAAACAAATGGGATGTAAAGGGGTTTAAATATTAAAAAAAAGAGCTATTTATTTATTTGTGATGGATATGGATAGTTCCCGTCCATGGCTAGTTCCTTGAAATATGTATCTTTTTAGCTTCAGGGGTATCCTCTGGGTGATGCAGGTTAAGGGGTAGGGGAACGAGGGGTAATACCGTGCACTTAACTTTGGAACCATACAGTTGAGGGACAGAACGTCATAAAAATGTTTTTCTTGGACGAATGGCTCTAGAATTTATTCTATTTTCGATATCTGAGCATTTCCCTTACATAAAAGGATTTTTAAAAGAAAAACAGCCGTGAATGGTAATAACGTGCTTTGGGCGGCATTTCTCAACACTGCGGGGTAGTGCCGCCCGCACTATGGGGTAATGACGCCCAACCCCGAGAACTGAATTATGTTCCCCTCTCAACCGTCATTCAACCAATTTTTTCCAAAGTTAGAAGGTTAAATGTATTTATAACAACAAAAACCATGAAAACAGTCAATAAACTATAGTTAAAATGAACAGATGACTTAGAAATAGGTAAACTACAGTCTTGTATATAGAACTTTTTTGAACCCACACTAATATTTAGCTTTTCTTTCTTTACAAAATTATAAAATAGCCTTGCATACATCACATAGTCCGTGATCAGGTCGTCCCATTGGAACACATATAGTGGCTGCTGTGATTGCAGTGCTCGCAATTCCACTTTGTCGAATTATTATCGGCTTCTTGGCAAATTGTACACAAGCTGTCCACAAAAGACGAAGTCAAGAATTCTTCAACATCTTCGTCTGTGTCTACAACAAGGTCTCCCTCAGAGATATCTCCCCAGTCACCACTTTCACTGCTCTCACTTCTGGACCTCTTTCTTTTTTTGAGGTCTTTCAATTTTTTCATGATTTCCACCTCTTTTCTTCTTCTTCTGATCTCCATCTCTGCTGCTAGTAGTCAGTTGATCAAAATCCAGCTGAATTAGGCGCTTTGTTGGTTATTTGTTGTTCTTTTCCATTTTTTTTTGACGTTTCAGAAATGCACGGCATTCCCCCGGTACGATGGGCAGCATTACCCCAATGTTGACGTTTTACGTAATTCATTCTCGCTGACTTCATTTACAATAAAAACTCAAATTTGGTTAGTGCTTCAGAAAGATGATGAAATTCTGCGTACATACATGACAAATAATCTAAAAAAGTGTTGAAAATGGGACTTACATTGCATATTTCCGATGCAGAAGAAATAACATCAAACGATTCGGAAAAATACTCACTGCACTCACGTCAAGAAGACTAACTTTGTAGGTAGGGTAACGCTAGAACCTAGTTGGCGGGACATTTCTCTAGGATCGGCGCTCATTCCCACGTTTCTGGTGTCGATTCAAACATCCGAAACAGCCATGGGCGGCATTACCCGACGCACGGCATTACCCCTCGTTCCTCTAACTAGTCATTTTCCATCACCTTCTTGTTAGAGATAATTCGCAAGTATTCAAATCTGGTCGTAATAACTATCTGTAATATTCAGGAAAACACGGTAATTTTCTCCATTCGAATTCATAGAATGAATGAGTCGTATAGTTCCAAAAGGTGCCTTAGAAATGCGAAATTGAGTTAGCGATGGTGCTGCCATCTATACTCTATTCCGCATCATTTTCCACAAAAGTTTTGTTCCAGAAAGATCTTTAAGTATTTTAAATTAATAGTGAAAAACTGGGGGTTGTTCCAGAACGGGGTCTTATCCAACGTTGATTCGTTCCAAAAAGTTCCTTATCCAGGTCGCGCCAAAAGGTAGTCTTATCCACTGGACAACATTAACTTACTTGTTCCAAAAGGAGCCCTCTGACAGCTCGAGCCAAGTTTTGTCATAATAAGTCATAATGTCATAATTCCCAGTATTATTTCATACTTTATTATGCTCTTTACTTTCTCCAAAATGACTGACTTTATGGAAAATTAATTTGATTTAATTCATTCATTTTTTTTAATTTTCAGAGATTAATGACAACTGTTTTTTCTCCTTAAATGGTGCTTTAGAACCAAAAAGTTGTCTCTTGTTTAATAACTTTTTTAATAACTTGACTATTCCAGAAAATTAAATTCAATAATTTTTTTTTTTTTTTAATTTTAAGAGATAAATTTAATGACAACTGTTTTTTTTTTCCTTAAATGGTGCTCAGAACCAAAATGTTGTCTCTTGTTTAATAACTTTTTTAATAAATTGACTACTCCAGGAAATTAAATTCAATAATTTTTTTTTTTAATTTTAAGAGATTAATGACAACTGTTTTTTTTTCCTTAAATGGTGCTTTAGAACCAAAAAGTTGTCTCTTGTTAATAACTTTTTTAATAAAATGTTTTTGACGTCATAAAAGTACAAGTTTTTTTACTCGTTCCAAACAGTTCCTTATCCAGCAGAGTGTGTTCCAAAACGTGCCTTATCCATGAGCTGTTCCAAAAGGTGCCTTTTGAACTTAAATATTTAATTTCCACTTTAAATTTTCCCAACTTTTTTTTTTTTATTCTTAATCTCTGATCCTGAAATTTTTATTATATGTAAAATTCAATTTTATGTCTTGTTTCTAAGTGACCGTAACAGTTTTTCTCAATTCCTGAAAAAAATGAAAAAAATGGAGAAGGCACCTTTTGGAACTATACGACTCGAATATTTTATTGTTTACGTTCCAACGGTAACGTTTAATGACACAATGAAGTAAATCACCAGTACACTACATTATCGATCAAACTGTATAGATTTTTTGACATTTTCATGTCTTTGCTTTGGCACATAAACTGAAAAATCGTCACGAAAACTTGCTCACGCGATACCAATAAACAAAAGTTGGTAACTACAGTCCTTGAAATAGAAATACCGATCATCTGGAAAATCATCAAGAGAACTTGCTCACCCGATACCAATAATAACACAGTTTGTTATGGTTTATTAGTTTAAACCGTTTCCGTACTTCTTCCACTTTAAAACCATAAAAAAATACACATGAAAATGTCCCAATGTGTCGCACACTCGTATCCAAGCATTTGTTTGATATACCATTTGACCATACCTTTCATTTGAAATAGGTCTTTGTTAGTAATAACATGAAGAACATTCGACATCATGAAATACAAAAATATGAAAAAAAGTGCACAAATTGACAGTGACAGTTCCTCATCTCCTTCATTTAGGAATTTTTCATTTTAGCCTTTAGTTGGATCGTAGGGAAACTTCTCTTTATTTTTCACCTCTCTTCATAATGTTACTGTTCTGCCCCTTTCACTTTGTAAGCCTTAAGTGGCATTGGTTGGTCTTCCCCGTCCCTATCACTTCCCTGAGCCAATAGGATTCAATCTCCTTTCACCTGGGCCTATATAAGATGAGCTATCTGTGATGTACTTTCAGTTCATGTTTGTTACTGATGATGACCTAACCGTCGAAATCGATTTAACTGTGTAACTCATTATTTTCATGGAAATATAGACAACGTTCTATTTTACTCCGTTTTTATTGAAATGGGTTTCCACAACTTCGTCGCGAGTGACTTAGTACTTATCGTAGGAAACTGATACGAAATACTTGCTAACTGATGGAGAACCATAAATTGCAGGCTTAGGTTGGTACAGAGCTTATATTGGCAATGATATGGTTTAAATGGCTTTGTTCTACGATATAAATCAGTACAATCGTGGATTTAAGAACAGAGAGGTACGAAATACGAAGATTCTACACACGAATGCCGAATAAAACGGTATAATAATCTCAGCTGGATAGAACGCTTATGGAAAATTACGACGTGAGTGCTGAAATAAAAACACGCATATAGACGTTGGTAATAGGTGCTTTCGGGATCTCCGAAAGCCTTGACATTTCGAGGGTCTCGGGGCGGGCAAAAACCTCACGATATAAGACGATCTCGTTCGCTGTAGTCACGTACTTGCAGAATCACGGACCGCGACTTAAGAGTCGGAATTTACTGTACTGCTAGTATCGGAATATCTGACGAAAAACCTTCTTCGACACGTCCAACTTTTTTCGTTTCCGAAGTGAAGAAAAATACTGGGCGATAGCGCCGCTTAAGGGAAGCTTTACCTTAAGTCATTCAGAGTACGGTAATTCTTCCACAGCCCTGATAATGCCACTTAAAACCCCTCCGATAAACAGAGCATGTACTAATTTTAAAAAAGTAGACGAATATTATTTACTGCAGAGGTTTACAAATTATTTAAAGGACGCTTTCCACAGGGGATATGCATGTAGGGTGGCCTACTTTGATGTTGGACAGGCTTTAGATCGGGTGTGGCATGAGGGCCTGTTGCAAAAATTGAATCTATGTCTTCCTTACAACATATATTCGTTCGTTGAGAATTTTCTGTGGGGATGGAGCCTTATTGTATATGTGCAGGACCAATTATCCAGCTAGAGAGCAGTTTAAGCATCTATGCCGCTAGCAGCGTCTTGGCCCCTCATTTATGTATTTGTATTTGCGCGATAAGCCACTCTCCGCTGAGCCAGATTTCTCCGCTTTGTATGAGGACAATTTGGTACATTGAAGAATATGTTCGTTCTGGGATTCATGAATTCCAGGATTGATTTTACTGGAGCGTCCCTGCACATTGCGCTTACGTCATACCGCCTCCTTGCAAGCGAGGAGGAAAATCCCAGGTGAACCAGGGAGGCTGTATGTTAACCACAGTCAGAGGCCCCACATCAGGAGATGTGAATACCTATTCGCACAGGGCACCGCAGGTAGAGCTGGGTATTCTAGTTTGCCCTACCAACTAAGCGGGTTGGTACACTAGTTATGGGCAAGCCACATAACTCACATTCCGGCACTATCCTGAAAGACGAATCTACCAGGAGAGAAACTACCCCTTAGCTGAGTATATCCATCCTGGGTATACAACCACTGCCACCACGAAGCCAACCGCTTAAAGGGGGCAGGCAAGTGATGCTACTACTTCAACGCTTCGGATCTCGAACTTACCAATTAAAATCCCTGCTCTCCAACCCAGACCTCAGTATTTTCAATAAAATGCTCATGTATAGAGTACTGACACGTCCGAAATGGGTTCATGGCCTTCCTGTATGGGGAACATGCCCCAGATCCCAATTCCGGAAACTTGACGGTCAGCAGAATCGTATAGAGTACTGATACGTCCGATATGGGTTTATGGCCTTCCTGCCTGGGAACATTCTCAAGATCCCAATTCCGGAGACTTGAAGGTCAGCAAAATCGTATCATTCAAAGGTATGTACTAAAAATTCCACCATTCGTACGTAAGGAAACTGTGACTTCGAGCTGCAATGGCCCTCCATCTTTCTCAAAACCACAACGGCCCAATTTATGAATGGCAACACACTCCACGCAAAGTCCCTAGTCCCCCTGGATTTGATCGACCACCTGTTCAACGACCGTCAAGGCCGAAGCACATTCGGGACCTGGTCACAGATTCATAAACGCTACTATGAAGAGTAAATAATAGACTGCCTATAATAGATTACCTACTTCATTCGATCAATTTTGTGTCATGAAAAATGACATTCATTTGACAAATTCCGTGGCATTTACTGCGCCACTAAAAAATAATAGTGGAAAATGCTTTTAATTGGTACCTAATACTTACATTACACTTTTCATTGAGAAATGTTTATATAAAAACCGGATCAATGTTGGATTTTTAAGACAAATTTCCTAAAATTTTTATTCAGGTAGATAATGTAGGGAAAGAATAAAAGAGCAACATGAAGATTTTAAGGATAACAAGGGAGAGTCAGTATTTGCCAATCGTCAGAATCCAGTCGAAATTTCAGTTTTGAACACGTAGAATTCGTTCACTTTTTCCCAAAAGAAGCTTTCAAATGTCCTAAAAACATTTGAAATAATTAAAAGTGATAGAGCTTGTAAATGTTTGAATGAGGATATTCCCCCATAAACAGGTTCATTTATAAAATAGCTTTTCATTTTTATGTTTCTTTCATTTTTCTTAAGTTTGCTGTATTACTTTTATCTGTTCCAACCCCCAATCCAGTCCAATAGCATTGTATCGCCTCTCACTTTACAGAAACCAGATAATTGGATGTTTCCTGCACGTCTTGACCAATGGGATTGAAGCTCCCTTTAACCTGTCACTATGGAACCACTGTATTGGTTTATTATTCAATAATAAACCATTGTAATCGCTCTTGAAAAAAAAAAAAAAATTCTAACCCCCATGAAAATTTCATGGTTTACGTTTCAAAGGGTGTAGAATCCGAATCTGCAATAACAATTTTACCGTCCGTCCGCCGTACGCACGATTTCTCCCAAACGGAAGAAGCAAAAAAGCTGAAATGTTCAGGAAAAATCCATGTTGGTCCGACGACGCCCCAATTCTTGAGCCAGCTCTCTCACTTAATTTAATGTGCCCCTTAAGGGTTGTCAAAGTTTTGTTAAATCCCTAAAAACCTCAAAAAAAAGTCAAGGCGGCCTAAATTTGGACTCTTTTGAAGAACTTTCCACGAGGAATCGAATGAGCCCCTCCCCAGGTCCGTGGGTCAAACCATTTCCGATGCATGGCCCGATTTATGGTGACAACATTTGCGTTATTTTGGTTTATTATTGTTTTTGTTTTGATATCAGTAACCTACTGATGTAGTAATGTGGATACTGGAGTGAACTCCTAAAGGGCTTTGTAGCCGATACACGGGTTGAAGCATTCTGATATGCATGAAACGCTGCGAATTCTTTCACTGGGGTTCATTATTCAATTGGCTTGCTTTCATGATTTGAATTTCTACTAAGCTTTTGAGTGTGTGTGTTTCACTGGTGATAGAGCGATTATTGAATTTCAGGAGGCACATAAATATGATCAACTGATCAATCCAATAGGTACTTTGGTTGAGAACCGTTTTTAAGAGCTCTATGCATATCTCCTGAAATTCAATAATCGCTCTATCACTTGTGAAACACGCACACTCCAAAGCTAAGTAGAAATTCAGATCATGAACGCAAGCCAATTGAATAATAAACCCCAGTGAAAGAATTTGCAGCGTTTTTTCAAATGTACATTCAGTTTTAATTTTTAATACTTCAACTTCTAATTCTTGTGGAAATAGAGATACATTTCTTCTACAAACTCAGTGCTTTTTCTGCTAGCGGATCAACTTGCTCAATGGTTCATTATTCAAAATAATGAATGTCTTTCTATTAAAAAGTAATGACTCCTCTTCCTCCTGCAATTACACGCCGAAGCGAAAAGAACCACTGTGCTGCAGCTCTTTTCAACGCTAATGGAAAGCGGTAGGAGTTTCAGCGGTTCAGGTATAATGAACCGCGCAATTAATCGCGAAGAAAATAATTAGGCCGGACTCGGGAGTCCATTGCTAGTGATTATAGCCCGAAGTTGTGGGGCGCTTCGTGGTAAAGTTATGGGACGGAAGTGGGCCTCGGTGGCTTACTGGGCTGCGGGGGAGCTCCGGGACGCATAATTAACCGCCTACCCCTCGTCCCATCGAGAGCAGTCTACCGCGTTCCCTTCGCTACATCTCCGAAAGATTTCCACCCCCAACCCCTTTTCACCCCGCTATTCCCATCTTTCGTAGTATCAGAGGTCTCGCTCCTAAACTCCTCTAAACTTTGTTTTCCCTCCCCTGACGCGACGGCTTAATTACCAGAGCTCGTGGGACTCCCCCATTCCCACGACCGCTCATCCCTTCACAACCCCCCCCCCTTCCCCTCTGGCGAACCACTCAAACAATTTTCTCCTCCTCAACGAATAACAAGTCTCATCTTAATTAACTAAATTTCTAGCTCGTAGTATAACGTAATGTTGAGGTACATTCACTAAGAACCAGAATGTTCGAAGGAAAGTTACACAAATACGAGCTAAGCTATTTTGCAATCCTGGCAAGTTGAGCGCGGTAGGACCTCCTCGTACCTACATCATAATTCCTGAAGAATACGAGTCCGTAACACATTGAGAAATTTTCATGAAGGGTGTATGCTTGTAAAGTACAATGTCCCACCGACTCGCAAAACTTGGACACAGAGAAAGGAATAATGATAGTAGAATCTCAAATTTTAACCAAGAAAAATAGTTATTTTAAATATACACTTAACGGCTAACTTAAAATGGCGGGTGTTTTCCGTTACTCCCCCCCATTTTCAAACGCTCGTGGCTCAATGAAATTCTAACAAAAATTTGATGTTGAGGTGATTTTTGGAAACTTCAGCTCGTCTACTTTTTGATGTGTTTGTTCATATTTTGAAGCAACAACTTTGTAAAAGCCAAATTTGCCATGAAAAAAAGTGGGGGGGGGATTATCGTAGTATTTGCCATGTCAAATTCTTCGGTACTCCCCCCCACGGTGAAAACAGTATTTTTTACTACCAACATCGCGTCTCAACCTCTTAACTTTCGATCAAAGGATTTCATCGCTCTATATCTCATACCTGCACGTCCTCACACCCCTGTTCCTGTGAATTGTTGTTTAGATATAGGCAAGCTTACTAGTTGATATTTACCGTTTACCTTCACGGGACTGGAAAGCGTTTTGAACCTTGAACGGAAGGCGAGGGTTTGTAATATTTACAATATACAATCCTAATGAAGCCATGTTATGCTACTATTACATAAATAATCGAATAGATACCCTTCATGTGCAATAAATTAATTTTTATACGAATCCTTAAAATTTTATCAGCTTTTCTCTGTGAAATTTGTGGAAGGGGTGGAAGTCGCAATTCAGGTGAGAACTTATCTCTAAAAAGGAATTCACAGGAAGGGGTGTTGAGGGACGTACAGGTATGAGTTATAGAGCGACGAAATACTTTGATCGAAAGTTAAGAGGTTGAGACGCGATATTGGTAGTCGAAAATAATGTTTTCACCGTGGGGGGAATACCGAAGAATTTGACATGGCAAATACTTCGATACTCCCCCCCCCCCCCCCCACTTTTTTCGATTGAATAATTCACCATTACTATTTAATTCTGGTAAATTGAGGTTCACTAGACATGAAACTAGACAAACTGAAGTTTCCAAAAATCACCTCAACATCAAATTTTTGTTGGAATTTCATGAAGCGACGAGCGTTTGAAAATGGGGAGGAGTACCGAAGAACACCCAAAATGGCTAAGGAGAAGGGTCATTCCATACCCAGAGTCTGGGTCCTAGACAGAACGACCCCAAACGATTTTTTTTACCCCCACCCCGTGACCCCTTGCTGTTCCAATAAACCTTCGCGAATAGCAGAGTTCAAGTTTTACGGGTCAAACTAGTGCAACACCTTATGGGTCAAATTGGAGCTCTACTGACAATGAAACTCCCTTTGCCACTGCTACCTTCTTGTAGTGACTTTGTTTTGCTCATAGCGCGTAAACGGTAGGAGCAATGGAAAAGTGGAAGGAGTCCATCCGAATGGAAATTTCAAGAGCTATAACTTTTCTTCCATGACAATTTTCGATATCTCGAACGGTTTTCGAGATAATTCAGCTTTACATCGATAATAGGCGAAATAAACTGAAATAATGGCGGTGCAGAGCCCTTAAAATAGATTTAGCTCCGTCAAATAAAATTAACACACAAAACCCGTTGGGGGCAATGTAAAACAATTAATTACAAACATTTTAAGACCTCGACCGCCTAATTCTACTGAGCGACTCGGGAGAAATCGCATTTAAAGATTTGCGGACGTTGTCCGCCCGACAAACAAAACGGACGCTCAAACCGTCTTTCTGTAGGGTCCGGTGCGTTTTTTACTTTATTACGAAGAAAACCAGACCGCGTTCGTTTAATTTGATCGATTAGAACCGAAGATATAGTAAAAAAACCATGTTTAGGTCATACAAAATCGTCAAAATGTACTGCTATAGCTTCCAAAACCGTTTATTTTTGGAGGAGCTGACCTGGTAGGCCTTTTGGTTTATTATTCAATAATAAACCATTGTGATCGCTCTTGAAAAAAAAATTTTAACCCCCCTGAAAATTTCATGGTTTACGTTTCAAAGGGTGTAGAATCCAAATCTGCAATACACATTTTTCCGTCCGTCTGTTGTATGGATTACGCACGATTTCTCCCAAACGGCTGGAGCAAAAAATCTGAAATTTTCAGGAAAAATTCAATATTGGTCCCACAACGCCCCAATTCTTTAGCCAGCACTCTCACTTAATTTAAAGTGCCCTTTAAGGGTTGTCAAAGTTTTGTAAAATCCCTGAAAACCTCAAAAAAGTCGAGGCGGCCTAAATTTGGACTTTTTTTGAAGAACTTTCCATGAGGAATCGAATGAGCCCTTCCCCAGGTCTGTAGCTTAAACCATTCCCGAAGTATGGCCCGATTTATCGTGCCAACATTTGCATCAACATTCACCACATCACTAGGTTACTGCGATCAAAACAAGCACAAAAGTTTTTTTTTAGATTGCAGTAACCTAGTGATGTAGTGAATGTGGATACTGGAGTGAACTCCTAAAAGGGTTTATAGCCGATAAACGGGTTGAAGCATTCTGATATGCATGCTCCGTCATACGAAATTTAAAATTTTAAAATATAATTTTTTTCCATTGTAATCGCTCTTGAAAAAAAAAAAAAAAAAAAAAAGACGTTATGTAAAAAACGCTGCAAATTCTTTCACTGGGGTTTATTATTCAATGATTCATGATTTGAATTTCTACTAAGCTTTGGAGTGTGCGTGTTTCACAGGTGATAGAGCGATTATTGAATTTCAGGAGATATGCATAGAGCACTTAAATCGGTTCTCAACCAAAATACCAATTTGGATTGATCAGTTGATTATATTTGTGTGCCTCCTACAAAATCGGAGGGGGTCGGTACATTTCGAGTTTGTCTGGGTGTGGAATGACCCAGAAGGATTTTGACTATGTCCCTCTGAAATGGTTAAAATGTACCGTTTAAAAGGGTTCCGAGGCGGTTTGAATAAACTGAATCTTTACCGAAAGATACTGACGATTTATCCATTCCACACAAATGTTGGGGCCCATCAGTTATAACTATGTCATGCCATCCGCCCGAAACTTACCTAATACCCGCCTGTCTTTGTTTCGGACATTTTCGGATGTCTGTCAAGTCAAGGAGCTTCACTCATAAATATTACCCCTGCCAATCGGAACGTCGATATCGGAAAACCGGGAAATTCTCCTCCCTCTCCCGAAACTTCCGCAGTGGCTGAAAGTTGAAAACTTTTCCAAGTCTTACCGACCGAGTTGAATCAAATTAAAGATAATCTCCGTCTTAGATTAGTCATGGAAGTGTTCCAGGTGGAGTACCCTAATTTACAACATAGAATAACCGTGAAACGCCGCAAATTATTACACTGAGGTTTATTCATTATTTTATATTAGAATAACCCATCTAAATAAGTACTGATCTATGTGTATTACACGTACAGTCATTTTCCTGTTTTTAGTGCTCAATCTTTTTTAGAGTACTTCCCTATTTGATCGGTTTACTTTGATAGGTATTGGAGTAGTTTTACAATACCTATCTTTTTATCTATTAAAGTTCTAGCTCTTAGAGAGCGAGAATGAATTAAACTACAGCGGTACGACTGGGGACATGCCCGTTTATGTATAAAAACAACAGTTTCCAAAAGTTTTCGATATTCAGATTTTTGACATTTCAGCCCAACTCCAAAGAAATTCACCCTTAAGGATAAGATAAGATAAAGATGGTTAAAATCAATTCCGAAAATGCAGTTCCAACTAGACCGCAAACGAATTTTAACCCGTTTCATTAACTTCATGAATTTAGTTAGTCGATGGCTACCGAACACAATGACATCTGCCTCATATGGGACTTTGAGTAATAAGTTACCCTCTTTGAGAACTTTAAATAGTAAATTGAATCATTTGCGGGCTTCAAACAGGATTTTGCCATCTTTCGGAACTTCAATGATAACATTCTTCTGGAAATAGAATTTATGAAGAGCAAGAAAGGTGTACTACGATTGAATTAGGAATATAATTGTAAATTGCTGGGGAGGGATGATGAATAGGTGATTAAGAAGATCTAATTCCCCAACGAACATGTTTATATCTAGATAGATGAATAGAGAGATAGATAAATAGTTTATTTTATATCTTCTTCTTCACATGTAACATTCTTTAATATGAATATTAATAACAAACGACCCAGCTGGATGATGTAACATTGTGATCCAGCCAGGAGTTGGTTCTTTTATCATCTACATTTTTATCAACTACATGTGTCACTGTATTTGCACCACGATATTTGCTTAGTAATTACTGTAATTTTATCTCAGCATTTGGATTCTACCTTCATGAAATTCATAACATTATAAACTTATTAATTTTCGTTTATAATATGCACTTATACGTGTTATCTCTTATTAGTTTACAAGTTTCTGTGTTTGATAGCTGTTCACTATTTATCTTCATTAGATTCCTAATTTTTTCAAAATCTTTACTTATTTTTTGTATGCATTCACAACAAGGGGTTGATGATGTTTATTTCAGGAGAGCACCCGATGCTATTCTTCCAGGATTTTTCGATAAATCGTAATTTACCAAAGAATAAAATCCAGTACTTAATCAATCAGAGAAGCGTGACAGCTCTGTTAGAACCCAATCATGTAGCTATCAGGAATTGACTTCCTCAGTTGTGAGAAGTTGGAATATCCTCAATTGCCTCGAATTGAAGAATCGAGAAGAGCGTGTTTGTAAACTTCAACTTTGTTGCCGGTAGACGTTCTCACCCTGTTACGGTGGGAGCCGTCACGAATCATCTTATCCATAACGTAGAACCTGGGCCTTGCCTCCGCTATGAAATATTTCTGCTATTCTCCGTTGTTCTCCCAAGATCTTTTTGCGGGCGTTTCCCTTCGAGGGTAAGTGGTGCCTTATAAAAGGAAGACCTCTGAACCGTATCGCTCTCAACGAAAGACGAATAAGCTGTAAACCCTTCGAACTGCCCTTAAGAGACCCTTAAACGCACACGGAAACTGAAATCCACGTACATGTATGAACACTCTCTCGTCGACACGCTCGAAAACCCCTCAGGGTCAATACACACGGAGTAATGTTATCGGGAGGGTTTCAGCTATTCAAATAAGGGTTTGACGTCACCAAGGGGACCTCGCCAGGCTGTTCGACCCCAATGTCGGTTCTCCTATACTCAACAAACTGTGAGAAAGTGTATTGAACACTGTACATAATTTCCTGCTTTATCCACGATTTCGACGTTCTTTATTAAGCTACGTTTCTAGGTAGGTAAAAACACTGGATTGCTTATCGATTGATTGGACTAAGAAAACCGTCACGTTAATTTACACCTGACCTCTAACCCAAAAACATTCAATATGATATATAGTACCTATGTACAAAGCCGAGTTCATTCAATCCCCGCGGGGAGCGCAGGTTCTGCTTAGCTAAGCATCGTAAAGACACCTGGCCATGTGGCTTATCATAAACTTCATGTCCACGTAAATAAGGGGGATGGGACTAGTACTGGGACGGGTACAGTATGGGTAAGGAAGCTCTAGATTCAATCCTACGAATATTATAATGTGATTGGAGAAACAATGATTAATACGCATAAAAAACTCGCGCCTGTACTGGGGTTTGGCATGTAGATCCGGGGTGGGCGAATGTCTCTTTGGATTAGTCAGAGATTGGGAAAATATGATTAGGGTCGTAGAGGAATGGTTATCTACGGGTGGGGCCGGTGTAGGTATTCTCACTTTTCTAAAAAGGCTCAACTCGAATACCTACTCACAATGGTTGAGTGATTACAAAATGATGAAAATACAGCTGCAATAACAGATGAAGGTGTCCAATGTTCCACGCGCGAAATTGAAGAACTCTGCCGTTAGTATTGTAACATAGCCCTGTTTGAAAACGATAAAAATGATAACATAATGGTTGTTCCTACACGGATCACCGGACAACTACAAATGGGCTTTACCTAAATCTAGGGAAAATGGTTTCCTATTCGAAAAAACACGTAGAAATCAAACTGACATTTAACAAGACAAAATAAACGTACCCTGTGGAACTTTGTCTAAATTCAGCGCTTCCATGGATTGTAATTGTTTTCTAGATGGCATAATAAGAGACTCACTTATATTTCAGCGCGGTGTGTCGATTAGGAGGAAATTCCCTCAACGGTTCTTCAGTAGGGATGTCCAGAAAATATCGACATATCAAAATAAGGAGAATAGGGAGAATTATGTCAGATGAGGTAGGCAAATCGTAGGTGTATCAGGTAGGAAGATCTTGGAGACTTGGGTTCTAGCCAGTTCGAGGCTCATTGGAGAGCACATCAATCAGAGGGTTTTCCTCACCTCTACCTCCAACCAATATTGGTTCGATTGAATTTTTTTCAGTTTCCCTTCTTACTTCACTTACATTGATTTTACAACACTACATAATGTTGATAATTTACTTCCCTGGATCCTGTACATAATTATTATCAAGAATAAAGTTTCATTTAATTTTTGAGTGGTTGAATTCATTACCTGTAGTAGAATGAAATTCAATAATGAATTATTATTCACTGGACTCATAAGTAATTTGCATTAAAGTTTGAAGAAAATATCGATGACCGATATATCGAAATATCGATATTTTTCTTGGATATATCGATTTACTAAAACGATACTTTTGATATCAATATTGGATACGGCCGATATGGACATCCCTAGTACCATCTACATTCCAACACGCATATTTCTTGGAAATTTCATCAAAATCATGTGGAAGCTGTCGAAATACAGTTTATCACAAGGAACATTGGACATGTCAACAGTTGCTCATGCCGAACGTATTCAGAATGGTTTGAATCTCCGTTTGCGAGTAGAAATTTTGATTCCTTGCAAAAAAGTTTGTCTCCTGAATCTGGAAACATTACTTCCCCTAAACATAGGTTCATACCTCCCGCGGACTAGGTTGGGCGATTGGGGACATTAAGGGGCTAGACCAACCCCACCCTCAAGACCTGGCGGTCGTGCGGGTACTGTATACCCACTTCGCCGTCTCGTACCAATTAGGTACTGGCGCTTGGAGTTCTCTCTTGGTTGGACGGTGCTGGGATTGAATCTATCTATCTATCTATCAGAGAGTAGAGTTGGGATAAGAGATAAGGGTGACCAGCGCTCCATCCGGAGATTGATAGAACTCAGCCATTTGTATTTTTATTTACAGTAAAACATATCCCAGCTAAAAATACATCTAGCGCTAATGGGTTAATATGTTGTACGCACGAAAATTCTTGTCAATTTTTTTTTGTATACAGTTGTTTATTCTGTTTGAGGTATTTACCTCGCACTGTATCTAGACTTCACGAAATGTCAACAACACTCAGAGCTTCGCTTCATTTCCTCCGGCGAGCTGGCTATATTTTATTTGTCCTCTTCATCAATGAGAGATCAACATTCTGACAACGTTAACCCCCTCAAAAAAATACCTCGCGACAACTTGTTATCGCGACCCTTCAACAACCACATGTGGCTTTTGTGGCTCCCACTTTTTCGTCCGCTCTCATTTGAGGGTAGAAAATTTCGACCGTTTTTTTCTTTTTTCTCTCAGCGGTAGCGCTGGGACGAAAAAAGAAGTGGAGAGATAAAGCGGGAAAAAGCTTCGGGCTGTCAGAGCTAAACTCCGGAGATCTCGAACTGGGCGTTAGGCCTGAAAGAAAACTCAACTTTTCGGGGGGAACGGTAACTTCTGAGGGAGAATAAAGAACAATGAACGGGAGCAAATGTAAAAAATGACTTCGTAGGTGCTGAAACAAAGGTTGATTAGAACTTGAAAAACTTTTTTTTTCTCAGCGGTAGATTTCTTCCTTCTGTACAGAGTTAGAAGGGAAAGTTATATCAATATTATTTAAAGTGAAATATCTTGTTGTGCTACAAGTTTAGAAAAAAAAGAGAAAATATCCATTTTCGTTCTTTATTGCTTCCGATATAGCGGAATCATTATTTTAACTGTTGCCACATGACGAATGTGTTTTTTGGAATCGAATTTTGGGGAAATGTGTGGGTTAGATCCAACAAGTTTAATTTCACACACATCTAAGATTCACTCAGCCCACGTGCGAATGTAAAATCAATGAAAATCGGTGTAAAATCAATCAAGCACATTTTTCTTACGTTCTAATCATTTGATGAGTACCTCAAATTCGAAGTGTTATCAGAACTGAAAGGTGTGGCCATCCCTCAAATTCATCAAATCAGTTTTCTAGATTCTAGTCATCCTCTGAGCGTGGCGGAGCACTATATCCGCATTCCGCTCAATGAAAGGGGCTACTATACCATTTCATCACCTCACATGGTAGCAGAGCGTGGTTACGTCCACTGGCCCTTTGATTTTAATTGTCCTGACGTCCCCAATGGCATGTCCCCATAGGCAAAATGCCATTAGATTGACCTCTCTGATATTTATCATTCCCCTGCCCTAATATTTGCGATGTTCCCCAGTGAATGAAAGTTATTCCTCCATATCCCCCCCCCCCCTTTTTTTTTCTCAGAGCCATGGGAGTGTGAAGGATATGGTTAGTTGGCCCTTCCCGATTTTAGAACCCTTCGCCTTGAGAGATGAATCAGACGTCTTCAAGCGTCTGGGACATCCTCTGATCGTGGCGGAGCATTATATCCGCATTCTGCTCAATGGAAGGGGCAACTATACCATTCCATCACCTCACACGTATCATTACCTCATAAGTCCTTATAACAAGCATGGCTTCCACACTTTTTACCTGATTAAAAAATCAATTCTTTATTATTACAACCGTGTACACAAGTCTAGTAACTTCATTCTGATCACTATTTTTAACATTTTGTCGTTCCAAATCTACTGCCTATTAATCATATCACTTCGATGACCACAGGCCTTTTCACTTAGAGGTCAAGATGGAGGTCAAACATTTAACATTTTGTAGAAACCTATTACCATAAATCATAGCACTTCAATGACTAAAGTGGTTCGGCTTTTTTCAGATCACCTCGGACACAAAAGTCCAACAAGTGTCCAGAAAGTTCAGCACGCATGGAGTAGGTTTTGAGATTCGTTGCTCCACTTTTACCTTACTACTTCATCAGCTATCTTAACTTGGAGGTCACGATGGAGATCAAACATCTAACATTTTGTAGATCTAAACCTATTACCATTTATCATGGCTATTCAAGGACCAAGGTGATATAAGTTTCGTAAGTGTCAAGGTAGTTCAATACTTCGACATTTATGTGCCAGTGGATTCGGTTTTGTGATCCGTTGCTTAACTTTTAATGTCAGCCATCTTAACTTAGTGGTCACGATTTAGATCAGAAGTTCGGACATACCAAGTGGCATTAACTACGCTCCTGAGTCTTTTGTTCTGCGCAATTTGAATAATCTTCGAGTTGCTCTTCTCGGTGAAACCCTATAAGGACCAGCCATACGAGCGAACCAACGAGGATTCAAACTGGACTTGATTATTTGCTCGTAAAGTGTTTACAGGCTTTTGAAATGTTGTCCAATGAGCCAGTGCACCTTCCATTTCTTACCGTTCCTTTCAGTGAAGTTAGCCATCTAGAATCATGTCGAGGTACTTGGCTATATCTGCTTATAGGACCATCTAAGAGTTTATTACGGTAGGTATTCTGGTAATCTCCCTATAAGTAAGATTTATGTGCGTTGGCCAAGTTTCGTTGAGTGTTATTCTCCATTTTTCGGTTCACTGGTAAATGCTGTTCACTGATTCCTGTAAATTTGTCTTGCCTTCCTCAACCGTAGAACCACAGGTCAGGATCGCTGTGTCTCCAGCTAATGATGCTGTGACAGCTTGTGCTGGTTTTGAGTTGTCCGTTGTTTAAAGAAGGTGAAGTATCGAGCCAAGCTTGCTTCCCTGCGGTACGCCAGTTTTTATTTCCCATAGATGCTCATATCTGTCAGATAAGACGCTAAGATCCTGTAATACTAAGTACGGAGATCCTTCAGGGTGAGCACGGTTTAGGTCCCCAATGAACGTTATGATTTTCCGATTTTGATAAGCACACTCTATTTAATTTACTATTTCACCCTGTTCTACGAAACCGCTATGGAATCGCCTTAAATCCCTTATGGAATCTCAAAAAGTGATTTTGCAGTTAGTGGCAATAAAGTTCTGAAGGGCGTGAATCAGACGTCTACTTTCCTTCGAAGTGATGGAAAAGTATGAACACCACCAGAAGAGCCGAGGATCATAATGAATTTTTTCAAACAGCAGTTCACACTTACATACGGTTGTTGACTTTAGTTTATTTCAACACTTTAACTTGGTCTTAGACAGCCCAAGCTTTTCGTCAATTTCAATATCTCAATAAAATAACAATAGAATATTAGCTGTTGTTGTGGGGATCAATTCTCTTCTAATTCAAACTTTGTTTTTAGGAACCTAAAGCTCAAAGCGGATCCTCAAAAGGCATTTTGCAGTCTGAGACGAGCCGAGAGTTAGCCTACAAGCCCAGGAGCATGAATTAAACTCCGAACTCTCTTTAGAGTGTTGGAAAAGTAAAAGCGCCGCCACAAGAGTCCTAGATCATACCGATTTTTCACAATCAGCAGATTTTATCGGCGACAGGCTCACAGAAACGAAGATCAAGGAGGTTTCTTTTGGAACCGCTATCTTCTCTTTCCCAGGGTTGAGGGTCGACTCCGAGGTTGGGCCAATTGAGTTTGTGGAAGCCGTAAACCTTGGTGTATCTTCATAGCGAGCGCTTTTACCTTAATGCTACCGTCCTCTCAGACTCCCCTTGGTTAACCCACCGATATTTCCTTAGTTGATCCGCCCCGGCATTCCCTTTCACTTCGTCTGAACAACATCCCCTTCAACATCCAGTTTTCCCTCTCACCTTTTTCATCGCGGGATTCGTTGTTGCTTCTCCTTATCTTTTATTGAAGAGCGCCTTCCGAAGGGCCCTTCAAAGAGGTGTTTCATTCTTAAATTGAAGCTGTGGAACGACGCACGTGGGATGTTAGGAGATGAGATAACACGCTCCAACGCCACCCACTCCCTCGGAAATTGTTGTTGTTTCTTTACTTCATACTCGCACTGTATATATTTACGTAGTACCTGGAAACTAAATTATTATTGTTTGACATGGGAACCGAGCGGAATAAACTCGTATCCAAAATAAGAGAAGAGATACTTAGTTGTCATCCCTCTAATGTCCAAAAAATTATTCTTTATCAATCACCTAATTAATTTTTGACATGCAGGGTGTCTACAAAACAGGTCACATTCCTTCAAGGGATCGATTTTACAACTCATTTGCAACAAAATATGCTTCATAAAGATTTTTGTTTAAATTCTTGTATTCAGAACATTTTTTCGTCATAAAATCGTTAGTAAGTTACAGCTGCTTTGCATTCACTGTGCTTTTTAGTTGAATTCAGCATGAATGTTATACGATAGTTTTGGAAAATTCTTTCGTACAATTATTAAAATTCATTGTATTCAACGTTTCAAATTCAAATATTCATTCGTTTTCATTATGTTTGACGATTTACCTACAGTAAGTACCTACTCAATACTGATGCCGTTCCGGAACTATGGACGCATCTATTAACTCCTATTGGCGTAGTCCCGAACTACTTCAACTGTTTTCAGGGTTCGTTGTTGTGTTTTTGACTTCAGTATGATGTTGGTTTCCACGGGCAGGTGCTTCGTTTGGTAAGTGAATTTTTCACTTCTAAAAATATGTTTTCGTATTTGTTTCACGTTTATCTTATTTGTTTCTTGGTTTCATATTCATCCGATGACACGGCTACCCTCTCTTATGGAGATGGTATAGAAGCTGCAACAGGCAAACTACAGACGTCTACTACTGAGGTTTCTAAGTGGACCAAGATGTGGAGAATGAAGCTGAACGAATCAAAATCAGCCCACATCAACTTCACTAACCGAAAAGTCCCAATCTTGGATGTTGAGATCAATTCGAATAAAATACCGCATACTGAAGCAGTTAAATACTTGGGTTTGACACTTGACTCCAAAGTAAACAGGAATAAACACATGAAAAACGAATAAAGAAGAACTATAGCAGATATAGAAGAAGAATAGAAGATATATAAGCAGATCCTTCGCCCTATTTGGACTTATGGGATACAGATCTGGGGCTGTGCAAGAAATCAAATATTAAGAAAATCCAAACCTCTCAGAATAAAATACTGAGAAGTACAGTTGGAGCCCCTTGGTACATGCAAAACGATGATATTCATCGAGATTTGAGGATGGAGACAGTCCATGAAGTTATTGCAAAATACGCAAGGAAGCATGAACATCGCCTCCACAAACATGAGAACCCGGAGATGCTCTACGTTTTGGACAACGAAGGTGAAATCCGACGTCTCAAGCGAAACAAACCACTGGATTTAGTTGTGCTGCGTGAATAGAAGTGCTATCGAACTCAGTGCTATTTAATTGAGCTATATAATAAAGGGCTAGGTTTTGCTGTAAACCTACCCTCTTGGAGTGTACCTTTATTGATATGTAAAATAGCTAGATGAAATGTATTTGATCTTTCAGTTGCAATTAACAAATCACGAAAAAAAATTATCTGGATGTTCTCATTGTAAAAGCCATGATCAACAACATTCCATCACGTTGACGAAACAAACAGTGTTCACAAGAAAAGTCAAGTTTTATGGATTGAAGTGCTTTAGTGATGAGTGGAATTCTTTAAAAAACTTGAAAGAGGCAAACAAGAAAACCTTTTGAAAAAAAAGCGGAAAATGGTCGTTTAGCTCAAATGAGCCTGGGAATTCACGTTTTAGCATTCAACCTGCTCCCAACCCCGTACAACCCGCTCTTCATAGATACCAGCCTTCTCTTAAATTGCCCTTTGCACGAACTTCTGTCGGATTCCCGTTGCCTTCTTTTTCAATGATACATAGACCGGGCGAGTGAGAGAACTTGTCACTTTTGGAAAGAGACTAAGTACCGAACCGAAATGAGAGTGTTGCAGTCCACGAAGTTGGATTTAGTTGTGCTGCGTGAATACAAGTGCAATCGAACTCAGTGCTATTTAACCGTGCTATATAATAAAGGGCTAGGTTTTGCTGTAAACCTACCCTCTTGGAGTGTGCCTGTATTGATATGTAAAATTGCTACATGAAATGTATTTGATTTTTCAGTTGCAATTCATAAATCACGAAAAAAAAACCATTTTCCACATCCCACAAACCTTTGATTTTCAGGTCTGCAAAAAGTCATGGAGTGCCGTCTTCATTCTCCTCCAATACTGGTTCGATTCCCTAATTTCGTTGAAATTTGCTGATGCTAAGCAGTTTTTGGATTTTTTCTTGTAATGTGTCATACATGCATTAAAATCGAAGATGTTTTTCAAATCTAATTTGCAAAAAATGAAGGAAATTTCGAAAATGTTTAATTGTAAAAAGCCGGAACTAATGAAATAGCTTCATTCTCTTGAAAAAATTGCCAAAATTCCACGTTTTTGTAGTTAAATATTGGGATCAACAAGTGGTTTGTTCGTATGGAGTGACATCACACTACATCGCAAACGTCACGTCAATTGTGAAGTAGGTTCAACTCACCGGCAGGGCATTGTCCAGGTGGATGACAGTCGAACAGGTTTTGTTCTCGTAGTCTGATATGAATCTTCCGGATACGGTCTCGATCCCCTTCTGCAACGGAAAATGGGATATTGTGAGCTTAAATAATTAGTGTGAAATAGGTAAAAGTTTACGAGACATTTCAGTGTGTAAGAAAGCTAAATATGTATCATACATCCATAGGGTCTATTTTTGGTTTATTATTTCTTAGGAGGAATCGGAGATTAGATTTCAACCACTACGTATTGAATATAATTCCTCAGTATTTTTTTTTAGAAATAACTGTTTTCTTCGACTTGACAAAATTAGGTGCTCCGTGGACATTTTGGTTCTTTGTTAGCGGTCCGCCCTGTCGGAGGTGCCGACGAAAATGGGCCACAGCGGCGTCCCCACCTTTGTCCGGAATTATATAAACGCCGGAACCACCTCTAGGGGGATCTTCTGTCGAGTTTTGTCGCAAAAACATTTGTCCGTAGTTCCTGTCCCCGACCGATTTCAAGAGATCCGAGACCATAGCTACAATCAGTAAAAAAATTATCCGTACACCTCAGCTGTTACCCCTGAAACTAAATTTCTTTGACACGTACTGAAGTAGAAAGTAGTTTTGAGGTTGTAAAAGGAATTTTCAAGGAATGTCAAACATGTTTATTGCCAAGGAAAAATTCCAGAAAATTAACAAGTAAAGATTTAGCTTTAACTCACTCATAATGCATTTTGACTAGAACAAATAAGTTTCCGTACAGGATGATATTTCAACGTGCAACGTAAACGAAATTTCAATTAATGACTTGTTGGGCCTCCTTTTCGTTTAATCACCTCCAATAAACGGGATTTTATGGATTCGACGAGCTTTTGTGTCACGCTGGTCGGAATCGCTGACCATTCTTCCATCAAGTCGGTTTTCAATTGGTTGTTATTCTTAATATTTTTTCCCTTGGTGCTGCGCTTCAACTCGTCCGAAAGATGTTCAATAGGGTTGGGTCTGGTGACTGGGGAGGGATTTTCAGCTGTCTTGGTTGTACAGTAGATATTGTTTAGCACTGTGCACTGTGTGCTTCGGATCATCATCCTGCTGGAATACGAAATTGGACTGTAGTCCCATTTCTCTGGCACTAGATGCAAGATTATTCCTGGGAATGTCAATATAAACATCGGTGTTCATAATACCTTCAATAATGTGGAGCCTACCCACGCCACCCGCACTCATACAGCCCCACACCATGACGTTCCCCCCACCGTGCTTAACAGTGGGTAGTAAATTTTTTGCCTTGAGTGCCTTACCTTTCTTCCGCCACACTCTTGTCCTTCCATCAGCCCCGAAAACATTAAATTGACTTTCGTCCGTGAAAATCACACAATTCCAGAACGACTGGGGCTTTGAAACATGCTCTTTGGCAAAGTCCATTAGTTTTCTACGGTTAACTTTGTTGATAAATGGCTTCTTCCTATTTATGGGAAGTGCAAACCTCTTCTTTTAATAGTGTTCCGGATGGTCTGAGGGGTAACACTTACTCCATAATCGGTTTGTATATCAGTAGCAACCGCACGAGCGCTCACAGTTGGGCTTTCGGTGACTTCCCTTAGAACAGCTCTTTCCTGGGCAGTATTCAATTTGCGTGGACGGCCTGTGCGTGGATTAGAGATCACGTTACCGGTTTTTTATACTTATCGACTATGTACTGAACCGTTGAGTGTGTTTTTCCTATTACCCTGCCAATTTCACGCAGCGATTTTCCATCACGATGGAGTTTAATAATGAACTCCTAAACACTTTGAGGAACCTCCATTGCCGTTGCCGGAAACACTGATCCATTTTCTCCCTGGGTCTTTGATAACTGACTGACCTCTGACTACCTCCATCACTCGAAATCATGTTCTATTCTAGCTTGAAACAACAAAATAAGAGAGCGTACATAAACTTACGGAAAAATTGTAAATCTCGTCCAGTATCATCAGGGCTCATCGAAACTATCACCAAGACCCTTCGCAGGATCTTCGCTGCAGCTGGAAGCTTCGTCGTTGTGGTCAAGGTTAGTGGAGTTTCGAGGAGAGACTTTAGTGGAGTAGGCATAATAATCATTGAGCAAGTATTTAGATATTAATTGTAGAGTAAATTCGGTCAGTTATATTCCTCTTGTTCAATTATTCTTCCATTCCTCTAAAAGACCCTGACAGCCCCTTCAGAAATGCTGAAGGTCAACCCCACGTCTAGATAGACTCCAACCATAATAGTGGCTGCGCGAATGCGAACTGAAAGAGTTGTAACACTCATCACATTGGCACACATCGGCTTTGTCACTTAACGTTTCAAGGTGTGTAGATTCAAAATCCGCAATATCCATCCGTTGTAAGGACCATAAAAGGCCTTAGAATTTATGAGAGGAATCCGGTCCTTGTTTTGCAACATATAACTTTGTTGCACAAAAGTATACAGTTTTGGTAACATTTTGTATGAATTATAATCACATGAAGCATGTAAGGGAGCTAAAGTTCATTGACTACTCTGAAATATGTAATGGGTATACACTCATAAGTAAATAAATGAGGTATTTTTAATGTCTGTCAATGATCATTCTTGTTATGGGTTTTTGTTATTGTTAAACAAGTAGATCGGTGTGTCATTTTGGTTTAAGCCTCCGGTTCGGTCAGTCTGGTGGTCTTTCTTCCAAAATGGAAGCAGCAAGTGGGTTTGTGTGATTGTGGAGTCTCTGGTGGGATCGAGAGCATGAGCTCTGTAAAACTTCTGCGACCGTCGGTATTTCGGTATCTCTGTGCAGATTTAGTCTAGTTGGTCTTAACTTCTGGCTTACCCGATCGCTTCACACGCAAAGATGCTTTGCCCCAAAACTGCTCAAAACCGTGGGGTTGTCATTTTCAAGTAATTTTGGCCTCCAATTCGATTTGAGGACAATGGATGAACACCAACAAGCTTACCATCAATGCTACGAAATCGCTAAGAAAATCTAAACCATCAAATTTTCAGGGGGGTTAGAATTTTTTTTCCAGAGCGATTACAATGAAATGTGCTTATAAAGATCAATATATTTATCAGGCGCTGTTTGAGTCAATCTTACAGTTTATTATTGAATAATAAACCAAAATTAGAAATCAAATGAACATTAACAGTGAGCATCTATTCAAAAAAGAAACTTATAAACTAATAAGAGATAACCCTTATGAGTACTTTATGAACTAAGATTAATGAAAAAAAAAAAAAAAAAAAAATTAATGAATAAAAATTAGCAGCTATATAAATGGCGTTCATACTGAGTACATCATTTCATGGAAGTAGAATCTATGTTTTAATAATTAATGTGGTGTAAATACAATGTTATAGTTGCGTACTTTATAAACATTAGATGTAAGAACCAACTCCGGGCTGGGCCTTAGTGTTACAGTATCCAGCTCGATCACCAGTTATTATTCAATTGAAGAATGTAACATGTAGGATGATGTAAATACTCTATGTATTTATCTGTGTTGAGGGTCAGTGTATCCACCGAATCTCCCGAATTCTTGTAACATTGTCCTCATTCGACGGGAATAGACAATAGAGAAGCACTCTGGGGAATGACAAACGACGGTAATCTCCGGCATTTTTCCAATGTCTTCCAGCCTAAGGTTTCATTGTTGGGTGAAAGTGGTAATCTATCTATCTGATTGATATGGGTCCGTGACCAGTCCGAGTCTCACCTCGCAAGAGTGTAGACAAATCTTTTGTAGATTCGGATACAATGTCCAGTCATTAACATCATTTCTATTTCTTCCATCGATTCCCAAGAATGGGAATTTGTTGTTTTGATCAGTCGAAAGCCCGTAAGACCAACCACCCCGGCTCGTCATTTCCACTAGATTTTTTCTCCTCGTGATTTCAGCAATATAGTTGTTTTCTTTCCCTTTGGTTTAATATTCAATAATAAACCATCGTAATCGCTCTTGGAAAAAAAAAAAAAAAAAAAAAAAAAAAAAAATTCACCCCCCCCCCCCGAAAATTTCATGGTTTACGTTTCAAAGGGTGTAGAATCCAAATCTGCAATGAAAATTTTTCCGTCCGTCCGCCGTACGCACGATTTTTCCCAAACGGCTGGAGCAAAAAATCTGAAATTTTCAGGAAAAATCCATCTTGGTCCGACGACGCCCCAATTCTTGAGCCAGCTCTCTCACTCAATTTAAAGTGCCCTTTAAGGGATGTCAAAGTTTTGTAAAATCCCTAAAAACCTCAAAACAAGTCGAAGCGGCCTAAATTTGTACCGATGTGAAGAACATACCATGAGGAATCGAATGAACCCCTCCCCAGGTCCGTCGGTCAAATCATTCCCGATCTATGGCCCGATTTATGGTGCCAACATTTGTGTCATTTTGGTTTACTATTGTTTTTGTTTTGATTACAGTAACCTAGTGATGTAGAGAACGTGGATACTGGAGTGAACCCCTAAAAGGGTTTATGCCGATACACGGGTTGAAGTATTCTGATAACCGTAAAAAACGCTGCAAATTATTTCACTGCGGTTTATTATTCAATTGGCTTGCGTTCATGATTTGAATTTCTGCTATGCTTTGGAGTGTGCGTGAAAGAATTTGCAGCGTTTTTCATTTTACTTTTTCGTGCATAATAGAAGGAGAAGACTAACTTAGATAAGAATCCATCTACATTTGCATTTAACCACCAGGTTTCGTGAGAAAATTCACCTCCCTTTTCGAAACTTAAGGCTTTTAGCCTTTTTGATGGCCTTTTAGTTGTTAACCTAATCAGGACCATTGCAATTCCCCTCAGAACCACCTGAGAATCACTTCAATCTCTTTATACTTTCTTTTCGGCATCAACAGAGTAAGTCACCGGGCGAAATCACGACAAGAGAATCTTCTAGTAAAAAAATGGATCACCCTCTTATAAACTCCACATAGCCCGTCTCAAACCCCATAGACTAAATTTATTGTCGAGTTACTAAGTTGCGAACGCCTTTTTTTTGCCTCCGTCACAGAAAAACATGAAGAAAAGTTTTCGAAACTGGGAGCCAGCTGCTCATCGATCATTTGTTTATTCCTCTTACGCCGCTGCCGCCCTCTTCTCAAAGCCCGCTCCCTTTAAAAAGGAACGTGATCCGATTTTTCACTCCCTTCCAACGCCCTTACTTTTATATTCATGTTGCGTAATATGAGGAAATAAATTTATTTTTGCGGAGCCACGGGTTGAAAGATAAGACGAGATAACATCAGCCGTCTTTCATTTGCTTTGACGGTGAGAAAAGTGTTTTTGTTTGAGCCGTTGAGTGGAAGGTTTTTTTTTCTTTCGTTGGTATCATTCATTTCTCGATGCAACAATTTGGGTAATTGATTAAATACCGCCGCTGGAGGGACAGGAGTTTTTATCGAGTTTCATATAAAATGAAGTTATCGCAGAGTGTCGACATTTCATTTTCTAATGACCTCTTCACTTTTCATTTTCTGTCAAATAAAAATCGTCCAGGACTCTGCGAAATTTAGTTAGGGAGAGTTGGGAGCAAACCTCGAGCACTTTCTGCTCTGGGACACTCGATGGTTCAAGCCAAAATAACCAACTCATTTGACAAAAATTTTGACCGTTCTAGATGGATGGTGTCGACTGTAGTGATTCTTTAAGCGTGGGTCTTTTACTCGATTTCGGTGACCTTAATGAAAAAGAAATTTATCATTTTGAAAGAGTGAAAAATAAGGATTTTTGATTCATTTGGCCACGATTCACTCCTGAACTCAGTGATTCTGCTTCACAAAGGAAGATGAAAACGTTCCGTCTTCCAATCATAAGTGATGCCCTTCATAATAACAGAATAATTTCGAAATTTGACCAATTTTTCGAGATTTGACTCATTTGACCATGATTCATTCCTGAACCAAGTGATTCTGCCGCCCATTAAAATGGTGACCTTCAAGTAGACATACGAATTTCGAAATTTGGCTTTAAATGTTCAACATTTCACTGATTTGGCCATGATTCATTCCTGTACCCAGCCATAGTGCACTAGAATGGAATATGAAAACAGCACGTTTACCAATCATAAGTGATGACCTTCATTCCGGCAAAAGAATTTCAAATTTTGACTTTTAATGTTCAAGATCAAAAGAAGAATTAAGTTACTCATATCCATTTTTATTAAGTACAAGATACCAGTCAGCAGACGAATAACTCATTTGATGAGATTCTAAGTGATAAAAGAAGAATTAAGTTACTCATATCCATTTTTATTAGGTACAAGATACCAGTCAGCAGACGAATTTCAAAATTTAACTTTTAATGATCAACATTCATTCCCCGAAACCGTTGATTCTGCATTTTAATAGAAAATGGAAATCAATGCCAATCAAAATTGATTACTTTCATGCTGACAGACAAATTTTACTTTTAATGCTCAAGATTTAACTAATTTTGGCCATAATTCATTCCTGGACCCAGTCATTCTGAATCAGAGGAAGATGAAAACCGCTCGTCTGCCAATCATGAGTGATGACCGTCATAGTGACAGACGAATTTCAAAATTTGACTTTAAATGTTCAACACTTGACTGATTTGATCATGATTCATTTCTGTAACCATTGATTCTCCATCATGATAGAAGATAAAAACAACACGTTTGCCAATCATAAAGACGACTTTTTGTTTCGTTGTGTAGTCTCGGGAGAGGGCTTCACCCATCAGTCTCGCGAGGAAATTTCGCAAAGTGTAAACGCACCTTAATACATTGCACACTCTGTTTGTATCGTCATCTTGATGGAACCTACTCCGACTTCCATAACACTATGCAAACGAGATTCCAGGGCGTGGTACAGTAGTGTTCAAACTAAAAGACACAAATTACTCGAAATGCTCCCACGATTCCCTCAGCACATCCGAGTTTTTATTAATTCATTTAAACCATTAGAAATCAAACTTACAAGGCGTGCGTTTTGCGAGCTTCCTTCGAATTTCTCCCTTGCTCCGTCACAGTTAAGAAATAATAAAAGGATTTGGTTGTTTTGAAACCTGCGACTTCCAAAAAAAAAAGACACTTAGTCACCTAATCGGTTAATTAAAATCTTTCAAGATAACCTCAAACCTCCTAAAGTCCACTCTCACCCCTGCAGTGGCTATCTGATGGAAAACACTGCGGCACACGGATAACTTTGAGACCCCCGGCAGCAACTAACTGTTCCTTCCTTTTTCCTCCCAGTCTGAACCCAGCAGACCCTAAAGATCTCCGGAGCCGTAAAGATAAGTTTCATTAGGGGTCATCAAGGCAAACCGACCGCTCACGGTTCACCTCTTACAACCTCCCGCCGTGGTAACAACACCTGATTTTGCAGAGGTTGAATATTGTTAATGTCATTCGCAATGATAGCGACACAGAAGATAAACATTTAATGAATATATTAACTTAGGTATCATTTTGTTATTGTTTTTTTACAGGCATTACTGATCATTACTTTTATACAATATTACCGTTAAAAGTCGTTTCGCTAGTATTCCACTATCCTCTGTTCTCCTATTTGATTATACTAGGCTAGTAATCATGAAAATAACTAGAAAATTCCCAGCTATACCTGAAAAGCCAATATTTTGGATTTCAAAAGTTTTCTCAAGTGTAAGCACATTTTTGTGAATAATATTTGTAAGTAACCGAGTGCTTCCACAAAGAAAATAAACATCGAGTTCCATCTAAGCGAGCAAAAGTCCCAACTCAACTCTATTAATTCAATGTTCAAGAGTCCTGTTCTCCTTGGTTCCCAAACACATATTCGGGTCATTTTCCCAGAAAGAGCCCATCTTTGTCCGGAGAGGAATCTGACTCCCATTAATGATTTGGGGATCAAAAAAATTTTCTCGATACACTATCAATCTTGCTCTACGATATGCAGTCAACACATGATACATTTACGTGCCGTTTAATACTTAAATTAAATTTTTAACAGCCCATTGTCCTGTTAGTCCGGATGAATTTTCCAACTTCCGTCCCGCGATTCTGGAGATTCTTCAACACATATCTGAAGATGACAAAAATAGGTTTGCGGATTTTCTAAGAAGCTCACAAAACGAGCAGGAGTTTAAATTCGAGTGTCCGGAGGTTTTCGTCCTTAGTCTGCCTCCTTTGTATTTCGTATTTTGGCGGTGTACTCTCCGTTCCCGCGGTTTTACCCCCACCACATTATGTGCGGTTGTACGTTAGGTTGTGAAATAAAAAGGCGGGAACCCTTGTTATCTTATCTGGAGGCGAGTGGTGGGGAGTTCAGTTATAGAAACGTGGTTTCCCGAGGAGCATCGTTCTCTAGTCTGCCAGCTAAGAAAAGGTAAGAAATTGAAATTATTCCATTTTTATAGTCTCAAGCGAAGCCGCTGCGATTTTTTTCAGTTTGCAAATAAATGTCTTTCGCCTGCCATTGGCGTCTTTCGTCTGCCAATCGATTTTCATTATTAATATTTAAATAATTAATTAGGTGCTTCATGGCGGGGCCTACCTTTGAAATACAATCCATATAGTCTGAA
This sequence comes from Creontiades dilutus, assembly GCA_031894815.1. NCBI lineage: Eukaryota > Metazoa > Arthropoda > Insecta > Hemiptera > Miridae > Creontiades > Creontiades dilutus. The sequence goes on along the minus strand of JAVIWC010000742.1, from coordinate 935,993 downwards.
GATGACCCCTGTTTTTGGCAGAACTCAATTTCAAGCTTAGGTTTTCTGAAAACGAGAGGCCCGGATTCTCCCTTTTTGGGAAAATGACCCATTTAACTATAATAATCGAAGAACAGTGGATCGGAAGTTTAGTAAGTAGTTACAATATTGCATCATTGAAATTTTATCGAATATTCGACGAAAACAAAAATGCAAAAATAGCTGAAAATTTCCAGTCATGCTATTGGCAAAGCCAGTCGCTATTAAAAGCGCATTTGCCAAAATTATACTATTATGAGGACCTACATTTATGTGTTTTATGTTAAATTGGATGAAATTGAAATTTGTTTGTGGACATCAATAAATTTTCGTACACGTTTGCACGATAAATTGTGTAGCAAAATGAAAGTTTTCCCAGTAAAACTCCAGTGCAGGAAAAAGTAGTGGATTTTAACCACTAATTTTTAGGGTTTTCATCGATTTTTAGCTTATTTTGATGAAATTCGAGTACACCAAGTGTGTGCACACATTGTTAAATGCCTAAATCCGTGTATAAAAACGTTTTTGAGCATTACTCTGCTAAAAATATAAAGTCGTCGATTTATAGCCGTTTTTTCATAATTTTTAGTAATTTTTTTCAAGGACATTTTATGTTTATGACCAACATGATGAGCTCGTCATTTGATTTGAAATACTTGATTTTTTAAAATAAAGAACGAAGTGTTCAATTCAACCTTGAGAAAATGTATCGTCTGAAATGATGAACACACATTTATGTTCTACTTTCTATATCATAAAAAGTGTAATAAACCAGGAATCGTTTCAAAATGTCCCTAAATGAATTTACACAATGATTTTTTTTTGTATTAATTTAGTCATTTACAAGAAATTTTGCTAAGTTGTTGTTTTCTAAACCTTTTTGTAATGTGCCTTTGAAAATTCTGAAATGATTCGCAAAATATAAACATTTTGGTTGTCGAGAGTAAAGTGGAAGTTATGTTATAACGTGACAATGAATGTTAAAGTCACTCAATCGTTACTTTCACTCTCAACTTGAATACAGTCTCAATAGTCTTTAATTAATACGTTCGTGTTAGACATACATTATTGCTATATTTTTTTCCTGTTGTGAAAATAGATGTAAATTAATGAATTCTTTTTAAAAACAGTTCACTTGAGTATTTAATGCCGTTAATCAATTATTCATTAACGAAAAATCACGAATGGTATGGAATTTATTAAAGATCACAAACTCCAAATGAAAACTAATTTTGAATGTTTAGAAGAGGATATCGATATTTTTTATGATATTTTGAAAATAAATAAGACATCTCAGTAGGTTAATCTTGTGACTGATGAATTAAAGTTTAAATCAAACTTGGGTTTTGAAATGAAAAGGTTTCACTTTCAACTAGTGAGACTGGAAGTAAAAAGAGTTAAACGGCAGTGTAGTTTGATAAAGTCAAAAGCGCAGAACACTGCTTAAGACAGAAGGCGCTCAGCCATATCAAAGAGGAAATTGATTGTCCGTTCGTTGACTCTACGCGCTACACTTCAAAGAAAACGAGCGACGCCCGCAAACATTTACCTCCGAACAAACTGTTCCCTTTGCCTTCTCCGCCAAAAAAGGGGTCGAGAAAGATGAGGTTGATATTTTCGTCGTAGCGACTTCCCGGGAGCCCCCTTGCTCAAATGACAGCAGGGCAGCTTGTAAACAAGGGGCTACTTGGGCGGTCTCATTGATTGAATCTTCCCTCGTACCTCAGAGCTACATCCGATCCTTCCAGCCGTTTTAACAATCTTCTTCTTGGTTGGTGAAATTCACTGTTCCCCGGAGAATCCCTTACGTGAGGTCCAGTTACACATGGTACATGTATACGTAAGTTGTAAGTCTGATCTAATGAGTAATCATAGTTGTGCTTCTAGTTGTTGCCAGAATATAGCGAGCTCGTTTGATTATTAACGCCAACCCAACATTAACCCAAATTTAACCAGATAAATGTTGGCCAAACCAAGGCCACTGTTTTTGGGAAACACCGCAAAAAGCAAAAACTGGGTATAACGTTCTAAAAGGAAAAGTTTGTAGATTCTTCACGACAAACGGTTGTTAGAAATTTCATCCTCCGAATGGTTTGTGACATTCATCTGCCTGGTGCTTTTAAAAATGCAGACGAGTAACGTTCGTCTTCTTTAATCATGTAGAATCAATGAACCATTGCTCAAATAAGTCAAATGTTGAACATTCAAAGTCAAATTTTGAAATTCGTCTTGCGGTATCTATGTCGATAAAGAAAAACGATAAAGAAAATTCCCAAATTGGTTTGGAAAATCTCAAATTGGTTTGGAAAATTATCAATTCGACTTGGAAAATTCTGAATTCGACTTGGAAAAGCTATAAATATATAAATAGGTAAATGTCGGAATTTGATAATAACAGCTTGAGAGATAGTTTTAAGATTAGTGTTTAGTAGTAATTGTGTATATTTCCAATAATGATAAGAGCAACTTGCGAAGATATGGCTGTCTGAAGGAGTATATTGATGTAGTAGAGTACGGACTTGTGGTATACATTCAATTAAATTGCAAAAAAATGCAGAGCATTTGTATTCACAATAATTGTTTATTATTTGTATGTTTAATCGAGATAAATTATGTATTGCTGGCAAACCCCCTCCGACAACCGAACGGTTAGCAGTATAAGCGCGCTAGTTCTAAAATCGTTTGTGCATGCTATTTATATATTTATAGTTTCTAATGTTTCCAATGTACCTGTTGTCTATATCAATAAACGCTTCAACTCTCTCTACTATCTCAAATGATTCTAACCCCTTAATTCAAGGAGTTCCTTCAAACACGATTTTCTGAGCCATGGCAACATTTCCAAAGAAAATTCGCTAGAACCTCGGTGTACGTCAGTTTTTGAATTCGTGTGTCCAGCTCAATATGGCGAATGGTATTTGTTAAACAATTTTTTTAAAATTCCGTTACTTCACACAAAGGAACGTAGTAAAAGTTGCTGTTTAGTGATGAAGCGACTTTTTTTGCTATCTTTTTATGGAGTTATGTAAGAGATAAAGTCTTTGTTTCTCCAATGCCTACAAGGCTCTACCCTCTTTTACCACCGACTTGTTGGAAGAATTTGAATACCGCCTCGACACCGTGCGTGTTTCAAGTGGCAACCACATGGAACATTCGTAACGTTATAGCAGATCGAGCAATACCTTTTACTTTTTCCTAACATTTTTCTAAATAAAGTTATTGACAGTCAAAATCAGTGCATTCTTTATGAAACACAATGTATATTTGCGGACAGTTGAAGCGTAGATATATGTTTTATTTTATCTAGTTGAATTTAAGTTGTTCTATTCTTGAGCATTGTACTTGTGCTGTCGTGAGCATGCACTGGTTGGAGACTGGTCGGCTGAAGAACCGTTGAGGCCAATTTCTTTTCCAATCGATCAACCGATCAACTATTACGTCCAATAGACTGTTGACCTCAGTTCAGGTTACCAGATGAGCGGACGCATTATCTCGTATTCTGTGTCCCCTATGACCTAATACCATTAATCAATCCATCAATCATGTTTAATTTAAGATGACACGTAGGAAGTTGTGGGATAGGACTACGTGCGGTTTGACCCCTAGAGATCCGAATGGGACCACCATTTTCCAAAGGGAAATGTTTTCGATTCCAATAATATTTGAAAGACAACCCGAGTGAATACAAAGGACAGCAGTTTTTGTTCATGTAGCAATTTTCATCATTACCTTGTATTAAATAATGTTAAGCATCACTTAATAAAATCAATCAACAGCCGGGAAAACCCAGGGCTCAGGACATTGAACGGGGAAGGGGCCAGGTCAGACTGGGGTTGAGTAGGGAAACATGATTTAAGCCCTGAGCACTAAGCTAAGGGCGACAATCGTTCTCCCAACCTACCGGCGTAGCCTGGCTATTGGTTTCGCTCAAACAAGTACTGAAACTCTTTTACTTTCAACTACTCCTTGGGCATGTACGTCAGATTCGTCTAAAAGAAAAACCCACTCTATTTAGGAAAAGCTGGTACGACAGATCCGCTTCACGAAGGACTTTTCAGGCTTTACCGAAAGCGAGTACGTGAGATACATCTAGACATAAAGGTTAACAAAAAATAAAACTTCCTTAAATTTACTGCCTGTTGAGTATGTCAGATTAGTCTAGACGAAAAAGGAAATGTTGAACAAAAAATAAAATAGAAACTTTATTGTGGTTGGCCACTATTAAGTATGCTTATAAATGCGGTATACATGGAACTTGGAACACATAGCATTAGTAGGTACCCCCCCTCTGGAGGGCTAACGCACAAAAAGATAGTTGATTAGTTCACGAAGATTAAATTCGAACAGGTTGAAGGTCAGGGTGGTGCAGTGGTGAGGAGATCGCTATGCCATTTTCGGTTTCGATGATTGTTCATCCGATTTGCAAATTTGTTGTACCCCTCAGAAATAACTTCAGTAACTTGGGGTATGTTTAAGTCTGCATGCAGAGTGGCGTTTCGGACAAACCAAGGAGCTCCTGTTATTATGCGCAGTGTCCGATTTTGTAGCGTTTGGATTTTTTTTTAATCTGCGTGTCGGCAGCTGATCTCCAAATTTCGCACGCATATTGCCAGATGGGACGCAGTAACGAGAGGTAGAGCAATCTCTTGAGATGGAGTGGGATGACTTCACTTACCAGCAGAAAGTTTAATTTTTTTATCCTCCCACGAATCGTAGCTACAAGTGAATTGATATGAACATTCCAGTGTAGTTTGCTGTCCAATGTGAGCCCAAGATATCTGACTGCGTCACGTCTGCTCACTGAAACACCATTGAGTACCAAATCCGGCACAATGATGCTACGTCTGTAGGTAAAGCAGACCAGAGAGGTTTTGTTCGCATTGAGCCGGATCTTCCATTTTCTTGACCATTGGCAGACTACATCAGTGTACTCCTGGAGAATCCTATGAGCGTCCTCAACAGTGTCCTTTCGAACCAGAACGGCTTGGTCGTCAGCAAAGTGGGCTGTTATCACTGATGAACTGCGTGGGTAGTCATGTACATAGTATATGTACTTGTCTAGCGAGTAGAAAAACTGTAATGTCGATTTCGAGCCTTGGAAACTCGTAATAGTTCACAATGATTTTTGCGCAATGTTGATGTGATCGTACAAAGAAAATTTGCAAGTAAATCAACACATATTGTACCAAACGAGTACCCGAAAATTGCGTTAGAAATTACGAACTGCCAATTTTACCTTCTAAACTCTACGTCGAGGTTGTCGTTCCTATATAAGTAGATTTTTGGTGATACCTCGTACCTACCGGTATATCTGTTACGCTGAGAAGTAATACCTTTTATATTGTTCTGGGAATGAACCATTGTTTCCTTTATAAAGAGAATTGTGTTTACATTTTCAATTAATTCATATTTCCTCGTCTATACAAAATTTTATTTTCATGGGTTCACACCCATTATATATTTTTGTCAAACCATTCTAGATGCTATAAAAAGAGTTCCATTTATATTGGTCTACTGTTAATAATAGTTTTTGTTTTCAGTGGATTGATTTAAAAACATTAAACGAATTGACGCATTTTTAATATTGAAAACAAATGTTTACTGCTCACAGTGATCGCAAGGGACACACAACCCCAAAAGACTGGAAATCAAAACAGTTGGAACACGTACTTCAGCTATCACGAACTGTTGCACGATATCTCTAAGGTGTTTTTACAGCTTGCCGAAGATTTGGTTTCGCTGGTAGATTTGAGCTGGCGTTAGCCCTCCGCTCCCTCGGCAATTCCTTACTGCTATCCCCGAGCACAACTCTCCCACGTCAACGGCTTAATACCGACCAATTTGCATGCGTCAGAGCACCCCGTAAATCATGCGCTACGACCCTACAAGCTAGAGTACCCCCATACAACCGACCCTTTCTCAACGTTTCCAGGGGAATTTACGGCTTAGGGAGCACTGCATTTTTCAACGGGAACAACGGCTACAATCCGCCACATTGAAACACGGAAATATGTGCCAAAATGGGGTGTAACATTCAAAATTCGTTCAAGGTAACACGACAAGCATTGTTCTAGTAAAATTTTATTTCCAGAACACCTGATTACGATTTACATGTATAGAAATTACTTTGGTTCTGCAATTTCGAAAAAAATCTCTGGGCGGAGTTTTTTAGCGTAGAATACGCTTTAGCCATGGACTAACTAGCCGAAAAGTGTCACGCGGGAGTGGAACGAAAAAGGGTATGGTATCCAGGAACGAAAACGGTGACGCGAGACCATTAAACATAAGAATATTTACATCCATGTGTAGTAGTTGCGACAAACCCGTTTGAAGTGAGTCATTCTATTTATGTTAATCGGAGTTTCAGTCGTTCGCGAATCGTCCTTCGGTTCGACAATGAACGTTCGATGATCATCGTTGAACGTTCAGCGTTCAATCGAGGCTAAAGCGTATTCTACGTTCCTATACTTGTGGCAGTAGTCTCTAAATAAAAGCAAAAGGGGGTCCAGGGGGCTTGCCCCCTGGCGAGGCCCGGAGCGCCGAGTTTTATTCGATTTTAGGAATCTTCATATCTTGAAACGTGAAACAACCAATTTCGAAGAGGTGGTTTAAATTTATTTTTTCTTGGTCTATTACAAAAGTTCTTTATTGAAAATAATGAAGCAAAAAGCTCTTTACAATAATTTGCAGTGCAGTGTGTAATGAAATGTGTCTTTAATTGGAATTCCGATCTCCTACAGCAACGAAACGAGGACGGAACGTGGAACGTATGTAATTCATTCTACATCTCTCCATATGCCCATCACCTCAGAGATACCTCATTTGAATTCGCCCACACTCTCATCAGAGAGACGCGAAGTTAGGCTTTACAAGTGTCCCGAAATCTCTGGGATTTCCTCGATGAATATGCCAATGGGATCCTCGCAACGAGCGTATCGAAACATTTCCAGCCTATCTGCCTCCACTCAGGCCCATCACTCTAACGGTTTACTCAGGCCAAAAATTATTCGACAATGCGGTCCTCGGCTCCGGATTTATAACTGATAGACCGGCGTGAATTGGGCTTGGGGAAAACGCATCTGATGGGGAAAGGAGGATTATTAACGATGCAACTCGACACAATTAGGAGGCGGGAGCTCGCCGGATATTACGGTCGGCCGCTGCGGCGATGTTCCCCATCTCTCTCTCGCCCCAATTATTTCGGCTATCTCCATCTCCTTCGTGATTAGCATACGTATATACAGGCAGACAGCTCGGAGGGCACAACCTGTTCCAGGGATGACGCCTCATTTCAAATGAACTACGTGACTTGGGAGCGGTTTGCGGTTATCACTGTTCGAAAAACAACTTCTCCTCTCCCCTTCATTTGGGTGTTCCTCAAGCTAAAAGACACTTCTGTTCGGCTGTTCCAACATCTATATGAAATGAAAGATGCTGAAGAAAACAGTTCAGATCATTTAGTACGAACCATTACCGACTTTTTGTTTTTTCTTTATATTGTTTAAACTTCAGGAGTCGATCTGAAAGCTTTGTGCAACCCTCACTCAAATGTACTGAATCTAGTGGTACATATTGGAAACCAAATAGTTTGGTATGTACATAGACACCTGTTTCTGCATGTTCTGATTACCGCTGTACACAACTATTTGCACTTCTGTTATCAAAGATAAGAGCCAAGCAACAACAAGCGTTATAAAAAATTGATTACTTGCTCCTTCCAAGGGTTGGTGCGATAAACCTCAACATCCAGAGGATACACCTGAAGCTAAAAAGCATCGGGTTTATGCTCAGCTGTAGCAGTTTCAAGGAATAGGAAGGTTAAACTATCCATATTCTTACAATCCCAAAATCAGGGGGATCCTGGGAAAAAGCTTTGGAGGTTGTGCGAGAAAAAGGGAACATCTCTCTCTCTCTCTCTCTCTCTCTCTCTCTCTCTCTCTCTCTCTCTCTCTCTCTCTCTCTCTCTCTCTCTCTCTCTCTCTCTCTTTCTTTCTTACCAGGATCTGTTAACGTTAAACAAAATGGTGAGAAAATAGATCCAGTAGCCCCTTCAAAGGACTGAGGCGATATGCTTGCAACACCCAAGGGATACTTCTGAAGCTAAAAAGCTACAAGTTTATGCTCAGGGACAGCAGTTTCAAAGTTTCAAGATATGTGAAGGAGGAACTATCCATATCCCACTGAGTTGTTAATGCAACTAATTTTTTCTATAGCATTTCCCAGTAAATTCAACCTTTTCCTAGAACCAATTTTTTTTTTGTAATTTAATCAATTGATTTAAATCTTCAAAAGACTTTTTCGCCCATTGTTCCAGAGTCCTTCATTTGTGCATACAGCCACGCTAAACTCAACATCTGTGCGATGTGATTCCACGGACTGTGTCATCAATTACAGCTACAGATTGTACTAACTATTTTGTGGACTCCTGCTCCCTCAAGCGTCAGTTGGACAGTCATGATGTAATTTTTTTTTCTTCAATTTATAACAAGTTGTGAGGTGATGGAATGGTATAGTTGCCCCTTCCATTGAGCTGAATGCGGATATAATGCTCCGCCACGCTCAGAGGATGACCCAGACCCAACGCGTCTGATTCATCGCCCAAGGCAACAGATTCAAGAATCGGGAAGTTCCAACTAATCATATCAATCATGGGAGGAATGACTCTCATTAATCAGGAGAGAGGGGGGTCGCAATAAGTAGGGCAGGGGCATGATAATTAATAAAGAGGTCATAATTAATGGCATTTAGCCTGAAGGGATATGCGAGTGAGTGGTTGGGAGTTGGGACAGTTAATTATACAAGGGACAAAGGTCCTAACCACGCTCTGCTACCATGTGAGGTGATGAAATGGTACAGTTACCCCTTCTATTGAGCTGAATGCAGATGCAATGTTCCGCCACGCTCAGAGGATGACCCAGGCGCTTGAAGACGGCTGATTCATCTCCCTAGGCGACGGGTTCAAGAATCAGGATGAGCCAACTAACCATGTCCACCACAAAGTACCTACTCGTATTTCACAAACCACTTCTTTTTTTCAAGTAAAAACAATTGAAGATAGACTTTCTACAAGTCTATACTTTTAAAATATTATTTGTGTAAAAAAGTGATAAAAAGTTTTTCTTTCAAAGAAATGTTGATTTTTTAAAAATTATATTTTTTGTTGATTTCCTTTTTGATTGTTACGGAATTCATTCATTTCAGGGATTGTGGTATACGGCACGGGATGTTAGTTTTGTTGTTTGCACGCAGAGTCAGTGATTTATTGCACCAACTTAACTAATATCCCAGTTTCTCAATGTTTCATTGATAGATTCGTTAGGTCAAGGCTCTCGAATCAATCATGGATGAAATACCGGTCTGAAAAGGGAAGGGATAGGGTCGGGTCGCAACTGTGTTTAGCCGAACGGTTCTCAGGGATCTTTCAGTCAGTAATCTTCACCTAACCCACAAACATGAATAACTGTTGTCTTTTCATCAAAATGGATGAAGCTATCTATACCTACAAGAATAATGGTATAATTGATTGCAAAAATGGCATGCAAATGTAAGTGGACTGAAGGAAAAGTGGTGGAGATCAAGTAATTTTCAACTGCGAGTTCTGAAGGAATTCTGGAACAGGTTGACGAAATATAACGGGAATGAACGCTTCAAATAACAGTGGAAAATTCATTATGAACCGTTCAGGACCGTTCTGCACTCTCCCGTACAATTCATTTGAACTTAGATACGAAGGGTTTATTGCACTGTATACGAGTTCATTGCTCATTCCGTTCATTAAGTAAAACCATTTGAAAAGAGGAGTCATGGATGATTTTGTTGTTCGGGCAGTTGGTTTCTACTGTGTCGAATGATCCTTTGATTGTTCACGCAAATCGAGCGTAAATGGAAGGACCCTCTCTTTACAAGTGGCCTGTTGACAACTAAGCCTCCACGTTTCTGAGAAGGGTCAAGGAGGCTTTGGATCCCGGTAAGTGTTGGTTGCACCGTTTGATCTCCCAAGTCAGCTTTATTATGTGACTTTCCAGTTGCACACTGTACTTAGTAGTTAATTATCCTTTGGTATTTGCTATTGTCAAGAGCTCCACTCCGCACATCTCTAGAAGTCAAAGGATAGGTCGATGTTACGAGATTTTAAAACAGACAATAGATCCCACTGATGGTACGGAAAGAAGGCAACTGGACCTGCTATGTGCCCTTATGTGCATTTGTACTGATTTCAACGAGACTTCTATTGATGGGGTTTTGTAACATCGTACAAGTTTTGGTTCTTCAATACACCAACCGCTGATTATTTACTCCTCTTGTTGGGAGTTCATCATTGACTAAGTTTGGAGTGCTGTTCGTGCAGCATTCAAGTCTTATTTTGTCGAACCAGCAACCCTGTTTACTGGGAACAAACGAAACCCCTGCAATCTACTACACAAAGAGTAAATATATTTATTTCTGAATTACATGAAACTCATGCATGGACTACCAGAACTGAATTATACTATCAGAGATAATTCTTCCAAGGTAAACTCGGGAACGCACTTGGAAATCCAACTGAATCTTAATAAGATAAAAGTTTTATAAATGTGATTTATCAATCCTTTAAGCTCGACGTAATATTTGCAACTGTTTCTTTTATATTGTTAAGTAACCAAGTTGTTCGTTTTCAATTAATTACTGAATACGGAAAGTTGTAGAGGAAGGAGCCCTTGAAATTCCCGGTGGTGTGGAGAGTTGGGGTGACCTATCAAATAACACTAAAATACTGAGAACTCGGGATTTATCTCAAAGAGAATGATCTGATTTAACCGGCTTCACCAACTGTAAACGTTTTTTGTTATTGGTTCATAGTCGTCTTCCGAAAAATTTTAGTTATTTGCTGTAAGCTAAAAGTGAAAATCCAACTAGAACCCAAGCTGAGTCCATATGCAATCACTGGGGTTTTTTCACTGGGAACGCTGCAAATTCATTCACTGGGGTTTATTATTCAACGATTCATGATTTGAATTTCTACTAAGCTTTGGAGTGTGCGTGTTTCACAGGTGATAGAGCGATTATTGAATTTCAGGAGATATGCATAGAGCACTTAAATCGGTTCTCAACTAAAATACCTATTAGGATTGATCAGTTGATCATACTTGTGTGCCTCCAGAAATTCAATAATCGCTCTATCACCTGTGAAACACGCACACTCCAAAGCTTAGTAGAAATTCAAATCATGAATCACTGAATATAAACCCTAGTGAAAGAATTTGCTGCGTTTTTTTTCAAGAGCAATTACAATGGAAAAATATTCTATTTGAAAAATTTAAATTTCGTAAGACGGAGCAAGCATATCAGAATGCTTCAACCGGTGTATCGCAAAAAAGATGTTGTTTTTGTTTTGATCGCAGTAAACTAGTGATGTGGTGAATGTGGATGCAAATGTTGGCACCATAAATCGGGCCATACATCGGGAATGGTTTGAGCTACGGACCTGGGGAGGGGCTCATTCGATTCCGCATGGAAAGTTCTTCAAAAAAAGTCCAAATTTAGACCGCCTTGACTTTTTTTTGAGGTTTTTAGGGATTTTGCAACACTTTGACAACCCTTAAGGGGCACTTTAAATGAAGTGAGAGAGCTGGTTAAAGAATTGGGGCGTTGTCGGACCAACATGGATTTTTCCTGAAAATTTCAGCTTTTTTGCTCCAGCCGTTTGGGAGAAATCGTGCGAACGGCGTACGGCGGACGGACGGAAAATGGTTTATTGCAGATGTAGATTCTGCACCCTTTGAAACGTAAACCATGTAATTTTCATCATTATTCAATAATAAACCAAAGGAACGGATTTTTTTTACCTCAATTCTGAATCAGATTTTGCAGATTCTGCGGATTATTGGCAATTTTTAATCTGCGCACCTAGACACGTAATTTTTTTTTTTTCCAAATCGATATTTATTTACAAGAATATCAATAATATAACAACTGAGCATAGGCCCATCAAGTTAATTTACACTCGTACAATAATTTACAGTAGACACGTAAAATGACGAGATTGAATTGAATTGATCGAGATTGAACCCACATCGTTACATAGCAGTTTGGTTTTTTCTGTTAATTATTTAGCGAACTATACTGCTTATTACGTAGGAAATAAATATACAGGATTGCCATCGCGGTGAATTTCACAAGACCTAAAAAGGGCTTATATTTTTCAATAACATGCAAATCAGAATGATCCCTCGCGAATTTTTATCGGCCTCTATAAATCCCTCTAAACGACCACCTGTTAACTGGGTCAGAGAACATTCGTTTGAGTTAGTAATTTCATTTCCTCCGCCCTCGAGCAATTGTTTTCTCATTCTCGTTCTTCACAACAGATTACAAGCGTCTGAATAAGTTTAGATAGTTTTGCGCCTTGACAAGGGTGAGTTTATTTTTTTCTTATTTCAAAAAAGACCAAAAAGAAACAAGCCCTCTTCCATTTAACCCTCTTTAAAACGTTTATTTGCCTATTCAAATATTTATGTAAATTGCACAAAAAATAATGGTGCTGAATCAAAGCTGAAATTTCTATCAAAATTATAAAAAAGTACAATAAAAATCATTCAAAATAGGAACAATGCCTCTGCAGACCAATAAGGAAGGCTGAGAAAAAATAAAAATATAGAATTATAGACATATAGGGTTCATGTCAGGCTTCGAGGCCATATTAGCTAATTTCCCTATTCTTTAAATTATAAATTTATCAACACTTTTTAAATAAGGTCAATTCAAAATAAATAGAGGTTTATTATTTCAGAAAAAAATCTCAGATTTTTTGCTCCAGCCGTTTGAGAGAAATCGTGCGTACGGCGGACGGAGGGAAAATTGCAAACAAATTTGGATTCTACACCCTTTGAAACGTAAACCATGAAATTTTCAGGGAGGGTTAAAATTTTTTTTTCAAGACCGATTACAATGGTTTATTATTGAATAATAAACCAAACTTACCTTTACGCTCTAAAATTCGTCAAATGGAGATTTCCTCTGAGATTGAAATCTCAATAACTGATTTAATGTTACAATAAATTAAGAAATTTTTGCTGAAAAGTGAAAACAGATTTTTATGATCTACAACTTTTATGTGTGATGAAAATTTCGACGAGTTTTCTGTCCGTAAAATTGAAAAAAAAAGTGTTTTTTGAAGAATGGAATGTGAAGGAGTTATCTAGGTATAAGGCCAATGAATCTTGTTCCCTCCTGGGATTTATATAAACTCCAAACTTGATTTAAAAGGTAGTGTCTTAGCACACCGTGCTTATGGGTTGACGATAACGATATGCAAGCAAGGAGGAAAATCCCTGGTAGCATACCTTGGGAGACTGTTTCACTCACAGTCAAAGGCAACACATTTGACGACGCAAATACCTGTTTGCACTGTACGCTGTAGGTGAAGCTGGGCGTTTTAGCGCGCCCTACCAACTGAGGGTACTCGAGTTATCGGCAAGCCTCATAACTCACATGCCGACACTCTTGAAGATAAGTCTACCGAAGATTTTTCTAGCCCTAAGCTTTCATGCTCGGCCTTCCAACCAGGCTGGAATAGGGACCATAGGGTATATTCGAAATCAGCAAATATCCTATAATCTCATAAAATATTTGTTCTTCCTAGAATCGCATTTGGGCCCACTTTGCATTCTTGAGAATCCTGCATATGGGCCTGCAGGCGACTCCTCGCCAAAGCAATGATCTTGGTGGGAGATTTAAACCTTCCAAAAGAGGCAGAGGTCAACACTGAATTCGAAAAATTTAAAACCAAAGAAAGTTATTTGCTGGTTCGCTGCAATATTACAAACTGACGGGAATGAGCACTATTCGCCAGAATGGCGGTTTTTCTCGAACTCGTCCAAAAATTCATCTTTGAATAAATAAGAATAGAATTTCGAATGAATAAGATACATTTGGCAACATAGTTTTATGTGGCAGACTCTTTTGTTCTGAAAATTTGGTTCACGTTGTGATATTTTGGACGAAGTTATCTGTGGAGGATGATATTCTATGACATTATTTAAATGATAAACCTTCTGAAGGAGGAGCTGGCTGGTTCTCGACGAATTGCGTAATTATTTTGAGCCCTAAGGGGCGAAGGACCACCATACAGCAACCTTTGCGAACGCTTGTGATTGATGATTGTGATTGTATGGGTGAATATATGTCAAATTTTCTCCAGGTGATTCCCGGAATGAAAAAGGTTTTTGAAAATGGAGCGGGATTGGATGCCGTCAACAAAGATTGGAAAACAGGGAAAATTTATTCGTTCAGCGCTGTGACGTCTTCCCGTGATCCCATGTAGTCGTCGGTAAGGGATGATCTTAGGTGGAAGGGGTTTAATGCTCATTCAAATAAAAAGATTGAGTGGAAACTCGTAAAGCGAAAATATTACAGGAGTGACGGGTGCTGGCGAGCTACCACAAACCTGAGTTGGGGAAGATTTCTTGTTCGATCAAGTATATCCAGTTGTGTCACAACCTAAAAATATCGATTTTCATTAAGGAAAGGACAGATTGGAGGGAGGAAAGCTGAAAAAAGTGTTTTATTGATTGATTTTGTTTACCAACAAACTGTGTGAAGGTGCTCAGGCACAATTATTACTCGATTTTCATGATTCCCCTCTCGTTCAATCCTATTGTTAGTCCATTTGTGTCGCAAACCTCGAAAATGTCAATTTCCTAAAGGAAAAGAGAGATTTGAGGTAGGAGAGCCGAAAAAAGTGTTTTATTGACTGATTTTGTTCTGTAAAATGTCATGTAGAAGCTGCTCAGGCTGCAATCCTCACCCGATTGTCATGATTTTTATCTTGTTCGATCCCAATTTTCGTCTAGTTGCCTCATAAACCTCGAGAATGTCGAACTTCATGAAGGAAATGACAGATTTGAGAGAGTACCTAATCAAGACCTGATTGTTTTCGAGCATCTAACATCATCAATAATTTGCGGGAAAACTAGTCGTGTTAGGAAAAGTCTGCAAAAATATTGGAAATCATCACGAAAATCACTAATTTTTCTCATTAATCATGAATTAAGTTCTATTCTGAGGAGATGTGAAATGTGCTCCAGAAACAATACAAAGATTGAGCGGTAGATCGTGAAGCGAGGTTATTACAAAAGAGGCTGGGGCTGGCGAGCTGCAGCAAACCCGAGGAGGGAAGAGAGGGGTCCAAGATCCTGTTCTGGTTTTTCTTGATTGTTTTCGAGGAAATCACCTGATCAGTGATTTGTGGAAAAAACTAGACGTAACAGGAAAAGTCTGCAAAAATATTTGAAATCAGCATGGAAAACCCATTCAGAATCGCCTATGCTGTCATTCATCACAAAACAAGTTGAGTTCTGCAGAGATGTGAAATCTGCCCCAGAAACAATACGATTCCCGAGTCGCGATTGAAGACTAACACAATTATTATTCAAAATCGCTAATTTGAATCGTTTCGGGAAAGGGGAAAAAAAATCAATTATCTTAGGCTAAATCCTTGGTTGGCTTCTTTCAGGTCTCAGATACTGGAAGGCTTAACGTAAAACGATTCTTCCGTCTCATCATTTTAATTGATCAATTAACGACCCCTCGCCAACATTTCCTATCAAGTAGGGTAAAATGGTTGATGAGTTGGGATGACTGAGGGCGGGTGGGTTCCCCCTAGAGAATCCTCCTGGTTCATTAATCGAGAACGGCCCCTGCGTTCTGGAGCAGGCTCGAAGGAAAAGGTTCTCAAGGGTTAATTTCCAATCTAAACTCCCTACAGAAGGGCTTCCCATTTTCAGAAGAGAAAAAAAAGAGAAGATTTCGAAAGGCTACGAAGGATGCGAAAGGCTGTTTTATCGTTTCGCCAAGAAAGGTCGATCGATTGCTGTTTTTCCCGTGGGCTATCGCTTGCGCTAGAGGAACCTAAATAAATTCGCTTTCCCACATCTGTTGTGTAACAGCAATGCTTCATCAAACAAAACTTGATGATGGTCTATTTTGTTGGACTATTTCAAAAATATCGATTTTCATTAAGGAAAGGACAGATTGGAGGGAGGAAAGCTGAAAAAAGTGTTTTATTGATTGATTTTGTTTACCAACAAACTGTGTGAAGGTGCTCAGGCACAATTCTTACTCGATTTTCACGATTCCCGTCTCGTTCAATCCCAATGTTAGTCCATTTGTGTCACAAACTTTGAAAATGTCAATTCCCTCAAAGGAAAAGAGAGATTTGAGGTAGGAAAGCCGAAAAAAAAAAGTTTTATTGACTGATTTTGTTCTCTAAAATGTCATGTAGAAGCTGCTCAGGCTGCAATCCTCACCCGATTGTCATGATTTGTATCTTGTTCGATCCCAATTTTCGTCTAGTTGCCTCATAAACCTCAAGAATGTCGAACTTCATGAAGGAAATGACAGATTTGAGAGAGTACCCAATCAAGACCTGTAATATTTTTCCTGATTGTTTTCGAGCATCTAACATCATCAATAATTTGCGGGAAAACTAGTCGTGTTAGGAAAAGTCTGCAAAAATATTGGAAATCATCACGAAAATCACTAATTTTTCTCATTAATCATGAATTAAGTTCTATTCTGAGGAGATGTGAAATGTGCTCCAGAAACAATACAAAGATTGAGCGGTAGATCGTGAAGCGAGGTTATTACAAAAGAGGCTGGGGCAACCCCGAGGAGGGAAGAGAGGTGTCCAAGAACCTATTCTGGTTTTTCCTGATTGTTTTCGAGGATATCAACTCATCAGTGATTTGCGGAAAAAAACTAGACGTGACATATGAAAAGTCTGCAAAAATGTTTGAAATCAGCACGGAAAATCCATTCAGAATCACCTATTTACTTCTGTCATTCATCACAAAACAAGTTGAGTTCTGCAGAGATGTGAAATCTGCCCCAGAAACAATACAATTCCCGAGTCACGATTGAAGACTAACACAATTATTATTCAAAATCGCTAATTTGAATCGTTTCGGGAAAAGGGGAAAAAAATCAATTAACAGCTGGAGGCGCTTGGCTAAATCCTTGGTTGGCTTCTTTCCCTCTCAGATACTGGAAGGCTTAACGTAAAACGATTCTTCCGTCTCATCACTTTTAATTGATCAATTAACGACCCCTCGCCAACATTTCCTATCAAGTAGGGT
The DNA here is from genome assembly GCA_031894815.1 of Creontiades dilutus. Classification (NCBI taxonomy): domain Eukaryota; kingdom Metazoa; phylum Arthropoda; class Insecta; order Hemiptera; family Miridae; genus Creontiades; species Creontiades dilutus. Next base: position 918,861 of record JAVIWC010000742.1, on the reverse strand, counting down.
AAAATGGTTGATGAGTTGGGATGACTGAGGGCGGGTGGGTTCCCCCTAGAGAATCCTCCTGGTTCATTAATCGATTGAACGGCCCCTGCGTTCTTGGAGCAGGCTCGAAGGCTGTTCTCAAGGGTTAATTTCCAACTCTAATTCTCGGGACCTGCTCCCTACAGAAGGGCTTCCCATTTTCAGAAGAGAAAAAAAAGAGAAGAGTTTCGGAAAGGCTACGAAGGAGGCGAAAGGCTGTTTTATCGTTTCGCCAAGAAAGGTCGATCGATTGCTGTTTTTCCCGGGGCCTCCGCTTGCGCTAGAGGAACCTAAATGGGCTTGAAATTCGCTTTCCCACATCTGTTGTTCCATACAAACACGTAACCAGCGAATGCTTCATCAATACAGAAACTTGATGATGGTCTATTTTGTTGGACTATTTCAAAAATTCCGTTACGCTTCGGCATTTAGCTTTTTATGTGAAACGTTATCAGATTAAGCAAACATGGACAATCAAAACTAATTACCTAGATTATTTAATTTTTTACTTAAGTATTTATACTTTTTAAATTCCGTTTATTAACAGAAAGAACAATTTGTATGTTACATGTTGGGCCGCAGGCCGAAGGAAGTACTGACTGAAAGAACTCCCGACATCTATGACTGTGTCATGACAAATTTGTTTGTATTTTCCAAAAACAGGATCGCCCATCGACTCTTATCCAGAACTTCGAGGCTACGCGCTCGTGTAGCTAAGAAAACATAGATCTGAACACGTCGATAAATTGAATAACTGAGGTTTCAGCTTGTACACAAGAAGAGATTAATTAACACCAATCATGATGATTAGGAAAGAGGAGCAGTACATGTGCAATCTGGGAAACCCCGAGATTCACACATTTGTTGCCATTTGAAATAGAAACCAAGCAAGTATATGTAACCATCGGTCATCATCCGTCATAATAACTGATAGACAATGCAGACTGCGGTCTGGGCACCGTGGGCAGAACTACCCACGGTTACCGGTCTTGTCAAATATGAATAGATGTATCGATATCCACGCGGCTGGTCTGCTACTTTATCCATATTGTTAATATTAGCGATGCTGTTTAACGCCGTATTCAATTTACCGAGCGGTTCTACAAGCCTCCAACCTCAATAAAGGCCGCTATGTTTTACCCCTGTTAACTTGCCAAGATGTTGTGTGGCTATAGATATTGTTAACACTAACGACGCAGTTTAATGGCACTAACATGTTAATTTGTCGAGTAATTCATCAAGCTTTCGATTCAATACGACCATGTTCAACGATTTAGATAATTTTGAACAACAGAAGCCTCCATCTTCTACCCGTTTTAATATGTGGAGGTCAATACGATCAATAATAAATTATAAAGGACAATACTAGATAAAGGTTGAACTAAATGAAAGGTAACTGTTACGCAAAGCTGACTAACAACTGAACTGAGAACTGGAGCGCCTTGCTCGTGGGAGGGCGAAGATGACTATTTCTTCACTGCTATCTCCACCACTTTCTTTAAAGCAGGGGTCTCCAAACTACGGCCCGTGGGCCACATAAGGAACGCCGAGCTTTTTGAACCGGCCCGCCGTGCATTTTCACCAGCCTGATTTCTGATTTATACTGCCATATCAAAGCTCTTAAAATGAAACAGGCTCTTTCCGAAACACGCACAGCAATAAAAAATCTGGTCCATTTCCCAACCTGCAACAACCTTAAAAATTCGAAAATGATGAAGACTTTAAGAGTGAATTTTCAATAAATCTTATCAGGTGCCTGCCAGACTAGTCAGTTTTTGACTCGTTTTCAAGGTTTTAAGGAAGCGTCTTCGAACATCAGGATTTTTCAAAACCCTTTCACTGCTACAGTTGATAACTCAACCACTGGTCTTTAACGGGAAGTCAACTGCAATCGAATGACATCTGAAAAGATAGCTTCAAGGATAAGGATATCCGAAAATTCTATGCTGCGCTCCCAGAAAAAGCTTTTCCCAACCTCCCAGACTTGCTCTGCCAGAATGCTCTCGCTCTTCAGTTCTACACCAGCTTAAGTGATGAACAGTTGGAGGTGAGTCTGTTGATAGGAGCGACTAAATTTGAGCCAGATTACGCATATATTTTGAGCTACAAACAATGCCAAACCTCACATTGAAGTGCTCACCTTTTATGTTGCAATACTACCTGGTAAGCCTCCTCAATAAATGTCATTTATCAATGTCTGCCTGTGAATCTCTTTTTTTCTCTAATAGAATGTTCAGGCCCGCGCGTTCGAGGAAAAATTTCAATTTGACCCACTTTGAAATAAGGTTGGAGACCCCTGCTTCAAAGTATTGGAGGACTCCTCTGCGCAAAAGTCGGTTAAAATAGGCCATGTTTCGGAAGCCGGTCACAAACTTATACTTGACGAATGTGTCAAGTTGTGATCCAAATTCGCAGTCCATCGAACATTTTTTAGGTCTGACAAACAATTTCTTGCAGACTCCCCTGGTCATGCTTCAGAGTGTTGACAGTTATTCTGTTTCATCACACTGATATTTTCGGCTAGAACTGGTTTACGAGTAATTCTGTTCATTGTTCAAAGTCGTCATCAGGAGTTCCGGGTGTTATAATTCTCGCAAGACCTCATAGACCTCATATTGCCGTGAGAAGTAAGCATACACGGCGTGTTCTTTGGACAAAGTTTCCCCTAAAATATTGGTCCAAGTTCTCGATAAATTGAGACCATTTCTTTTCTGCACCAAAAGACGGTAACTCACCAATGACAGGTCCTGCAGAAAGGTATCTAAAGAATTCTTCGGTCGGAAAACCAGTGATTGCCGCAGAGGTTGTTGCGGTTGATGGCGAGTCGGCGTTGTTTCGCGGCTAGTTCTGCCATTTTCACGAAAAAGAAGAAAAAAAACAATTGCAAATGCAAAAAGAACAACAAAAAACTTCCTCGTTGCCAACTGGGATAAATTAACGATCAATTAAAAATGTTAAAGGATAAAACCGGGTAAAGGTGGAACTCCATCCAACGTAACCATTACGAAAAACTGAACAGACTACATTCACAGGCAGAATTATAGCCCGTGTAGCCAACTGTTGATGAACAAAATATGACATCTATCTAGAAACTATGGTAACTGTCCGTTACTGACGATGACCTAATCTTCAGAATAGATTAATATTGTAACCCGTTTATTTTATGAAAATAAACAAAATTCTTCATTTGACTTCCATTTTTTCTTTGAAACTGGTTTCCAAAACACTGTCTCGAGTGATTAAATTCGTATACCGTGACTTTACAGATGTCATGAAAAGAAACGGAGCTATTCAAAGGCGGTTATGTTGTAGTTATTTTGACGAAGTTCCATGTTTTACTTTTTAATATTTGGGTAAAATTCACAGGAAGCTTTTGGGTGTCCCCGAACTTGACATCTTTCAAGCATAATTTTCTTACTGCATAAATGACCGATGTCGCTCAAACAGTTAAGGTAGTATGGAAAAGGCGATTCGGTAACGATATCGATTTTGTATCATATTATTTAAAACATTTCAAAGATCTGTACATTCTTGTTGTGGATTCAAGGTTTCTGTGTACCACACGTAACAGTTGTTTGTTTTTCTCAGTTTTTGCGCAGGTACCAAGCTAAGATGGAAGGGACACGTCGGAAAAAAGAGTACTGAGGACGCATTAAAACTTGTAATGATGCACTGGCTGATCGACGAACAATCCACCGTGATTATCGGTAACAAGCTGCTTCTATACAGCCATATACTGATGCCAGTTTGGATATATGGATATATGGATGCAGATTGGTTGTGGGGCTGCACAGCTCCAACCAGTAGACGAAATAGATGGATATCATAGACTCTGAATAATTTATTGTTGTAATATGAGTCAGATTTGCATTGTTAATGAGATCAATCGGTGCAGTAGTAGCTTTAACAAAGATAAGCGTGTTTTGTTGTCCATCAACATTTAGTCTGAACTTGGTCGACAACCTGACGTTAATTGGCGGTTTATGCAAATGTACAGGAGAAGTACTAGTTACTCACCTGCTGGTGATTGATGAGCGGCACATGCCGATGAAACGGCGAGTTGGTGGAGTTAAGGAGGTCACCTCGTGCAGCCATCATAGAGATCCACATGAGGCGCGCTCCCACCTCCGCCTCTCCCCCACATCCCTGGAAAACAAATACGTTATGTTAGTATAATATGGTGAAAAATGTGAAACCAGAACATAATGAATGGACAAACACCTTTCAAAGGTCGAGCATTTAAGCCTTCATCGGTTTCCAACAATTTCGCGGATATGGCCTAACGCAAATTTCACTCAGATTGAGAACCCGAAATGACAGGAGGGCCCAGATTTTCTAAACACTCCGGCACCACTTAAAGAAATCCTGAACTCTCGTGTATTGACTTTGATGACCGGCCCAAAGAGTAGCAAACGGAGATTCCTATGTTTGCTGCCTCTAAACGTAGCAATGATACTGATACTTTGGTTACACTAATTATCGAAATCTGTCACGCCTGAAACGAGTAATGTTTTTTATTACTTCATGGTTGTCCAACAATTCTGCTGGTATTCCATCACTCGAAATGCTTCTTAATGAAGTTATCGATGACCGAGAATGATGGGAGGGAGATTTTCTGCACACTTTTGCTCCACTTGCAGAAATCCTGAACTCCCATATATTTACTTTGACGACCTGGCAGAAGGGAAGCGAACGAGGGTTGCTATGTTTGCTGCCTCCAAACTTAACAAAGCCGATGTTTAGGTTATATCAATTCCAGAACGATCTTTGTCACGTGTGAAGCGAGGAAATGGTTGGATTCTGTATTTTGTTCACAATCTCGTTAATAGGGCCCAAACAAGTTTCGTATTCATAGGTCGAGTCCACTCCATCTATCAGGACTTGCAAACCTGCACGTATGTTTTGCGATAGGACAACCCAACTTGATTATTTAGGCCGAACTTAACAGACTTCTTACTTGACTTATGTCCTTTAACTCCTATGGGAGCATAGGGCAGAAACAAGATCCCTCCAGTCTGTTCGATTGGCCGCAATTCTTTTAGCTTCGTTCCAACTTTTGCCAACCCGGCGAAGTTCCTTCTCAGTCTACCTTCTCCAGGTTTCCCTGGGTCGCCCCGTGTGGGTTCCATTGAAGGGCTACTTTTTCAATTGCGTCGTTCAAATTCCCAAAATTCTTTGCAGGCAGCGGTTCACGAAGGTTTGCAGTTGACGGGTGATGGTTTCAGTAACCTTCCACGTCTCACTGCCGTACAACAAAACGGATTTGACGTTGGAGTTGAAGAGCCTCAATTTCGTTTTCTGGGACAATTTCCTATTCTTCCATATCGGGAAAGAGCTGGACGAATGCCCCATTTGCCTTTCTTATTCGGCTCTTCACATCTTTTGTGGCACCTCCGTTCCCTGTAACCTTACTCCCAAGGTATACAAAGGAATACACCTGTTCTATGGGCTCGCCCTCCAAAACAAGTGGTTTCTGACAGCGCTTGTTTATTCGAAGTTCCTTGGTCTTCACTTGGTTGATCTGCGATCCGACCCGACTCGCTATACGGCTCAAGGCGCTCAATTTGCTTTGAGTATCAGTGAATCGTCGGGAAAGAAGACAAAGGTCATCAGCAAAGTCAAGGTCCTCCAACCGCTCACTGACTCTCCACTGAATGCCACGCCTCCTTCCTTCGAGCGAACCCCTCATAATGCTGTCCAGGACAATGATAAAAACAGCCTTCAAAAGGGCAAAAAGCTCTCGTCTCGCATCTGACGCTTTTCTTCATCTACATATTCACAATGGAATTCTTCCAACTGGGAGACGTTCACTGACGCGTTGCTGCCATCAGGTGGGATGTAACTCCCTCTGCGAAGAATATATCCCCTAACTATCGTATCTGATGAGATTTCAACTATCTGAAGTAGTTGCATGCCGGATCGCAGTCGCTGTCTCCTTTAAACTTAATTTGCCTGGAGAGCTTTCAAATCATTTTGAAAGCTCTTGACAATACATTCTGACAATACATCCAACAGGCTTCAAAGAATATTTGGAATAATCTCCAAACTACAATAGAGGAAATGTCAAGAACCACTTCGTACAGGAGATGTGGTTATCTTTTGAAGAGTCAAACTAGACCCCAAAAATGTACTCTGAGGAGAGTCCCCCACTTCTTCCTTGGTGCAGGTGGGATTTTATGCAAAATTGATTTCTCACGAACTTTTGGTTTGATTTCGTTCATATTCTAGAAGTAGTTGGATACATGTTCAATAATGGCGTCCTATACATTTTATCCCGATTGATTGATTACTAACGTTTTTCAAACAAACGTTTGGCTAAAATTGATTGACACTATCGAAAAACAAAGAATGACACCGATTTTGATGAACTTTTCACAGATTATGCCAATTAGCTCCTTGCCAATCTTCTGGGTACTTTGGATGTTGAATGCCGTTGAATACATGAGATGGATTGTAGCCCTATTTCGCACATCATCATTTATCACATATCACTGTTCTATTTAGCATTCAACCCCACTGGCTCGTACTTCGTTTTTAAACTAATTCTATAAATCCATTGTGAGGAACGAATTTAACGAAAAAGCGGCCTGCAAGGGAAACCAACTGGAAACGGAACTTCGGCACTCCCGCCTAGTTTAAAGGGCAGACCTGCTGAGCTTGTGAACCCGCTCAGCCGTCGATGCCCCACAACTCACAGCAGCGGAAAAAAATACCCCTCCAGGATTCGGAAAAGGCTCCTGGAGAACAGTTCGGAAAAATCAAGAATTCCTCGTCTGATTCACGAACCGATTGTTTCGGGAAATGAGCGAATCCTTCCCCCTGCTGAAGACTCTCCGGACTTGGAAGAACCTCAGCCCAAGCTGCACCAGGCCTAGCCAACCCACTAGCGGCTTTCCTCAGCACGACCTTCAGACCTTCACAAGGTACCGAACTTTTGATACGTGGCATTGTGGCATAAAATATTCAGATTGTACAAATAAAGAAAAGTAGTGTTTAATTTAACCGAAATTCTAGTCTTTACTGAACTTGTCCCTTCCACGGGGTGTTGAGGTAAAACAAAGAGATTTTGGGATACAATTTTAGAAGGGGAAAATTGCAAGATCGCCGGGGCGAACATTAAGAAGTTTGGTCCCGGCAACCGTCGTGGAGTTCGAACAGGGGAATTCAAACTCCCACTTAATAGAACAAAAATAATTCCCGACATCCATGTTACAAAAAGTGAGAAAGCTATATCGCCCTTCCAACTTGGCAGTCGTTTTCGGTTCCGAGTCTAACTATCTTTTTTCACTTTCGGGACGTGATAAAATTATTTTCTCCAAATTTAAAGTATCCACTCCTATTTTACGTTTTAAACCATTTTGTGTTTCCGCACATACTTGTGCCACGGCTTGTACTGTGCATCGTTATAACAAACTTATATTCCACATCTTTCCAGATTTTTAATATTTCAAGATTATGTACCTACTCATTTTCTTAATATCGTGTGGATGCTTTGTTCTTCTTACTATTTCAAATGCGCATCATTTCTTAATTTTCCCGTTGTATTATTGCTTGTTTATTATACATAAATGAATTGTTCGAGATAGATAACAGAGTAATGGGCCATAATCAGAGTCTACCTCCCTAATAACGAGACCCGAATCATCAAAGGGGCTCATAAATCTCGTTGTGTCGGTTAAAGTTATCCGACCATGAAACCCGCGCTCGCGGCCGCCCTAACCGCCCATCGCTTTAAGCCACGAGGAAAGATGAGGTTAATCTCGCACCTAGATGGGAATCGATCCCCAAGACGCTAACAGCCAATAGAAATCCCGCGCTTGGCGCCCTAGTCTGATTATTTGGTTGATCATTCGCTCCGTCAAAGGGCCTTATTACTCACCTATCCGGTGCAGAGACCGTCGCGAAAACACTTACCTGTTGCGGCGTGATTCACCCTCTTCGAGTGAAGAAACCATCACCCACAACATAAGTTCAAATGTTCATCCTTTTAATTTGTTTGTCATTTTTGGTTTATTATTCAATGTTATATCAATATTAATAAACCATTGTAATCGCTCTTGAAAAAAAAAATTCTAACCCCCCCCCCCCTGAAAATTTCATGGTTTACGTTCCAAAGGGTGTAGAATCCGAATCTGCAATAAACATTTTTCCGTCCGTACGCACGATTTCTCTCTTCTATGGTGCCAACACTCGCGTTATTTTGGTTTATTATTGTTTTTGTGTTGATATCAGTAACCTACTGACGTAGTGATGTAGTGATGTAGTAATGTGGATACTGGAGTGAACTCCTAAAAAGCTTTGTAGCCGATACACGGGTTGAAGCATTCTGATAACCATAAAAATCACTGTGGTTTATCATTCAATTGGCTTGCGTTCATGATTTGAATTTATACTAAGCTTAGGAGTGTGCGTGTTTCGCAGGTGATAGAGCGATGATTGAATTTCAGGAGATATGCATAGAGCACGTAAATCTGTTCTCAACCAAAATACCTATTTGGATTGTTCAGTTGATCATATTTGTGTGCCTTCTGAAATTCAATAATCGCTTTATCACCTGTGAGACACGCACACTGCAAATTCTTTCAGTGGGGTTTATTATTCAATTGGCTCTCGTTCATGATTTGAATTTCTACTAAGCTTTCTAGTGTGCGTGTTTCACAGGATAGAGCGATTATTAAATTTCAGGAGGCACACAAATATGATCAACTGATCAATCCAAATAGGTATTTTGGTTGAGAACAGATTTACGCGCTCCATGCATATCTCCTGAAATTCAATAATAGCTCTATCCTGTGAAAATCGCACACTCCAAAGCTTAGTAGAAATTCAAATCATGAACGGAAGCCAATTGAATAATAAACCCCAGTGAAAGAATTTGCAGCGTTTTTATGAATGAAACGAACATAAAATTAGAAAATACAAAGGTTCCACCCCTCAGAAAAAATTAGTACGTCACCCAAGTGGAGGAGACTTTGAGTTAACAGAAAACATCAATCAAGAAATATAAATTGAAAACTGCTGCCTTTTTTTAAATACAAAAACGATGCTAATTTTAACACATGAGTTTATGATTCTCATAAATCCCTTTTATGAAGATCATAACTCCAGATATTTATTAACCCGAGTGTTAGGTCATTATCTAAATATTAATTAACTAGTTTAAAGGCCCTGCTCCGCAGGTTAAAAAGAAATAGGTGAATAACACAACGAGGGAGTATAAAAACAATACGCTAAGTAAAAAAATCGTATATTCTAAGTCCCCGAGGAGGGGAGCACGTCGGTTGCCCTGGGAGACGCTCCGCCCCGCTGGGGCCCTCTCCCCTTCACTGGCGGGATCGTGGAGGTCTCTGGGGGGGGGGGGGGTGAATTCTACCCCCTCGATGAAAAACAGATATACCTACTCTGATACTTTCATCTTTATACGATAGGTACCAATCTTTTGGGGAACGGGTTCAAGTGTTGCAGGTGCCAAAAAATAATTAAAACCTCCGTAAATCAGTGATCTGTGTATATCAGATGTGTCAGTGGTACATTTTATAAACTTGGGACCTCGCGCCTCCATATATCGCCTTGTGTACTCTAGATGCATTAAAAAGAGCACCATTCATATTTCAGCAAGTTAGATCGATTAGAAACGAAATAAGTCACAAGGACCCTTCAGCTGATCACTGATCTCCATATCTTGTAATTGACTTCTACAAGTTGAAAGACGAGCTTTCTCGATTTGAATATAAAGGCATCAGGCTACGCATGGAGTACCCATCGTCAACACCTGTTTGCCGAAACAGACGAAATGCCATTGGACATAGGACGACAATTATTGGCTGATAAATACGTAATACGGCAAATGGTATATGACAGTGTTTCCCTCCATTCAATTACAGAGTTAGCCCAACATGTAGTTCTCAACCCAACCTGGGACAATAAAGATGACGTCTTTAGCTTTTTAAAAATTAATCCAAAATGCTGTGATATCGAAAAAGTCAAAATGAATTCGATTTTCTCCCTCGATTACCATTCCATGCCCTTTTATCCAAAATCTTTGTACACCAGTTTCGGCCACGTGACGGCATAATGGGTGTGAAAATTTTACAGAGTTTATCAACAAAAAACGCTAAAAATTCTTTCACTGGAGTTTATTATTCAATTGGCTTGCGTTCATGATTTGAATTTCTACTAAGCTTTGGAGTGTGCGTGTTTCACAGGTGATAGAGCGATCATTGAATTTCAGGAGGCACACAAATATGATCAACTGATCAATGCAAATAGGTATTTTGGTTGAGAACAGATTTACGTGCTCAATAATCTCTCTATCCTGTGAAACACGCACTCCGAAGGTTAGTAGAAATTCAAATCATGAACGCAAGCCAATTGAATAATAAACCCCAGTCAAAGAATTTGCAGCGTTTTATTGAATCTCAATACCCCCCACAATAAAAACATCTATAATTTATCAAGTCATTTAGCACTCGTATTGCGTTAAAACTTCCCCGAATCCAAATTTAAACGATGTAGCCAAAGGTAGACTGATGTAAAGGAGCACACAAATATCATCAACTGATCAATCCAAATAGGTGTTTTGGATGAGAACCGATTTACGTGTATCTGTGCATATCTCCTGAAATTCAATAATCGCTCTATCACCTGTAAAACACGCACACTCCGAAGCTTAGTAAGATTCAAATCATGAACGCAAGCCAATTGAATAATAAACAACAGTGAAAGAATACTTATTTACCCCACTAATAATATTGAATAATAAACCCCAGTAATTACCTATATATTATCAACGTTTCATGCATATCAGAATGCTTTAACCCGTGTATCGGCTATAAACTACAAGTAACCACATCGGCTATCACTCTAGTATCCACATTCACTACAACTCGACGCTATCGGCATACTAGGTTACAAACAAACAATAATAAACCAAAAAACGCAAATGTTGGCACCATAAATCGGGCCATACATCGGGATGGTTTGACCTACGGACGTGGGGAGGGGCTCATTCGATTCCTCATGGTATGTTCTTAAAATAAGTACACATTTAGGCCGCCTTGACTTGTTTTGAGGTTTTTAGGGATTTTACAAGACTTTGACAGCCCTTAAAGGGCACTTTAAATTGATTGAGAGAGCTGGCTCAAGAATTGGTTCGTCGTCGGACCACGATGGATTTTTCCTGAAAATTTCAGATTTTTTGCTCCAGCCGTTTGGGAGAAATCGTGCGTACGGCGGACGGACGGAAAATTTTTTATTGCAGATTCGGATTCTACACCCTTTGAAACGTAAACCATGAAATTTTCAGGGGGGGGGGGTTAGAATTTTTTTTTCCAAGAGCGATTACAATGGTTTATTCTTGAATAATAACCCAAAATGGCAAAAATCGGATCGAACGAAGGTTGGAATTCTAGATGGTGCGGCTGTATTCGATCTGCGGTTAGGAACCGTAATGCAATGCAGACTGCCCTAAGAAACGAGTAGTTATACGGCTGAGGTGATTGGAATACTACAAGACCTGCGAAATATAACATCCACTTGTGAAGGTTGTATAAATCGACAAATAGAAGAATCTGTTGACCGTAACTTCACCAACGTTTCGGTGTGCACGTGAATGTGATACAGTTTAGATTTTAAAGAAAGAATGAAACTTCAGAGGACTGCAGACTGATAATTTCTAAACTGCTTTAGGTTTCATCCAACCTAATGAAACGATGAATAATTTTGCAATTAGTCCAACGCCGTCGCTTATATTTTTAAATTAAAGTCAAGGACCGGTATCACAATTCCCCGATTCAGGACTGGGATTATTTACCTCCCAAGGGAATCCATTGATAAAAACGGCTAATTTCCGAGCCTCGGCGTTCCCGGATGAACGCTCGGGAGGTTTTCCAAGCCCAATTGCCTCCCCCAGCTTTCATACCAGAATCCGTCTGTGAGCCCTTAATAAGCTCCAGAACGCTGTCAAATATCCAGGGGATTTTTGAACCGTCGAATGGTAATTAGTCCATTTTGCCGTCGGTACTTGGACAATAATTAGTGGAGCGATATTTGAAAAAGTATAAAACAGTTATAACTATTGTGAAATGAACCAGTTAGGATAGAGAGTCAACGATTAACCCAATTATTAAATTGATTGAAAATTTGGAGCCATTTTGAATTAGAAGCCGGAGAATTTTGTAAGAGTAACTACGAAAGGAATAATAAGCTTTTAGATAACATTTCCTTTACAGAAAAGGTTGGTCAAAAAAGCGTCACTGGTTAAAATCACCTATACTGGAGAGTCACCGTTTCGTTTGCCAGCTGCCCCTATTGCCATCAGCGTTGCGGTGATAGTTGTTAAAATAACTCCGTCTCGAGTTACCTGATCTGGCGTAAAGGCGTAATCAGTAATGATCAGAAATTATTTGTATTGATCTAACCTTCAACTTATTAGAGGTGGGTTGAAAATGGGTCATCCATTGAAATCACCTTTTACCGGACAGTCACCGTTTGGTTTGTCACGTATCCACTTGTCAAATAACACCGTCCCAAGCTACCCGATCATATGCACTTGAAATAAAAGAGTATTCAGGAGTGATCAGAAATGATTTCAATTGATCTAAACCCTCTACCAATTACAGGAGAGTCAAAGTTTCGTTTGTTAATATTATGGAAATAACTCCGTCCCAAGCTACCCGATTTCCTGAACTTATAAAGACGTGATAAAAAATGATTTCAATTGATCTCAACTTATAGAACCAATGTTGATCAACAGAACGGTTGCATTGATAGGAAGGTACTCCCGGCAAGTTACAGAAATCACTGGTCGCTGTGTAATGAGTCACTCAACACCGAGAAGCGTCTAAATAGCGGTAAGGGCTTCTTGTCAATCTACTACCAACCTCACCGTGACGCCGTCACCTATTACTCAAAAGTCCAATTTACTCATGGTCAGGTCCTCCGCGGAGACAATGTGCAATTGGAATGAGAACGAGGACATACTCCACTTTGGAATCTTCCCTAAACTTCGAGAATTCAGATTGCGTTTCCTGGGAGAAAGTTTGTTGGACATGAGGCGAATGGTGAGCTTGTTGGATAGTAGAGAACAGCGGTTAGCGGTAGCACAATAATATTATGCGCATATTATGCGTTTCACTCCTGGAGATACCGTGAATACCTAGTGGCTGACTTTAATTGGTGAAACCTCAAAAAAATTTTGATTTGAATTATCTTGATTGATTTAAAAAATATGTTACAATTGATTGGCACTTAAGGGAGTAGTATCCGCTCCCATTTTGTTCTCTCTTTTGCAAGCACACCCGACCACCTTTTTCAATTTTTGAGGAGTGTTCCGTAAACTAGATTTCATGTACTATATGAATAATATACCGCACTTATGTTTTCAAATATTCCAAGCAATGAAACTAGACATTGAAAAAAGTTCCTCCCTAGGGAAAAAGTTCGATAACCGCCCCTACGACTGAATTGCGTTGATTCGGCCTGGGACGTTTTCTCGGGAGAGATAACTGGTGAGGCAGAGAATAACTTTGATCGAAAGTTGAGAGGATGAGATGCGATGCGCATAAATCGGTTATGAGCATAACTTCGGTTAAACGAAATATCAATGCTGGAGGAAACATCACCAGTGCGAATATTTGTGGAGGAGACGTGTGAAGTCAATGGGCATAGATCCATTTGAGAATTTTTCGGACTACATCAAGAATTTGTGTGACCCAACCGTAGAATAATACAACACCACAATTTGTGTCAGAAGTGATATTCATACTAATAAATGAATTATTTAAACAAAAAATGTTGTGTTTTCCATTATTAACTATGTGGGGGCGCGTGCCGAACTTTCTCACTAGACAAATAGTTCGGTATCCACCCCCACTTTTTTCAACACATAATTTCCCAACCTTAAGCAATAAACAATTACAATTGTGCTCAAGAAGATGAAATCTAGTTTACGGAACACTCCTCAAAAATTGAAAAAAGGTGGTCGGGTACTTGCAAAAGAGAGAAAAAATTCTTGCATACAAGTCTGCAACGCATTACGACATTTCATGTCTTTCCCCTCCCTCCTTCTTCCCTTCCATCTTCTAGCAATCTTGTCTTCCTCTGTGAATTACATTTTTTTTTCAATATAAAGAAAACAAAAATTAAACTCATATTTTTATTTATTATTTACATCCATACATATATCGTCGTGGGTAGTAAAAGAACGGTATGTTATATGTTCTACATGACAGTACATTAACCCCACTAACCATTGATTGCGTAGACAACAATCAACTATTTTCATATGTTGATGCTTGGGTAGCATTGATTACCTTGGTAACACTCAACTGTTTTCAAATTTGGATGCATGAGTGAATACTTCCATATACTTCAAGATTTCGGTGTTCCACAGTGGCTACGAAAAAGATAACCAAAACTACCAGCCAAATCATAATAATCATATAGCCAAATTTCAGCTATAATCATATAGGTACCTAACTACCTCACTTCTAAGAATCATAAATGCTTGCATACGAGTCTGCAACACATTGGGACATCTTCTTCTGTGTATTCGAGCCAGACTACATCACCTACTCCAGTAGCGTTGTTGTTCATGTCCTAACGAGACAAATTTCAGCTTCCTACGGTTGATAGGAAAGAAGTTAGCTTCAGTAGCCACTCTGCTGATCAAGACCCTGTACACCTTATTGTTCATGTCCTAAGGAGGCTACCAGCCAAATTTCAGCTTTCCACAGTTGATAGGAAAGAAGTTAGCTTCAGGAGCCACTCAGTTGATCAAAACCCTCTGCACCTTATTGTTCACGTCCTAAGGAGGCTACCAGCCAAATCATAATAATCATATTGCCAAATTTCAGCTATAATCATATAGGTACCTACCTACCTCACTTCTACGAATCATAATAATCATTGAGCATATTTCATTACGGAACGTAACGTGACATAACGACAATTTGGTTGTGTGCCATAGCAAAGACATGAAATGTCAAAAATGGAGGCGGATAACGAACTACACCCGCATCAAAATATAATAGAAATGTAATTTAATAGGCAATGCATACGTAATAGGCGGCTCGAGTCATCCCGGCAGACGGGTATCAAGCCCTTTGCTGTACCGTGTTTTTGATTAATTACCTACGTGTCAAATATATGTTTTTCTCTTGTTAAATAAACACGTTTTCTTCTTCTCCTTCTTCTATTACTCAAAAGTCACTATTTCGCTCACTGCTACGATGGAATTGTTGAGAATTTCTGTCAGCTATTAGGAACTAATTTATACCTTAAACCAACAAAAAAACCATCGTTTTACATCGAAAGCTTTAATATTTTGTTCTTGGAAAGTTTAATCCTTCAATTGAATCCCTTAAGGTTGATTGATCAAGACGCCCAGAACTGTCACATTTGGAGCCGAATTTCTTAAAAGGAATGCGGACGGCGTTGAATTCGATCTTGAAATCTACTTCATTTGAATCGTTCAGTTGAATCAATTCAAATTTGAATTTAAATCAGTTGATTTCGTGAATTAATTAGACTCGGTAACGCCACGCCATCATATAAAAGCTCCCCAAACGCCCCATACTGTCGGCATTCAGTCTCAAAAGAGAGCCTCGCAGCTTCACCAACCAACGCCGCACGTGGATTGGCCCTTGGTTCTCATTTCTCTCATCGATTGCGTGCGGAGTCAAATCCAACTCGCTGTACAAGGAGTTACTTGACGGGCATACTCGTGATGTAGTGTCCTCCGCGCCTCCCAAAAGCCCTCCAACTGCCATTCAAATGGCTGACGGTTTCCAGTTTCAAAACTCACTTATCCAACTCAAACAGCAAGCCTCTTCAGTTTTTCAGCACAGCGGATATTTTTTCTTGTTTCCACAAGATCTATTTCGATAGGTGTCCCTGTATTGATGAAACCCAGTTTGTATAAGACTGTGAGAGAAAAAAAAAATTAAAAATCCTTTTTAATGTGTCAAGAAAAGCTATTTAGAAGAGAATCAGAATTGTTTAATTACAATGCTCTTCGAACAACAGGGGAAGTGAAAATCCCGCAGATTAGGGACACATTTGTTTTTCATTGAACGAAAACGTATTTTTGTTGGGGTTGTGTTATTCAAGTTAGATAATTCAGTTTGGTCCGCAATGAAAATAAAGGACGGAAGCCGTTAATTCCCCTTCAGAATTATTCATTCTCGCCGGAGTATTCCTTGGCAGTGAACTGCTAATTTCCGTGCCTCCATATCCCCCGGATGAACGCATGAAGGGTTTGCCAAACCCAATCATCTCCCCCAGGTTCCATACCGGAATCCAGTCAGTGGGCTCTTAATAAAGACCGGGTCGCATTCAAACCTTCACAGGTTGGAAGAGGAGAGAGGGAGTCGGAGGGATGTTGATGAGACGGCTATGCCCGCCTACCTGACCTACCTCGCTGCCACCTATCTACGATCGATGTTTCCGGACTATTTCGTTACGGCTTTCGAACTGCATTACGGTTCATTTGCGTCGAAGGGTTCTGCACCATTGAGCGGGAGCAGATGGAAGCCGATGAGTGAAGGTTTGCTTAAGCCTCGACGGTATTCTCCCTCTTCTTGTATTCCGATGGAAGTTCTTGATTAGTTTGTGGCTTTGAAGTCTGTCAGTAAAGGTCACCTGCTTTCAATTCAGCTAATAGTTATTAATTAGCAGATTCAAGTCGAAAACATCTTTAAGTCAAGCTGTTTTGTGCTTTGCGAGGGCTAAAACCTTATAGGGTTTGATAAGATGTTAGGATTTTGATAAGATTGTGGTTATCAGACTTTAGTATGGCATGGCATTTAATGAAGCAGGCTGGAATAGTCCTCTATTCCGAACTGTGGTTTCTTCAAAAACGGTTTCGATCATGTGGAGCATAGCTTTTTATAATGTTTCAGATGGAGGAGACAAAGAGATCTGCTGAATCAAATCCCAGGAGACCTCTTGGTCGGACAAACGAAAGCAAAGTGAGGAGATTTGGAGGGTTTTGAGGACGTGTGAAGAGTCCTGCGTAGAAATGATAAGAAAATGACTACATCGGATTAGATGAAGAAGGACTTAAGGACGCCACGGCCTACCATCAGCTCCTGAAGGCAGCTGTGGCTTGGTATCCCATTCAAACTGGAATGATCAGGTTCTTAGTTGGTTTTTCCAGCATGTGAAAATGGAACACATTGAACCAAAATGTCAGCCCCACACTCCCAGAGTGAGAACGGATATTCAGAACTCCGAAGTCTCTCTAAAATTGCATTATGGTTGTATAAATAACACAAGTAATGAATAAAGCGTGACGTAGAGCCTATTCAATTTCTATATAGTTTTGTTTGACCGTTCAAATGCGTTCCAACGTTATTGCAGACCAAACAATCCTCCTCGACCACATCGTCTGGAATGTAAGGTTTCTAGTTCAAGTTGCGGAGCGATCCTCACAATTTCACGATCTAGTATGCGTGCGGAGCACATTTGCTGCCTCGGCGAGCTGTACACACAAGACACCGTAATCAAGGTCACGATGGAGGTGATTGCTCGAGGATAGTGCATGAGCCCACAGCTCCTCGCGAAGCGCCTCTCAGAATGTTTAGTTCACTATCTAGATGATGGAGAATGGAGAAGAATAACGCTGCGAATTATTGAACCCAAACTTCCATCATTTCAGTATTAGATAGCCCTCCTAAGTGGCGAAGTTTTTAATGTTAACCAAGGAAGTTTTTACTAAAAGGCAGTTTTTACCAAGAGAATTCATGGTATTATTCATGATTTTTGATTCTTGGCCTGATGATTTACTTATAGAGAGAAGGACATCAACACGACCAACACGAATGGCATAATTATATTCGGTAAAATATCTGCTATTTAGTTCCGGGAGCTTTTTGGATATCAAATTTTCGTGATTCAATAAAATATTCTCCTACACAAGCATATGAAAGTACAGTAACCCTAGTGATATCATTCAATTTATAGAAATAAAGCTACCAAAATCAGGGGAAAAATTATCCTTTTATTTCGAATGTTTTCAATGTATGGATTTTTTAATGGTTCAACACTTGAATATTACCCCGTAGTGGTGATTGAAAACGATGCTGAGGTTAATCGCACAGTAGACGCTTGATAGATGGCCAACAAAAATCGTCTCCACGTAATAAATTCAGAAAAAACACTCATCGTATTGATTGACACGGAAATAAACTAACTAAAACACGCTTTCTTGCATTCGCGGCAGCGCCTGAATAAATGACATGTAAACGCTTGCAGTCGCGTAAATCGCCGATATCGCCAGTAAATCTGAAATCGCTCCCACTCACGTGGGACGAGGCCTTAGGGACTAATTTTCTTTACACACAGATTAGGCGTATACGCCTTTCTTGCACCTAACCCCTCAATTACAAGATATGAAGGTGCGAGGTGCCGATTTAAGATAATATATCACAAAGTACGTCTTCTAAAGAATGGAGATCAGTGATTTGCCTAGAAGGGTTGTTTATAACAAAAATAATAAACCTCCCAGTAATATTTGCATCGTTTTAAAATTGATGTGTGTTGAAATGTAAACTATAAAATTTTCAGCAACTAAACTAAATTTTTCCAGATTGATTATGAAGGTTTGTTGTTGTTTTGAAAATTGGAAACAATAAACCAGAACCTGAAAATGATGTTTTTATGTTCCACGATTGGATTTTTCTTTTTTGTTGGATTTCTAAAAGCCGTCTCTAAAAAAACTCCTGTCGTGAAAATCCAGATAATCCTTAAAACGAGGAGCGAATACGAAACATTCGATACCGGCACATTTCCATTTGCACGTAAAGAAAGGAGAGGGAGAGTGTGAATAAGGATGAGTAGGCGAATAGGGGATGAGGAAGATCCTCCGATATAAACGTGTATAAAAGTAAAAAAGAAAAGACGAATGGTGGGAAGAAAAAGGAGTGAGGCATAGGAGAATAGTAAAAGTGAGGAACAGGGTCCGGAAGGTGAGTGAAAGAGGTTGACTGAGGTACAGCATGAGGCGGCAGGTGGTAAGAAACGGTCGTATTTATGAGAGGCGTTTTCCATTTCTACCGGAATGCTTACGGAAACGGAGGCGAAGAGTGAGGATGCTTACGGAAGCTGTGGAGACGCTTATATACAGAAGTGGGGGGAAAAGAAGAACGAGAAGAGAGTTGGGAAAGAGTCAGTTTGCATACGGATGTGGAAGCGCCACTCTCTTGTCAATAAAAATATCAGACCTCGACTCCATTACGGCGAGAAACAGGGTGCGTTTTTTTCCTACCCCGCGGCGATATGATATTTCTTTGAAATCCAACACCGAACAACCAACAGTCAGCACCCAATTAGTTTTTATTGATCTCAATATTTTTTATAATTATTGCCAAGAATATCAACATTTTGTTTTCCTACAAATTTATATATTAAGCTTGTCATGTCGAGTCAAGATTTATAATATTAGCAAATTAGAAAAACGGGTTCTGGAAGTTCTGCAACTGAACTGCTAAAGGATGTTTCAAAATGAACACCAGATTTGAAATTACAGCTATTATTTTATTTTTTGTTGTTGGCAGCATTGTTTTGTGATTTGGATTGAGGTTTTGAGTTGTCAAAGAATTGTCTTTTTATTAGTGACTGTGTTTACCAGAAAAACGGGTTCTTTGATAATTGAAACACGTTACATGCGCAGCCGCTGTTTGCTGAACTAAGTTACATCGTAATTGTTTTTTGTTGTTGGCAGCTCCAATCGAATCAACGGTTCGTCGGAAAGGAACGAAGTTCGACAAATGAAAAATTACAAACGGTTCGTCACGAAGTTCGAGGCAAATGGTGATTCAGGTACCTTAATGGTCGTTCTCAGGTTGTTAGGATCAAGTCAGTTTTTTCCAGTCCATTTCCGAATACTTCTGGAGTACCTCAGGGTTCTCATATTGGGCCGATGTTTTTCCTAATCTTCGTCGATGACATTACTGCGATATTTTCTGGCAATATACGCTTTTTACTTTCTGCAGATGATTTGAAAGTATTCCACAGGATCTGTTCAATCTCTGAGGCTCATGAATTGCAGGCCGCCCTTGACTCATTGAGCCATTGGTGTGAGGCAAATCACCTCCGACTTAACTTTGGCAAGTGTGCTATTATGATCTTCTCGAGATCTTCAACCCCATACTTGCACCCTTACAATTTGAATGGTATAATGATATCTAGGGTGAGTTCTTTCGTGGACCTCGGAATCATCTTCGATTCTCGTCTTACATTCTCCCTGCATATAGACGGAATTTGCTCACGAGCAATGAGAAGTCTCGGCTTCCTGAAACGCCATACGAAGGGATTCAAGGATGTGGATGCCCTGCTTGTAATCTTCAATGCGTTAGTCCGTTCGATCCTAGAGTATGAGTCCATCGTGTGGTCGCCACACTATCAAAACGCTTCTGATCGAATCGAACGGATCCAGCGCCGATTCCTTCGTTTTGTCGCCTATGGGCAGGGTGTGAGCTGGCCTGATTTTGATCTGGATGAAACGTTGGCCTTCTGTAGATTGGTTTCCCTTAGCCAGCGTCGCCGTGTAGCAGATTGCACTGTTGTTATCGGTCTTCTAAGATCTGTGATCGATTGTCCTGAACTACTACAACGAATTGACATGAATACGCCTCAATATCGCACTCGCGCCTCAAACCCCTTTTATGTAAGGACAACCCCCAATAATTACTTATTCAATAATCCTCTTCTTCGCGCCCTTCGATCCTTAAATCTTGTAGCGTCCAACAAAGAAATAGATTTATTTTTCAATTCTTTGAAGCAGTAGCGACTAAGCTTAAAGATCTACTTTCGTTAGGCAATATTAATTAAAACTTACATTTCTTTACTGATGAGTTATCTTATTCTTTTCTATTGTTCTTAATTCCATTATCTATTGCCTTATTCTACTTGTATTGTATTATTATCTATTCTATGTATTTTTTCTTATAATTGGGCTGTACATGCCCGTGTAAACTTAAATAAATAAATACAAATAAATAAATGTATCCATGCATAGGATCTTGACAAAAGATTTGCACTTACACGCCCACAAAGTGCAGTTAACTCAAGAACGCAAACCAACAGACCACGGAAAACGACGGAAATTTTTGTGAATGGATCAAGCAAACGAGGGTTTCGGTGAACGCATAATCTTCACCGATGAAGCCCATGTTCGTTTGAATAGCTTCGTCAATAAACGAAATTGCCGAATATGGGGAGCTGAGAACCCAAGAGTATTTCAAGAACGGAAATTCATCCTCAAAGAGTTACGGTTTGGATTGGAGGTTTGATATGTTCTTCTTTGAAGACGAAAATGGGAATGCAGTCACTGTGAACGGAGTTAGTTACCGAATGATCACTGATTTCCTATGGCCTCAATTGGATCAAATGAACATCGAGAACCTTTTTTCCCAACAGGATGGTGCAACGTGCCACACTTCCAGAGAAACAATTGCACTAGTGTCATCACCTCTTTCGTCTAGAAAAGCTGTCATTTCGGGCAACAATTCTTGAAACCTTTCTAGGAATTTTCCGCGACTCAACCATCTGACGTCCATGTGAAGAACTAAATCAGTGTGTTCAGCTGACTCCCTATCTTCCGAAGAGACGAGATTTGAATGCCTTTTTTCATAAAGGCCAAATATCTGGTTTCCTACAGATTAGGCACGGTTCTACAGACTACAGACCTATTACCTACGGACGTGGATTCACCTTGCCTCAGAAGGTAGGTCTAATTCTCGCTAGATCAGGCCGTTCCACCAAGATCCTACTCTAGATGCTTCTGTGCGCAATTGGGGAAGAACTCCCATGATTGTGGTTCGCATCCCCAACCCCTCCTACCCAATGCATCGCATCAAAGCTCCTAAATACAGGGATCTTCTTCATCCCACCCAGTTTTTGGAGACACCAAATGCGAAGTCACTAAATTCTGTTGATCATCCTAAAGGAAAAAATGTGAAGTTCATGGACAACCTACCAATTGAAGTGGAGAAGATGAGTCCTGTTTTAATCTTCGTAAATTGTTACCAGAATTTCTTTCAAAATGAATATCAAGTTTTTCAACTTCGAAATATAAATTGGATGTTTTGAAAATTCTATTAAGTACATTTATCAAATTCCTTATTCTCAATTTGATGATTTTTAAGGACGAAATTAAAAAGGAGCAGCAAATTCTTCTGGACTATTTTGATTCCCACAACTTTTGGAATGCTGAATTTTTTTTTTTTTTTTTTTTTTTTAACCAGCAAGTGCTACAGATGGTAGAGAAATTGCACTGGAGGTGATTGCATTGGAACAATCCAAACAGGTATTTTGGTTGAGAACAGATTTACGTGCTCTATGCATGGTTGTGATTTGCATTTTTTGTTTTTGGTTAAAATTGGTTGTGTTGTTGGTGTGAGTTGGTTGTTGGTTGTTGTTCGGTGTGTGATAGCTGTAAAATTGTATATTTTTTTAGCCATTTTTCATTATTTTCTTATTTGTAAACTTAAGTAATGGAAGCTCGTGCTCTGATTATTCAATGTTTTCAATTGATTATGGTCCAATTTAAGGGCGAGTTGTTAACCTTCTTATGAGTTCGTTTTGGTTCGGTAAGTTGATCATTTTATAAGTTTTACCCTCAATTGAACTTCATAAGAATTGGATAATTACTCTGTTCTAATGATTTACGCCTCAAGAAGAGACATTTTAGGTCGTAAATGTGGTAAAATTAGGTCAAATCAGGAAAAGAATTACACCACGTGAATTAGCGTTAAAGAAGACCGCTAAGTCATGTGTTTCATCTCAATTTCGTTGCAAATCCAAAGGATTCGCGAGCTTACTGTACGAGTTGCGCAGAACTGAAAAACCGAATAAAGGATCAAACTTGAGAGATAAAGTGGGGTTTTCCCATGTCAACGAACTTGTCTCTTATTCCTTGTTTATTCGACACATAAAATGGAGCAAGTTATTTTATAACGGTCATCAAAACTCCCAAAAAGGTAAGCTCCACATAAACTAAAACCAACCTCTGGAAACTTGAATTTCTATTTCCCTGGGGAAAATAGCCTATCTATTCACGAGCTGCTCATCCTAAAAATCTCAATTGACTTTCTTGATTATTTTATGACAGACAGACAGACACGATTTGAAGGTAGGTCAGGATGGTCTCAAATATAAAATACGATTAGAAACTATATGTAGGACTGTAGCGCGGGCTGGTTAATAAAGAAAACACAACATCGATGCTTTATAGTATAATGGCTCTTAAGAATAGAAAAATAAGTGTTTTCCACAACATCACGATACACAAATAATTCGTTAATTAGAGGTAGGTATATCCGCGGTATCTTTCCTATCGACATGCGTTTGTCTCAAGCCCGTTTTTACGCATTCCTCGGCGGAGTAGTTAGTTTGATAACCTTCGGGAGATAAACAGTGCGAAAGTGCAAGTTTACGTATATTTAAGAGAAACAACGATTTTGATCATCCGAAATATATAGGTATGAAGGTAGACTCGGCAATAATAGGCAACTCTAAATATGTCTTAGCTGATTTCTCATTCGCAAGTCTTTAAATGAAAATTGGGGGAAGATACACAGAATTCTCCTTTGTCAGTGTTGGATACCCTCTGAGAGTTTCGACCGACGGGAAACTAAATTAGGCGACTGGTGGGCGGCAGAGTATCGGGGTAATGTCAAGCCCGCTCCGAGTACATCCTCCTCTAATGGGAGTGTTCCATAACTAAACCGCCCGTTGTTAACGTACTAATCCCCTCGAACTAGCCTCTCAGCTATCAAGCTACGGTCCCTGATTAGATAGCCTCACCTCTTTACAGGGGACGGATACTACCAACTTGGGACTGCGTGGGAAGGTGAAGTTGATGAAGGAGTGTACAAGAATTCCTCAAAAGTTGCAAGGAACTTCGAGGGGCGGTTCTGAACTATTCACAACAATGGTTAAAGTCAAGAGTAAAGCCAGTCAGCTAGAAACTTAACTATGTTTGCGTTAACAATTACGTTAAACTGGGCGAGAAGATTTTTTGGTAGTCACGGTTTCTTTTTGGGTCTGAAGAATTCTGAAGTCTGAAGAATTGTAAAACCAACATCTTCATGTTTAACCACCGATTTTCGATTTTTTTCTTCAATCGATTTTCATGGGTCGATTTTAATCACCGATTAATCAATTTTTGTGAGGTTAAATCAATTTATATGAATGGCAAGTTGAGGAATGTTAGCAACATCGGGAGCAAAACATCCATGACATGAATTCTATGTTCACGTTGGATATAGCACTTCCTTTTCGAGTTTTAAGAACTTAGGCCCTTTTTGATTTTCAAGTTCTCAAGTGTATGTCTTTTCAAATAAAGAACGCTGCGAAGTCCTTGTCTCATGGATTGGACATAATATGAGTCTACATTACAGACATACATGAAAAAAAGCGCCTTTTTTGTCTCCAGAAGAGTATTTTGCTAAATTTCGAATGATTCAGACGATTTTTAGAGCATTTTGGTTTCTACTCCTAATTTTACGGTATTTGTGGGAAATGAAGAACGGTTTGCGTTGAACCTCTGATTTTTCTAGAAATTCATTTATATTTTCTACAATAATATTCTTGTACACTCGTAAAAATGTTCAAACCATCGGACGATTTTTGAATAAGTTATAAGTGTTTAAAAAAAATC
Organism: Creontiades dilutus; assembly: GCA_031894815.1. Lineage (NCBI taxonomy): Eukaryota > Metazoa > Arthropoda > Insecta > Hemiptera > Miridae > Creontiades > Creontiades dilutus. Next base: position 894,179 of record JAVIWC010000742.1, on the reverse strand, counting down.
GCATTTGCGCATGCACGATTTTGGTGATATTTGAACTGTACTTTTATACTATTTCAGGTTTTTCTCCCCAATTTTTCGGTACTTTTGAGAAAGTCACTTGATTACCGATTTCGACGAAAAAAGTAAGGTAAAACAACTACAGCTTTTGTCCGATCGAGCTGAAAACCTTGCGGGCACTATGTTGGCTCCTGAGCAGTATCAATAGTGCAAATGAATCAAAATTTTGATCAACAGTTGAAAATCATTTGCACCATTTTTGAGGCAGTTATGCGTGACACAGCGGACGGACCTATGTATTTTTTGAATCTAGACATCTTGAAAGTTTCAAAGTGAACCATTTAAAACATCGATTTTCAAAATCAATTTTAATCGATTTTTTGCCCTCGATCAATTGATGCAATTGATTTCAGACCGCCGATTGTGAAATCGATCCCAAAATCGATTTTGGTAGTTCAATTTGATTACCCTAATCTTCACCATCATGTTATAGTTTCACAGTTCCGATAGGTTAGCCAAATCCCTTGGGCAAAGGAATACCGTGGAGTCCTTGATGTAAAAGTTTTGAGCAAAACAATTTAGTGTGTTTTACTGAGTAAGTTCACGTTAAATCTCTAGGAGCCCTTGCACGCCCCGGTCCATTGTTTAATGCTAAAGAACCGATTACAACCAGCTTTACAAGTTAGGAGCGGAACAATTTAATTTGATATTTAATTAGGTATCTCCAGTTGAACATCCTTCGAACAGACTTGATAAAGGACTACACAGGAAGTTCATTGTAATTTGACTTCTAAGGGTTAATTCTAAACTGGTCACAAGGTCGTAACCAGTTGTTGCAAGGTTGCAAACAGGATAACGCAAGTCATGTAGACAGAAAATTCCTTATATCATGTGATGGATATGGTTAGTTGGCCCTTCCCGATTCTTGAATCCGTCGCTTCATGAGATGAACCACACGTTTGAAGGCGTCTGATCCTCTGAGCGTGGCGGGCATTACCGTATACAGCTCAATGGAAGGGGCAACTATACCATTACATCACCTCACAATCACCATATACGTCGTACGTTATCAAAACTGATTTTCACAATTAATACGATATACATTAATACATATTCAGTTCTTATTCTAACGAAAAATGTGACTTATTGAGACTGACCGTAAGGCAGAGTGCACATATTTTAATTTATGTGTGACAATGTAAACGATCATTTTCTCAAAGTAGAATAAGCAATGAGAACGTTGTACATGTTAAATAAACGACTAGAGCATCGCGACTTCGGTGTATGATAGAGACAACATTTATGTCGCGTAATTTATTCCTTTTGAAACTGCGATTCGAGCTGAATATTCACTGAACTACGTTGTAACAATGCGTATCATGAATTTATTGTGCTTCTCCGGGTCGGATAATTCCGAGCAAGCTTTGTTCTACTTTTTGCATATCCCTTAGTTGTAGTGAAACAAACGGAATAAAATAATGAACGATGATTCTCCTACAGCAATGAGAGAAACCCCCTGGGTTATGCAAAAGTTTTTTCCACGGATGGCGGGGATGTTGAAACGGATAACTCCGTTCTGCATTTGTCAGCAAATATTTAAAAAAAAACCCGTTCTTCATTCGCTCTTTTTAAGTGACATTGTCTAAAATAGCGCTTTTGAAGGATGTAAAACGACACAATTGATTAATCGCTCAAATGTGTGGGCGCATGGTGAATTTAAGCTTGCTTTTGTGAAGGCAGCTCTGGTTTTTCGAAGTTAAACGGCACTCGAGTTGTGATGAAACGTGAATACGTAGGCGCTGATGAATATGAAAGAGTGGAGGTGAGTTTTCATATCATACAATGCTCAACACCCTCTTCCATTCACGAAGAGAATGGAAGCTATTGAACCAGAGAAAAAGGGAATAGCGAACAGTTGTCATTACTCTTTGCCTCATCAATCATCGTTCACCTAAAACTATGGGACTAGTTAATGAATATATTTAAATTTGTTATCCAATTAAATTATTTAGTCCATAAAACCAGACGAATATGTATGGTTTAATAGATATATTGTGAACTGTCATGAATGCACATCCTCAAACGTATTAAGTCAGCATTACCTACTACTTACTACCAATACAGGGAGATAGCCTTTGGTACTTGCCACAAGCCAGGTATCGTATACACAACTAAGTTGCAACAAGTTGCCAAGATGTAGATGTAGGTGATAACTAAAACTCTCAGCGTGGGGGTTTGGGAGCCCCCAGCACGAAGCCTGTTGGCTTATTGTACTTTGCTGGGAGTTTTGCTTTTAATCAAGGAGATTCAGCCCCTTGGTGAGGGGTTTGAGGCCCTTGATTAATTGTTCGCTCTGAATGGACCTCATTGGGTTTTGTGCCCCAAAGAGTTCAATTCTGCGAGATGCGAGTGCTGGGCACTCAAATATTATGTGGGATGCTGTTTCGTCAGTCTCCTCACATAGCCTACACAGGGTTGTACTTTGTGTGACCCCAATGCGGTGTAGGTGGAACCTTAGGGGTACAAAGCCGGTTTTGAGGCCGACCATTGTTTTTAGTTCCCTACGGTTTTTGCCTAGTAGCCAATCAGTAATTTTGGTGTTGGGTTTCGCCACCATAAGTTTACTGTGGACGTGTCCTTCGATATTGAGCCATCTACTTGTGGTTTGTTGGTTGACCCACATGTTGATGGTCCCTCTGAAGGCGGTTTTGGTATACCGACTGCCGGCTCAGGGCCTACAAATGGGGTTCGGGAGCCCCTTCTTGCAAGCTCGTCAGCCTTCTCGTTACCAGATATTTCTTTATGCCCTGGCACCCATTCCAGGCGAACCTGGTTGTGTTTTGCCAGGTTATTAAGGGTTTGCATGGAGTCCCAAACCAATCGTGAAGAGATGGTAGGTGCCATTAATGCTTTTATCGAGGCTTGGCTGTTTGAGAGGATGCGGACGTGGGCTTTTTTTTGTTCCCTCCTGAGGCTCTCAGCAGCTGCTGCCTCAATTAACAAGTTGCCAAGCAACATTTTTTTAAATTTTCGCTTAGTTCCCGAGTTAAAAACTTCATTAAAATAATCATGACTCCATTTATCGAAGGAGGTACTGCAAATTTGATTATACCGTTCGAAAAACCGTTAGGTAAATGCTCATTTCGCTGCTCAAAGCGTTAAAAATCACTCTTTTTTTACTATATTGCTGAAAACCTGAAATTCTGGGGAACGTTTTAGGACTACTGCCTAGAATTACCTCTGAAACAAAGGGACCTATGAGCAATGGAAAAAAGTGAAGATTTTCAAGATTTGACAGTTCCTGCCCTCCTCCACAAGTTTATTTTTCATACAAGCAGCTTATTTGATACATTTTGGATTTTCATTATGGGCATAGAAAATGCAACGCTCTTTTCACGGTATAATCAAATTTAATGTTGCTTATTTAATTAGGTAGGACGTTCTGAACACTTTGGTGAATTAAAGCCGAAGACACGAAAAAAATCGTATAACAGACTTAACCATACAATTAGGCGATATTTTGAAGCAAATTAGTTGTACAATCGATACATGGCCTGTGGCAGTTCCCGAAGGTTAACACCCCTTGTCAAATAATGAATTAGAAATATAAAGTTTCTTGGTACAAGGTTTGTAAAGATCTGGCGGAAAAACATGGCATGGTGCTTGAATTTCATAATCCAAAGGGTATACCCCTGCAATGGGAGTGTTTAAAGGAGAAAATGAAGTACACTTTCGTAGAACAATGTAGAGCTGACGCCACGAATGCACGTTTCCATTTATTGTATAAGGACTTGAGTCCCCCCACCTACATGGAACAGCTGAATCTCAGTCATGTCGTAGTGAAAATAATATGTAAAACTAGATGTGAAATGCTAAATCTTAATTGTAAAAGATGGATAGACGATAGAAATAATATGTGCTCGTTATGTAACACTGGTGAAGATGAAAATGTGATCCATTTTTTGGCGAGATGCCCTATTCTTGGTAATCTAAGGAAACACTTTTTTGGATCTAGATTCATTAGTGTGGAAATGGCTGTGGAATACCTAAATGGAAAAAATTGGATGAAGCTGCGTTGGTTTGTTATAAATTCCATGAGGTACAGGTATGAATTGACGGAGCAATTCAATTTTTGAGTCTTTAAGTTGTTTTTCATTAATTTATTTAGTTTTATTTATTTTATTTATTTTTTTCCAATTAGCGTCTTGATACGAAATTTTTGATGAAGAACACTCTGTGATAATCTGGGGATAATGTTGAAAGGTTAATATATGCGTGATCGTCCTTTTGATGGGATTTCTTTTTGTTGTTTGTTGTTATCAATGTATGTTAAGAAAATGAGAAATTCATGTTGATAATGTTGAAGAAAGTAAATATTAAACATGAAATTTAATATAAAGCATGAGATCGTTAATATGGAGCATGATATTAAATCTAGAAAAGTATTTGAGTAATTCATGCAATTAATATAGTAGGAAAATATGTTATATAGTAGGTACCTCTGTAACGGGAAAAAAACCTCGAAAACCGGCATACTTATAGCTTTACAGCTCAAGCCGTATAATGTTTGTCGATCTTTTGTTATGTTGTATTCTTATTGCGGAAATAAAGCATTTAAAAAACAACAAATAATGAATTAACGCTATAATAGGATGTTGATTTATATCAATCTATAGTTCTAAGAAGGCTTTTATTTTAGTTAAAGCAAATTATCTAGTTTTTGTGTACCAAAACACAATACTGAGAGTTAAAAAGATTAGTGATCAGGTGGGGAACTCTTGCGGCTATTATAATCTAATAGACCAACAGCACTGGAATTGGAAATAAGGATTCTTTGAGGCATCTACAGTACATTCACCTGCGAGGTGAGGAGCAACACTGATAAGCTGAGGCACCATTGCAGCTGATTTCTTCCTCGAACATCGAACGAAGCAGAAATATGAAGTCGAGAACCCTCGAAATTTAAAATGCAATTACGAGATATGGAGGCGCTTGGAGAAGACTAAAGATGATACACAATGTACTACGTTAAACGACTTTAGGCCAGTGTTCTGAATAAGAGTGCTAACTAAACAGCAATACTAAATTTTTCCTATTAATTTGGAGCGTTCTATAATCTCAAATCTCCATTAGCACGGTTACTCTTTCCAGGGGCGCTTCCGGACGAAATTACAAAGATGATCCCCGTTAAGGAGGGGGGATGGTGGATAGGCAAGACCCGCACGACCGAGCGGTCTTGAAGTGGGGGTAGACCTTGAGCGCCGTGTTATAAAGAATTTGGTCCTCAAGTTTTTCGACATATAGAGATACACATTCGTTTCTATCGATCTATGCTCTGAAATTTAGAACAAAAAGTTCTGGTTACGTATGAACTCAGCTAACAAACTGAATATTAGCACTCATAATAACAAAATTTCGGGGGCCAAACTAATCGGTTTTCGAAGGGTAGCTACGTTTATGAAGTACACGGATGCTTGAAAGAAGGAGGTTCTGACCAGCCTATGTTGTGTACCGGAACTCGCTGATCATTTTACAACCACTTTGAAAAACGTGGAGTTTTATATATTCTGAATTATTATTCTACTTTTACATTCTGGCAATGTTAACAACCGGTCACATGATCTCGTGATAGTCACATGTATACCTCTAACAAAATTCGTACAGGTCGTATGAGAGAACGTTCCAACATTCTCGTTTACTACTTATAATGAATTGAGTTTGAGAATTTCAGAATTTGTTTAATTTTAAGCACTTTGTGCTCGTGGATATTGTCAACTAACAGTCTTTGTTGCCAAAAACTAGTTCCTAATAATGAATAAGTGATAATAATACGTATAAGTAATGAATAAGTAATATTCTTCTATTTAAGCAAAGATTTAGGATTTTTAAAACTTTTTGAATTTTGATCAAATGTTTTTTAATGAAATTTAAGTAAACTTTCCAGTTCAAGTTTGAATCGCAATTATTAAATGACGTGATTTTTAGTTGATATTTTTTGGAGGTACATTCTGCAAGAAAAATTAAATTTGACAATTTTCGGGCGTTTTTTTGTCATTATTTGGTACATTTTTTTGAAACGTAACCAATTCACTCAGCTGGACTGTCATCCAACGAACTCATTTCATATAATAGATTTCGACGAACAAATAAAAAACAAAAATTGTTATTTAAACAATTTTGGAGCCATTGATTGCTTTATTTAATAGGAACATTCTGTTAAAAACTGGTCATGTGAAACGTAGCTTTCTCTCCCTTAACGTGAACGTATTTGAATGATCTTAATGTTAACATAAATTAAAATTTCCGTGTTTGGCAAACTGATTAATGAATAATGAGTGGAGGATGAATGGAGGAGGAAATGATGTTGGTCCGTTAAGGAATGAGATATTTTATACCTCATAGGTGCTCAAAAGCTGTTTTTTAATTTTTTTTTATTTTATAGAGGTTGGTGGAAAATCCATTACTGGACTGACAGTGAGGGGGTATATCAAAAGATGTGTCCCCCTAACCCTTTGTGTCGGGGTCTTCATCGTGGCATACCGACTAAAAAACACCGTTCCTCTCGTCTTTTAGGACTGTCCCGGGACTGCTCAAAAGCTGTAAGTGGTTTGGGAGTGATGAAACATATCTACACCTTTAAACGCAAAGTTCTTGGAAAAATTATCAAAATCAGATGGAAACTGTGGACGGCATGTTTGTTACACTAAGGGTTTTAGCTGATAATTCAACTCGCCAGATTTGAAATGATAAACCCACCTACAGCTGTTGAAGGGAGCACGTTCTTTCCTTCATTTCCCGTCGCTCTGGGAGATGACCCGACATCTATCGTCAGTCTGTTTTATATTATGGGCACGTTTGTTTGTTTAGTTGAGGGTTTGAACGAGATACCGGCGGCACGGATTAAATGAAGGCGTGTTCGCTGTTTGAACGAGCTCGCGTGTGTAATCAATTTTTTTTTCTGACGGTTTTTCTTTTTTACTTATGACGATGATGCGAGAATTCCTCGTGTGATGTTTACTATCAAGTCCCACGCGCTAGTCTGACAAGTAAACGATAAATTACATTGAATTATAATGTTACATATGATTTTGCTGCGTACCATGGCTAGCGGAAGCATTTTGAAAGATGAGGAAACATATTAATAAGTAGGCAACGTCCGTATTTCCAGCTTTCATATGATTAAACTTACGAACATAATTATAAACACTTATAAATATTTCTTAAAACTACCAAATCCAACAAAAAAGCACCAATATCGGCTGAGAATTTCATTAAGACGCGATTTTGAGCGAAAAGTCGTTCGCGCGAATTCGCAGGTGTTCGTCACTTCCGAGCTTCGAAGGAAGGAAGCCCACTGAGCGCTAACTCTGGCAGAAAACGTGTCTGTCGGAAGCAAGGCAAGTAGTAGAGTGTGGTTTTGGTTTACTTTCACACAAATGGAGGATTCTACTCAATGCGATTGAGGTTCAGGCTGAGAGAGCGAATATAACGTGAAATGCATATGTTTACTTCGTAACGGAAAAACGACAAAGAAGCTCCAAAGCCAGTGGAACATATGGAAGGAGAATGAACCGAGGTTTTTTACCCTTCGTGCCCGACAATGAATGACGATGACGACAATAAAGAATTCTAAATAACATAAGTGACAATTGCAAATAATTACTAATTAAATAAAACAATCCAACTTGTTTTACTTGTTTCATTAATTTATTTTCCGATTTCTTCCTACAATTGTATACGAGCCTATTGTACGTTTTGTATGTGATATTGAGGCAGCATTTCTTCTCCTATTGCAGGTCTTTCTTGCACCAGAACAATCAATACACATCCTTGAGTGTGGCTGGTTACGCGCGTCTGAAGTCAAACTAAATTGAAATTGTTCACCTTCGTGTTCGTTCGCCCGAACTCGCGTGAAACTACCTCTCCCTGTGGTACAGGAAGGTAGTTCCCCCTTTTGAATCCCCCTGTACGAAGTTAGGCGACTGGATGTTCGCGCCAGATCTCGCCTTTTCGAGCAATCTCCCTTCTCACGAATCCGTGTCCATTGGACGTTCATCCTTAGTTATAAACAGCGATTGAATAGATGGAACATCAAATACAAAATGTCAGTTGTTTATTGCACGGAAGCGGTGATACATCTTCATTGATACATAAAACTATTGCAACGCTCACTAAATCTTTCAAATTTTCTCTACGTTATCAGTATTGATTCTGTTAAAATTCTTGGATTTACGCTTATACAGGGTGCCCCAGTTATGCACAATCCGTCTCCTACGTGTTCTACAACTCATTTCCGACCAAAAGTGCCTCATAGCAATTTTTTTAGAGGCTTTGTTTTCGAGTTATTCGCGATTAAAATTTTCTTCGTGTTTTCGATATTAAATCACTAAAACTGTTATAACTCCTTCAATTTTAGAGATAAATTAAATTTGAAAAACCACTGTTAAAGACCGAGACGATTGGAAATCCATTGCTTTTTCCAACGGTATCCTTAGATTTGCAAATAGTTCAAAAACGCCGGAGTTACGGCCGTTTTAGTGACGTAAGGTCGAAAACACCTCAACCTCAATTTTAACAGAAAACGCACGCTTTTCTGCAGTTAAACACCATTGTCTTAACGAAAAATATTTTTTAAAACCAAAAGGACTACACCGTTAGAAAGCTGACATTTTGGCGCACGTTTTACCAGGTCTGCACAGTTGTGTGTCAAGTATTAATGGGGTTGATGGGCGAGATGAAAAACCGGCGATTTCAAGATTCTGACAAAACTGCCATTTCGCGCGGCAATCGAAAATCTTCAATGCAATAAAAAATTGTTATCTGACGTCAAATAGATAGAGAATTTAACGCTCTTTCTAGCGGTGTCTTCAAATTTGATTTATCTCTAAAATTGAAGGAGTTATAACAGTTTTAGTGATTTAATATCGAAAACACGAAGAAAATTTTAAATCGCGAATAACTCGAAAACGAAGCCTCTAAAAAAAAAAAAAAAAAAAAAAATGCTAAGAGGCACTTTTGGTCGGAAATGAGTTGTAAAACACGTAGGAGTCGGATTGTGCATTTTAGATGGACGATAACTTTCCATTAGATAAAGACTAAAACTTTGTCTTTCTCTAAAAAACCAAGAGTTCTTCGCATAGCACAGTTTGAGCACAGGAAATTCGGTGTTCAAAACCACTGAAAATAGAAAAAAAGGCTCACAATAGTTAAATTTGTATTTTAAAACCGAGTATTTACCTCCTCAAAACAATCTTTGTACTCATAAAGTGCTCATATATCAACAAAATTCAACAATGGTAATGGCAATCGGTAAAGTTCAACCATACTACCCATATTTTTTACTATTATTCGATTTATCGATCATCTTAGATCAAATCGAATTGGTAAATTGATTAATTAGTCAGAATTAATAATAGATGTCATTAACCGATGTCTAATCGTTCTATAACCCTAGTTTTTATATACAGTTCCCAATACTTCGTAGATCAATTTCTTCAAATATCTTCAACTAACTTTGGAGAATTTAAATGTATGAAAAAGAAAAATTTAGCGTCCAGTTGAATGTTGTCACGTAGAACATTTTTGAATCAGTTGTCCGAAATTCAATATTTGACATTTCGGCCTCATCGACATTTCTGCGCGGTACATAAAAATCTGGCAGTGTTGCGGTCTTGTTAGCAGGCATTTACTTTGTGGTTCAACAAATTTTTAGAGTGGTTTTCCCATATAAACTTCCAGAATTACCAGCTGATTGTCATTTATAGATACCAGTCCAAAGAATAATACCACCTGAATTGTAGTACGTTCACACCTCAACCGGAGGATGAAGAATGCCGAATGTGATTAAGAATCAGTGAGGACAACGTAGTGATTGACTTGCTTAAAATTATATCTTACTCCTTCGTCGATTTTTGGTTTATTATTCAATAATTAACCATTGTAATCGCTCTTGAAAAAAAAAAAAAATTCTAACCCTCCCAGAAAATTTCATGGTTTACGTTTCAAAGGGTGCAGATTCCGAATCTGCAATAAACATTTTTCCGTGCGTCCGCCGTACGTCGTACGCCTATGCACGATTTCTCCCAAACGGCTAAAGCAAAAAAGCTGAAATTTTCTCACTTAATTTAAAGTGCCCTCTACGGGTTGTCAAAGTTTTGTAAAATCTCTAAAAACCTCAAACAAAAGTCAAGTTTTGAAGTCTTTTTGTAGAACGAGGAATCGAATGCCATTTTCGTATGGCATTTATGGTTTACTCATTTTGTTTATTATTGTTTTTGTGTCGCTATCAGTAACCTAGTGATATAGTGATGTAGTAATGTGGATACTGGAGTGAACTCCTAAAATGCTTTGTAGCCGATACACGGGTTGAAGCATTCTGATATTCATGAAACGCTGAAAATTCTTTCACTGGGGTTTTGGTTTATTATTGTTTTTGTGTTGATATCAGTAACCTATTGACGTAGTGATGTAGTGATGTAGTAATGTGGATACTGGAGTGAACTCCTAAAAGGCTTTGTAGCCGATAGACGTGTTGAAGCATTCTGATAACCATTAAAAAAACGCTGCAAATTCTTTCACTGGGGTTTATTATTCAATTGGCTTGCGTTCATGATTTGAATTTCTACTAAGCCTTGGAGTGTGCGTGTTTCACAAGTGATAGAGTGATTATTGAATTTCAGGAGGCACACAAATGTGATCAACTCATCAATCCAAATAGGAATTTGGTTGAGAACAGATTTACGTGCTCTATGCATATCTCCTGAAATTCAATAATCGCTCTATCACCTGTGAAACACGCACACTCCAAAGCTTAGTAGAAATTCAAATCATGAACGCAAGCCAATTGAATAATTAACCTCAGTGAAAGAATTTGCAGCGTTTTTCAAAACAACGGTAATGTCAGATTTAAATCCCGTCATTAGTCATAACCCTGTCATTTTGCAGAAAGAGTAAATGTTAGTTTCAGATATTGAAAGTGTCCCAAAAGTTGCTTATAGGGGCGGAGAGGAATTGCCGATTGAAAAACCGCAGATCCGTTTGGGATCTAGGAATAATGGGCGAGAGCGAGTGGGCTTTTAAACAATAACCTCCCACACATCACGCTACCGGTCGCTGTGCCCTCATTTACCCAATCTTTCATTCATAGGAATCGAGGAATGATTTATTTCGAGAAGGGCCCTATAAAACAGTCATCGCAAATATCAGATACAGATAAACCAATGGGTCCCGGAATTCCTCTCTGTATGTTGGCTATTTATAACGGTGAAACCGACTGGCTTAGACGGCCCTTCACTCAAAACTCTATGGACCGACATGCTTAATACCTTTTGTGACGAAATTCATGAGTATACGATCTAAAATTTGATTTAGGCAATATTCAACTAACACAATGAAAGTGTTGCAATAATTTTTTACCCAGTGCTGCAATACGTTTGAAGGGATGGCGATCAACAGCGGTAATCCCTTAACCACCATTCCACTCTATTCATAATTGGATCACACAATCTTTACGCATTCTGCAAGATTTTGTTTTCGCACAAGCTCCTGCATGGATTGAGAAGAATTACAAACATCTAAACAGTCAAGACAAATATTGTTCAAAACAGCCAACTCACAAGGTATTCTTGATTTAGAAGGACAGCCAAGTTTCATTAAAGGTAAAAAATGAAGGATTTTGTTGGAATTTTGGTAAACATATCGCTTGTCATACTTTTAAATTGGGTCGATGACGAATGAACTGAAATTCATCATAATTGATAGTGATGCTTTTTGACCAGGGTAAATACTTCTCAATACATCATTCAGAAACCCACTTGTTAGTATGCAGCTAAAAGCACTTAAGTAAAACAGAATAAAAATCTAAAACAGTTGAAATTTAAACGGATGTTATGAAGGTGGTTGGTGTTGAAGGCACATATCTGTCAATAGCGCTCCAAGAGTAGTCTTACTTGACTTCAAAGATTAGTTACTCAACTACTTTTCTATGAAATGCATGATCTCCTATCAAAACGAGGGATACAAGTGGAAAATATTCGCTTATGATACTGATTTTACTTATACTGTGCCCTTACAACAGAACTTCCTAAAACCATCATAATTTGGAGGATATCACGTTGCGAATTCGAATATTAAATTTTTGTGGTTCCTGAGAAATGCAGTAGATCCCACCTCACTAACGAACTTTAGGAGATTTGAGAGTTGATTGAGCTATGCAAATATTTTAGATTCACTGCAGAATGAGAAGATGATTGAAGTACACAACCTTAATTGAGTAAGACTTGAATAAGCAATATTTTCCCTCAACAGGCACTTCTTATACCCTTCTACTGTACTAGTCTACTACAGATACTACTAGCTATGTGAATGACTGTTGACTCATAACTATCTTCAAATAGCAGAAACAAGATCTGAGAATTCTTATAGCCGTCATCGTTGTTCCGAGGATCTAACATTTTCGTTTCTTATGTTCGTGGAGCTCTAGTTTTTATTGCCAACCAATTTGATCTTATCCCACACCATGAAGAGAAGTTGTTTAAGAGAGCACTGTAATTCTAGCAAATTCTCTTGAACTGGTATCTTGATTAGGTGATATTAGAATCTAACTGAGGAAGCTTTCGAGACCCTGTATCCTAAACAAGCTATTATACTTTTCCGCTTCTGACCCCAAATACAGCACAGCATTGTGGATGACTCATGAAAATTGTATTCAAGGCGTAGAAACAGCCTTAATAGAAGCCATGATAAAAATTGGATGATAATAACACGGTAATGTAAGGTGGGTATATCGATTAGAAAATACTTACATGAATTTGACCGTGGAACCTTTGAATGCACTCTTCTACTCTCTAGCTGAGCATTTTAACATTGAATATTTATATATGCTAATTTTCAATCACTCTTTCAACTATTGGAAATCGATAGTACCTGCATTAATCGATTTTCAAGAAGAGTAACCTAGTAACGAGATATACATAGTAGGTAGGATTTCGTCCAAGCTCTTTTTCGTCTCCCGTTCTCGCTCCAATCATCCACCTATCACAGAGGACGCCATCCGTCGTTTTGCAGAAGCTATGGCTCAGTTCCGACCTGCCGCATTCCGTGTCAGTGCTAAAACATGTTTCCGACATAAGGACCTTGACACATCAACTCATGTTATCCTTCGACGGGATCATGTCGCACCTCCACTCACACCACCTTATGCAGGACCCTACAAAGTCATTGAACGATCGGACAAAACTTTCAAAATCCAATTGCCAGATTGCCAAATCGTTGTGTCTGCTGACGGACTTAAGCCAGCGTTCCTGCTTCATCATCCAGACCATACAACTCCGCCTTCACCGCAACCTGAGATTGTGAATGACGACTCTCAGACAAGACGATCCCAGCCACCAGCTACTCCAACGCTAACTACACCTCATCACACCGGATCTGGTAGTAAAAAACGAAGTAAGATAGAATGTCGTCTATATTTCCACGAAAGTAAAGAGTTACACTGTTAAATCGATTTCGACGGTTAGGTCATCATCAGTAACAAACATGAACTGAAAGTACATCACAAAAAGCACATCTTATATAGGATCGAATGAGAGGAGATTGAATCCTATTGGCTCAAGGAAGTGAAAGAGGCGGGGAGGACCAACCAATGCCACTCAAGGCTTACAAGTGAAAGGGGCACAAACAGTATCAATATGGAGAGGCGGAGCCAAACTTATTGCAAGAAAGAACCCAATAATGGTGAAATATTTTGAGGAATGACATCATTTAAACATTTTCCTGACCTATCACTTTTAACAATTTCGAGTTTTTCTAGCACATCCAACATACCACCCTTTGGGCAAAAGTGAGGAAATTCTACATATTGCCTGTTTGTCAGATCAAAACTGAAGCTATGTCTAAATCGATTTAACAGTGTAACTCTTTACTTTCGTGGAAATATAGACAACATTCTATCTTACTCCGTTTCTATTTGAAATGGCTTTCCACAACTTCGTCGCGAGTGACTTAGTCCGTAGATCTGGTAGACATTTACGAGAGTGAATCAAATATGAAACGGAATCTTTGAAAAAAAGGGCGTCGTAGTATTCCAAAATGACATTAAATGCTATTAAATTATTGGAAATATTGCTGCATTCTAATCTACATGCTACGCTCTCCTTCCCATAATTTGTTTTTTCCTTTTTTCTGTTTTCAATGGAATTTCTAAACTGGGACTTTCTGTTGTGAGCGAAAGGTGTAACTATTTGCTTTGAAGCGCCTAGAACTTCATTGAACAGTATATTACTTGAATAACTTCCGAAATACTACGAAATTTATTTCATTTGATCTTGCTTTCGAGTCTACCAAAAGGTAGCTGAAGTATTGTTTTCACATTCCGGAGAGAACAATTTTTCGAGCCACTCAACTTTTCCGTCCCACGGTTTCCACGAAATTTGAAATTTTCTTCAAGGCTGGTGAAACTGAATATTAGCAACCATAATAATGGAAGTTCGGGAAAATGGTCAGGTCTAAAAAAATTGCTATGAGGGGGTATTTTGGTCGGAAATGAGTTGTTAAACACGTAGGAGGAATTGTAATAACTGGGGCACCCTGAATACATGGGAGTTTTCTTTATGGACGATCCTTTCCATTAGATAAAGACTAAAACTTTGTCTTTCTCTATTGAAACCAAGAGTTAATTAACATAGGAAAGTTTTAGCACAGGAAATTTGGTGTTCAAAACCACTGAAAAAGAAAAAAAGGCTCACAATAGTTAAATTTGTATTTTAAAACCGAGTATTTACCGCAAAACAATTTTGTACTCATAAAGTGCTCATATTCAACAAAATTCAACAATGGTAAGGCAATCGGTAAAGTTCAACCATCTACCCATATGGTTTAATTTTCGATTTATCGATCATCTTAGATCAAATCGAATTGGATCTAAGTCACATCTTATATCACATCTTATATAGGATCGAATGACAGTAGATTGAATCCTATTGGCTCAAGGATAGTGAAAGGGGCGGGGAGGACCAAAATGCTGACTCAAAGCTTACAAGTGAGATTTCACAAACAGTATCAATATGGAGTGGCGGAGCCAAACTTATAACAAGAAAGAACCCAATAATGGTGAAATATTTTGAGGAATGACATCATTTAAACATTTTCCTGACCTATCACTTTCAACAATAGGTATCGAGTTTTTTTGCACATCCAACATACCACCCTTTGGGCAAAAGTGAGGAAATTCTACATATTGCCTGTTTGTGAGATCAAAACTGAAGCTATGTCTAAATTGATTTAACAGTGTAACTCTTTACTTTCGAGGAAATATAGACAACGTTCTACATTACGCCGTTTTATTTGAAATGGCTTTCCACAACTTCGTCGCGAGTGACTTAGTCCGTAGATCTGGTAGACATTCACGAGAGTGAATCAAATATGAAACGGAATCTTTGAAAAAAAGGGCGTCTTAGTATTCCAAAATGACATTAAATGCTATTAAATTATTGTAAATATTGCTGCATTCTAATCTACATGCTACGCTCTTCTTCCCATAATTTGTTTTTTTCCTTTTTTCTGTTTTCAATGGAATTTCTAAACTGGGACTTTCTGTTGTGAGCGAAAGGTGTAATTATGTGCTTTGAAGCGCCTAGAACTTCATTGAACAGTAGATTGCTAGAATAACTTCCGAAATACTAGGGAATTAATTTCATTTGATCTTGCTTTTGAATCTACCTAAAGGTAGCTGAAGCATTGTTTTCACAATTCCGGAGAGAACAATTTTTCGAGCCACTTAACTTTTCCGTCCCACGGTTTCCACGAAATTTGAAATTTTCTTCAAGGCTGGTGAAACTGAATAAACTGAATATTAGCAACCATAATAATGGAAGTTCGGGAACCGAAGAAATGGATAGGATAGCGCCGTTTATGAAGTAGAAGGAAGCTTTAAAGGTTCTGACATAGCCTATGTTGCGCGCCGGAACTCGCAGATCATTATAACACCACTCCCATTGAAATCAGTTAATTAAGATCATAGATAGATAGGTACAAACAAACAAACAAACAAACAAACAAACTGCGAGTTTCATTTACAGAATCGGCCGGGTTATTAATTTTGAAATTCACAAGATACTGTCCTAGAGGCGCTAATTGTTATCTGGCGTGTTAATTTTAAATAAGCCATCCATTAGCAACCCAATTGGAGGGAAATATTACGCCCCTGAATCATGCAACATTGGAGCCGCAATAAATTAACCGATGAAGACTGCGTCTCAAGCGTACACAGAGACTAAATTAATTATGAGAGTGTATAATTTATTACGAACTCTAATTAAAACCAGAATGCGTGGGAGCTGGTTTTCATAATATAAGATGCACGATGCTTTTGGGTGTATTAATACTGGTACACTAATTATGTTATGAGGGCATGCTATGCTTTCAGTACATACACAAATAATGCTTGACAAGAACTGAAACTTGAGTTGGCATGTATGACGCTTCCAGTTGAAGACTTATTTGCTTATCGCTTTTTCTTGGTGGTTCAATAATAAATATTGAAAAGTAACTTCATTTCATGACGGAGCGGAATGATTTGTGCGAAACAATACACTACAACAGGACTCCGCTTTCCCGATGTAAGCAACCCTTGAAACTGGTCTCGAAACTGACCTATATCGATCATGTGAAGGCGTTGAAAGCTCTGAGGGCACTCGGTTTTCTAAAAAGGTGCACGAGAGACTTCTCGTTAATTACGGCAATTGTGCTGTTATACAAGTCTTTGGTACGCCCGTTTCGTTAGCATAGTTTGGTTCCCCTTTTATGCAGCATGCAGATATCCAGGGTTTAACGGAAGTCATGCGTTAACTTGCATTCAAACTGAAAATACCGATGAAGCAGATTGATTTTAGGCGCTCGGCGGCGAAGCATTGGTGTCCCACTCTCAAAAACCGTAGAGAGGTGGCAGATATTACAGTTTTTCTCAACCTTGTGAATGGCCATCGTCCATCCACCATCGCTCGTCTCTAAAGTCAACATAAATGTGACTCCCTACAGAACTCGCCAACACGTTTGCTCCAAATGCCTTTCGCAGACCACAACTGCCTTCTAAACCGACCGTTGTGTCGTTTGCCTCCTGAGGTCAATTCTTTTCCTAGAGTCAAGAGACAGTGACATATTTAGTAACTCTTCCTTCATCAGGGTCTGCTGCCTGCTCTCTTCTACATTTTTGGGCCCTTTCTTGAGTCCTTTCTGAGTTAGGGAGAAAAATGATAGATATTGGTATCATCAAGTCATCTAGATATTCTTCAGCATTCCAGCATAAAGAATTGGGTTTATTGAAAATTAGGGATATTGGAGGATGGATTCATGTTTACATGTGTTTAAAACTGGTATTGACGATAGCAAACCATCCCAATCGGATTACCCGAGAACCGCAAATTGTTGCGGCTTCACATTTTTTTTCATAGGCATAAGAATTGTATGATAGTATGGCAAATTTAAGATATTTAAAAATCATATACTTGTTAAAATTGCGGAATACGGCACATGACAAGAGCGACTTATTATTTCTATTCTAAGAAGAGGTTTCCATAATTGTTTTGAGTTTAGCTAATAATGATTTGTTTTTGGTATAATCATGAGGGATAATTGCCACTCCACAGAGGGACAAAAATTCATTGGGCACATGTGTGTTTTACTTCTATAAATTATTTATTATTATATTTAGAGGATAGAGAAAGGAAGGTCATTCCCCTAAAGATCCAGGTAGAGACCAAATCCCTGCCTCAAGATCAAAAACTGAAAAATCACTTTTAGCTATAATTCTTCAACCACTTGTAATATTCCCATGGAAAAAATTTTTTTTTCGTTCAAATATACTTCATTGAGCTCAAAATAATCGAGCTTTTGCAATTTTTTCACTATCTTTTGATTAAAAAAAAAAAAAAAAAAAAAAAAAAAAAATCCAAATTTCAAAAAACGTCTCCAAGTGGGTGTGGCACATTTCCTCGTATCAAAACATGACCATGATCATTGAAAATTATTATTGACTAAAGAACTTCGTTCAATTAGGCGAAGTAATATTGAATTAGGGTAAATTGTTACGCAGGATCATAAATCTTGGGAAAATAAATCGTAGGCATGTTCAACTATTGAACCTATAAAAATACCTTTTCGAACAATCCCTTTTCATCGAAATCGGTCAAGATCTCAAATATAACAAGGATTTCATCGCAGAGACTTTTTTGATCTGGGGGTCTCAATCTAATAATCCCTTAAATTGGTCAGAACTTTAAATTAACAAGGGAGTTTGCATCGGACCAATTTTGATTTTCACTATCTGTAGTTTTGCCCGTAACAAGGATTTGGGACAGACAGAACACAGACAGAAACGGACGGAAAAATTGTTCAGAAAATTCTAAAACGCAAAATGCGAGTGGAATTTTTGATTTTGGAGACAAAAAAATTTTTTTCCGTCAATGCTTCCGCTACTTTAGTAACTCGGAAGCATCACATTTTTGGATAAAAAACTAGAATTTCTCTAGAAACTGTGCGTGATGGACAGAATCTGACTTCAAATTCGTGTTCAGCACAGTGTTTCGTGTTGAAAACAGTAGGAAAGCATGCTTTGGTTTGAAGGAGGATTTTCGTAACACACAGTGTTAACACTTAAAGTACTTCAACTGTGTTAATGAAAACACAGTGTTATCATCAATAGTCTCTTTGGCTGTGATCGAACAACACCCTAACAACACAACACCCAAAATCAATATTTTTAGCACGATTTATGATTGATATCTAGATTGGCCCATCAGATTTGAATAGGTTTAATTCATACATGTAGACAAATGCCATTAAAGATGCCTGGGTGACGGAACAAAGAACTGAGTGGTTATTTTCCCACCGTATTTCTACGTACAGAAACGAACGATATCGAAGCTCACAATCTCCCCAATGGAATTCCGCAATTTACTCAGACAATGGGGAATTTAATTGAGGGGTAACTCCGGTTCAATTGACGGTCGATTGTAAAAGGGAGGCGGGATTGAAATTTCGGACGCCTGATCAAAGGCTCGAATAACTAACCGTCAGATGTAATTTTCTTGGGCGGAAGTTTCAAAAGGCCGCAGAAGGAGAAAGGTGGGTTTGAATTGAATTCATTACGGTCGCCGGACGTGTAGGGTCCGATGGGTTGAAATCCCTTTAGTCCGAGAAACTCCAGATTAAAGTGGAAGTCAAAGTCGTAGCCCTCAATCCAAGAACCGCGGCTCAACAACGGATAGCGAAGGTACGGGGGCAAACTTGGGGTTTAATAAGGCTTTGCTTTGAGCTGAAAAATTAAAACGCTGCAAATCCGAATACTTATACAAAAGAAAGTTGTGTTAATCACACTATTTATGACTCAAGAACGGCTGAACTGATTTGGCTGAAAATTGGTGGGGAGGAGGCTTAGAATCAGGAGAAGGACATAGGATACTTTTGCTTCCGAGTCTACCAAGGTAGCGGATGCATTGTTTTCACTTTCGGAATGTCAAAATTTTTTTGACTCCAAAATCAAAAATTCCACTCGCATTTTGCGTTTTATACCTTTCTGAACAATTTTGGTTCCGTGTCTGTCTGTCTGTCAGCAAATCCTTGTTGCGGGCAAAACTACACGAAGTTATAGTCCGATTTTGATGAAATTTTCAGGGATTGTGCGGGTTGGGGTGTAGATGGTTCCCTATAGGTTTCATGACCCCCGGATCTATAGTAGCCTCTGCGCATGCTCAAACGTGAAATCCTTGTTACAAGCATAACTCCGGGAGTTCTTGACCGATTTTAATGACATTTTTAGGGATTGTTTGGTTTGATGTGTAGATGATCTCCTATAAGTTTCATGACCCCCGGATCAATATTAGCCTCTGCGCATCCGCAAACGTGAAATCCTTGTTACACGCATAACTCCGGGAGTTCATGACTGATTTCGATGAAATTTTCAGGGATTGTTCGGACTGATGTAAATATGGTCCTCGTGAGTAATGAAGAGAAAATAAAGTTTTAGCCTCGAGCTTGATTGAACGAAGTTCTTTAGCCAATAATAATTTTCAATGATATATACAGTCATGTTATGGATACGAGGAAGCTATGTGCCACACCCACTTGGCAGACGTTTTTATCTCGTACCCGTGGGATATGACATAAAACGTGGTATAACAATACGCAACTGATACGGAATACCATCCACGACCATCCTGGTGGACCACCACTGAAATGGCTACAACTCCCTTAACTTACTGAATGACTCAAATTTTGAATTATACCTACCGTTGAAAAGAGGGTTAAATGTTCTTTAATTCAAATTCAATAAAATTTTCTCATAAGGTAAGAACTGGATTGTACTCCTGTTAATCATTTAAATGATAATAGAAGTAAGAACCAACTCCGGGCTGGGCCTTAGTGTTACACTATCCAGCTCGGTCATCAGTTATTATTCAATTGAAGAATGTAACATGTAAAATGCTGTAAATAAACTATCTATCTATCTGTGTTGAGCGTCAGTGTATCTGCCGAATCTCTTGAATTCTTGTAACATTGTCCTCATTCGACGGGAAAAGATAATACAGAAGCACTCTGGGGAATGACAAATGATAGTAATCTCCGACATTTTTCCAATCTCTTCCAGCCTAAGGTTTCATTGTTGGGTGAAAGTGGCCCTCAATCAATCGACAGCTATAGGAACCTTGTGGCTAATTGCTTCCCTAATCGATCTTCTTCTTTATTCCATCCAAGATACAAGAAAATCAGGAGCCACAGACGAACCATCGTAGGCAAATATATGTAGTCTTGAAGTCAATATGTTGGCATCCATTGCTAGTATGATACTTCCTCTCGTGCATGGTTTTAAACGAAGCATCATTGGACACTCTGATAAACCAAACCATTTATGTTGATTTATACAGAAATTATTTTACCTATAAACTTTAATAAATTCACATACAGAAGTCGAGAACAATTGAGGCGAGTAGTTTCAAAACTGGTTCATTCCAACTTTGAAAATTTTTCAGGAAACACAAAAACGTTTTTCCCATGAAGCATACTACTTTAGCCTTTTCAATTTAATGAGGTCCTTGGGTCATGTTTTATTTCAAAAAAATCATCAGACTTTCCAAAATTCTAAATTCAAGTTTGGACTGAGCCGTTTTGGTAAAATTCGACCGATTTTGTCTAGGTTTGTTCCCATAATACGGCAGTATTCTCTAAAATGTGACTGTTTGTGTGTCTTCCATTCTATTCTCATCAATATTAAATTTCTTTATTAACTAATAATTACCCATTCTTAGAAAATTCCATTCTTTCAAAATTTACAAAACAAAGTTTTTCAGTGTTCCAAAACAAAGTTGATCAAATTCTGTACATTGAGGTTTTCGGCTTTTTGTAATACTAATCTTGACTTCTTTCAAAAACACGTAACGCCTAACGAAGACTTTAAAACCATTTCCCGACCTTGAATTTGCAGCGTTTTTAGAAAAGAATCACCACATTCGGGATTTACGCCGAAAAAATATCCATCAGGCGAAAGCATTTTCGGACCCATCAATGTTCTCACATCTCCCTTCGCTTTTCCCCAAGCCTACTACGATGAAATTCCTCACGATGTTTTTGTAGAGTTCCACATCCGGTATTTTGTAGTTGTGACCAAATTTTTCTTCAACAGATTGTTCACATTCGTGATTTTTGCCGGATTTATGGGAACTCCAACGGGAACGGTACTTGGGGCAATGATGTCACCGATCTTCTTGTGTAATCTCGTGATTTTTTTGAAATACCCGACGTCGTTGTAAAAATGCACTTCTTCTTTCACATTGAGGTCATCATTTTTTATTCTCAATGCAAATCGTTTAGCAACGGGAAATTTTAAATGCCACTGACCTGGCTCCCCCAACACTGACGCCAGCACACCCGGTCCTTGCGGCTAGACTGAGAAGCTCGGATTGAGCCGGTTTTTAAACTACAATACTCAATTTACCTCCTGGAATTAGCAAACTGTCATCCGGGACCTTAAATCGAATTTGGAACAGGACAACGTAGCAGATTGCATTTCCGAAAAACCCTTCAATCGATTACACGGAGATATTAAATCATGAGCCAACATCTAGCACCTCATCAAGGTGTTCCTCCGTTCGATTGATGAGCATCCAATGGTTTCACCAAACTGAAACGGCTTGGGGTTACAGGTGGAATTGATCCAGCGATTTAAATGGGACAATGGGTAGGGATGATGTGTTGTGACACGTAATGTGTCATTCACTATTTGTTTTTCATTTGTTCCGCTGCCCTTAAAAGATTTATATGTATTTTTATTTATTTGTAGTAAATTTAATGTATTACGTTATATTTGGTAAATTAAAATGGGCGCACTCTGACAGATGGGCATAGCTGATTGTCAAATCATGTAAAAATCGATATATTCCAAATCTCTCTCTCTCTCTCTCTCTCTCTCTCTCTCTCTCTCTCTCTCTCTCTCTCTCTCTCTCTCTCTCTCTCTCTCTCTTGCCGTAATGTGTCATCGCGCAGGAAGATGGCGCATTGACACCCAAAATCGATGGTTGTTCGAGTCCTCCAGGGTCTCTCGCATTTCATCATGTGTGTTCATTTTTGTGCAAATTTCTGAAGAATCGCGGGGTGCTGCACCTTCGATCAATTTTTTCCCTTCGACGAACTGTGAAGCCGTTTTTTAGCTGTGAATAGTGAGAAAGGGTAACTGATTTAGTACGCGGAGAGGTGGGAATTGTGTGAAGAAGTGCGGGAGGTGGGAATTGTGCGGGAGAGGATGAGGGAGGGTTTGATTTAGGTCGAGCTCGGGACATGAAAATGGAAATCCCGTCAGAGCTCCAGGGCACATCTGCCCGGCAGGAGGAGAGGGGACTCGACTGCGATGCGAGAGAGGAAGTGGAAGTTCAGATTGTACGGACTGATGATGGCGGTGGGGAGGGGAGGAATTCAGATTGTACTGCCAGCTAGGAAGTGGGGGTTTATATTGTACGGAGGATTGAGAGAAGGAGGTACGGGGAAGGGGAGTTACGTTGTACATTATGATGGGAGGGGGCTCATCCCGAATAATAAAGTGACCATCTATCATCGAACCGTCTCTGCGGGCGACAAGTGCTTAGTCAACATCCCGACATCCCGGAATCCTCCCTAAGGAAGCCTTCACTCCGAGGCCTCATCCGAGGTCACTGGACTCGTCCAACTTAGAGGTTAACCAAATTCGCAAATTGTCATCCGGAACCTTCAGTCGAACAGCATAGCATTAAATCGTCATTAAATCAAACATGAAGAAGACCGGGTTTCAGTAACAATACGTAATTTCTGTTAATATACAGGCTGGCCAAGATTTAATGGACCAAACATTTATCTCCGGAATTTCCGAACCTAAAAAAAATTTCAAATGATAACTTCACTAATTTTTAACAAGAAATTCAAATATCACAATTTTGCGCGTTGCACACGTGCGCAAATGCGCGATTTGAGCATCAACTTTGTTATTTCAAATGAGAACCGCCATTTTTTGTTGCAGATTCGGATTCAGCTCAAGATTTCATGAAAATTGTACCCCTCAACCGATTTTTTTTATAGCGCGTAACCGGTTCAGCGAGTACGCAAAGTTGCGCAACCGCGAATTTGTCAAATAGTTGATGATGGTGATCTGTAAAGTGTTGCATATTATATTGCATGTTGTTGCATATTATTCATTGTTTTTTAACGCTGATTCAAGTGATGCTATCCGTTTCTTGATTTGACTTAATTTTTGCGGAATGGTTAGGTCGAAACAAGCATCGCTTACTGTCACTAACAAACATGAACTCCATCTTTATTAAACCATCGGTTTGTAAGCACGATGACATCTTGCTGTGCACGATGACACAATGTGTTGGTGTGAGTGTAAAGATATTATATACAAATTTAGGCACTACAATTCCTCAAAACGGACTTCCATGAAGGATTTTCTTGAACAATCTAATTTTTCAATTTCCCAAGCAATGGAAGAGCTTTGTTTTCCACGACGTTTCGCTAAATGAAGAGGAATCCGAGATTGGACTGTCGAGGAGAAATATTGGAAGGTGATTGGTAAAAGTGTTCTCCCTAAAATCAGTAACAACAGATGGCCTTGACACGTTATTCGACGAAAACCGCCGTTGATCTTCCCCGTTCCCCCAATTAAAATTCGGCGTCGACTGGAAACGTCGAAAGAATCTCCTTAATGAGTTTCTCTCCTGTCGTATAGAAGATAAAGAGAAAGAAGGAAAAAAAAATAACTTCCAAAGAAAAAGAGAAAAAAACGTTTGAAGAGGGTGGAATAACATGGGAGGGGACGCATAGGCGCCGAGAAGGGATGAAAACACGGTGGCTGGTCCTGATCGATAGACCTTCCTCACCATCAGGACCTCGGGAAGCCTTTTCAAAGCTTCGTCTAGGAGTCTACGTCCCTGGGAAACGCCTCCGAGAAGGAACTTGCAGCGAGGTGGGTCGGGTCGGCGACCGAAGCCAGAGAAATTTCACTATGAATACGGGGCCGAAGTAGCGAACGAGGTAAAGAAAAGAGTAATGCTGAGATTAAGGGCGGGTTCTGATATGAGCGGAGAGGGGTTTTTCTTCCTGATAGAGTGATCGGGAAACCGGGGGTTGAGGGAGGGTTTCTATCAGGGAGTACCGTTATAATATCGAGTGGAGTATCTGGGTTGATTTATAGGACATTGTGAAGGGTTGGGGATTTGAGTATATTGAAAGACCATAAGTAGATTACTAACGCTAGTCGTGGAAGATTCAAATATGGAAATGGACGATATTTATACACTAATCATCAACAGCAGACATTTAAATGTAATCGTAATACTTTACTAATGATGAAGCAGTCGTTGAAATGCAACTACATAAATCCAAAAACCCAATAAAAATGCAACTGGAGTCTCGCCTTTGGTTTAGTTTTCGTAACAGCTGCTAGTCACCTTTGCAAATAGTTTGTAACAGTTTTCGATTCTTCAGTAAAATTTGATTTTTGAGCTCTAGTATATTTCGGTGTTAGTTCTTCACACTGAATCAGGTTTCAGATACGACCACTACGATGGATATAGATTGGCCACCGATGAATCCGCTAGTTTCTAAATTCAAATTACAAACTGGGCTTCTCCGATTACTTTCTGTCAAAACATAGACAACTAGTTATTACCATCAAAATCTCTTGGGTGTTTGGAAGAATGATGAAGGGTTTTCATCAAGGAAGAAACATTGCTATGTCTTCCAAGACGAACATTTTGAACGAATGGCGAAACTGACATAATATGTCTTACATTATAAGGTCTCATCATCTCCAAACACGCTTGTGCGAATGATTCGGTGCATGTGAGAGTGTTACTCAAAATCAAAACACACTCAATTTTATATCAAAACACAGTCTACAAACACTTTTATATTATACAGTACCTACTTGAGGTTCATAATATCGGCTGATCTTAATTGACCGCTGTATGTAGCGGGGTTGTCATTTATTTTTTCAATAATGAACCTTTGTAATGTACAAAAAAGAAAAAACGGTCCAAAAAATTGCTGGTTCACGTTTAAAGATATGTAGATTTTAAAAATCGAATAACAAAAACAATACATCCGTCCGCTATCCGGTGCTTTTCTCTAAAACTAATGGATTTTACGAATAATGATTTAAGAAATTTGGCTCGAAAATCCAACATCAGTAATTTTGTCATCATCACCAATCACTCCTTAGGGATTGTATTCAAGGTGATCTATCAAAGAATCGAAATCCCAAAAACTTTCACTGTAAGAATTTTTTTTTTTATTAACTAGGATACAAATCATTCCCTTTAATTGAATGAGGCCAGTGAGGTAGACGGTAGGGCTACAGAGCGGGAGGTCTGGGCTAGGGCAGAGGGGCTCGGTGAAGCGTTTAGACAATGTACCACATACTATACATATACAGGTACAGTGATATACGTGGAAATGCAGGAGTAATAAAGTTCCGTGTAATAATTAGCAATGTTTTTCCATTGAAGTCAACAAATAGCTCAAGTACATAGGATCATCGGGGTGAAGGGTAGAGCATACTTGTGATTGGGTAAATCTTACTTAACTTCAGAAGTATTTGCAAACGTACATGTAATGAATATTACAAAACAAAAATAGTGACCCCTATCCTAACCATCATTTACCTCGTCTGACTTCTTTCTACATTCAGCAGTCCAACGATTTTCAATACGACAAACCTTGCACCACCTCCCACTTGTATCAAATTTTTCGGAAGTTGGTGAGAATGCTGTTTCTCTTGTTGTTACATCTCAATAAAGGGAGTATATGAATATGTTGACGGGGCGCTGTTAGGCAAAACCCGCAAGACCGCTAGGTCTTCATGGTGAGGTATACTCTTCGCGCCGTCTTTTCGTCGCTGTTGGAGTGTCTTCGAATCGAATCTTTCCCTATAAGGGTGAATGTCGAAATAATTGTCAAATAGTCGGATTGTTCATCAAAACTGATTGATCAGTGAGTGAGGTGGGTTAACTGAGGTGGAAACTAAGTAGGGGAGTTTGCAATGCAGACCAGCAAATGATTTTACTGTCGTCAATACGACTCAGTAAGATAGACAACCCTGCTTCCCAAAATGGGGGATAATCAATTTAAAATCGAGGTGATTATTGTCCATCATTGGAAGAAGTCTAACAACACCTGCAAATTGGGTAGTATCACATGTGATGACCTATATACATTTCTTAGAATCGGTTAAGTGCCGTTACAGTTGAATCTAAAAAAATACATCAACAGTCACCCTTTTTGACCCTCTCAATACGGTTTGGTAGGAAAAAAATTGTCACGGCTGGTATGGGATTTGCAGTATGAAGCCGCCTACAAAGCCTGACGTATCAGCAACGAATCATATGAGAGAGACGTATCATCTCAACTGGTGACAAGGGGAAGAAGAATTGTATGCCAAATTCAAAAGCGCTATTTTCCTATATATTCATGACATTAACAGAAATGAAGCTAATTTCATTTTGAGAAAATCTATGCGTCCATAAAACAAAGTTTTCAACCGAACTTCTTTCTTTGCTGAATTAAATTTATCTGAAACAATGGAGCTAAAGTATTTTTGCCTTGAATGGATTCGCGAAGTGCAGAGTTTGAATAATGTACCACAGACAAGGTAAATCTCCAGTATCGGTCTAAACACATATAGATCAATGATTTACTTGATTTTTTTTTTAAATTAAAGATCATTGAAGATTATATAATAGAGAAATAATACACTTCTGTGTAGTGATTTGAAGCTTGAAGAGCTTTCCACCTTGGAACGGCGCCGGTTGGCCGAAAGGCCTATCGGCCTTATAAATCATTCCACTATCCGAATTCGGTAGTTAGCAGTTAACCTCGAACAATCCCGATATATTACATCACTGGCTGTGACAACTTTACGACTGAATTGGTATTAGATCGAAGCCACGCGCCATTGTCTCGATAAACGGTCAATTACTTGATCAAGCGCTCTATTCATCGAAGGAGATAGTCGATGATGACAACTGTTCCGCCGAGGCGAAGCTACCACTCGCTCCTTATCTCTAGAGCGGTTTTCCTTGTGGTACTCACGGTGACCTTTCAACCCAGACTTTGTGACCTTCAGTGGGTTATTCCTATGGATTCCGCGTAGAGAACATCAGCCCTATAAATAGTCGGTACGAACTCGGAATTTCGCAGGGCAAAAATCAACGAATGGAAAAGGGAGAAGGCAAACCCCAACACCAGTAATAAAATAAATTGCTTTTACCTATAAAATTCTATTTACCTGTACCGCACGTTTAATTGTTGAAAATTTTTGGCGACATTGTTGATGAAAAATGGCTGTTAATTCTAACACATGGGTTTATTATCTTCAGATATCCCTTTTACGCCGAACCAATGGCGGCTCCTGCCCTGAAACCCAGGGGATAAACCGAGGCCGAATGAATGAATGAAGAACATGTTTATTTACAATTTTTTCTTCAACAAGTTGACAAATATGAGGCGCTGTGGTCCACAGGACCATCAGCGAAGCCCCGTCTTTTGGAGCCAAAACTACTTGTGAACTAGCACTAAATTACTTGGCAAAAACGAAAGAACATAAATAGGGTACAACAGGAAATACATCATTAAGGTGCTTTAAAAGCTACACAATAAGTTAAATAACTATAGGCAACAACAATATAAATAACATATGTAACTGAAACACCTTTTCGTACTAAAGTAGATGGAGGAACGATCACTGTTGCACTTTGAGGTTTGTTGCAGTAATTTAATAGTAGCATTGCGATTTCACTCTTTGCACAAGGGTTGGGGACAATCAGCTGATAATTATTATATTAGGATAAGAGTGTGTTTTGGTGATTCTAGCGCACTCTAGCATTCTTAGCTGGGAGGTTTTTTTGCGGTCAGGAATTTCGTGCGCTTTCATTTCGGGCGCTCTCATTGGTTTATTCTTTGGTGCTGGATCGAATCAAAATGTGTTTCAAGTGCAAGCCCCGCCCATCTAGCGCAGAAAAGCATTGTTGCTCCTGAACAGCAAACCCCTAACCCCCTTCACCAAACTGTATTTGATGCTGTGTAATGTCAGAGCGTCGCTCGATGTTGATAGTGGTTCTGCTTTTCTTGCTATAGCATGTATCATATCTTATATGGATGAAATAACATTGCGTAGAACCATATTGCCGGTCTGAACGTATCAAATCAATCGTCATCAACTGACTCTTATTCTTTCATATATACAAAATATGCTACCTCATAGATTTTATTAACGATATTATAGGTTGGTTAGTAATTCCGTAAGCAGACGGGTTATAGGGCTCCATTTATGGCTAAAGTTTGGGTTAAGGGCTCATTAGGCGCTGCTCCCGGTGAGGGTGATGAGGTGGTAGGCAAAGAGCCACGGGAGTTGGGGAGACGGTAATTGTTTCAGAGTCTAAGTTTGTGGGAATATTGTGATCATGGGCAGTTTAGACGGTCGGAACACAGTTTGTCCTCCAAAATCTAGATTCCCTTCACCATTGTCACTTTATCACAGCAACTGTGGTTTAAGCTACTTGGGAAAATGGAGCAGAATGTGCCAATTGGCGAGTGCTCAAGTGAAGAAAGTAATGAAAATTTGATGTGGTTCAAGGGAGTATATTGGGTCCACTCTTTCTTGTGGATATAAACAAAGTGGCCTTTCTAGAGTTAGCAAACACATTTATTATATAGTGATACTGCTGTGCTAGTTGGAGGTGACAAGCGGGAGAATGTTAATGTTCATCAACAAACGGCGAGTCTCTGGCTACCGATTTGCCGAAGGCTATTGAAAAAGTCAATTCGAAAACTTCAGAAAAATGGTAGTAGAGTCCGAACACTATCAGGTGTAAGGCATACTTCGATGGGTGGGAGCCGGGTACCTCAAAATGAACGATTATGAACAAATGAGACTCATTAGTAAGTACATCGTGGAATAAAACGACTCAAAGTGCCATGAGCCTAATGTACAACAATAATTACGATTTTGTTTCTGTCTGCCCCATCATAACAGAATACAGAAGGATGTATTTCCGAATAATAAAATTGGAACCAAATTGAATAATTGCACTTTTAAAAGGCTCAATTTGGAAACTATATATTCAAATTTTTAAACTGATTAACTTTCAAGGTATTGTTCCGGGTAGATGGACTGAGGGCGTGCAAACGTGAAATTGTATGCCGAAGTCAAAAGCGCTATTTTCTGTACATTTATGACATTAATAGAATTCGAGCTGGTTTCACCGATGTTAGGAGGTTAGTACGTGATTCGCAACACTTTCTTTGCATTTTGAGGAAAACAGTATGTTCATGAAACAGGAACGTTTTCCTGTCAACTGAACTTGGTCGACGTATTTCTTTGCTGAATTGAATTTACCGGAAACAATAGACTAAATAAATAAATTGGCATGAAAAGCACGACGGTAAAACAAAATATCACTCGAGGGAATGGTAGGCAAATAGTTCGTTACATGAACGTACAGAATGAAACCATTCAACTGATGAAGGACATTGAAAACAGTTCAATTCGAGTAATGATGTTCAAGGTAGATCTCTGTCGGAATCCATCCTCCCACCCGAGGGGTTTTCCCAGGGAAAACACGTAACGAGGGAGGCAATTACTCATCAGTGTAAATAAAACGGGAGAGCAGGAATGCGGAATTTACAGCGGAAACTATCGCCCCCCCGTCAAAGCAGTCGGAATTATTAATTTCCTTGAGAACTCATCTGGAGAACGTTGACTACAGAAGGACGGGGAGTGCACATGCGCAGGCGCTCTCTGTAGAGTCGAGATAACGTTTGAATAATATTAGTTGAGATAGAAAGGGGAGAGAGGCTCTCTAGATAAAGATGGTTAATGGGACGGTGCTTCCTTTTGGACTGTAGGAGCCCGAGAGATATTTTCCACATTAGAAATCAGAATGAATCCCACGCTTTGCGCTTTCAGAGGGCTCAACGCAACACTTAGTGGGTGAATACTGTTTGACTAAGACTTCTTTGAGGCAGTCTTTAAGGGTAAATGTATTCAACAGTTCATATTTCCAGTTGCTTGTTTTTAAGACGATACAATTTTCGAGTCAAAGGATCGCATTGTGTAAGAGTGGGGTTAATTATCAATTTTACGGGGTAGTGGTGGTGTTTAAAACGTTTGACCTTTGTTGCCTTTGGGGGGTGTACGTAGGAAAAAGGAGAGCGCATATTAGAGGATGAGTGGTTCGTAATCTGGAGCTACCATATAACAAGGAGGTGATGGAATGAACTAGTACCCCTTCCAAAGGTTGAAGCGGTAAACCTGCTACACCCGGAGGATATCCCTATACTGAACAGCTTCAGCTTAATGTTGAACGGGAACTATCCCTGACTATCTCATTGTAGAATGCAGACCAACAGGTAAATCCCCAAGTGATTTAATTTCCGAAAGCTCGAACTGCATGAATAAAATTTGATAAATGAGAAAACAACATACACATACCACACACACGAACTCAAGACAGAATACTAAAATAAATACTTCAGCTATAAAAGTTAAAGACTATAACGGATTCTAGTAAGGGAAATCATAATTCAGGATGATTGAATTGTGAGCATGTGCGGTAATGATGATGGATATGGAAGTTCATTTATCCGATTCTAGCGGCCTTTACAATTGAGTTAGACCGGAGCAAAGTTGATAAAGTCACGTAGCTTCACGTTTGCATTGGTCAAGGCAAAAGCACGGCTCGGACCTCTAACTGGCAACTCAATGAGCAAGGCTATAATGTTTATTGATTCCGTTCATCAATTAATAATTGTTCTACATACACATATATAGTTAGGAAAAAAAAAGAAAATCAGATTAGTTTGGCAAAATCAATTTGACTTTTTGGCATATTATCAAATTGAAGATTTTGGCAAATTAATTTGAACCTTTGGCACGAATCAATTCTAATATTTTTGGCATCTCAATCTAAACTTTCGGCGACTCAATTTCTACTTCTGGCATACCACTTCGAGCTTTTGGTATATCAATTTATACTTTTCACAAATCCCAACTAACCCAACATTCCACCCTATATAATGATCAATAGGTAAATGTTTTTTCTCTCTCATAAAAAAAAAAAAAAAAAAAAATGTTCTACCTGTGTGTTACGGAAGCTCTGTTTTAAATTTTGGGAGGCTAAACCAGGGGTGCGAACTGCATCGTTGAAATTCTTGGGGGGTGTGGGGGGGGGGGGTTAAGTTGATTGAAACAGTGTTTAATGTAACCACATTCAAAAATATATTACGTCACTAGATAGAACGTAAATAATAATTCACCTTTTTGAATGTTACCATTGTGAATACTATGTTACCTATGTAAAGATATCTCAAGAAATACACACGTTTTGTCTATTGCCGACTGGGTTTGAATTTGTTCAATACCTGTATAAATCTTCTTTTGGTTTTAGATAAAATTAGGGGAGATTTTTGGGGTGGAGGTACTTGAGGGGGTTGGGCACCGCTGTCTAAACAATTGTATATCGGTGGTATGGTTCAAGCATTGCATCGTTTGGTTTTATATCAACTAACTTGAAATCACTTCCACATTAGCTGATAGTACAAATGATAAAGCTAATATGTAAAGTTGGTGTGATCACTATCCAAGGAACATGTGTTTGGCCCTCTTTCTTAAATCCAAACTCGATTACCCCTCGCTAACGAACTGCCGGAAGATTATACAAGTTGTAAACTCACTCGCTTCAGTTGGTGGGGAGAAATGCGAACCGTACCGCTAAAAGTTCGCCTTTTCCTCCAGAGTTTCGGACGATTGGGTGCAGGAGGAAATAGCGGTTTAGTCGAGCGAGAAACGGAAAGTAACATCACGAAACCCTCGGGGTTTAAGACACAAGACTACGAGAACTTTCGTGTTGAATCCGGCTGCTAAGCGGTACGCGGATAGCCGTATTCATTCATGGGAACATAAAAAGAGATATCACTGTAATTTACTCATAATAGCAAATGTTTATTGATCAGCCCTGGTTCTAATACTATCCTTGATATTGATATCATTTCGAAAATCGAAGTAACTTCGATATTCTTAGTATGGTTTTTTGCAGCTGATCCCCAGATTTCGCATGAGTAAAGGCTGTATAAGTAAGGCTGCAGCTGGGAGTATACAGGTTAGATTACAACTACCGAGGTCATACTAATATATTGGAACAGATGATACAAGAACCAATTTTAACATGGTGGACGATATCATGCGCAAAACGCTCACCCGACCCTAATTATATACTTCAATCTCTACAGGGGAGGAGGATGTGGGAGTACAAATGATTCTTCAATGACATCATCTGGTGCATAGATGGGTTGAAAATGGAAGTAGGAGCTGGTGCAGAAATACATGGGTACAAACCCAGGTCGAATGTTCCCATTTTTCCAGGGGAACATTCTAAACTGTATTCTAAACAAAAATTATAGCAGTCGAGGCTAGGGTCTGGTGAGCTTCAGAAGGAAGCACAAACGATCCCAAATCCGCATCCTCTCTGATATCCAAGCTATTGCTGACAGATAAGAGCTGGTATCGATTCTAACAGTTCCAACCATTCTATCAATAGTGGAATGGAGCTGCATGCAAACCCTTAACAATCTAACCAAAACACAATCGGGTTAGCCTGGAGTAATAAAAATGGAAATGAAAAGGCTGATAAGCTTGCTAGAGGGGGCTCGCGAACGCCACTCATAGGGATCGAGCCAGTAGTCTGTCTACCAAAAACTAAATTCAGAAGGACCATCAACACGTAGGTCAACCAACCAGCCACAAGATGGTCCAATATCGAGGATTCCACAGTAAATTCATAGAGTCCGAACCGAAATTACTTAAGGGCTACATAGAACAAACCGTGAGGAAGTAAAAGCAATAGTCGGCCTTACAACCTGCTGCGACCGCTTACAATTTCATCTGCACCGCATAGGAGTCATCCAAACTTCAACCTCGTCTAGACTATGTCAGGAGACCGATGAGATGGCATCAGTCACCTTGTCAGTCCCGGCAGTGCTCTGCACTTACTCCTCTCTGATTTGAACTCTGGGGCGCCCCAATGAATTTTATTCAAAGCGAACTATTAATCAAGGACCTCACACCCTTCACAAGAGAGCTGAGCCTTTTTGATTAAATGAAAACCTCTCAAAAAAGTACAGTTAGCCAACAAGCTTCCGTGCTTGGAGCCTCAAAACGCCGGTAGGTGAGAGTTTTCACCGATATCTACATCTTTATCTAGATTAAAACTAGGTGCAGTACCTAATCTTTTGAAATCTAATGAAAGAGGTGTATGGCTGTTAAGTAAATGTTTCGGTTCATGAATCCGTGTTCTCATTTTGTTTAACGAAATTCGTTAAAACAAAATGAGTTTTAATGTTATTTGTAGTTACTGATAACTTAAAGTTTCACTCTATTTATTCCTCCTGATTCGAAACCTTAGCAGACAAAGAGTTTTCTTTTAACACTTTGCTCGACGTTTCTTACTTCGTTTAGTTGTTGGGTCCATTCCAATCTTATCTCTAAAGCACAACTTGGATTTCAGTTAGTTGGGAAGATGTAGACTGCAGAAGGAAGCGAGTTGTTATCCCTTCTCACTATTCTCTAACCGTAGTCTCATCCTGCGGCCCCATTAAGGGTCGTGACCCACTTGGTGGGTGCTCAGCTTAAGATTGATGATGGGAAAGCGTCTTTTGGGACGACGAGGAAAAAAACAGGCATCCACCTTTTATATAAGGGAAAAATCCCGGGTGACAGATGTTCGCTTCGTTACCGATCAATTGAGCATGTACCAGTTTTCATGGCAATTGAAAATATTATCTACGACGGGTTTCATTTAGGAAATAACTATCGTGAACAACTGATAGTTTGATCGATTTTTAAGGATTTCCCTCTGAAGCAAGGTTTCGTAGGAAAGAGTGGCCTACTACAATCGATCCAAGGGTTTGGGACAACTTATAAGTGAAAAAAAAGTAAACAATGAAATAAGATATCAGCATACTAATCCATTTCAAATCATTTTAAGACCAAATCCGTGAAAAAAAAACGATAATTATACGTCTGTATGTATTTGTTTCAAATTTCGTCAATACTGCCCAGTCTTTCACTATTCACGGATTTTCATGATTCTCTTTTGTTTGATCCCAATTTAAGAGTGGGATCTAACAAGACATAAATGATTTTTTCAGCGAAATGGGATGTGTCTCCCACCGAATATGTAACCCAAAAAGGCAAGGAAAGTTGCCCATCAGTTGGTTCCTTAGGGTTAGGATCCGAGCCCTTGCTGTATCTCCTGGCACTGTTACCTTAAAAAGGCTGGAAGTGCCGTTTCCCAAATACTTGACCTAACAACGCGTAACCTTCTTTGAGTTAGGATTACGATACTAGGTTAAGGAGCGTGGAGCATTCTTACATTTGACATTTGGAATCAGATCAGATTATTTAGTAATAATGTCTCCGAAACAGGAAAGTGGAGATGGGAGCGTGGTAGAATTGAGAACATGTGGGCATGAATTCCTAATCTGTAAAAAAGATCGCTCTCGTTGTTGGTAGGTTCAACATTTTTCAAGAAAACGACATGTGGACGTTCACCCTTTCCATTTTGGTTTATTTTTCAATAATAAACCATTGTAATCGCTCTGGAAAAAAAATTCTAACCCCCTGAAAATTTCATGGTTTGCGTTTCAAAGGGTGTAGAATCCGAATCTGCAATAAAAATGTTTCCGTCCGTCCGCCGTACGTCGTACGCACGATTTCTCCCAAACGGCTGGAGCAAAATATCTGAAATTTTCAGGAAAAATCAATATTTGTCCGACAACGCCCCAATTCTTTAGCCAGCACACTCACTTAATTTAAAGTGCCCTTTAAGGGCTGTCAAAGTTTTGTAAAATCCTTAAAAACCTCAAAAAAGTCGAAGCGGCCTAAATTTGGACTCTTTTTGAAGAGCTTTCCATGAGGAATCGAATGAACCCTTCCCCAGGTTCGTAGCTCAAACCATTCCCGATATACGGCCCGGATATATGGTACCAACATTTGCGTTTTTTTTGGTTTATTATTGTTTATGTTTTCATCGCAGTAACCTGATGATGTAGTGATGTAGCAATGTGGATACTGGAGTGAACTCCTAAAAGGCTTTGTAGCCGATACACGGGTTTAAGCATTCTGATACGCATGAAACGTTGCAAATTCTTTCACTGGGGTTTATTACTATATTGGCTTGCGTTCATGATTTGAATTTCTACTAAGCTTTGGAGTATGCGTGTTTCACAGGTGATAGAGTGATTATTGAATTTCAGGAGGCACACAAATATGATCAACTGAACAATCCAAATAGGTATTTCGGCTGAGAACAGATTCGTGTGCTCTATGCATATCTCCTAAAATTCAATAACCGCTCTATCACCTGTGAAACATGCACACTCCAAAGGTTAGTAGAATTTTCAAATCATGAACGCAAGCCAATTGAATAATAAACCCCGGTGAAAGAATTCGCAGCGTTTTTCCAAAGTGTCAACCTTACATTTTTTCACTCTCCTAATTTGTAGATTTTTTCAATGCCATATGTTGCATGTAATCGTGTTACTACTAGATGTAATATTTTCAATTGTTTCCAAAATGTGTTTCAAGTATTTGAATTGTTACAGCTATTAAAACAGGGGTTTCTTGAGACGTTGTTGATTGCACCTGCAGCCTTTTTTAGTTTCACTGTTCAATTTCATTCTAGGAAGTTGAACTGCTGAAAAACGTTTTTTTCGCAATAGTTGTCAATGCTACTAAGGCTGTAGCCCAACCGATTTTCATGGTTACGTTGTTTCAGTTCAGTTACTAGAAACCTCGGAAATTTTAGATTCGGTAGGTACTATATAAAGGGGCTTCGCGTAGTTTTCGTAATTTCCCTAATACTGGTGAAAAGGTTGGATTTTCCTTGGAAAACTTTGAATTTGACTTGGAAATGTTATATTATTGGATTTCAACGTCGTGACGATATACTTACTGTACAATGCACCACTGTAGGTATTTTAATACCGGCTTTTGTTTGATACAGAGAGACTGTTGGTGTGGAGGGAGTTATATCTACGACAAAGTCATCCTACCTCCTTTGGGACCCCTAGAGGTCGATGGAGACATACTAATCTGTAGTAATGAAATACAAACCATACCTTCGTTTTATGGCATTTAGAATAGTAGGATCAAGGTGTCGAATTTACTAATGTACCGTACGCTACGTCCAATAAATATGTGTACGTCATAGTTAGGTAAAAGGTCTATGCAATACGGGAATAATAAAGCTGTTTGCAATAATTTGCTGGGTTTTTATTGCATTGATGAATGGCTAGTGTTTCTCTCCCCAGGGTTATTCAGAGGGTTATTCATCCACAATCGGTTAGCAACTGCTATTTGTGCCAACACATTCTGGACGTTCCTAACCCGCTCCTTTTCAGACCTGTGTTTGTGAACTGCGCGACAGACTGAACGTATGAACCTCCAGTTTGAGGAGATTTGCAGCTTGAGGCTGGGAACAAATAGGCCCTCATCAGTTCCAGGCTTCAAAACCAGAAACAATCGAACGATACTTGCTCATACTCAAAAATCGAAAGGCCACCCGTAACCTCCATCAATTCGAAATCGCCAGGATGTGACAGGTGTGAAGGGGGTTGCGGTGTGGGAAACTCGTTTTACGGGCCAGCGGCTGCTTATTGATCAATTTCAGGCCCTGAAACGCGTTTCCGCTGTCATCAGGACTTCCGAAACACCCAGAAACCCCCGAGAGCCGGGCCGACGCGACGTTTGAATGGCTGAGGACGGAGATGAATGAGGGGCGTAATTTCCAACGTCAAGAGGGGAAGGAAACGCCGCCCTGCTGTTTTGAATGGCGGAGCCCGCCCGGGGCCGCAGTAAATAAACTCTTCGGAGGGTTTTGAGAGAAGAATTGGGGTGTAGGGGTAGAGAGGACCTCGGGGAAAAACACCTGTTAGAAGTGGTCGAGCTCCCCTTACAAGGGGAGGCAGCGGTGGTAATTTAATTACGGTGTAGCACGAAGGCATTACCTTGATTTATGGAGGAGAATATCATAACATCATCAAAAAATGAGAAACACCTTCCCATTAGAGCTTCCCGCAACTCTCGCTCACAATACTGCTGACAATTAACAAAACATTTCTACGTACAAAATTGTGTTGTAGGTGTCTACAGTTTTTTCAATTTAGGAAAAAACCTACCGTATCAATATGACCCGCTATCGCAATTTGCCACAAAAAGAAAAATCATGTTTCTAGAGCTTTCAGACTTCACACGATTCCTCCACCGAAGTGTTTAAATGCGCACACTACATGTATAAGTAAATGAATAATGAACTTGTCTAAAACAAGAGAAGTCAGCTATCTGGATCCTCGAGCTCAAAATAATTACTCTCTTTCATAACTTTGATATGGTTTTTAACAACCGTATAGTGTATAATATATAATTAAATAAAAAATGTTATATTGATTCAGTAAATTGTTTTATCTGAATCTGGCTCGCCTACACATACTAAATTTACTATATGGCCCTTTGTAAAATTGAGTTTGACACCCCTGTTTTAAGGGGTTGTCTCAACGCTCAGAAGTAGAGGATTGTGTGGCATGTTGGTTCAGGCTTCCTTACATTTTAAAATGTGATTGGAACTACTTATGTTTATACAAGCTGTTTGTTCTTCTTTTTTATTTATTTTACCTGAAACTGTTATTCCAAACAATATTATTTTGACCTTGTTTACCATCATGTTAGTATTTTTTTCTTTTCCTATTTATTTGACATTTCATTACTCTGCTGTAAATAAAAATGCGATAACATTTAATGATTTCCTTGTAGAAATGGTGTGATTTAGCGTAAACGTTTTGACTCTTGCTAGCACTTCGGGCTCCGTCCTATTAGCTGGCAATATTATTATATTCTATACCATTGTACTGTAAATTTATGGAAAATGCTCTACAATAAATTTGCATTTCATTTAATTTCTCCCCTGACTAATAGCCTCACAACTAGGGGTATGTCATCGAAAATATTTAAATAAAACACGAACAATCGCTGATTATCGATACAGCTCAGAGATTTGTTGGATAAGGGATCTCGTGTGAAGGGAACACCAATCAGAGCCGTAATGTTATACAGCCAGCCGCGGAAGGTGATGTAAGCTTTCCATCTCAAAACCACGAG
Organism: Creontiades dilutus; assembly: GCA_031894815.1. Taxonomy (NCBI): domain Eukaryota; kingdom Metazoa; phylum Arthropoda; class Insecta; order Hemiptera; family Miridae; genus Creontiades; species Creontiades dilutus. The sequence goes on along the minus strand of JAVIWC010000742.1, from coordinate 855,457 downwards.
AAACGTGTTGGTTTGTTATTTTCAGTAGTGAACCTTTGCAATCGACCTTAACAGATTTTTGCTAATCCTCCCTAAGTTTTAAAATACGTGGATATCAAAAATCGAATTAAAAAAATTCCGTCCGTCAGCGCCATGGTTTCCTCTGAAACTGCTGCACCAAAGGTCACTAAATTTGGCTCAAAAATCGAACGTCGACGGGCCAGTAATCTCGGCTCCTTGATTCATCTACCCCAAAGGATCATATTAGACGATTGATCTACCAAAAAAACGAAATCTCAATAACTTTCTATTTGTTGGTTGGATACAGATAAAAATTAGTTCCGTGAATCGAATGTGTCTACTCCGGTTGATGTACGATCATCCGTTCGGTCACAAATAGCAGGTTTTTCATCAAGCGCGTAGATGCTAGAAGTGGCGAGATGGATGCTATACGGATATATTAGTCATAGATATACCTATCGATGTCGATTGAGATCCTTGCCGAGAATTCAGTTCCAACTAGACCCCAAATGTAATTTTTAATTCAAGTTTCATTAACTTTGGTTCACTATTTTTGGAGAAAGCTTTGGAGGGCGGACGACGTACGGACGGATTTTTATTTGACATTCGGACATCTTGAAACGTAAAACAACTAATTTTGGGGAGGTGGTTTGGAATTTTCTCTTGTTCGATTACAAAGGTCCGCTGTAGGCTATACGGTTTCTTCGAAGCTACTGGAGCGATGTTTACGAAATATGGCTCAAAAATCCAACATTGATTCCATTTAACTTGGCATCTTGATTAATCTACCCTAAGGGATTATATTTAAGATTTAAACTGTCAAAACATCGGAATCTCAACAACTTTGGATGTAACAGTATGCTATGTTTTGTTGGTTCAAGATGGAAATTAGTTCCTTCGATCGAATGAGACCATTCGGTTTGCTGTACAATCATCCATCGTCTCAACATTTGAAAAACTTCATCTTCGGGCAATTAAAATCGGTTCCCTACAGTTTGATTGACGGTCAAAAAGGAGAGCTCGTTTGAGAGGTCTGGGCTAGACCGTTTGCCTGGCGGCCGCTCACATAGATCAGTTCGATGTCGATTCTGAAGAATGGATCACAGACTAGTTCATCTAGTGTGCATAGGTGAGTGATTAACGTAGATATAATAAACCTCTTTGTAATAATTGGCTGCGTTTTTATTAGGAGCACCTTTCAGGCGATCCGCGTAACCCCGGAGTTCCCGATATTTTCGATTCCCATTGCCTCACCGACTTGAGTTGATACAAGAGTTAAACTCAAATTCGAGCCTACGAAGTCAGAACCGAGTGAACGATCATTTTTTTCTGCCCAAAGCAGAAGCTCGCTAACTCGCTAAGCTACCCCGATCCATTCTGAAAATGGGCAGTTGGAATCACAAATAAAATGCTACTAACCTAAGTCAGAATTTACACCATTGGTTTGAGCATTGTTAAAATCCTTCTCCGTCTAAAGTTAATGAATTATCTTGCAAATCGGAAGTTTAAAAGGCCATACAGCAACTCGGTTTGACTTGAGAGTTAGTCGAAGCGTAGGTGCTGCTAGAACTAATGGTTAGAACTAGGGGTAGCATAGATGGGTACAACTAGATTAGCTGGTTAGAGAAAGGCAGTGCCTCTACAGGGAGTTAACACACATAGGTTCTGTATGCGTGAGTTTTTGTACTTTCACCATCTTGTAGGTTAGTTTCCCAACTGAAATGTTGTGCCTACCATGGCTTACGTATATACGATTAATTTTGATTCGTCTCCATCTCATTCTAAACAATGTCAGCAATCAAAAGCCAGTTTGCAAGCGTTACTAATGGGGTTATCTGAGTTCGACGTGGGTCGGCCCATAATAGACGGAGAAGCCCGAAGTTGCACGTCTGACAGACTACATATCCCGTTGCCTCTATGCATTATTTCCCTTCCAAGTTCAAACTCCTCCATGAAAAGGTACAGTTGAGTAAAACTGGAGGGAGGATTCATGAATGTGGAAGCCGGGGAGTATCAAGTTGTTCCGTCACCTGTAACCACCTGCCGACGTTTCCCCTTTCATTTGCATGTCTCCCGACGAATCCAGGTGAAGGGGGGAGGAGAGGGACAAGAGTTCCTCTAACAACTCTACCAACTTCCCAATTGGGGCAGTCTCCCGGGTTCTAATGGTATTTTAAAGGACCTTGTTCCTCGTCGCTTTAAACCAACATCAATTTCAACGGTTCAGACCCACCTGTCCAGGTTACAAGACTCATTTGATAAACGACTGGGGTTTTTCTTCTGCAGCTTGGTATATCGTGCCCTGGAAGAATTTATTTGCCACCTGCTCCTCAAGAATACAAGGGCTTCACAATTCCGACAAACAATCGCTATAAATCAACCGTTATGATTGTCTTAAGATTTAAATTAGTAGAAGTATAATAGTATCAACATATTCTTGAGTGGCACCAAACAAGGCACGTGTATGACAAAGGGTCAAGACGATACATTAGCCACATCAATGGATGCCATTTGGCAAGGTCCCAACAAGGAATTCGTAAAACAACCCTCCCATTAAAGTGCAGGGAGTGTGTGTGAGAGAGAGAGAGAGAGAGAGAGAGAGAGAGAGAGAGAGAGAGAGAGAGAGAGAGAGAGAGACAGAGAGAGACAGAGAGAGAGAGAGAGAGAGAGAGAGAGAGAGAGAGAGAGAGAGAGAGAGAGAGAGAGAGAGAACAACATTCAGTTTAACCCGAATTTTCGTTTAAATTATGCCTTAAGAAAATACAGAAAAGTAAGAAGAAAAAGATGCTGAAATGCAGTAATGCAAACCTTATTCTGAAGTGGGTTTCGGAGAATAACTTTAGGTATGGGGAATCTATTTGAATTTTTTGTTGGAATTCCCTCCAGATATTCCTATTTTGTACGGTAATGTTCACCGTCGAATGTGAAAGTATTAGTTCCTTTTCGGTCATATTTACAGGGTTTTTAAGTCGTCTCCTGACGTTTTTAACGTCATTTCGATCCGAACTTTGTTAATAACTAGTTATTTCATGAATTAACTGATTTCAAGCTTTTACTGTAAAAGTTAATACATATAAAATAAACGGAAAAGTAAAATCCATTTCCAACAAAATTTAAATAAATATTCCTTTGTATATGGAAGTATAGATTAAGATCTTTAAGTTCGACGTTTGTAATTGTACAGATTCATATCCATACCATTCATATCATATTCATACTTTAGTAAGAATCATGAAAAAAACATGAATACATTGTCAGCAAAAAAACTGGAGTTTGTAAGATTAAGATTTGATATCAGGTTAATGAATTGTAAATGCCCAAATCAAATCCGTAAGACGATTTACCGTTAGTGGGTGTTATTGTCGGGTTTCATGGTACATAAAAGATTTTTGTGAGCCTGTAGCAGAAATGTGGTAGACCTAGAAAGTTAGTCTGCATTAATGCATATCGTTCATGTGAATTTTTGGTGATTATGACAGAAACATGAAGGTACACGTTTACTATATGTTAATAGATTATTTAGATTGTGAGTGATCGGAAGGAATATCTGTAGGAGGGCGAAAAATGCATTAAATAGTTCGGCGTTATGTAACAAATAATTTATCGGCGCTTTTAACTTGACTTCACAAGAGAACATTTTTTTTTAACTCGACGTGCCCCAGCACCACCAGTTTCCCTTTAATGGAAGCCGCGCCCGCTTGAAGAGAAACCGTCAATCGGGGCCAAAAAAAAAGGACAAAGAAAAAATCAGCATCGCAATAACCAAAAGGGTGGGGGAAAAAAATATTCCGATGGGAGACGAAACAGCGTGAAATATCGGTCGACGTTGAGAAACTGATAGCGTTCGGAGGGGAAATTTTAACCCCGGAGGGTCGACAGCCGATCAGGGCGGTGGGAGAAGAAGAATGTGGATTGGCTTCGTTTACGGAATTCCCGCTTGGCCTAACGGATGGCTCGAGGAATGAAACAGTCACCGAAAAGCTTGAAGATCTGACTCCAACGGGTTGAAATTCATTGTGAACGGAGGATGTACTTAATGGCGTTCCTCCGCTAGAACGAAATTCGTGCACTATTTCAGGAGTAGTGTAATGAAAACGTGCACGTTTGTCAAACTAGTTAGTCTCATCGAGTCAAAGCAATGCAATCGCTTTTAGAATTCGAAATACCAATATTGTGTTCTCGCCTAAGTGGAGAGGTGGAGGTAACACCTTTTCAATTTATCTTGAAAGTCTCTTTTGTCGTCCGTAAGAAAATTATATTTACTGTTTCGTTTGAGTAGAGCGGTTCATAAATAATTAAAACCATCCAAGTTGACCCAAGTCTTATAGAAATATTCGTTGAAAAGGAAATCCAATCCCTTCCACGAAATCGTGGATATAAAAGAATCAATTTATCGTTTTGTTAATGAGCAAAAGAAATACGACATTTTTCATTAAAAGGAGCTCTTCGGGAGATGAATACTTTGTCGCAATTATTCAAATAAATTAATATCAAACAACAATGAGAAGAACTTGAATTAAATTCTTGGTATTCAAAACCCTTCAGTTCTCCAGAGAACAAACAATTAATTATTAGGATTAAATTCAATGCCTGATCGTTTAGAACCGCCATACTCAACCCGCCAAGCTTTTCTGTGTGGTATGGTAGAATGGTAGCAGTCCAACCAAGAGGAGCGTTAAGGGTTGCGTGTGCGTACCGAACAATTTCTGAGCCAGCCATACTTGTACTCACTGGCTACATTCCAATTCAACTTATGGATACAAAACGAAAACGAGTGTTTGACCGACGGGAAGAAGGAGAAAGAACTCGCATTATCAAAGAAGAGAGGGAACACACCATGGCAAGGTGGCAGGAAATGTGGACCGATGAGGGAGCACGCTTGATACCACACGTTCAAAAGTGGCTAGAGAGAAAACATGGAGAGGTGAACTTTTTCTCAACACAGTTCCTCTCAGGACACGGACTATTTTACTTCTACCTTCACAGAATGGGGAAAGTAGACGATCGAATGTGTCCGAACTGTGATGGAGGAGGTGACGATGGTGAAACACATTCTTCGTGAAAAAGCAGTGGGAAACACAAAAGATATTTGCAGGATGACCTGGAAATGCCATCTGAGGACATGACACCGGAGAATATAGTTGCCAAAATGCTTGAAAGAGAGAAGCATTGGACATCTGTAGTTGTTCATGTCGAAGGCCTCCTGCAGAGAAAGATCACCCATGGAAGGGAGAGACAGAGGAGGCTGCCAATGGGCCGAGAGGACTAAATACATCCCAAGGACTTGAAACAATTCCAGGCCGAGTTCCAACGTGGGAAAGGAAGGTGAGGTTTTAGTGGGTTTGATTCCTACATAACGTGGTACCGTCTGGGTATCTTACGAGATCCGATTTCCACCCAAGGGTGTTAAAGATTTCCTCACCTGGCCCTCATAAGCTGCCCTAGCACTTTTGTCTGAAGGAATGCAATTTTGCGACCTAGGCCCGTTTTCTCCTCTATTAAGACGTTTTATAACTCTTCTGTTTGTGATTCTCACTTATTCTAGACGACGTATTAAGAGTAGCATGGAGCAATTACAAACCTGATCTGTCTCATGTAGGTAAAAGGCTGTCACAACATAAAAAATCATATTAACTTTGTGTGACCATTACTTTTGAAATATTTATTTTTAATAAATTTTACAGTTCTACCTTACAGTTTGTATTACAAAGATTTTTAGTTGGAATACCAACTTTGTAAAATATAGCCCACTTCCACTACGGAACAGACAGACAGGTTGAGTAAAGCTGGTTTACAAGATCGACACCAATGTTCAGCGCTGGAACTCACTGCCCATCCACACTACTTGGCGTCGCCACAATCCTGCGGATGGAACGGTCTCAATTTTCGACGTGATAAGCCTAGGAATCCAAGACCCAAGCATCATCAAAGAAAACGGTGATGACGACGGAAGGCAAGATCAAATGCCGACTACCTGTTTTCTGAAGGGAAAGCTGAAAAGAAAGGGAGAGGAACGTTGAAAATCACGTGCGTTGTGTCCAAAACTCTTTTTTGGGGCATCGCCGATCGCATGGTAACCTTTCAGTTCCTAAAGCACCCTTCAGGGAGCACCTCTTATGGAATGAACCATGGAAAAGTGGTCACTTTGTAAGTAGGGGCTAATTCTGCCTCAGCAGCAGCCGTCGATGTCCTAACCATAGCTGGGGTCAGCTCATGGTCTGCCCGGACAAAGATTTTTGAAGCCTTCGTGAGATCTGTCTTGATGTATGGTTCCTCCGCACTTCGGTACGGAGCTGAGCTGGAGCATGTCCTGGTTGGCTTTTATGAACGGATTCTGCTACTCCCTCACAGTTCTCCTAATGCAGTGGTGTGCTTTCCCTCAGTACAATCATGATGAGAGATGCCTTACATAGGCTACTCAAGGTTATTGGCATGCCACCTGACCGCTTGCCAAGATTGTGCATGGAGCGTGTCACTTTTCTGTCTAAGCTGCCATCATGTAATCCCAGATATAACTGGTTCGAACAACTAGGGGGCGCTTTGGGGGCTTTTGGAGTGAGCCTGCCCGCTGACATCAGTATATTGCCAGATGACCGTTGTAGACTAGTTGTTCCCCGTAGTATGGATCCTCCGCCTACCAAGAATACTCGCTTCAACCTCAGCACTACCTCACTTAGGACTGGCCAATGTTTATCATACGCCCTTTTGGCCCAGTTGCGTGTCTTTGGAAAATACAATTCGAGAATTCTGGTTTCGGGCCTTAAGGTGCAGTTTTCGTCCTCCTCTTGCCCCATCTGCAACTGGAATTTGGAAGACTCTGCACTTCACCTTGTCCTTCGGTGAACTATGCTGTCCAACCTCCGGCTGAAATTTCTATTCTATTCTATATCCATTCAGTGAGCAGTACAGGTGAGCGTAGAGTTGCCAACGGGCTGTTCCTCTCTCTGAGAGAGGCGAGTGAACTACTATCAATTGTCACGAGCATCTAACGTAGGAAGAAGAAAAAGAAAGAAGAAAGGAAACGGGAAAAGGAAAGAAAATAAAAATATTGGGGAAAAAAGAAATAAATGTGTCGAAGAACATTTTATTTTATTTTTAAATTGTATTTTATTTTCTGGCATATTGCTATAGATGCCAATATCTGTGGAGCAATGAAGAATTATCTATCTAACTAACTCTTTCTCTTGTTTCACTCTCCTGTCAATACTGCTGGCAGGGTTTCCACTCTACTGAAATCCTGGCAGATTAACTGATTTAAGCTTAAAATCTAGCGAGCTTCGAAATGTTTGACAAAAGTGAAAGGCAATGCCCGTAAGACCTCCAAAGCTCAGTATCACGATCTGCCATTAAGACTGGACTTGGTTTCCTTGGTTGACCGAGTACTTTATTTCCGCTAGCTCGTTAAAAGTTGTCAAGAAGTGACGTTGGTGATTATAAGTTGGAAGAACCGCGTGATGAAAACAACGAAGTTCAAACAACGCGTTGTAAACTTGACGAGTTTCATTAGCACCCCATGTGAGAGATGACTAATCGATATGATTCATCTGGAGGCATGAAAAGCTTTTAATTTAGTCGGAACGCCCTCACCCCGGCTCCCTCTTATTACTCGGTTCCCGTTAGAAAGTGCCCTTCACCGCCAATATTTATTACCTTTAGCGCGAGATAGCGTTCCGATTACACCCTTCCCATCCTCGTTCAACCCCTCCTCTCTCACTCCCTCTCCCTCACCCACCCCTCATTCTCACTCTTTCTCTCTCACTATATGCCTCTTGACTCTACATCCTCTCACGGGGGTATGAACAAATCACTTTTCAACTACCATTTCACTCAGGCTCTTCAATTAAATTGAAGCCCATCCATAAGTCAAGCTGTAGGTTCATGAAATTCCTGCACAGTTTTGCCGATACACTTGTTGCACCGTGAAATGTTGAGGAAGGTTTTCTAAGTGATGTTCAGGACCAAGGCTGCGCATTCCAACACTACTCAAGAAAAGGATATAAAGGGTAGATTCTCCTATCTTATAGATTCAGGAATTGATTTGAATAACCTGATATCTGAGGACTATTCAGGACGGAATGAAGCTGTGACACTCTACGTCCCAAGATATTTAGATTTCCAAAGTCGAATACGAAAACCCGTCTTTTCACAGTACGTCGTCCGAACCTTTTCTCCAAAACCACCGAACGAAAGTTTACGAAATTCGGCTCAAGATCCTACATTGATTTGAGATGTGCCAGTAATTTTGGCGTTCAGATCAATCAAGCCTTAGGGTTAACGTTTAAGGGAAACCATAAGAAATCGAAATTTCTAAGTAAGATGATAAAATTTTGTTTGATTCCGATAGAAATTAGTTCCCTGAATCAAATGATACCACTCCAGTCGCTTTACGATCATCTGGGTTATCTTTAATGCGAAAGTGGATATTACAAAAAATGGCTGGCAACACGAATGGAGCAAGATGATACCATAAGAATATGCAATCCTTAGCGCTGTCTCCCAAGCTTCAATTCACTTGAGTAACGGGTCGAGGAAAACAGGTGGAACCATAATATTTGCCTGTGTTGTTTACATGGTTGAATTTCAGTCGCTCTATTCGTGGGTTTTTTATATAGGGCAGTTCTGCAGCTGTGTTCGGTGTACAGTGGACAGACGGATTTCCATTTGTTGTTTGTAATGCAAAAAGCTTTGTAATCGACCAAAAAAGGTAACCATCCCTCAATTTTTTGCTGTTCCACAACTCAAGAAGTGTAGAGGCCGCAAATCAAATAAAAAATGTGTTAGTACATCAACCACCTTATGCCATCCGGAGCTGTTTTCCAAAACTATAGGACCAAACCTTTAATAAACCTAGATGAGTCGGTTACGTAGAAGGGTTATCTATTACAGAACTGATAAACCTTTGTATATTTTTAATAAAGCAGGTGATGTGGGCCTTGTCCTTCACTGAAGCCTTACATTCGTAAATAGCCTTGGACACGAAAGGAGAATACGGTGCACTACAGAGTTGCTAGCTGTTTGTTAAGGATTCATAATTCCCACGAACCACTCAAAATACCCATATGTTGATCAGGGACCACATTAAATCCAATAACCTTGCGACATCTGCAGGCGTGCAAGCCACCGAAAATTTGGTATTGCTAGGCAGTATTCCATTTATATTGGTGTGATTCCTAATCTCGTGTATACTCCATTCGTTTTGAGTTTAAATTATTCGGCCAACTTGTGTTAATAGCGGAATGTATCTACTTGTTATTACTTATTACTTATCCTATCTGCTTGTTATTGCTGAATTTATCGTTCCTACCCAGTGTATAAGTGATCATGCAAAACTGCAGTGCTTGTGGTATATTTAGTTCTTACACAACTCCGCACTTCCCGTTCCAACCATACTGATGGCTAATCTAGCCCGAATGGGTAATTTTCACGAATGCTACATCATTACTTCACCTGCTGTAACGGTGGCTGGAATTGCTGTTTTTCACTCATGCTGAGGCAAAACATGTGGTTTCCATACGGTGGCTAGGTTATTAGATGGGACAATAGCGTTACACCTAAACACACTGCAGCAGCCTAACAGTCCTGCCGTGGGGGTTGATAAACAGCCAGTTCTTCCCACCCTACAGCAGAGCTTATGTTTCATCAAGGCTGTCTTGAATGTGATAACCACGATTGCTAAAGCAGAGAAAACCGTCCCTATCCTGACTTTTGCTAAAGATGTAAATGTTACACATGTTACAGGAGAGCTTATGGCACCTACCATTTGGACCTGTGGAATATGGAGGTCAAACACACTGTTGCTGAACTTATCGTTTCTACTTCCCAGATAACTAACCGTTCAGTTCCTCCACACTCCTATATGAATCCCCGAAGAGTTTCAAGTCTCAGTGCACCACACTCCTGAAGAAGATTAGAGTAACTAGAAAGGAAGTATCTTCCGACTCAATGAATTATTCAGGGTGTGCTGACATGCTGATAAGAGCCAATATCCGATAATGCGATATTGGTTGTTTTGAGTTCATTAGGGACTACTGTAAATTCTATATTTTACAGCAATCCTATTCACATTTGGCGTTACTTCTCAATGAGATCTTAATTTATAGTATTAAATTTACATAAATACGTTCCATAATGATTATCTTGCCTGTTTCATCAGCACTGTTTCGAGGGAGGCCCTATTTGACTGAAACTGTCACCTGCCTCCTACCTCCAATGGTTTATCGCCTCTTCCACCTGACAAGACAACGTTCCGGCAGCGGTTCACTTCGACTCAACTGTTCCAAGATGAACAGTACATTCTATCGCAGAGGGTGTCATCCATATCACTGTTCCTCGCACCACGATTTGAGTCTGGGAGTTTAATTAAATTAACCCCCCCCCCCCCCCCACGATGATCCCGGAGGACGATCAGTAGGAAACCGCCCGTAAATTTCTTGCCCTCCGCCACTTGTGGCCCCGTAGAGGAGAAAAGGGGCCCGTCTAATCAAAAAGCCGTTTGATATAGATCCGGAGTTACGGCCGAGTTTTGACGTTATTAACCCCCACTCAATGGAGGGAAGATCAGTCGGGAGGGCGTAACGCGAAAGCTCGTAACTCGTTTAAATGGTCGTCAAAACTCCATCTTCTAACTCTATCCTCGGACAAATTATAGGTGTCGGGGGAGTTCCATAGCATCGGCTCGAAGCTAATAATTATCACGAAGGAATAACGGTCAAGTTTCGGCTATAGGTTTGTTCAATTATGATGTAAACAGTGGTTAGGAGGAAACGCCTCAGTAAAGTAACCACTTTTGTCTCTTGACAACCTTCCCTACGATCTTGTGATATCAACAACAAATCCATTTCAAATATCTTTCCAAAATATCAATTTTTATGAACCAACAGACAATTGCAGATAAAAGTCCATTTTGGGCGACTTTTCACCTCAATTTCCGACCAATTGATTGAACTCAAATAATGTGTTCTCCGCTTTTCCTTTCTTATCAAATGCTTGGCGTATAAAGGATTCTGTGGAGAATCATCCCAAGGAATGACACGTAAATCAGTGCTAGACGTAAAAAATTATTGTACAAAACGGTAATGTATGCATAAATTCGTGTAGAATAAATTAATGCCAGCTGTAATCCAAATTTCTTATTAACACTGATTAACTTTGGATTCAAGTCTGCCTGTGTGTCAGTGGCGGTTTCAGTCCGATTTTGATGAAATCTTCAGATGTTGTGTTGGTTACCTCCTGAAAGACCTTCTGTGAAATTAATCAAACATGAATTCTTCATTACGCTCATTTAGTAACATTTAATTGCGTGACTTTGTTCGAACTGAGGATTGTTGGGTATGTGTCTGAATGATGCCCTATGAATTTTATCGTGATCACTTCGTTTTTTACACATTATCATATACTCGTATGTACACATATTACTGCTCTTTTTTCGATCCAATCACTTCACTTGTACTTGGTTCTTTTACATCCGTACTACATCCGTTTCAAATTAACCCATTCAATGCCGAGCTCGAAACGCACGCTCAACCTCTGAACCTCGAATATCGGCAACAACAAATTCAACGGTGGGGGTGTTTTTTCTTTTTCCGAGGGTATTGCTTTGCTATCAGATTTGAAAAAAATCATTTTTTTATTTTTCTAGGAAAATAATTCTGGCCGAAGGGATGAATCTGGTTATGCGAAACCTGCAATGTTTACTGGTAAACTGATAGGTGTATTCATAAGAGTTCACGCCTCAAACTCATTGACTGACCTGTTGGTTGACCAAAGACACTAGGGATCAAGATTAATGATCGGAGGAATTCCAAAGTTTTTGAAGTGAAAACGGAGAGAAAATATGCAGAGTCAAACAAAGGGCTCTCCCTGATTCGAACCTGAGTTTTGAATAGAACGTGATAAAACTTGAGCAATGAATTCAAAAGATGTCACCGGATCGTCACGGGATCCGCCGCGACTTGTTGTGAAGTCACTGGTACTGAATTAGTTAATGATAAGCCTGAATTATTTTTTTTCGAGGAATTTTGAAAATTTTTGTAGAAATGATACCTTGGGGTCTCAAATAAAGGGAGAAATTTGTCAGTGGCCAATTTCCGTGCCTACATTGGCCAGAATTGGCGGTCCTGCCAGAAGGACGTCAGGCTCATCCGTTGTCACTGAGCCAAGAACTCAGTGAAGGAAGGAAACTACAATTCCAGCTTCAAAAATATTTATTTGAGCTTCTTAAAGGAAATATAAATGTTGAAAATAATTGCATCTCAATAAAATCACTCCTGGATACATGACTGGTAAGCACCTAGGTATTTACATGGAACTTGGAATGTACCACTGAGCTTGAAAAATAGTGTGAGGCACTTAGTTTAGGAGATATTTCTCTTCAAATATTCAGAACAACTAAATAAAATATAAATCAGAGTAAAAAACGAAATAACGGCTGTACTATATGAATATGATCCAAAACAGGGTCTCCAAAAAAAAAAGTGAATTACAAATAAATCACAAACGTCTCGACTAAAACGACCAACGAGATCAATAAGTAAACTCACAGACTTCTTGACTAAAAAACGACCTACGAGATCAATAAAATAAACTCACAAACCTTTCATCTAATAAAACGACCAATGAGATCTAATGTTTCCACCTACTAATATAAAAGTGATCTAGCAGCGAAATACCTTGGTATCTACCTACGAGTATATGAAAAGAGTACCTAGTAGTTACTGAGGTTTCGTATGGTAAGCTAAAATACAAGATACATGCAAACCACAATCGCACTTTAGGCACTTCGTGGTACATTTCTTCGAGCAGTGCCTACACTTCAATTGTTTCTTCTTCGGCTCGAGTTTTTTTTTGCCATGGGATACGTTGTTAAAATTTAAGTAGGGATTTTCAATTTTTTGAAAATATGATGTATGATTACTATACATATAATATATCCAATTGATTCCTGAGTTGTTTTTGTGGGAATAGACTATTTCCTCGATCTCACCTGACATAAAAGTTTATGCATTACTATTAAACATACTTACATGCTTATCACTCCCAACAACCCATGTTTCTGGTAATTTTAAACGATTCATTCGAATTTTTAAATGGGGACGTTTCAAATTGAATAAAGCCTTTTTTCTAATAAGGATTTGCTATTTAAACTAAATCATCTGTTGTTCATTTTTCTCTAATAGATTATTTATGTAATAGATGATTGCAGAAAACATAGATAGTAACCTAATTCAGGTAACGTACAGGGTCGAAACTTATTCACGACGTAATATCATTTTATTCATACTGTCTGGCTACGGCCGGGAACAGTGAACGATAAAGTTATCAAACTGCCGTGTTTACCGTGGGAGCAGGGTCGTTGTGCACACCTGCTCAAAGAACTTCCCGACATATACGATACGTACTTTTATTACAAGGCTGCGAACCTACCTCAATTTCCAGTCGCTATAGGCACTCGTACTTGAAGTTAATTATATTTTGCCCCAACATCGTAATATTGTAAGCTTCCAGACACAAAAAATGTATCCTTACTGTAGACCCTACACATACATAATGATATTGTGGTTGAATGGCGATCAATTCGTGAATTTCATATTAAATCTCTAATATTCTGCGTGAGTAGAGGGCACACGAGTGTCAATATTTTTCATGAGAAAATTCAGTATGTAGTTTCGACAATTTGGTAAATGAAGGTATGAGAGCAAGAGGGTGTTACATACCAAAAACTAGAATTCTGAACAATTAAAGTTGAAGTTGACAGGGTAATAGCTGTCTGAACAATGTAATAGCTGACAGGGAAGCCTCCAATGCTCGCTCTCTACCTGAACGGCTTTTCAACCACCTTGCTTCCCACACACTGACCTCAAACGCAAATTACACCAAACCCAACTTCTGACCTGAAAAAGATGGCATACCTCGTACCCTGCTGGAATCAGATACGTTTCATTGTTCCCACCGCCTTCCACCAGGTCGTGGTTTCATGAAGCGGGGTCGTTGTATTCGCGCGGGTTTTATACGACCATAACCCGTTTAAGATCAGGCCATTGTGTCACCAGGGAACGGCTTCACAAATACGGTCTGTCGTGCACAGATTTGTGCAGATATTGCGGTGTTAACACTGAAACGACACAACATGTGATCCTCGAATGCCCACATAATTCTCTCCCAAGAATCGAACTCCTCAACTGTTCCATGAACTATACGACCCTCCCCTTCAATCTGGACTCACTCATAGCTTCAGGAAACACTGTAGTTTACTGTGCCTTATATAAATTCCTATTAGACAAAAACTTTCATATTTAATCATACTCACCCATATTTTCGTAATCTAACATGAATATTTTGAATGCTTTACCATGTTATGGGTGTATGTATATTGTTTGCAAAGCCAATAAAAAAAAAGTTGAAGTTGTTATATTGAAAATTGTTGTTAGATCTCTATTTTCCCGTTTTTTCTTATCCAAGGTGTTGGTTAAAGGTTTAGTTTTCCACCCATATACGCAAATTTACGGGATTTTGAGGTATATATGAGGGATATATCCAGGCTCCGACCACGATAAAGGTGACTAGGAGCATACCACTTTCCTTATAGAAACTCCAAATGTCTGCGACATCCATGAATTTCAATGTTGTTACTCAGCACCTTCTTATGCAAACATCCTTGACATTGTGGAATTTGAATACAACGGTCAAACTCCACGTGAAGGGTAGCCAAAACCTTAGGAACTGTCAAAAACCCAGTTCCTAGAAAGATGTTAGGTAGATACCCAATTAAGAAACCCCCTTCCACTCGTGTCTTCAATTATTATTGAGATATTTATCAGTCACCACCCTGTGAAAATTCTGTATGACATTTTCTCTAGGTTACGCTTTCTTGAAAGGCGTCTCCAACCAAAGCCTTTAAAGAGAGAGTTATCATTAAATGAAGAATCATTCAGTTCTCGATTCTAACCGGGAAATACAATATTTCACTTTAATAAACCTACTTGTTCTGTATGGATGAATAGGAAGAGATCCTCGGTTGGAAGAGTTCCATTAGAGAGCGTTAAGGGAACTTTAGTTTGGATTGTATGCCAACCCCCCTCTACCCCTTGTTCTTCAACTCTTCCTTCATGAGGACACTCTCGTTTCTACTCTCGTCCCGCTCTGATTAACCGCCATCCTAACTTCCCCAAGTTTATATTTAAAGTGCAATTTTTCCCGTGCCTCACATCTCCGGATTCGTGGTAATTCTTTTCCTTACTACTTTACATTGAACCTTTTCAACGGCGGATTGGCTGTTAGATGTCTACGAGGGCCCCCAGCGCCAAGGAAGTCCGAGCGCACGTGGTTCAGGTCAAAATCCTCATATACTCCCTTCATTCTTTGTATCTTCTTTGTATCATCTTATCATATTCCCAAAGTTCCACATTTCGGGGCGTCCATTTATTGACCCATGCGGAATATTTATTTGTTGCCATTCCAACTCTCCTGTTAAACCCTGGGAATTCTCTACAAGATTCCAGAGTTCGAAGCATCGACCTAATAACCATCAAATTAATACATTTCACTTATACATCACCAACACTACTTAATATGTATAGTTGTAATATGTTACAACATGCGCAATGAGGTTGTAATTTGAAAATTAATTTACATGATCCCATCCATTTAAATCTCGAAGTGTTTTATCACGATTGAAGAAGAACAATTCCAGGCTTGGACTCCAAATTTCATAAACAAAATACCCAAATGCTGAAAGAGATCAAGTCACTCGGGACGACGTTGTGGAAACGCAATTCAATAAAATCTCAACATGTAAGATTAATTGTTGTTAACTTTTAAATCATTCATATTTTGCTTTACACTTTTAGTTTTTTGCGGACTAGATAAATTGAAACCAACCCCTGATACCTGATAGTAACTTTCAAAAGTAGGATCATGTGCATGGGCGCCCGCAGGGAGGGTCCAGGGGGGGTCGTTGCTCCCTCTGAGAATCAGGATTGTATGCATACATTTTTGTCAGGTTTTAGTGTTTTGAAAAATTCAGTATGTCCGAAATGAATAAATATCGGCAATTCCGCATAAACGCCGGGATAAGGTTATCCTTAATATGTATGCAAGTAATAGCTGTGTACTTCAGTAAACTTGAAATCGTAACTCGAATGCTGCAAAGTCCAAGTGTTGACTTATTAAAAGTTTCAACACACATACAAAGGTTAGCTGAAATTTTTAAAAGCGACAGAACAAATGATGTTGAAGAGTTCGCCAAAATAATGTTGACCGTCGAACAAAATGCTGCAGTTCTGTGTGTTACTCTCACAAAAACACGAGTCATTGGTGGAACACAAATACATCGATCAAACCAACCATCTGAGACCTTTGATGATTTTAGAGTGTCGGTGTTTCTTCCATTTTTAGACTCTTTGGTGCGATCATTGAGTGACAGGTTTTCAGAAAAAAACGCTGCAAATTCTTTCACTGGGGTTTATTAGTGGGGCCGTCCACTGGCACCGATTTCGGCCGAAAACACATCGGCCGTGCACGGCCGAATAGGACCGAATGATCCCACAACAAGCGAACCAGTTGACGCGCGTCCACTGCATCAGAGCTATTCGGCCGTCATCGGACGTGCACGGCCGATGGATTTCTAGATCCGAATAAATTGGGATTTTTCGGACGTATTCGGTTGAGCTAGCCCGATGTAGCAAATCGCGCGGTTCTCTCCGTCACTTCCAACAGCTCTTGGGCTTAGCTGGTCTTACACCAAGACCAATGATAATACATTATCCATCTATTGATCAATCACTGCGTGGGACTTCCTAAACATGCGGCACCTACCTAATCTCGGCCTATATGGTCTTTTATTAGAGATTTAGTAGGAAAATACTTGGTACTTACCTGTGTATTTGCATGTTCCGGCATTCCATTGTATCAATCCATGAAGATTCATGTTCCCAATAAATGGAAAATGAAGATAGAACGGTATTCGCGCGAACACGGAACGAAGTAGACTGCCGGAGACCGCCACGCCCGAACGACCGGAGAGAACTGGCCGAGGCCTCGACGCCCGAAGACGAACAGGAAAGGACTGGTCGAGGCCGCCCCGCCCGAAGACGGACAGGAAAGGACTGGTCGAAGCCGGCCGCTCTCCGATACGAGCAGGCCGGCGGAGGGATAGGCGGTCGCCGCGGTGCCCGGAAAGTTCGTGTTTTCGAAGTTTTAGACGCTCGAAAACTTCGGGAACACGAACTTTTTGACGCAACTTCACAAAACACACTTTGAATTAATCTTGAAAACAGAGTACCATGTCCTACTCATGAAAAATATAGGCACTACTTTTGTTATAGGTAATAATTCCCTCGAAAAATAGATTGAAAATAACGGTTTTACTTAATGTGTTGGCCCCTATAACGGTCATATCTTCACGTCCTCAGGAATTTGATATCGGACTGATATCACAGCTAAAAAAAGGCTTAATTGGTTACCGATATTGCTTCTGCACAAAATAAGACATTGGTTTGATAGTTTTTACCATTTGGGTATACACAGTACCTTTTCTTTTTTATTTATTCGGATATCTTATTTCGTTTATTATTCAATAATGAACCTATGTTAAAAATGGGTTGTGAAAGACTAATTAGTTTAGTAGAAGATAATGTGGCACTGTGGGATATGCGGGACAAACGATATCATCGACGAGACATTCAAATGAAGTTGTGGACAAAGATCGCTTATTATTATTAATCCTAGTCGAGTCACCATGTCGTTTATATTATTCAAAATTTAATATTTTTTATTCGGCTCATTTTAAATCAAGGCCAGTATTGAATTTTTAAAATTGTAAACACGCGGAGTAGACTTATCTTAACAGTTATACGCTAATAGGTAATAATAATTATTATAATTATAATTAGTATGATTATTATACTTTTGGTAGTTATGAAGGAGGTTTATTTTAAGCTCAAAACCAAAACTAAATACTTGTGTTATTGATGAAAAATGTCTTAAATTTTTCTCGTACGAAATAGGCTGCATTTACACATCTATTTTCACCAACGGTAGCAAAACGATCACATGTTTGTGTTGACGCAGGAACATCTGAGGGTAAAATCTGAGATCCTTCTTTATCAATAACAATGTTATGCAACAAACATATGCATTTAATGATTGTGTCAGCATCTTCTGGATTAACGTCTATAGCTTTGTGCTATTTTCAAACAATATAACATCATCAAAATCCATTATAATGTTGCTTACTTTGTCACGAGACACAAAAGCACATGTACCATTTCACTAGCAACTGACGAACTGGACTGACAAAAACCGGCTCCAGTGGACGCGCGTTTTCGGACGAAATTTCGTCAGGCGTGCCGGCCGGCGCGTCGGACGATCTGCCGGCTGTGCAGCCGGTTCCAGTGGACGACGGCCCTTATTCAATTGGCTTGCGTTTGATAGAGCGATTATTGAATTTCAGGAGATATGCATAGAGCACGTAAATCTGTTCTCAACCAAAATACCTATTTGGGTTGATCAGTTGATTTTATTTGTGTGCCTCCTGAAATTCAATAATCGCTTTATCACCTGTGAGACACGCACGCTGCAAATTCTTTCAGTGGGGTTTATTATTCAATTTTATTCATTTGAGTTGCATTCATGACTTGAATTTCTACTAAGCTTTGGAGTGTGCGTGTTTCACAGGGTAGAGCGATCACTACAAGTATCCACATCGGCTATCACTCCAGTATCCACATTCACTACAACTCGACGCTATCGGCATCACTAGGTTACAAAAAAACAATAATAAACCAAAAAACGCAAATCTTGGCACCATAAATCGGGCCATACATCGGGAATGGTTTGACCTACGGACCTGGGGAGGTGCTCATTCGATTCCTTATGGTATGTTCTTCAAATAGGTATAAATTTAGGCCGCTTCGACTTGTTTTGAGGTTTTTAGGGATTTTACGAAACTTTGACAGCCCTTAAAGGGCACTTTAAATTGAGTGAGAGAGCTGGCTCAAGAATTGGGGCGTCGTCGGACCAAGATGGATTTTTCCTGAAAATTTCAGATCTTTTGCTCCAGCCGTTTGGGAGAAATCGTGCGTAATTGTATGCAGAATCGGATTCTTCACCCTTTGTAACGTAAACCATGAAATTTTCAGGGGTGGTTAGAATTTTTTTTCCCAGAGCGATTACAATGGTTTATTATTGAATAATAAACCAAAACTTGGATAAGGAGCACCATGTCAAACGATCGGCTTACCGGCCTCTGTCTACTGTCTGTTCATAGGAACACAGTGAAACAACAAAAAGATGAGCTAATAGAAAAGACCATCAATGTTTTTGGAATGGATAAGAAAAGAGTACAATTCTTGTTCCAGTCATAATATTTTACTTCCATTCAAATCATGTCACACCTAAGTTCATTTTGAAGCAAATACATATTACTTTAGAACATTTTTGACTTTTACTTTTTTACCGAAATGTTTCATACCCCCCGGTGGCCTTGCCCCCACTGGGAAAATATTCTGCGGGCGCCCATGAGCGCCCATGATCATGTGAGTACCAATTCTTATACCAGGTACCAATGAAAATGTAGCAATGTAAGTGAGTCTCAATTTTCTTGTGTTAAAGTCAATCCGGCTTCGATCCAATTCCAAAGCTGTTTTTCTTTGATCGTTCAAAGCTTCTCTTGAACCTAAGCGCTTATGAAGGGGAACAATATTTCCTCAGGAGCCAAATTTATATCATTCGACTGAAACAGAATGGAAAACCATAAATTCGGATTTAATACCGAAACCCTGTGTTTCTGAGGAGGTTAAATGTCTTTACTCGCTGTAATCAATATAGAAAAAAAAGGAAATCAGAGGGAAAAATATTGCGGGGGCGTATTCCCTTCAACGCCACCAATAAACCGTCAAGGCTGTCGCTCCCTTTCAATTTATTTTCAAGTCGGTGGCGGGGGGAATTCCTGTGATACCGTTAGCGGGGAGGGACCCCGAGGTTTTTCAAACCAATATAACTGTGAAGTGAGGAAACCGGAATTAGATCACTTTTTTCTCTCGATGAAGGCGCGTCGGCTCCGAAAAGGCGTGTTTTCATTTGGGAATATGAAACGATCAAAGACCAAGCATAAATTGGCTTAGCGGCACTTCGAGCTGTTTGATTTAGCTCGATTCAATTAGACTTTATGGCGGATGAAAAGGGGAATCCGTGGAAGTTCCAACGCTCGTGATAGTTTGCTATCGTCATTGTTTGTAACTTCTGATGTTCTAACCGTGGGAATCGATTTGACACTGTAACCGTTTTGACTTATCGAAGCTTTCTGACTATAAGCGAGAAGGAAGCATTTCTGCTATTTGATTGGAGATCTTTTCCCCTACAGCTTGTCCTCAGCAGTTATTATTACAATGCCATTATTTATAATCTCTAGATGTGATGATATAAGTCAAATCAAAAAAAAAAGGAAGATAAAAACATTCGACGTGGTGTGCAGCTGAGTTCACGCTGAGCCTTTTTTGGACTCACCGTTCACCTTGGGTTTGGAGCTACAAATCACCGCTCAGTAATGAAGCCCCTGAATTGCACACTGTTCCGTGGAAACACTAGGTCTTCCAGCAGAACTCAGCTTCAGGCCGTAAGGCTCGAACGTTCCCAAATTTATCACCATGACGGATTGTCCAGCCACCCTCAGGAAGCCTGGATTTCAACCCATTGGAATACCAGCTTTAATCCCGAATTGGGCTGCTGGCTTGTTTCCGAAGGCACCATAATTTGGAGAGCTTGAAGTCATCTCTGGTGAATGCAGTTCGTAATTTCTCTCAGGAAGTGTTGCGTACTGCCATCGATGATTGACCCTTGAGATTACAAGCCTGTTTGAAGGAAAAAGCCTGACGTTTTCAGTGATTCATCGTTTTTCCACTTCATAACATACCATGATGCGCTTGCGTGTGTGTCTGTCGTGTGTCCACAAATCTATGTACAAAGCCTAATTTCTTTCATTTTCATCCAATTTCTCCGAGATTTTGAAGGAATGTATCGTACTGTGATCAACCCGAGCTTGTGGAAGCGTGAAGTCTGCCAACTACCAATTTCTGGGGCTCTAATGGTCCAATCCTACTAAAATTTGAAAGGTATTCGAGGAACAACCCTCCAAAATTCAAGTTGGCAGTATCATCAGTTGCTGCTGCGGATGTTCAAATTCCTACAGTTTTAGCTCTTATGATGGTATTTTCAGGGAATGTGCGGGTTAGGATGTAGATGGCCCCGTATGGTGCTATCACTTTGCGATTGCGCTAACGTAAAATCCGCCAAGCAACATTTTAAAACTTTCTAAAGGTTCGATCTTCACAAATAAACGAATAACTGCATTGCCAATAATGCTGAATGAACGAGTGATACGCTTAGTTAATACGGCGAAATACTTGGGATACTAAATTAAAATGGAAAGAGCACCTCAAGAAGAAAAACGAAGAACTGAAGATAAAATTTAGCAGATTGTATTGGTTGCTTGGTAGGCATTCAGAGCTTTCCATACTTTCCATACCTGTACAACTGCTAGTGTAGAAGCAAGTTCTGAAACCAGTGTGGACGTATGGTTTACAGCTCTTGGCTTCTCCTTGAAATCAAATTAATAACATTACACTAGATTAACTATAATTTTTAATGCTGTACGAATAAGACTTAATATTAGTCTGATGATTCAGACTTTTCGAAACAAAGTGCTAAGGAGTATCGTCAATGCCCCCTGGTACATTCGTAATGACGACCTTCATCGGGACCTTAATGTGGAAGTGAGCGAGGTGATTAAGCAGCACGCAATTAAACATGAACAGCGACTTCACGCGCATATAAACCCTGAAGCGTTCCACCTCCTAGACAACAGTAACGTCATCCAGTGGCTTGATAGGACAAAACCCTTGGACCAAGTGATGTCACGTGATTAGTGAGTCAGTGTAGTGAATGGGTGAATCCGATTGGGCTATTAACTCCATCTGTAAATTATTTTACGAGTGTAAAATAAATATCGATTTGGAAAAAAAAGGTTCGATCTTGCTCAGATCTAAAGATTAGGTGGAGAATGCCGATTTAATCACCTCATATCAAACCAACTCGATCGTATCCGCCAAAGATGTACAGCGACAGATCCCCGTGACAAACATTTTGAGTCACCCTTTTGAAGGCGTTAATGTCCGCGGGAACATGCTGCGTGGCATTTTTATCCCGTGAACTATTGTTTTAAGCTTGAATACATCTTTCAAGATTAAGAATCTTTCAAGATATTCATTTTAATGATCATGATATCAAGGAAGCTTTGTGCCACCCTCAACTATGCACCTTTTCTTTCTTTGTCTAGTGTTTAATGCCTTGAGAAAGTGAAGGATGGTGGGCTACAGCCTGCCTTCTCGACATTAAAGACGACTAAGCACCGTGGAAGGTTGACTCGCGGTAAAGAACAAAGGAAGCCGCTCGGCGCTAATCTTAAATGCAAAGCTCCAGTTCACCGGATTTTGTATGCCTGAGTTAACTCCTTGTTTAGTTCTCCTACAGCCCTAGTGGTGAATGAAAGTTATGTAAATTAATCCCGGTATTTTCAGGATCTTCTCCGAAAATCATGCAGGTTTAAGGGAATTGTGAAAATAACTGGTATGTTTGTAGATTGTTGCCAGTAAGGGTTCAATCGTAATTTAAACGATGAGTATTCTTTTCTGTCACCAACTTCGATGATACTGTACACCAAGACTCTGCTTTGGTATGATTCACTAGAAAAAAAAATGAAAAATTATAATACGAAAATATTGGTCATCACAAATGTAGCGCCCTCTAGGATAGGATTTTGTCTTACATCAGCAATCACTTTCAAATAGAAAATGTGTTGAACAAACACCCGGAATGTTCGTATTTTGAAAAAAATATTCATGTATTCATCTACTTGATGCTGTCCCCTTCAAAGTAGACCCCACTAGATATGCAATTATGCTTGCGTTTTTTTCACTTCTCAAAACACTTCCCGAACTTGATCTTTGGGATAGCTTTCAGCTCTTTCAACGATGCACTTTTAGTGTGCTTGTGAAACGACGACCCTATAAGATTTTTTGAACTAGCAACGATGTGTTTTTGTTCAGAATTTAACATTCTCTGATCAAATTTTGCCCTCACACGTTACATACCCAATATGTTCACAAAAATGTCATGAAATAAACCAATAGATATGAAAACATCATCAGTGACTTCTCTTATTCTGGTTTGACGATCATTCATCGGTTATTGATGTGGGGGGCTTGTCTTGGAAACGGTTACCTATACGACTCGTAAGCACTTGTTTTTTTTTTTTTTTTTTTTTTTTTTTTTTTTTTTTCATAGCAGACTCACCACAGGCCTTTGTTAACATTTCTCGCACTTTGATACACTTTATTTCATTTTTACGCAAGACGTAATACAAATTCTTTGATCCATTTTTTCAACAAATGAAAATCGCCGAACGCTTGAAAACACTTCAAACCTTAGCGAGTGCCACAGATGAAGTAAACATTGAATACAGCTAGAAATTTTGTCATACTTGAGGGGCACGTATACCCAGGGACGTTACCAGGCCGTATTTCACCCAAGAAATAAATTTGGCGACCTCCCCCCCCCCAAATAGGCTCAATATCTCTTGACTCATACCATCTTGATATACTAATCAACCAAAATTTAATACAATTAATGTGATTCATTCACAATGTATAAACTCTTTGACTAAAAGAACTTGTTTAACTGTAACTTTTACCAACCCCTCAAACTTTGGCGCCCAGGGCTGCCCCCCCCCCCCTAGTTACGTCCTCGCGTATACCAACACAATAAAAACGAGCGAAGGTTTTTAATTTCTGTATTAGATAGCCACGTTGAATTTATTCACGTTGATCAAGCTCTGCAGACTGGCCCACCTAGCTGATTTTTAGGTGAGCGAATGAATGATTGTACATAACCCCGATGGTCTTATTTGATTCTGGAAAAATTATATCTGAATTTTAAGAAAATACCCGATCAAATCGAAAGATTTAGACATTTCGATTATTCGATAGAATGATCCTAAGATATAGTCCCACAGGGTTGATTGATCGAGATGCCGAGATTACAGGATCATCCCTGATCAACGTTTCGTAAAATTTGGTCTGGTACTTTCGAAGAAAAGCTTTGGACGGCAGGTTTCCGAAATCTACGTATCTGTGTATCTTGAAACGTAAACCAACAACTTTTCAGAGGGGGGGGGGGGACTACAGTTATTTTTTTCTTGGTCGATCACAAACCCTCAAGATAATATTTAATATGTCATTTTGAAACGATGAATCCACTCATACTAAGAAAATGTTCGGGTTCACAACGTCATATAATACATATTATGTAAACCTTTCAATTTGAGGTGTGATTTAGGTATGATCAAATGTGATGCCAAGTTTTAGGACCGTTCCCCACCTAAATGCGTTTTTCATTTAAATCCACAATGAAGTCAATACGGCGGTGTATATGAAATTTGTTTTTCCTTTCAATTTGTTGGAATCAATATCTTGAAACGAGAATCGACCAATTTAATGGCAGGTGAAATTTAATTTTTATTTTCTGATCAATTACGATTTATATTTGTTGATAATATCGCACTTTCCATCATGTAGCTTCTTTTTCATTGTCACGGCTAAAGTAAACATCACATCCATGAATAACTGGAAATCACAAGAACTCTACATTGCCGCCCCACGATTTTCAGAGAGGCGGAAGAAGGTGGTGCTTTCCTGAAGCCGGTATTGAGAAGTACGGAGCTCTCAAGCCGTCTCGAGCGTGAAACTCTTCACAATGGGACGCGATTATTGGATAGTGGAAGTCAGTGCGTTTGCCGAAATTGGGCTGCGAAAGGGGGAAAGGAGAATGAAGAGGAAGTCGAGGATGAAGAAAGAAGGAGCCCGCGGCGGGAAGGGCTGCGCTATCACATAGCACCGCTGGTGTCAGATAAGAGGAGAGATGCTCAGTACTAGCGCCCAGAAATTGGAAATGCTCTTCCTTTCCATTCCAAATGGGTTTTAGTTCGAAAGCAGTGATTGATAGATGTGATCTAGCCGCCTAAAATGGATTATATAGCTTGGTCATGTAGTACTTTCTTCTCCCTCTTTCAGGACACCAATTCCTGATCCCAAAATATCTATATCTACTATGTATGTTTCCATTAGTACCATATGCTAGGGATGTCAAGAATATATCTATATCGATATTTTTGGGCGATATTTTTCAGCCGCACATAACACCATCTTGTTGCCATTAACGCAGATCTGTAGATTTTCTCCAAGCGACATATCGCTGTTGATATTTTTGAATGAGTCATCGACATTAAATATACAACCTAAAAAACGCTCAAATTCTTTCACTGGGGTTTATTATTCAATTGGCTTTTTCATGATTTGAATTTGTGTGCCTCCTGATATTCAATAATCGCACTATCTGCTGAAACACCCAAAATCATGACCCAATTGAATAATAAACAGTGAAAGAATTTGCAGCTTTTTTTTATTGATTTAATATTTGTTAAAAACATCTATAATTTATCAAGTCCTTTAGCACTCGTATTGCGTTAAAACTTCCCCAAATCCAAATTTAAACGATGTAGCCAAAGGTAGACTGATGTAGAGGAGGCACACAAATATCATCAACTGATCAATCCAAAAAGGTGTTTTGGTTGAGAACAGATTTACGTGGTCCATGCATATCTCCTGAAATTCAATAATCAATCACCTGTTAAACACGCATACTCCGAAGTTAGTAAGATTCAAATCATGAACGCAAGCCATTGAATAATAAACCCCAGTGAAAGAATACTTATTTACCCCAGTAATAATATTGAATAATATTTACCTATATATTATTAGCGTTTCATGCATATCAGAATGCTTCAACCCGTGTATCGGCTGTACCTACACTACAAGTATTCACATCGGCTATACTCCAGTATCCACATTCACTAAAACCGACGCAGATCGGCTCACTAGGTTACAAACAAACAATAATAAACAAATGTTGGCACCATAAATCGGGCCATAGATCGGGAATGGTTTGACCTACGGACCTGGGGAGGGTCTCATTCGATTCCTGACGGTATGTTCTTAAATAGTTTCATTCAGCCGCTTGGACTTCGTTTTGAGGTTTCAGGGGTTTTACAAAATTCCTGACAGCCCTTAAAACTATCTAAATTGAGTGAGAGAGCTGGCTCAAGAATTAGGGCCGTCGGACCAAGGTGGATTTCGAAAATTTCAGATTTTTTTCCAATTTCGGAGATATTTTTCACATAACACAGACGGAAAATCTTTTTGCCATTCGGAGCTACAGATTTGAAACGCCAACCATGAAATATTACTTTTTTTCCAGACGGCCAATGGTTTATTATTGAATAATAAACCAAAAGAATCAACAATTTTCTGTGTTTACTCTATGTTCTGTGCAATATAATGACGGCGCCAGGTTATACAGTACCCGCACGACCTCCAGGTCTTGATGGTACTGTAGCTCTTGCTCCTTCAAATATACATATATTGACGATGATGTTGGTTTATTACGTTCAGTGTTGTACTTTTGAAATCTACCAATGGAAAAACAAAAAAATAACCGGGATTCCTGAGCTTTTTGGATGCACTCCATGTAATGTTAAAGGCATTGATTTACCGGTCATTTTCTACAACACAAAAGTTGCTCCTTTTGTTAGAACCGAGGAGTTGAAGGGGTACAGGAGCTTTAGGTCATTTTTTTGGATCTTCAAATGGCAGGCATTTTCGAATCACATTATTCCGAACGCATGCAGTTTCCTATTGGTGGAAAACAACCCACCCTTGTAGTCTAGGCCTAGTCATCAGTTCCTTTCAATCCTAAAATTGGAAATCAACTGACAGCGACATTCAGACATGGGGAAAAGTGAATTCCGCAGCAACACAAGTTGAAAATCTGTATTTTAAAGACATCTCTTCAATGTTTCACATGAGCCCACTCTCACTCCACGTTCAACTGTTAGCTCGACCACGAGAACCCATGACTATGACAGAAGAAAAATAACGTCAACGTCCTTTAATGTAGTAAAAATCGTCTTGCAATCAAAGTAGGGATGTCAAGAAAATATCGATGTATCAAAGTATCGGTATTCTTCCGTCGATTTATCGATATTTTTGGTTGATGTTTTCTATTGCGATATATCGACATTGTATGGGCGAAGAAGTGGAAAATTAAAATGAACGAGGCAAAGTCAATACATGTAGACTTTACCTATAAAAAGGTTAAATCCATACCTGTCACACTGGAGGGAAAGACCATCCCTTACTCAAACCAAGCAAAGTACCTTGGGATGACGCTTGATGCCAAATTGAAATGGAAAGAGCATGTCAAGGAAAAGCGGAAGGAGCTTGATATTAGGTATCGAAAAATGTACTGGCTTATGGGCAGACACTCACAGCTGTCAACGTCTAATAAGCTTATGTTGTACAAGCAGGTCCTAAAACCTGTGTGGACCTATGGTGTGCAGTTGTGAGGCTGCACTGCTAATAGCAACATCAAGATTGTACAAACATTCCAAAACCAAGTATTAAGGAACATCGTCGATGCACCTTGGTACATTCGGAACGACAACCTTCATAATGATTTGAGGATCGAGAGTGTCGCTGCCACAATACGGAAATTTGCCGTTAAACACTCTGAACGGCTAAAGGGTCACGTCAACGCAGAGGCCGTCCATCTCCTAGACATTGACAACCTTTTTCGAAGACTAAAAAGAAGAAAGCCGTTCGAACTGACACTTGACGTATAAAGACTTATCGCGAGTGAAGTGCGAACAAACTATTATTATTATTAGAACAAAAGGAACTCCTGTTATGTACAAGAGGACTGAATATTAAATTATGATACTAGAAATAAGTTACTAATAAGTTGTTGAAACTGACTTGATTGTAATTAAAATAAATTTAGAAAAAAAAAATATATATATCGACATTAATTGCACAATATCGGAACCGATATTTTTCAGCCGTGAATTATCATATCAACCATATCTTATTGATCAAAACTAATTTTATGGTTTTCCATGGAAGAGTAGGGTAATTATATCAGATGAGGTAGGCTAATCGTAGATAAGAAAGGTAAGGACGTCTTGGAGACTTGGGTTCTAGCTTGTTCCACCCTTACTGGAGAGCACATCAATCAGAGAGTTATCCCCAACAAATATTGGTTCGATTGAATTTTTTTCAGTTTTCCTGAACATTGATTTTACAAACCCACATAATATTGATAATTTACTTCCCTGGATCCTGTACATAATCATTATCATGATTATAGTTTCATTGAATTTTTGAGTGGTTGAATTATTCACGTTAGGATTTACCAAAATCAGTTGGTAAAAGTCCGAAACACGCTCTCTGATTGAAATAGTACTAGCTTTTACAGAGCCTCTTGAAAAATCCTATGATTTAGCCGATTTGAGCCAACAATAGGCTTTGACCAATGCTATTTGGAAATGTTAGGATTATCTGATAAATCGCAACATTTACCGCACTTCGGGATTTTACAGTAACATATACATTCCATTTCAAAAAGCAGGGGTTTATTAATTATTAACTTACCTAATATTAAGATTAACACACTTAAAACAAACACATTTACCGTTGTTTTTAATAATTCGCATAAAACAACGAATGAAAAACTATAGCGATTAAGTTGATAAAAACGCTTCATAAGTGTCGTCATTACCATCCTACCGAGGTGGAACTCCCGTCTGTTGAAAAACGGCTTTGGTTCTCCCCCCTTGAAATGAAATCGGCCTCGGGCAATTTTTCATGTCGGCTGCGTACTCCCCCTGACTAGCTCGGTTCAAGCCTAATTACCCAAATGGCGACGAGGCCTCTTTTCTGGATGTTGAGCACGACGAAAGAACTACTTCTCTTCATTAAAGCGAGGATGAACGCCTTTACTTAGATGGAAACGTGAGCAGTTTTGGTTTGAGTCGTAAACAACGGAGTACACTACTGTAGTACTACAATGAGGGTACTGCAAAATGCGTACTCATGAGAGAGTTGTACTGTGTCATCATAAAATCGTTATGCTTTTATGATCCATCTCAAGGATGAACCATCGTGGAGAGACGCAATTAATTAATGCTTTTTCTTTCAGGTTGGATATTTTGTATCATTGTATGATTCCGGGGTATTGGTTCTGGGAAAGTCTCTTCGTTTTTCTATCAAGCAAGGAACAAAAGTAAAACTCCGCCATTGCGCTCATATTTTTTCTTTGTTTCGTTCAAGTCAATTAATATTAACTGAGGGTAGTATTACTGCATCATCTTCATTGAAATTGTTTTCGAGTGGCACGTCGATTGCCTTCAGTCCCACATTAGGGAGGTAGGTACTTTATTACTCTTCATACATAGCCTCCGCGTTTTGCTTCCGAGTCTACTAAAGTAGCGGAAGCATTGTTTTCACTTTCGGAATGTGAAAATTTGTCTCCAAAATCAAAAATTCCACTCGCATTTTGCGTTTTAGACCTTTCTGAACAATTTTGGTTCCGTGTCTGTCTGTGTGTCTGTCTGTCAGCAAATCCTTGTTACGGGCAAAACTACACGAAGTTATAGTCCGATTTTGATGAGATTATCAGGGATATGTGCGGGGGTTGGGGTGTAGATGGTCCCCAATAGGTTTCATGACACCCGAATCAATAATAGTCGCAAACGTGAAATCCTTGTTACGCGCATGCTTGACCAATGAAATTTTCGGGATTGTTCGGTTTGATGTGTAGATGGCCCCTATAAGTTTCATGACCCCCGGATCAATAGTAGTCTCTGCGCATGCGCAAACGAAATCCTTGTTACGCGCAAAACTCTGGGAGTTCTTGACCAATTTCGATGAAATTTTAAGGGATTGTTCGGTTTGATGTGTAGATGGTCCCCTATGAGTTTCATGACCTCCGGATCAATAGTAGCCTCTGCGCATCCGCAAACGTGAAATCCTTGTCACACGCATAACTCCGGGAGTTCATGACTGATTTCGATGAAATTTTCAGGGATTGTTCGGACTGATGTAAAGATGGTCCTCGTGAGTAATAAAGAGAAAATAAAGTTTTAGCCTCGAGCTTGGATCGAAAGATATTGAACCATCATTGAACGATGCATATATTTTATTTTTCGAAATGCTATAATGTCAATTTATCACTTTATTCATCAATCCATTCAGCGTAAACTTGTCAACTGTCAATTTTATAGTTTGTTCAATAGTTGAGCATGCCTACCTTTATTTTCTCAAGTTATGCTCCTGCATAACAATAAATTTACCCTAATTCAATATTTACTTCGCCTAATTGAACGAAGTTCTTTAGTCAATAATAATTTTCAATGATCTGTACAGACATGTTATGGATACGAGGAAGCTATATGCCACGCCCACTTGGCAGACGTTTTTTCTTTTTTATTAATATTCTCCCAACTAGCCTTTTTACTTATTCAAATCAAATAAAATTGTTTGCAGCACCAATATCAGGCCCAGACTGTACTCCAAAGTAGCGTTTATTATTCGAACTGAGCCATTCATTTACCCCGGTGGATCGTATCAGGTTGTTCAGGTCTCACACCATCCAAACTACCCATATGTATGATTTACAGGTCAGTAGAGCATTATTACAATGTTTTTCGTCGTTCATTCAATATTTACCAGCATATCATAATACCAATTATTTAATTATTCTTGTCCCAACCATCACCTTTGATTAGTAGTAGGAGAAATGTGGCTCTGGGGTCTTGCGATACCTGTTTCATTAAGATTGGTTTTGTGATATTTCACGCTATCCAAGTTGTGTCGAAGTAGACATTTCCAGTGTTTTGTGGTGGTTCTTAACGCAATAGAAGAACATTTTAGTCCAAATGCAGAAAACCCCGCCTGTACAATTCCCCAAAGAGTGACCTCACTGTTGGGATGACATATTAGAAGGTGACTTATCTCCCGCGCCTGCGCAATGGAATATGTCTTGAATGATCATCAACCGACTGACTTCTTCATCAACTCTCCCATAGGGAGTAAGGCATCAGAAATCACCATCCCCTACCAGACAGTACTTTAGTCACAGAACTCACTCAAAATCGAGAGTCCACTGTGCGTTTAATCGTTAAAGCATTTATTATTTATTGTAAGCAACAAAGCGCTTACACAAAGAATAGATTAATATTACAAAGGAAAGGAACGCCGAGTTCAATCCAAGCGAGAAACATCTGAACTCAAAAAATGTGCGTACAACTAAATAATTTGCGACCCATATCAAGAAAAAGCTGTGTTTGTAGAAGAAACGCAGTCCATTTCCAAAAAAATTAAAAGAAGTACAATTTTAAATCGATTTCGACGGTTAGTTTATCATCAGAGCAGAATAATAACTAATAATGTGTAGTGCTATGTATAACAATATAAAGTTCAATCGTACGTTTCGTGTGTTTTCATCATAATTACCGCTTTTTACGGATTTATAGGCAGTTCCATTCTAAATAGTGGCCCAGTAATCACTTTTAATATCTGCGACTTCTCTTCCACCATCCATCAGCCCAGATCTCTCAAGAATGACAAGATACGTTCCAGTCTTACAGACATCCGCCGTTCATCATTTCATACGAGTGAAGTGAGGGCTAACGACCTCATATCCCGAATGTAGTATTCCGCTCCATTTCTCTCACATTTTTAACTAAAAGAACCAGGTCAGAGCTCTTCAATAAGACGCAGTGCGATGTGTATTTAAGGATTAGACGATATTTTTAAATCGATGAATCGGGATTTTTTAAACTTATGGTCGGTTTCTAGGCTTGGGGCAGCGGGAGGGCAACTTTTTAAAAATATATTTCCCAACTTCATATCTACGATTTTCTGAATTATGTTTCCAATGAAGGATCTGTGAAGTTTATTTTGAGGTTACCAAGTAGATAGCTTGGCTAGGCAGAAAGTTTAAACTTTTGAACGTTGGTTCATGCTACAAACGGGGGTCAGTGCACAGCTGACGGGTGTGGTTTTTTTAAAAAATAGATTTTTTTCCATTTCCAATGTCCTGAGATATATTATGATATATATTCTGTTGAACGCCTAGGTTTACAACATACGTTCATCTTTTAAGAAGAAACATAATTCAATGAATGTTAGTTGTCTGAGAGAGAGAGAGAGAGAGAGAGAGAGAGAGAGAGAGAGAGAGAGAGAGAGAGAGAGAGAGAGAGAGAGAGAGAGAGATATATATTCTTCCTCAGTTCAAGTGGGGCTTGTATTCGGAAGAGAGAAAATATCGCGTTTTGAATAGTTAAGTGGCCTATGAAGAAGTGACAACAAAAGTTTTGAGAGAGAGAGAGAGAGAGAGAGAGAGAGAGAGAGAGAGAGAGAGAGAGAGAGAGAGAGAGAGAGCCAATAATTTTAAATTACGGCTGAATATATTCCGTCAATGATATATATTCTGTTGAACTCCTAGGTTTACAACATACGTTCATCTTTTAAGGTAGAAACATAATTCAATGGTAATGTTAGTTGTCTGGCCTGGAAGGGAGCAAGTTAATTGAAAACCGATTTTTTTATAGTTGGAATCATCTTATATTGTAGAGATGGTCCTTACAACAAAGGGAGAAGATAAAATGGTTTTCCAGAATATGCCGAGAGGAAGGTTTAAAAGTTTGAGCAATATCCTTTGGGTTAGTATTGTCTATGATACAGTAAAAACGGAAAGGGTCGGAATAATATATATTCTTCCTCAGTTCAAGTGGGGCTTGTATTCGAAAGAGAGAAAATATCGCGTTTTGAATAGTTACTTGAGTGGCCTATGAAGAAGTGTACTACAAAATAGTCTCTCTGTGGGACCCACTTACCGATTTGAGTGTCTGAATACGTCGAGTTAGACCAGAAAAATATGAGATGTGCCCAACCAAAGAGCCTTGGCGGAGATTCCGTCAATTACGAACAGGGGAACACTCTCATCAGCCCCTTTCTCCCTGTCTATGAGGAGAGTTTTATAGAAATAAACCTCATCGAGGTCCAATACTGTCGTTGAAGTGTTTCTGTTTTTTGCTCGCACTATCTTAATAAATGTCAACGATGCAGACGACCGCTAACGCAAGCGGACACAAGATTCCTCAACAAATACCGTCATCTCAAACAATTAGGGACAAGGGTGGCGGATGCTTTTAGGGTCAGGACTTCCAAACTTCCAGCAACGTCCCTCAGCCGACCCTCAACTCAGTGGCCTAAACCGAAATGCCCACAACAGAAGTTACGGACGGGGCTACTCCCTGGTTTATCGTTTCGTTTTAAGGGTTGATGAAACAACTTTTTAAAATTAAAATTCCAATTATTGATGGAGAGCATCGGTTTTGATTGATAATGGATTCCGGAGGTCCAGGTTTTTTGCCCCACTGCATTCACCAAACATATGGCAGTACCAAATACAATGAATTCGAATGATGAATGAAGCGGGTAATAAAGCAACTCGACCTTGGAGATATGAGAACGATGATAGTTGACTATGCTGATTCAGATGAAATGATGTGAATGAGTGTTGCATGTGTGTTTGGCTACACATTTGTTTCGCCAAGCGAGTTGTGAAAGGAAAAATAATCATGATCTTCGCGGTTCCTCAGCCGTTGTGATGGATATGGTTAGTTGGCCCTTCGCAATTTTAGAATCCGTCGCTTTGGAAGATGAATCAGACGTTCTCAAGCGCCTGGGGCATCCTCTGATTGTGGCGGAGAACTATTACCGCATTCACCTCAATGGAAGGGGCAACTATACCTTCCATCACCTCACATGTTAGCTTGAGCGTGGTTACAACCACTGGGCC
This sequence comes from Creontiades dilutus, assembly GCA_031894815.1. NCBI lineage: Eukaryota > Metazoa > Arthropoda > Insecta > Hemiptera > Miridae > Creontiades > Creontiades dilutus. The sequence continues at coordinate 821,647 of JAVIWC010000742.1, read as the reverse complement.
TTTCAATATCAACTGTCCTGACCCCCCTAATTACTCTCTTTTCCCATTGGCTAAATGCTCTTAACTAAAACCCCTTTAATAATCATCATATCATACCCCAGCCATATTTATTGCGAGCCCCCCCCCCCCCCCCCCCGGCTTTTTCTCAGAGCCCTGGGAGTGTGATGGATATGGTTCCCGATTCTCAAATCCGTCGCCTTGGGAGATGAATCAGACGCCTTCAAGCGTAAGGGTCATCCTCTGAGCGTGGCAGAGCATTATTCCGCATTCAGCTCAATGGAAGGGGCAACTATGCCATTCCATAACCTCACACTCCTTGTTGTAACCGTATGGTGTCACTGGGAATGACGAGGCTGAAGGGGATGTGTCTCTAAGATACCCGCTTCCCAGCCCAGAGATCCACCCACAGATCTGGAGAGAAAATTAGCCCTTAATCTCTTGTCGAAGCTAAAAGAAGAGTTCAAGAAATACCACGGCGGTCAAAAATACAAAGAGCTCTTCCCTCCCACTGATTTGACACCATGGTTCGGTAACATAAGTTTAGTTCACCTAAACAACTCTACAAAACCGTGATTCGACTGAGGAGTGGACATGGTTGCACTAACCAATGTTTACACCGAATGCGCCTTACTGTATCATCCCGATGCAGAAGTAGTGAGGTCGATCCAGAAACCGTGCAGCATATTATTCTGGAGTGTCCTGCCATTTCAACTTTAAGAGACTCCTTACTGAATGGAATTGTCAACATACGAGAAATCGAGTGCCCCTTCAACCTGGATACATTTGTGTCATAAGGGAACGTGGTCATTTACATAGCGTTACACGAGTTTTTAAAAGATATTAATATGAAGCTGTCCAACAATATTATTATTACCACTAATTTATTTACTTAATACTTGTAACGGCTATAAACACACCGAAGCCAACTGAAAAAAAAAAAATAAAGTTGAGTCTGGACGTGATGAAGGTATGTCCTTTTGCGTGTTTAAATTTGAATTTAAATCGAATCAATATAATATTAAGTATAATTATACTTAATTAATTGATAAATATACTCAATTATTGATAGATGGAATTCGTTACACAAATCTAAAGATGAAAGTATCAGAGTAGGTATTTCCGTTTTTCATCCAGGGGCTGGTTGGACTCAACCCCCAAAACCCTCCCGACCCCACCAGTGAAGAGGAGAGGGCCCCAGCGGGGCGGAGCGTCTCCCAGGGCGACCGACGTGCTCCCCTCCTCGGAGACTTGGAATATACGATTTTTTTACTTTGCTTATTGTTTTTATACTCCCTCGTTGTGTTATTCACCTATTTCTTTTTAACCTGCGTTGAAACTAGTTTGATAGTAAACGTGACATTTCTTTCCAACCCGAAAAGGTTTCCTGAGCATTGCAGGAGTATCTGGACAACCGTTTGGCCCTTCCCAGTCTATTCACCTGTACTGTGATTTTCAAAAACGTTCCAGTGAAGATTTGGCTGTTCTCCGGGCAACCTGCATACATTCATCAGTCCACGAGGAATCGAGTTTCCAGACGACTCCCAATCAATTCGCTTGGAACGTAATATCTGCTCCGACAGCGAGCTCTTTTTTTTTAGTAGCTTCCTTTATCTTCATTCGCTTCCCGAATACGAAACACAGGCGGACGGTTTCCCTTCTTCTACTGTCATCTGTCTCTTTCTCTCCGCGGAGAAGGGAGGAGTGATTCATTTTATTGAAATTTTCTCCTTGAGAGAATCTTGAGTGAGTGTGGGTGAGGTCGAGTGTAATGTGCGCTTAAGTGATGGTGAAATTGAAGCGAGCTCCCCTTCGTCTGATTTGAGACGGAATTTCCCTTAGGTTGCCATGGCGAGGCGCATAGTAAATAGAGAATCTACGAACCGTTTTCTAAAATAAAGAGAAACTCGTAAGTACCTACGAGTAATTACCTTCAATTAATGTTACCTACTACCTACCCAAAGAGAAAAAAAAATGTATTGATTATATGCGGTGGAATGTTGGATTAGTTGGATTTGTGAAAAGTATAAATTGGCATGACAAAAGCTCAAATTGGTATACCAAAAGTTGAAATTGAGTCACAAAAGTTTAAATTGAGATGGCAAAAACATTGAAATTGATTTGTGCCAAAGGTTCAAATTAGTTAGCCAAAATTTTCAATTTGATAATATGCCAAAAATTCAAATTGATTGATGATAGTTCAATATTTGTGTGAGGAGATGGGAGCGGGGGAGGGGGATATGTGCCTTTATCTTCAAAGTAGTCCTCACGTAACCCTCAACAGTAAATTTGAGGTATGTGAAGAACTAGGAGTTTTACGATCGTCTATATAGTGTGTTATGTGGTTTTACTCCATTACGTGTATTTTTTTAAATACCACTCGGATTCACACATGGAATCCAAAAATGTTTCAATATTTGTGTGTGGAGATGGAATGTAGAAGTGGGATTTATGTCATTGGGGTTTGATATTTTCTCCTCAGAGTTCCGGTGGGGAGAGGAATAATTAAAACCAGTAAGGGACACATATCTATCCTTATAATGGATAGGTACATATTGTGTGAGAGTTTTTAAAGCATTTTAAGTAACTTTACTCCTGACTAATCCTGGAGGTCACAGAGTTATGCCGTAAGAACGTAATTTTTCCCCCGATGTGGTGAGTTGTCCTTCCACCTCGATTTATTCGATTTAATTATTTTCTACGCTGAGCGAGGGAAATGAATCTGGAAAGATGAAATGGGATTCCAAAGGAAATTACTTTCCATGAAAAGTAGCCTCTCGATGAAAAAATATTGGCAATGTTGAAGGGTGGTTGAGGCCAGGGGGTTGTGGGCTGCCCTTGCCCGCGGAGTGTCATCCGGCGCTTCAGATGCCGACAGGTCATTCCGTGCGATTGACACTCGAATCCTCGAGGTTACGATGCGGGCCCCAACCTGTCACAATCGGTCGGCGCAAACCAAACCCTCAGACATCAATGCAGCTTTGAGATGCTTTAAATAGTGGTTCTCAACGGAGGCTATATCGCCACCTGGGGGGCGGTGAAGAGGTGCAGATGAGGTACGTTGGCGGTCACGGGCCAATGCGTGGGTTCCTGGCAATTGGTAGGCTATGTGCAAATTTTAATGAACTGTCGTGTAATCAGTTCTCCTGTGTGGAGCAGAGGTGTGGGTAGACGCCAAAAGCATTGATTATTACTGGTAGAGCATAATCGCGGTCCAACGAAGAGGAGCGAAAAGGATTGCATGTGCCTACTGAACAGTATCATAGCCATTCATGATAGTACTTACGAGGTACTTACCCGGTACAACTTATGGCTACAGAACGGAAACGATTCTTTGATAGGCGAAGGCGGAAGAAGTTGTCTTATAAATGAAGAGAGGTTACAGCCCATAGCAAGCTGACAAGAAATGGAGACGGAAGAGCTAAGAACAAGGACAGCTGAAGCAATACTTAGTGGTGGTTCATAACAGTAATGCATCTCATAGATGTCGTACTACAAAACTACTAACTGAGCTGATGAAGGGATGAGGGCGGACATTGTCTACGAGACCAGACTTGATTTTCTGAAGGCAGAGCTGAGGTATACCTATCAAGTTGTGATAAGGTCAATTTTGGCATTACCTTTAGTTCGATCTGAAGACTCCAGAACCCACATAATCCACGAGGAAGAGACATTTTGAAGAAGATTCTTGGAAAACGACGCTCAATTGAAAGTAAAGGCAGTTCCTTCAATGTAATTCAATACATTTTACATTATTTACTTTTGTTCTTACTAATAATGTGAATAAATGAATTAATAAATAAATAAATGTAACACAGCGCTCTTGATACCACGTGTCGAGCGTAATGGGCTTGGGAGAATGAGGGATATTCTATCGTCGGAAAGGCAATGAGTTTCGGACCAGGAAACGCAATGGCTTTGGGGGAGGGGAGAGTCATGCCGCAAAGCGAAGGCAATGGTTTAGGCGGCAAGGTGCGCGGAGCTATCTTTTGGTTTATCTGCTTTTCGGCACTGGCAATCGGATAAGCAGATTTTGGGTCCTCTCCTATATTCCCTCTCAACACGTGTATAGCGCCTTTACAACTTTGTTGTAGAATGCTCCAGAGCTAGGGATGAGCTTCAGCTACTACGTCCACGCAACGTACATTGAGGAAGGTGTCCTTCAATATGAAGCCCGGATGTGGAACAGACGGTGCCGAATCATTTCATTCGGATTTGAACCCTCAATTTTACGAGACCCATCTTAACATTCACAAAGTCATAGTGATCTTGAAGGACATTCAATCAGAATCAGATATGCAAATAAACACCGCATTACAATGGATGTAAGCCATTTTATCATTAATTATAAGCATGTCTACTTTACCGATCTCCTGGGTACCTACCTACCCCAAACCCATAACGTTACCCATTGCTTGTCCTTTACCAAAACTCATTGCCTTTTTAACCGAAACCCATCGCGTTTTGAGCCCCACGTTTCAAGATGTGGACAGAGAGAAAAAAAAATCGTAGCAGGTAATTGAAAAGCTCATAAACTATATTAGTTTACCTAATTATTGTTGTGACGCTGTATTTGGTGTGTTTCAAGTGCTGTGGAGTTCATAACGTATGACTCAACAACAACTGTACTTCGTGGTACCACCACCCGCTTCCTAGTGGGTACGATGTTCAGCTAGTAGCATTTCATGTGTCCGAAATTTATCATTTTCAAGGTTTGAATTTTAATGGGTTTTATGTAGTTCTGATGATTCATCTCCGCTTCGTTAAAAATGATAATGATTCCAATACAATAATCTGGTGGTTCTTTGGAGACGGATAGTGTTTTTGTTATTCTGTTACGAAACCGTGCGTCATTCGGAGTTCTGATTTGATGTAATCCAACCACCGGCGAAAGGTTTTCTACCTGTGTTGAGCAGTTTTCGTACCCCTCCCACGACCTCTCTTCTTGTTTCGATCAGTCCTTACAAATCAATATTATGTAGAAACGCCCGCTTTCCCTCCCATAATGATTCCATTAATATTAATGTCATGAAGGAGTTTCCCCAGCGCTTGTGGGGAAATGCCGCTACAGAAAAGGGATATATCAGTCTGGATTCGACAAGTTTTGAAACACGGTACTCCAGCGCTAGTAAAGACAAGTGTATTTTAGCATTGCAGATATGTTAATAAGACATGGATTTGCTCTTGAGTTCACCTATAGAACATAATCGAATCTTGGGAGACAAAAATCATTTCAAGGAAGCTCATCCTTGCATTACAGCTCTCGGATTTTATCTAACGTTTAGTAAACGAATCATCGCACAGATTATAGATATCTCAGATAAATATTTTAAATAATCAATTATTTAGTTACTGTATGTACCCTTCTTTACTTACTGAAGTATCCAACATATACAGCGGTGTTGCCCCGAAGCTTTTACGAGTCTCTTGTCCCCATTAATATGCTGGTAACACAGTATTTTCTAATCAAGTGTCTAAACCATCCGAAAATATACATAGACAGTTCTGATCAACGCAATCTGGCTGCTTATAGATTTGTCCTCACCATCACCGTGAACAATACGTTCCTGATGTCAGACTTACCATAGTTTTACTCTTCAGGACAACATCTGGAACAAGCATCAGATTCCAGAAGTATGACTGCCAAAATCATTCAATAACAATCACTAGTCACTATATGTTCTTCCTCCGATTCAGCCTAAATCAATACCGCCATTCTAAAGAACATCTTGAACTCAATGCTTACCAGGGGAAGACACTCCTGGGCAGGAGGACATAATGGAAAAGAAGCAGCGAACAATCATATATCCTAAACTATCTCATGCTGTTTACTATTGATTGTAGAAAACAATCAACCAATTCTTGAAGCCCGGTGTACAATATCCAACTTCGCTATCCTACATCGGACTCGATCGCAGTCTACCCCAAAATCGGATGGTTTATGCTCGAGATGCTGGTCCCATTTTAGGGGGGGGGGGGGACAGCGCGTTTAGCTGAAGTTTCCATCCGATTAAAGAAGAAAAGATGGTCAAATTTATCGAAATTTCGACCAAAAATGGTTGATAACCAATGAGGTCTGTAGGACGAGGTTAAAATGACCGTATTTGATATGATTTCGGCAAATTGGGTTCAAATATGTTCAGAATATTTTTCCTGAATTCATCAGAAAATGTATGAAGATTAAGGTTGTTTGTTTACGAAGTTGAATGGTGCAAATCAAGAGGGTGATCCTTTCTAGGGCCGTATCTTTGTACGATGTTCTGCCACTATATTCCTGTACCATCAAATCCGGACTTTACTAGACTTTCATTCGAGTGGCAGTATGAGCTGTTAGCCGAGCAGTTCTTGAAGAGGTAGCACAGGTCCTACAAAACTATATCAAATGGCTAGGACCAGGGTGCACCAAATGGCGCCTGAAAATCGACCCAGCCAGATCAATTTCCATCACATTCTCGTATCTGAACTTCCACGATTCCACCGTGGGCTACAGCTGTACCACCTTCCCCACTGCCCTTCCGGCACTCATCAAACGAACCAGATTCCGGATATACCAACTAAAGCCTGTTTTTTGCAACCCCCACGTTTCTATGGGCAATAACGTTCTCACGAATAAAAAACTTATTTGGACCATTTTGGACCCCTCTTCCTATATGGGGAACCTGCTCAGACTCACAATTCAAGCGCCTTGGGAGCAGCCAAAACGGCATTCTTCAACACAATATGATAGACTCAAAAATGAAACCCTCAACAACGACCTCACATTGGATTCCCCAACTTTGAATCGTCAGGCCTTCATGGAGAAATTTTTCACCGCATATTCCGAACACCACAACTAACTCGCAGCTCACAGATTTGCCAAAATCTCGTCACAGCTCCGACGCCCAAGAAAAATCCTCCAATTCGTCCCTACCGTCCCAGACTGATCTGGAACTTGACATATTTCAACAAAGACTCATAACCGTGCCAAGTTACTAACTTCCTGTAGCTTACCAACCCAGTTATTCTACTTGTCATTAAGGTATACTAACATTGTTGTGGACTTGGAAAAAATAAATTAACTTATAAAAAGGAGGGTGATCCAAAATTTAATTAGGTACACTCTTAATTCAAAAACAGACAAACAAAATTAAAATCTATCATTTATTAGTGCTTACTAGGACAGTTGCAGCCTGAACATTTTATCACTATATTAAAATTACTTATTATTGTGGTTTGGTACAGTAATTAATTTAATTATTTAATTTGTTTAAAAACTGGGAAGTGGGTTGGGTCCAACATTTTTAAAGGAATATTACCAAACAACAAAGAAAACATAGTTGAAACTATTGTAAATAACCTTTAGAAAGCGTATATAGTGGATCCATTGGAATGACAAAGGAAATAATTTAAATATGGTCATGAAATATATTCCCTTGGCGAAAAATACAGTTATTGGTTCCCAACAAATTCAATTTAGAAGCCGTATTGTTTGCAGAGAACAAGTACAAATGAACGCACACCACAGTCGACACCGTGTATGTTTTTGTGTTCATGATTTGTGAATTTATGAGATCTGTATACGTTAAAGGATTATAAATAATACTTATTATTTTTTTTTTTTTTTTTTTTTTGTAACACACAATGAAGTAGATAAAGTGGTTCTATAATATTAACGTAGAGGAAAAGTGGTATTCTTTGATTCCCCTCCAATTTTTCTGCAATTCAGCGGAACGAAATGGTCATACAATAAGCATATTAATGCTCTTTCCCATGACTCACACGAAAGTAAACAGCCCGAGGCAATATGTTGTGAGTGGGACAGCTGTGGGATGAGGGTGGCCGCTTTCCAAAACCTAAAACAGAACTGTAGGTGAAACGGGTCTGGAAAATACTGTAACAAGATTTATAATAGGTGGAAAGGGCGCTATATAGTTCTAGAGGGTAGTGAAAAAAACGGAGGTGGAAGGAGACGCGAACAGCCGAGGGATAGGTAAAGAGAACGGCGAGAGAGGATCGGCTCTCGGGCGCTGTTATAGGCGATGAGAGGAGGGGTAACTTATAGTGTGGAGGAAGAGGGTAAACGAATAGGACAAGGGATGAAGGGGGTGACTTAGGGTTAGGGTTAGGGTAAGGGAAAAGGGTAAGGGATCCCTGGAATATCCAGGGTCAGCGGGAGCTTCGGCTCAACTGGCCAACTCCATTTGGCTCGGAGAGCCTAGGAAAATAAAAATCTCCTTTATTCGTAAAAGGTACTGCGTCCCTCCCTTTACACATTTCTCAAGGTCTCCCGACTTTTTTTCTTTCATCCTCGGTTCCCTTCAGCCCTTTTTCTTATTACGAGTGACAGGTCTTTTGTTCTTATTTTTTTACAGAGAATATCGACGGGGACAGGGAGCACGTGGTGAAGCGTTTAACACCAAGGTCTACCACGCTAGAGTTACGGCGTTGGCATGGAAACGGGCCACAAATTCGAGGAAAACGAAGTTAGCTTTATGACCAAGACAAGGACTATACTTCATCTCAAAAGTAGAACGCCAACAGAAGTTGAATTCGCATCCATACCATTATACAGAACGTGGAAATACCAAAGGAATTCGGATAATAATTATGAATAATAATTAATAGTTAATAATTATGTGGATAATTATTCTGAATGTATATACTGAGTGTTTACATAACAGGGCGATTCCTTCAAGGAATCGATTCTACAAGTAATTTGCATCAAAAAATGGCTCATAAAGTTTTGTTCCAACGCTTGTATTCAGTGTTTTTCACGGTTCACGATTTTTATCGAGTTGTCGACCTTATTTCATTAAAACGGGCTTTAAAAACGCTCAAAATTCTTTCACTGGGGTTTATTATTCAATTGGCTTGCGTTCATGATTTGAATTTCTACTAAGCTTTGGAGTGTGCGTGTTTCACAGGTGATAGAGTGATTATTGAATTTCAGGAGGCACACAAATATGATGAACTGAACAATCCAAATAGGCATTTTGATTAAGAACAGATTTACGTGCCGTATGCATATCTCCAGAAATTCAATAATCGCTCTATCACCTGTGAAACATGCACACTCCAAAGCTTAGTAGAAATTCAAATCATGAACGCAAGCCAGTTGAATAATAAACCCCAGTAAAAAAATTTGCAGCGTTTTCCTGAAAATTTCAGGTTTTCTGATTTCCTGAAAACTATCAGAATGTTTCAACCCGTGTATCGGCTACAAAGCCTTTTAGGAGTTCACTCCAGTATCCACATTACTACTTCACTACATCACTACGTCACTAGGTTACTGATATCAATACAAAAAAAAAAAATAAACCAAAATAACGCGAATGTTTGCACCATAAATCGGGCCATAGATCGGGAATGGTTTGACCTACGGACCTGGGGAGGGGCTCATTCGATTCCTCGTGTTCTTCAAAAAGAGTACAAATTTAGGCCGCCTTGACTTTTTTTGAGGTTTTAAGGAATTTTACAGAACTTTGACAACCCTTAAAGGGCACTTTAAATTAAGTGAGAGATATATATATTTTGAATTTCGTTCTAGTTCTTTTGTATTTACTGCAATGGAAAGTAGAGAAACCAGCAAGATAACCATTGAAAAATCGAGGGCGGTCAATAGACAGCTGCGCGAGCGTGAGTCATGTTGGCGCGAACGCATGAAAGTTAATGCGCATATTGTAGAAATGCATTGAAAATAACTGAACATCGAAACTGTAGCTGGAACCGAGGTTCTCGGGCGCTGGCCGCTTGCCTCGCCGCGCTTTTTGAGAGAAAACTCTTCCACAGGACGGCGCGCCGTTTGCGCCTGTTTAGGTACATGAAGGAATCGCGAGCCGCAGGCGCCGTGTCTTGGCTTGGATCTATTGGCGTGTCTTGGCTTGGATCTATTGGCGCCGTCAAACAATGCGACTCTACGGATGTGTCAGACGTAACGGCGCGGCACCGTGCGTCAAACGCTCACGCCGCGTGGTTTGATTTTCCTCGCAACCGCGTAATCGCGTTAACATTTGTTCACACTTTGTAGGTTAACCTGCTTTTGTTGAGATTATGTCGTTCAACAATGACATTGCCTTTTAGGTGATTCCTTTGCAGTTTATTTTCAATGATGATTTCAATGATTTTCAAGAGAGCTTCAACAAAATGAATAATATATCAATTTTGCTGAAAAATAAAATACATTTTTAACCTATATCAGATATAGATTCTGAGAACACATTGTGAGCGCGACTTCTTTTAATTTCACTAGTCTGATTTATTTAAAATTTACTAGTCTGAATATTAGAAGTCGCCGGACCAACATGGATTTTTCCTGAAAATTTCAGCTTTTTGGCTTCAGCCGTTTGGGAGAAATCGTGCGTACGGCGTACGGACCTTCGGACGGACGGAAAAATTTGTATTGCAGATTCGGATTCTACACCCGTTTGAAACGTAAACCATGAAATTTTCAGGGGGTTAGAATTTTTCTTTCAAGAGCGATTACAATGGTTTATTATTGAATAATAAACCAAAAAAAAAATAAACCACTGAGGCCCTGGTGGGACCGTTACCTCCAAATCCTTCCGAGGCACATTTTACTGCCCGACCTGGGCCGAACAATAACTATATGCTCAGTGCACAGGACCCATCGTCAGGAACTGCTTGCGACATTAAAACAGACATAGTACTCTCATTTCCAGAGCTATCTCATATCTGATGAGACCGTTGGAAAGACCGTAGAATTTCCCATCATCCCAAACTAACATTAAAACAACATAGTTCTCTCACTTCAGAGCTATCTATTTATCTGATGAAAAATTAAAATACTAATACTGACCGTTGGAAATCACTTTATTACATAGACCGTAGAATTTCCAGATTCGCACCCTTTGAAACGTAAACCATGAAATTTTCAGGGGGGTTAGAATTTTTCTTTCAATTACCGATTAAAAATTATTCAACAATAACTATAAGTTCGTCATGAACTTTTAAAACAGACATACGGCAATACCGAATAAAATTATTCAGTTGAATTTTACGGGGAATAAAGCAACCTGAAAAGTGACACTTCGAAAAGTCAGTTAGTTAGGTAGATAAGTTAGTTTTTTAATGCCCATATTGTCCTAATAATTATAATTATTAGTGGTAATTAACTATTGCCGGTAAGCCTACAAACTGCGCCAGAGTCACAGCTTTCCAACGGTGCAACCAGTTTTGATTTTACTCTATCGATTAGAGAAGAACGTTTCAGACCAGAAAAACGTAGTTTCACCCCGTAAAATCGACGTTATAGAAAAATAACTCGTCATTAAAAAATGGGTTTGACATAGAATTTTACTATAATTTTTTCACATTGAATACAATACAGTGTTGATCCTCAAATTGAGAATACTCTTGCGATTGGGCGTCGTCTGTCTACAAGACATGGTCTCTTCGGTAAGGGAACTGAGTGAGGTACCACTTCCAGAATTCAACCCGCCTTTGGTTGTCTGGTAGCAATAAGTTTTGCACCTATGATTGGAATCAAACTTTGTGTCACTAAACATTCGATTTGGCAGGTGCAGAAAAGACAGGAAGGAATGATCAGACTGATCGTGTTACAAACTTTTTTCAAACGACAGGGGAAGAGGTCTTGGCTCTTTAGGGTTATGTGAACCAATTGAGGCGAAATAGAGAATGCAGCTCCGATCCTGCGGTTTCTGAGCGTCGAATCTGCTCCCAACGCACCTAAAATGTTTCCCACCTGTTGACCACCCTTGTTAAAATTCACAAATGGTGGAGGCCTGAATAGTTTTTATTTGGTATTAGGAAGATAGGAAATTCTACGGTCTTTCCAACGGTCTCTTCAAATTTGAGATAATTCTGGAAATGAGGAACTATGTCCGTTTTAATGAAATAAGGTCGATAACACAAACAATTTCTTAAATCTTGAATAACTCAGAATACAAGGGTTTGAACAAAAAACTTTAAGAGGCATTTCTGTTGGAAATTAGTTGTAGAATTGATCCCTTGAAGGAAAGAGACCTGTTTTGTAGACAACCTGTAGAAATTTTATGCTGTAGTTTTTCATACTTTCAAATATATGATGATTTGTCAATAGCGATTTCCAGTGAAGTGCAAGGGAAATCGTACCCATAGCCGTAGAAAACTACCGAGGAGCCATAATTACTTCAGCTACCACTTTGTTCAGCGTGCCCTGGTCCCAGGTATGGTTGTCGCTCCCATTCCAGCTTTGCTTTCCCGTAGATGTCCAGTTAGAGGAGCACGAGTCACCAGCAGCCCTTGACCTCAAGCGTCGTTGCTACCACAGATACTTGGATATGGTTAGTTGGCCCTACCCGAATCCTGAATCCGTCGCCTTGGCAAATGAATCAGACGCCTTCAAGCGTCTGGATCATCCTCTGAGCGTGGCGAAGCATTAATCCGTATTCAACTCAATGGAAGGGGCAACTGTCCCATTCCATTACCAAAAACACTGTATCTGCCACTAGCCCCATCTGTTGAGGAAAACCCAAAAACCTTCATTGCTACCTTTCACTTTTCCTTGCCTGAACTCTCCTTGTCAGTTGTGAACACACTCTTCTTGCTTCAACAACTCACAAAAATGGTGAGCGGTGCAATTGCTGGGTCTACTACTCATGGTAGGTATCAAAGTAGAACAAATATTCACTTCCATCGTTTCCCCAGTAACGCAGAAATCCGAGCTAAATGCTTCTAACAGAATAGACCGGTTCTCTGTTGAAACCTCTCGGGTCTGCTGAATTCATTTTGACGAGAGCGATTACGTCCGTGATTTACAAAGTGAGTAACTTAACATTCCCCTTAAGTTCATCTTCAAACCACTAGCGGTACCACATTTGCGTTTACCCAATAACATTGCTCCAAATTCATCAAAATCAGTTTCTACCGCCAAGAATAATTAAAAAAAACGTAATCGATCGTAGGTTAATGTAATTCTAACTCCTTCCATGGAAAAACGAGAAAAACTGTAACAATAAATGATAAGCTTGACGAAAACTTGGAAGTGTAAAATTCGTCAAATTCAGGTGCTGCGATGCCCGAGAAAAATAGTTGATTGAAATATAAATATTTGTGTACTAATCAAAATACTTGTATAGTACACAATCTGGTTTCAGCATAGTACTCAAACTTTAATGATTTCTGCTTGATTATAAATTCTGCAAAACTAATTGTTTTTGTTAATTTATTAATTATACTACTTTTGCGATTTTCGTGAACTCAAATAAGAAAAATGGTCGAGAAAAATCATTCCATTCCTTCGCCTGGTCACTGTATTACATTTAATAAAATATTTTCATAACATCTGCAATTATTGTAGGTACCCAGAGTCCTAAGTATAAAGTGGCAGGATTTAGAAAATTCTTGAAACGAGAATTGGTTAAAATCGGTAACGAAAAGCTACACATTGCTCGCAAATCAAGGCTTGAAATGGTAGACAGAGTGGCTGGTGGTGGGTATCTGTGGTTGCCACCAGGTAAGCACTGAAGTATTACTGAAATTTGTGATCACTTTTTGGAGGCACAAAATGTCCACGACCGAGATTTTGATTTGCCACAAAGTTTCATTTGGATCAGATTATAATAGACGGCAATATACCTGTAACAGATCTCTTGATTCAGAAGGTCCAACATGAATGATGTGAATTCCAATTGAAAAACTCCTTTGACTTCCAAATGAATAATCAAAAGTATAATACGATGATGGATAGTTCTTTCTTTTCGTTTCTTGAAACAGCGAAGCCTCAGCATGAACCTGTGGCTTTTTAGATTCAGGAGTAACCCCTGGGTGTTGCAGGCTTTTTCCACCGCAGCCCATGGAAGGAGAAAATAGTTCATTACATTAGCTTGTTGATATAAATTCCAATTGAGGATCGTCTGAATCAAAGTGAGTTTTTGCAATCAAGACTACTTCAAACCTGAAGGAACCTCGAAATGTGCCTGGTTTGAATGCACGAAAGTTTCGAATAGGTAACTGAAAATTAATTTGGATGTACTAAGTCATTGTTTTATCACCATCTTCATCAATTTTTTGACCCACTGACCCTTTTTAACTTTCCTAGTTGACGCTCTTCGGCTTCCGACTTTTTTACCTGTCCCCCGCTCGGTAGAGGGTGATTAATGGCCGCTGATTAACGACTGATCTCGCAGGTGCCCATTAATCACGTCCTCCCAAGATGTGCGGACATTCTATTTGAGATCCTTTAATGAAAATTGATGGACTGTTCCACATTCCAATTACAACGGGACGATCAGGGCTGCTGTTCATGATAGCATACGGATCGTTCGGCTCGATTCGACTGAATCGAATCCGAGTGTAATCCAGAATAACGCAATAAAATGTATAGTACATTCGAGTTGGGGACATACATGATGTTGATGCTTTTCAGACTGTTGTGCGATTGATTAATTGTTGTATTCAATGCCATAATGGAATACACTACGTATTTACACAGATATCGACCCATGCATCCACACAAACAGAATAGGAGCTGACTTAACTTTAATCTCCAAAAGTTCCAAACAAACCTTTGGTACCCAGCTGTAAATGTGGTACTCTCCATTGATTGTCGGTTATTTCTAGTTTGAACGGTAAAGTTTCCTAAGCAGCGGTGTTTATAGCGGTGTATAGTAAAATCAGTTCATGTTTTTGGTCCAAGATGATTTTTCGTTAGTGTTGGAACAGTGGAAGGAAAAACTTCAACGGGATGGAATAAGCGAATTTCCCCGTCGGGCCCTTTTCACCGCTGTGTAGTCAGCGAGCATTCCCCAAAGTTTTGTCCCAAGGCTTGTGAGTTAGAAATCCTCACAAAGTTGACGTCACATCTCCATTCCTCATTTTGTCGACTGTAATGCCTGATAAGTATAGAATTATAATTCGTATCTATTCTGCTTAAAAAGAAACAAAATTCCATTATTGACTAATTTTAACGTTAAGATCCGTTTCATTTTCAGTTAAATCACCCTCGATATATAAGTAGCTTTCTGAAATCAGAGTTATTGCGTCTGAATGTGAAATTAGTATCCGGAAATCGTCGTTATTTTGAAATGATGATGAAGAAAATGGTTGACGACTTCTCAGATCAAAATGTGTAATAGAATCGTGTACTTGAATTCCATCCGTTATAGAGAGTATAGAATCCATATTTTCAACTTTGAGTCCCAGCGATCGTAGAAATTTTGTTGTCCGGTGTTATCAAAGGCGACAGCGAACCCCTGTTTTGGTGATGCGTTTTGCTTTTGATCTCTCCTCAAAACGCAGGTCGATTATTTCGGCGCTGGACGTTACCATTCTAAGTAAGTTACTGATACCTAGCATCTCCATATCTTGTAATTGCAATCAAGATGCCATAAAAACATCCCATTTTGATTCCAGAACGGTAGATCGATTAGGAACAAGATCGGCAATAGAGGATCTCAGCTGACAGAGATCTCCATACACCGTAATCCACTTGTAGATGCGCAAAGGCCGTTTGATGACTTCGTCTTAAATATAGACAACACAAACCTTTACCAGTTCCTTTGTACGAAACACGAGCTGATATTAAAACTCAGTGTGTGAGACCATGGATCATTCCGTATCCATTTATATACTACGGTGGAAAGCCTTCGAATCTCACCGAATCATCTTCTCACCATTTTCGGCAAGATACAAGTTTCGGCTTCAGGACCAGAAATAGCTGATCATGGGCGCCGTCTTCAGATTCCAGATTTTCACGAAATCTACCATACAAGTTTCAGCTTTCCAAGTAGATTGGGACAGAAAATGAACTACAGTTTTTCGTGAAGACGAGCTCATACTGTACATGAACACGACATTGCTATCTACGGGTAGAACAACTGAAATTTAACGAGGTGAAATAAAACACATACCTACGCATCACTTGTCCACAATTATATTACATGAGACTTTCAAAACTCGATTTCAATATGAACTCATGAAACAAAATTCCACAGCAATTATATCAGCTGATGCGACAGTCCAATGATCTAGGAGATTTGTACAGGAGCATCTAAAATGAGGAAGAAATGCCACAACATCAGCACTACCTAGCAAAGATCCAGTGAAACTACGGGAGCTTCAAAACACAGGTTAAGTACCGCTAGTTATTTTTACCAGTCCCGCCAGTGTTATTGCTTCATTCGAGCTCACTGTTATTCGTGGTATAAACTGGACCTACTGGAGTTCATAAGCTACTGTCCATAAGCAGTCAGGATTCTGTTTAGTTTTTTTTAGCTTGGATACTCGCTTCGCTCGCATTTCAGAAATGAACGAAATATCCCTAATCAATCCTTTTACCAATAACGACCATAAGAACAATAGCGTTTGCTGGGGATGTATAACTTGATGGTTACTCAGGTTGGTGGTTTGGACTCTAGAATCTTATAGAGAATTCCCAGGGTTTAACAGGTCAGTTGGAGTGGCCCCAAATGGATATTCCCCGCGAATAAATTAATTAAAAGCCCTTAAATGAGGAACTTTGGAGAGGTTCAACATGTACAATATCATACAAAGGAGAATGGAGGGAGTCATTGAAGATTCTGACCTAATCCACGTTCACAACAGACACCCTGCAGCTATTCAAGCCATCAGCTGTTGGAAAGCTTTAATATAAAGCAGGATCCAGGTGAAAAGGATTTTCACGAATCTGCAGAAGGGCAACACAAGAAAACGTGCATTTTAACATATAAACGTGGCCTAGTCTTGAAGGCGGAGGGACGAGAGTAGAAACAAGAGTGTCCACACGAAAGAATAGTAGGAATAAGAATAGTTGAATAACAAAGCGTAGAGGGGGGTTGAAATGCAATCCAAACCAAAGTTCCCTCGATGCTTCCAACTCACAAAGATCTCTAAATATTCCTCGGTACCAACAGTGTTGAAAGTTTTAATATTCAGATCTTGAAAATTTCATTCTTTTAATTTCACCCTTTAGGATAGACTGAATGTCATGCATGTTACCGATAATCCACTCCCGCCTGGACTCCAACTGTAATTTGTTACTCCAAGTGTCATTAACTTTCGTTCAGTAGTTTCGGAGAAAAGCATCGGATGCCGGACGGTGTACGGAAGAGGAACGGATGGATTTTTGTTTCTTTTCGATTTTTGGATTCTACACATCTTGAACAGTAAAACTACAAATTTTGAGGTGGGGAATTAAAATTGTCTCTTCTTGGTCGATTACAAAGCTTCATTATTAAAACTAACAAACCAAATATGAAAAACCGCTCATTTACCCTATTGCCTATTGAAAAATTTATAAAAAATAGTTTTGACCGTTTTGTTCACATTTGGGAACAATTCCAAAATTGTTGATGAAACTTTTGAGTTACTGTTTACACCTCATTAGCTTTTTGATTTTAAGCATCCTATAATTTTAACACCTATAACCTCTCCATTAAAGCTGCCCGAGAGTTGAAAAAGTAGCGTGGGGCCTACGGCCAGGATTTTCTCCCTTTTTTAATATCTTTCTTTTAACCTCATAAAACTGAGCGTTAACCGAATGTATTTCAAGTTAGCCTAAGTTAAGCACAGCCTGCGCGAGGAGGTTGCCGGTTTTTGTTACTCCTAAAACCCGCGGGTGTAGACCTAATCCGGCTCGGCAGCTCCGAAAGGCCAATAAAAGGAACACGTGCCCTCTAATGTACCTTTTGTCACTTTAATCAAGTTCGCCCCCATAAAACGGACACTGGCCGACACTCCACGTTCCCAGTGGTGAGGGTATCGGGGGTGTTAAAACATAATCTAAACCTTTACAAGAATTAAGCAGAGACAAATGGAACAAGGCTGGGCTTTGGTGGTCATTAACGCTTGATCATTAACTGAAGAGCTTCTGTCGTAAACTCCGAAGGAAAGGTCCAGCTGTGAATGAGCAAATTATGGTGATTTTCCTAGCATGGTATTACTGTTGAATTTTGTGTGACTTGATACGCCGAGTATATGCTAACTATGAAACGGATGCTCAAACGTTTCTTTAAATAATATTCACTAAGCCAAAATTGTATAAGGGTCATTTTCTCAACACTTCTCTTTTATGGATGAGGCTTGGGTTAGTACTTTCACTGATAACCCTGCGTATTTTTAAACCAAAATTTTTTATAAACCTCTCTACAACTTAGTAATATTACGTTTTAAAGAGCGGAGATTCGAAACCTTCAATGCCTGACGGCCCTCCGCCATCCAGCGTACGCCGTCCAACTTGGAACTTATGTATAAAAATCCGTTTATTCGCATATCAACTCCATCTGGAGCGTTGATAGTCCTAACTTCAAGCCAGCTCGATCACTCCACACGCGTTTATGCTATTTCCCAAAAACTAGTCAAAACCGTGCCAAAGCCTAGGTTTCCGAGGGTTTACTGACTTAGGCACGTGCAGTGTCATTTGCTAATAATTTAGGGTGCAAAACCTACTGCGATAGGTTTCAGATTGGTATAAATTCACCCATATTAAGGAGCCCCAATTTCTGAACCTAAAAGGGAGCAACAAAACCTCAAAATGACATTAGAAATCCTTTCCAAGTAATATTGGCGGCCCACAAGATTGATTCCCAGACCAGTCCAAATTCATCTGACTTGGGAAACACATCATATCATATCGAATAAATATACCATTTCAAGACTGTTTGCAAATTTTTCAAATCTCACTTTTTTTCGTGTGTTTCAATGATTTGGCAGTCAACAGCTGCCACGTTCAGGCTACGACATGTGCCATCTCAATGGAATTGGCAAGGGATAGGTCTTAATGATTCCCATACCAGGAAAATTCGCTTTTAGGCAGTGCCATTCCACGAACCTATAGCATCAAATCATTCTGGGTCCCATCCTTTACCTCCTGTACACACACGACGTACCACAGCATGAACATACGGATGTCGTCACATTTGTAGATGGTGGTGAATGTGCCACTCAAAAACTACTGACGTCAGCTTACAACCAAGTGGATCAAGGTATAGAGAATGAAGTCGAATGAATCAAAATCAGTACATGTGAGTTTCACTAACCGACAGTGTTCAACCATAGAAGCAATACTTGATCAACTGAAATAGAATACCACTCCATGATTCAGTAAAATACTTGTGGATGACCCTTTAATCAAAACTAAATTTTAATAACGACATTGAAAAGAAAAAGCAAGAGCTGTACGGGCAGATATGAGGGAATTCAAGCCTTATGCTAAACAACAAACTCCTAATATACAAGCAGATTCTCCGCCCAATTTGGACCTAAATGATAAAAAAATCCAAAATTATGGAATTAGGCATTTATCAAGACTTAAGGATAGCAACTTTCGATAAAAAGTAATAGACCTTTAAGAAATGATTTACAGCGAATTTTCTCTCCACAAATTGAGTCGACGAAAAACGATTCTGAATGCTACTTTTGAATTTTGAGTGTACGTCACTCAAACCAGCCGCGGTGCTCTCACTATTTCAGAACATATAAACCATAAAATAGATGAGTTCAATTCAGAAGAAGGTTCTTAGTCATTATAGGGGAATGTTTAATATATAAAAAAACGTATAGTAAATTCTGATGGAAAAAAGGGGAGAGGGTGAATAGACCACTTAGGTCAAACTATGTAATTAACTCAGTAAAGCCTTACCTGAAGATGAACTATGGATGTCAGGAGAATGAATTTCAATACACTTAACCACATGCTTGTTCAGCCTTCAAGGCATAACTGAGCTGTGAGAGGTATCCCATCAAAGAGGGCTGGCCCCAAAGTTGGTTGTCCAGTCGTCAAAGACATATTTGCCTACATGATTTCAGTCTCGGAAGGAAGTACGAACGTAAATGACAGGAGAAGGAAGCAAAAACATACGAGGCTAC
Organism: Creontiades dilutus; assembly: GCA_031894815.1. Lineage (NCBI taxonomy): Eukaryota > Metazoa > Arthropoda > Insecta > Hemiptera > Miridae > Creontiades > Creontiades dilutus. Next base: position 801,847 of record JAVIWC010000742.1, on the reverse strand, counting down.
AGCTTTTGGTCATGTGGAGACCATTCGGACCAACGGGAGAGTGCGGACGGTTACAATTAACACGAAATTGCTCCTCGTTGAATGAGGACGTGGAAATGCTTAAAGAATTTCAAGTTGCCAAAGAGTAATCCAATGCATAAACTTCCAGAATTACGTGCTTCGAACGAAAAAAGTCATTTTTGGGAGAATAACCCATAAATGTTATGAGTATTTGGGTATTTAGGACAGTGTACAACTTTTTGCAGTAATAATCAACGTATTAAGACCTTTAAATGAATTTTATGTTCAGTCTTCATCAAAATTTTATGAGAAAATTCCTTTATTTTCCAGTTTGTAGTATTACCTTTCTCAAAACATAAATTTAAGAATGTAACGGCGGTTTTTATATTCCACTTTTTTTTTTTTTTTTTTTTTTTTTTTTTAAATTTTCCAGACAAAATTATTAGGATATTTTATTGCGCTCAAAAAGTGCTATCTAATGAATGAATCCTTTTTTGCGGTCTGCTTGATTTTTTGTGGTTGTCAAGAAGATTGAATTAAATCTGTATTTGATGGAGAGAAAATGTCTTGTACGACAAAAACGTAAACACACATCGGTGTTGTAATACCTAAAATGCGCAGAACAATTTTTCTTGCGTCAATTTTTGATCGTTCCAATTCATAGGTGATACACTTTTCCCTCGAAATATTCTGCTACAATGACATGAATTGAAACAACTTTACGTTTTTTGAAAATGATAGAACCCCGATGGTTTCAGATGCTATTCAGAGATTCTTGAAAATGATGTTCGTCTAAGAATTTGAATCCATTCTCTCTCTATTATTAAAGAGTTGAGATGTAAAGTTTTACCGTAAAACCTGGATATAACGAAACTGTATGAAAGGAAAAATCCATATTAGAGGAAAAATTCTCAATCCCACCCTTTTTGGGGCCCAAAAACCTCCGTGTAAGTAAAATTTCCAAGTCGCAACTTTGTGTAAGGACATTCTATTTCTCCAGGCAGTAGGAGTGTAGTTGAAACCAAGAATCACAATCAGGATACCATCTTATTAAAACAATTCAATAGAAACCTGTACTCTTAAACTACATGCCAAAACGGGAGTTCCTCTCCTTTCCTTTAAACTTGTGGTCATAAACGGATTTGAAAGTTGAACTTCAAAATAATCAAAGTTAAAGGCCAGACATTTGCTTCGCAGTAATGGATGACAGGAAGGTTTTAAGAAGACACGTGATGTCATACGGATAAGTTTGTAGGGATAGCAAAAATGTTGATAGAGAGGCATCAGTGAATAGCAAATCTTCCCGCTCTTTTGTAGAGCTATTACCCACCTCATTCATTACTGTAGCTCTTCATATGGAAATTTCTACTCATAAAACCTGAATGTAATAAAACCTGGATTTAAGGGAGGGGAGGATCTCTTGGGATTCCGTACATCTAGGTTTTATATGTGTAATGTAATGCGCTTGAAGTGTTTATTCTGATTTATTTGAATACATGCAAGTTGATGTATATTGTTGTTACACGCTATTTTCGAGTAGTATCCACCTATCGATCCAGGAAGAAAAACGTGCACAGTTCAAAAATGTAGAACCGTTCGGCCTTCGGGAAAGTGATTCGCAACGGAAGGTGGCGACAATGCAAGCTGTCGACACTCGAGTTGAGTAAAGTCAGCGGTATTAGGAGCCGCTCTCAACCCCCCCGGTTCAATACCGCGAGGCGCTCAATGAGTCCTGGGGGGACAATAGCGAGAAAAAATACTCGAACCCGAGCCAACGAGAGGTTTCGCGAAGGAATCCGAAGGAGTGGTTTTGTTGTGGGAGGCAGTTCCGACTTCGAAGACAACTACACCTGCAGTAAGTGCCGAGAAAAGTCAAAAAGCGATCACTATCCACTTTAGTGACCTTTCATTTATTATAATCCTTTCTCTATAAGTAAATGGTAAAACATTCAAGGGCGATAGGACGAGTAGAACAGGAGAAATTGATGTTTATATGTTTCGCGTATGCGCATGTGAGTATATGAATATATTGATTTTTTTAGTGATGAAACTCTTAGCGTATGAAACTCTTTTCTACAGCGTATCCCAAACCATGTCATCCAAATCTTATAAAGCTTGTAGGAATTAGGTGCCTTGCAAGGATTTTGCGTTAGCACTAGGGCAATAGCTACTAATGACAACATCCCATTGAAATGTACATGAGTTCATTAAACCATTTTCTCTCGACTACCTGGAATATTGTGGCGCGATTGGATCACCAGAAACTACCTGAGAAAATGATGATTGCGAGATTTTACGTTTACGGATGAGCATCCATACTGATGTATTGACATCTGAACAACGAAACTCAGGACAGGTTGTCTGAGCGAGGTGGGGCGTCAGTCCTCTAGCTGTTTACTTTCAGTGGGAGTACTGATTGCCCCGGTTCGAATCCGGCTGGCACCAATGACTAGGGCCAAAATCCTATCAAGTGTTGTATACCTGTCCTGTCGTTAGACAGTTCACCTCTAATCTCGATATCACGTGAATCCAAAACGCTCCCAACCCAGGGGCGTGAGGTAATGGGAAGCCACGAGCGAAATCGTCAGACCTAGTTCCGATCCTCTCTGGAGGACGGCTGGCGACGTCCGCGACACCTCCGGGTAGTCGGACGAAAATCCAAGGTGAAATTCCTTGTTAACTTTACTTTACTTCTTTTTACTACTGATGTATTGACATCTGAACAACGAAACTCATACGATGATAATTTAAATACAACCTGTTCATTCCCTGAAATATTTATCAAAATTAGATGAAAACCGACCAATTGATGTGGTAACCTTCACCATAGGTATCAAAAGCGTTCTCCTTTGCCAGACTGAGAGATTTAATGTTAAGGTTCACCTGCAGGTTCAATGTAAAATTTTCTGATTCATTCGTCAGCAACGTCTTAGCATACTTTTCAGCATTTTTGCAGTAATTTCTCTGAATCCATTTTCAGAATTCTGCTGTCCACATATGTTTGCTGGAGAAATCATATTATCCAGAGAGTTTTTGAGGTATTCAATTTGAGGTAAGAATTGTGGAATTTAAAGTTTTTCACTTAATTCCTTGAATATATGATAAAATGATGAGTCTTCTCTGACACTATCTATCCTTACAATTGAGATTAAAACCCCTTTTATTTTTCGATCAATTACGTTCAGGCTGCCATAGGATGAATTTAACTTTTAGTTCGACGGAGAACTCCATGTCTCAATAGTAAACGGGTGTGACCAATTTTCCTGTGATAACTAACTATAAAGTCCAACAGGCCGTGTGGCCCATGGCTTCCCAAACACCTCTCCGCTACCAGGTATGATCAAACGCCTGAGACCTCCGCATCCCCACAACCTGGAGGTCCCTCAAGACCTCATCAAGCCAGCAATTGCGAGGACGATCTCTTCGTCTTCTAGTTTCCATCCGAGGTAGCAGCTTCATTTTCGAGCAGGGCCCCCTTGGCCTGCGGTCAACCTGCCCCAGCCATTGTATGCGCCCAGCCTTAACAAATCGGACTATGTCTTCATGCATCAACAATACGTCAATCTCTGCATTTTGTCTTGTTCCCAAACCTCTGACAGCACCATAGATTCTTCTTACAATCTTTCTTTCAATTACCCGCAGTCTTATCTCATCCTCAGCTCTCATAGTCCAAGCCTCAGATCCGTAACAGACCAGAGGCCGCAACAGGGATCGGTACAGCATCATGTTTGTTGTCCTGGAGATCACAAGGCTCCTGAAGTTTTCTGTTAATAGTGCAATGTATTCAGTTATCAGATGTTTCTTCGTTAGATGTCCAAATAAAAAGTCTCTCTGTTCACTGCTTCCAATGAAAGTCAATTGCCATTCGATTTGTAGATAATTAATCTGCACTCTTTCAATGTGTCGGAAATGTAACTAACTATCCTAATTACTGTATCGGTGCCCTAGATGGATAAGAAACACATAGGTTTACAAAGCAGCGAATAGGCAAATCAAAATTATAAGGCAATCACCTTACCCCTGTACTCTACCTTCTTTCTTCTCGTGTGCTCATCGGCTTGTGTCAAATTCTATCGAATTAACAGTTATAATTCCATAAAAACATTGGCGTTATTTATTTTGTACGGCTTTTCCAAATTATTCGTGCCCATTGTGATGAACGAAAAAAGCGAACAATTGTATTGAAGTTTGAAACTCTACGTGAATTGCAGGCAGATCGCAGCTTTCGAGTTTCGTCTGAACCTGCTGCGGAACTATCCACTTCCCACGCTCCACAGAAACTGTTCAAGCTCTCATAGTTCTCCGTAACAGCACCCCGTTCGTTACAAGGGCCCTTATCAGTCAACAAACTTCCAACGTGATGCTGACTTTTTTCTCTTATAACTACAAACTGAACGTGCAAGTTAATTAACATGAATTAATCAGCACTGGAACCGGCTTTTCCCCCTATGTTTCGTGTCAAGCTTTTATCAGTAAGAAGCTTCTCTGCGAACACCCAACTTCCTTGCGATGTCACATTTTCCTCTTTGAGTGCAAGTGACGTTAAATAATCAAGTGACGAATTTCCATTGAGATGGAATTCGTCGCGAAAAAAGTAGAGTCAAAAACTTGAATGCTCTTGACTGACACGCACCCTTTATTTCAGAGACGTCATGAAATACCAAGTTTGATGCAGATAGAACCTATTTAATTAACAAAATTAAATGTTCATCACGTCTTGTTTGAATGGAATTTAACAGAATGCTGTCCACTTCTACGGGTTTATTATTTGTGTATTCACGTAAATCGTATGTTAGACGGTATCTGTGGTGCATTTTCTCAACTCTGTGTCAATCGTCTCCACATCTTGTAATTCCATTTTATTATTTATTATCCTGCAATAAAAAGAGCTCTATTTCTATTTCAGCACGGTAGATCGATTAGCAGCGAAATTAGCCGCAAGGGTCCTTCAACTGATCACGGAGCCTCCATACCTTGTAATTGGCTTGTCGATAGAGGACAGTTGGGGGGATTCGCATTAGAATTGAGTCCAGGAATACCAATCTTTACCAGTCCCAATGTACGGAATGAAATCTGACAACAAAATACTTGAATATCTACAATACTGGAATACACTGTATATGCCCGTGACCAAGAAATTCACGAACAGAACAACTGAAATTTAAAGAGATAAAATAATACACCTCCCTATGTTTCACTTGTCCGCAAATACATAACAAAGTCTTTAAAACTCGATATGAAAAGGAATTCTTGCAACAAAACTCCATTGCAATCGTACCAGCCGATTCTATCCCCACATGCTACAAGGCGATTTAGGTTTATTATTTTCGATAGTGAGTCTATGTAATCGATGAAACGAAAAAAGTAATACATTAAGTAAAATGATGAAATGTTTTTATTGATACAAAGAAGAAAAAAATTGTAAAGAATGGATTTGATACAGGTTAAGGTCCTTACTTTTCGTCTATTCCCAGGGCCCCCATAAACAGTATACTTCTACCTTACAACACAAGTTATTCATATAAGGTATGTTATGAGGAACTCACCACTAATATGCTCCAATAACTTCTTGTTAACGATTAATAATGTGAGTAACTTTTAGTTCCTTAATTATTGGTGAGGTGGTATACTTTCTCGATCTAAACGTAGGTGCAGACCAGGCTAGTAACATGTATTGTTGTCGAAATAGTTATTCGTTAGATGCTACCGCATTGGGAGTGGACTTCCAATGCAATAACTTGTAGGAAGTTATTGAAGTGAGTAACTCTATTTTCTTAAAAATTATTGGGGAAACAGTACACCTTTACGACTTAATGTTGGTATGTACCCTAGACCCAGCAACCTGTAGTAGTCTCGAAGAAATCATTCGTTACACGTTACCGCTTTGGAAGTGAGTCCGCAAACAGTAACTACTTGTTAAAGGTTATTGAAGAGAGTAGCTCTTTATTTCCTCAAGAGTTATTGGAGAGGAGTATAATGTCTCAATTCAAACGGAGGTATACACCCTCGACCAGTAACCTGTATTGGTTTCGAAGTAGTTATTCGTTAGCTGTTACTGCTTTGTAGGCCCACTATCCTCGGGAGAGATCACCCTCGTCACGCGGTCATTCGGAGGCAGGTATAGGGGAGATGGAAGGCAGGTGTAGAGGATTATCGAAGGTCAAACAAAACATTCCCATTCTAATTGTAGTGACCCTTACTGCTGAGCCAACTTCTACCATAGACTATCTAAGCTAATTGAGTGTGTGAGGGAATATCCGGTACTGTACGACCAAACCTTTTATTTACTTTTGCTTCCAACAAGTTGAAAGTAGCCATCGACATTCTAAAATATTGATAGAACTTGGTTTCATCGTCCAAAAGATGAGGTAGCAACGTTGAATACTCTCCTTTTTCAGGTCTGCTTTTCCAAGCAGCGTGCACCCAGACTCTACGTTTATTTTGGTTCTTCGTCACCGAACACCATCCATTCTCTTCACCTTCCTCATCGAGTGAAAGTGCCACCATGGCCAAATCCCTGTTGCTAAAATTCTTCAACATTTTCCTTCACAGTCACAGGACACTGTTACTGGCGGTCGGAGGGAAGCTGGACGCGGCGAGGCGGGACAAGTGTGCCCATCCCTTTCCGATCCCGCAGCGATCCGATTTTCGGGGCAAAATCGGATCGGAAGAGTGCAGGACAGGTGTGTCCCGGCCTTTAGAGCGTCGGTTTTTCATTGTTGATAAAAGGGACAGAAGGACACTGCTGCCCATCATCAAAAACGAAATCGAGGTTGGTTCTGTGAATCATTCGGACAAGTGGAGGGCCTACAGTACGCTTAGCACCGAGGGGAATACCCACAACGCTGTAAACCACTCAGAAAATTTTATCGATCCGCTTACTGGAGCTGATACTCAGAACATAGAATACTTGTGGCAGCACAATACACAATACCATTTAAAAGTAAATGGAGCTGGCAGCATGTTGGATCGGCAGTTGATCTAGGAGTGGTAGCTTCATCCGAAAAACGTATTCAACGCCTTCTTTGAGGATTTGAAGCTAACCACGACCTGATGTAACATAATATTATAGCACGAATGACTTCCATCCACGGTGCGAAACTTTACGACAATCTTCAATTTTGGTGAGAAAGGTAAGACTAACCATTTCCCCAAAACCGAAATTTTTCCTCATGAGATCGCATACTGAAGGTGTGTCGCGTAGATCGCAGGTTGAACTGAGATCGATGCAACTGGTACCAATATTGGTCTTACAACGAAAAATGCGAGTGGAAATTTTGATATTCGAGATTTTTATACCTTCAAAACAAAACTTCACCTACTTGCACCAAATAAAAAAATGTATCCGTACACCCAAATGGCTTTTCAAGAATATATTAGCTGCATCCCACGACCCTAGAAAACTCGGATACTAATTTCAAGAATGTGTTTACAGAGGTCTTAAATAATGTATTTCAAGTCGAACAATTTTCCAACTAAACTAACCAGGCCAAATTGGCATCAAACGTATGCGAATTCATTTTATAAAGTCTAAGAGAGTCCAAAGACACTAGAAAACCAAGCTAAAAAAATGGATTAATAGCTAGTGGGCCCTCCCTTTTTGCTTGATAACTTCCAACAAATAGGAATTCATCTAATCGACGAGTTTTTGAGTCATACTTGATGGTATCTGGGAGCACTCGTGCCACGTACATGAAAATTTTGAAAGAATTCTGTTATTGAAAGTAGTTCAAGAACACTTATAGTTCTTTTCCATCTTTGGTCTTAGAATGATTTGGAACGGATTTGTACTCGGTTATTGTTTTTTCTTATGTTTGTATTAACCCTCACTAACCTGGATTAATTCTATTAGACTTCCCTGTATTGGGAGAAGTCCATGGCCGTTTTTCCATGACAGCATGGAAAAAATGCTGATAATGTTATTTTTAGGATTCTAGACCTCTGATAGTTGCTGTTGCGGGAGGGGGGGGGGGGGGAGAAAAATCTTGATTTATCTTACTTATGGAGACTTGGTTCTTATCCTTTTCTTAAAACAAATGGCTCTTGTGTTCAAGATTCCAATCATAAAAATAATGTTATATATCATCTGGAACCTAGATGTGCGAATTAGCCTGCCTGGGTAATTGGAAAAATACACATTTCTGAGATGTACGAAGACATTATTTACTGTGTGTATAGAACAGACTTATAGAATCAGAAGCAAGAACGTGAAAACAGGCAGGCGGGAAGAAAAATTCAGCAGTCTACTTCAAATAGCGCGATGCAAGGAATTAAATAATGCAATGCCGTTAATTAATTAATGCGGTTTCCATTATATTGGGTTGTTCGGAAAGTAATTTCGTTTTTTTGGGGAACATGAAAGACAGTTTTCATATAATGAATAAATATTTCATTAAATTATATATTGGCCATTCTCCACTTACATTCAAGCTGTAAAAGTTTTTGGGTGGCAAAACCTTTACCTCAAATGAAGATGTCAAAAACCACCTGAACCAGTTTTTTGCCAGCAAGGACCAAAACTTTTATGAGAGGGGAATTATGTTACTGCCAGAAAGATGGTGAAAGGTGTTGGACCAGAATGGCCAATATGTAATTTAATAAAATATTTATTCATTATACGAAAACTGTCTTTCATGTTCCCAATGAAAAAGAAATTACTTTCCGAACAACCCGATACATAAAAGGACGATTTTACCTGTATTTATAGGTTCCTAGATGTACTTTTTTCTTCTGGACTGATTCTGGTCAAAAGGTTCCAGATTTATCTTCAGCCTTCAAAATAAAGAGAGAAGAAACTGTTTTTTTCTAATCCCACAGTCAAACCCAATTTTTAGCTAGTCAGTTCCACGTTGGGTTCAACGTAATAAAACAAACTTCTTTCGAGGGGTTCGGAATTAATTAGGCGAGAAAAAGGAGTGCCAATCTCTGGAGGGACTTTCAAGCAATTAATGTCTTGAAAAGGTTTTAGAGGGGCAACTTGAGAAGCTAAATTGAGTGAGTTGGTTCGGAGCGAAAAGTTATGCGAGGAGAAAGGGTTTTTGGCGTAAACAGTTCACTGGAAGCCTATTCAAAAGTTGGTGATTGGGAGGGTAAATTGAAAATCAGAAAAATTGATAAACTTCCCGGGAAGGAGGGACCCGGAAGTTTATCGGCAGGTGAGCCGAGAGTTCACGGGAAATAGTTGGGTCTTTTATCCGTCAGAAATCGACGAAGAAACAAGGAAGAAAAATATACAACGAAGTAGGTAATGAAGTTGACGAGTGACGTTAGATGATTGGAAAGTTGAAAAACTAATTACGCTCCTGCATGAAATCAGTAATATATGCAATTTTATCACAATCAAAATCGTTTATTCCACTACAATCCCAATTGGCAATGGAACGTGGTGTAAATCTGAAAGAGCTATCCCATTTTTTCGGAGAAATACTGAATATTCAAGACATTTCTTTGATCTACTAATCGTTTTTATTCCTATGTATCAACCGAATGGAAATGATGCAGAAGAAGAAGCCAAATTTTTACATTGACGTTGCCAATACACTACAATACTGTAGAAATAAATAACTGTATTCGTTCAGAAAAAAGCTCCAAACCATATCCTGGCATGGTTTTTTTGGGATATACATATATGGAAATCTCTGCATTCACGAGGGTTCTGAAAACAAAACAATAAATGTCACAGCTGAAGTTGGAGAAATGAAGAATTCTACTCGTTCAGCTAAAATCCTCTCATTCTAGAGCTTGCGCGAGATAACCAAAAATATTTAGATTCTTCCTCGGATTATCATCCCAAGCGAGCAGTAACTCCAGCCGTGACTGTCCAGTCTCTATTGGTGTAGTCTCACATTTGTAATAATGCGGTACATAATCAGCCAAATGATGATTTCGATACGGCTTGTAAATTGGACATAAAAATAGGAAATAAGACAGAGATTCCTCCTCCCGCCTATTGGAGCTCATACACGATGCTCCGACTCAAATAACCATCTTTTGTGGTATGTTTTCAGTTTTCCGTTGATGACATTCGTAATTGTGCTACATCTCTCTCTAGCAATCCATGTACTAACATTCCAAAACCTGGGTTACATGCGAGCCATAAATACATGTTATACACACGTCGGGATACACGAATTAAAATGAGAGTCCTGACAATTTTCGACGTCTCCCAACCACAAAAATACGACACACCTACCACACTCAATAAGTCTTAACAGCTACCACATCTAATACGTTATTACTTCCAACCACTATCAGAAGCCTGCTTAACAGCAAAGCTCGATTTCAATGCGGAAATCTGCAGTTGAAGCTGTTAAGTGTCAACAACTGATGTGGAAGCCCCCCTCACCTCATATTTTCGACCCAATGGAACACCAGTTTTCGAAATATGGGTTCTATGACTGGTAGCCGACCCCTTTTTTATCTCAAATAGCGCCCTGAGGTAAAAGCTCCTAAGCTTCACCCATCGAAAGAACTGATGCTACAAGCGGTTTGGGTTCTTTCACCTCGACGGTAGCCCCGGCCATTTCTGGACGAGCAGCTGTTGTGAAACGAGTGTTTTGGCTTCCTTCTACCACACTGAAAACACCTACTTAGTGTTTTTGGAAACTGCTATACCCCAGGTTTTAGTATACACTTGGAGGTACCTCCTTAAGATGAAGAAGATAACCGCAGGCCTCTTCCCACGACTGGTGGCGATAGGGTTAGCCAGAAAACGCCTGTAGTCGCACGAAGGCCTTCAAGAGGCTCTGCAATCTAACTGAGTTTACTCTTGATACCGAATTTTATGATTTGAAACATGGGCAGAAATATGCTCACTTGGCGAGTTGGTAAACCTGATGATATTTTGCATATTGCACGTTTCCCAGTCCATCAAGAGTTCCGAGGCCAACTCAGGATTAGCAGTAGTTTCACATGCAGGCGAGTAATAACCATGTTGACCTTTGTCAAGATAAAATATGCTTCATGATCGTGGTCTAGTTCTAGATTCCATAAGAATTAGTCAAAGAAGAATTAGTTGTTGTTGTCCGTTATTGCATGCACGCATTCATCTTACCAATAAGTTCACAAATTGAAATAATTTGTTCATGGTCTGGGTACAGACCACCGGCAGCTGGCTTCAGCCCCCAGCCATATCATATAAATTATTAAAGATTCATTCAAAGCAACTTTGGTGGATGCATAGATCCAGGTGCAAACACATTTTCAGAAAAATCTATAACGCTGTCTGGGGATTTTTTGCTTCTATAGCCTTACCGAATGAAATACGGTGTGTTATGAGCATTATATTGAATACAAATAGCTTTTAATGTTTTCGCGATCTTCCTATCAGCTCATCGTTAAGAAAATCATAGTAAGCTAGCGAAGCATAATCAAAATTTGCTGAAAGCAACGATTGCACTAACTGCTTTCTGATGTTTGTATTGGAAGTATTTGGTCCGGCCCACCGCCCGCGGACGCCAATGGAAAAACGTAGGCTACCCCCAGAACAGAAAGAAAATTCAGCCATGTGACCCAGCGAAAGCTATAATGAAAAACTAATAATCATGCAATTAAAAAAATATATTTAATCACTAAAAACTAAGTTTTGGTTCCTATATTAGGACTAATTTTGAATTTGTCTAATTCGTCTAAGAGTGCTTAAAAAACATGTTTTCAAGTGTCTGACTTTCAAAATTTTCCATTCCTGAGAATTCAGTTGTTAATATTTTTAATTGAACAACGAAAAAGTAATTATGGAATTTTAAAAATACAATCTCTAGAAACTAATTTTTTCTTCTTATATCATGCCTAATTTTGAATTTGTCAAACTCGTCTAGGAGTTCTTAGAAAAACTGTTTTCAAGTGTCTAATTTTCAAAATTTTCCGCGGGAGAGCCCCCTTCAGCTGGGGGACCAGCCCCCCAGACCCCCCTGTTAGCCCGCCCCACCACTTCCACATTACGATATGGCCGTTGGGGCAAATACTTTGGAGTCCCCTGGTTTAAATCATTCAAATGTAAATAACTTTGAAAGATTCTTACTCTTAAAAGAAGTCGAACGTAAGCTTATTAGGAAAAAGCTCGGGACATGTTCCCGCAGATTGTGTGAAGCGAAGATTATTTCAGATCTGTCACCAAAATTCAATAGTGGGTTCAATCGAGTTGAAGTTGAGATGATATTTTCAAACAGCCTTACATAATGAAATACGGTGTGTTATGAGAGTTGGGGTTTATATTGAATACAAATCGCTTTTAATGTTTACGCGCTCTTAATATCTGCTCATCGTTAAGAAGATCTCAGAAAGCTAGCGAAGCACAATCAGAATTTGCTGGAAGCACTAATTGCGCTCTGATGTTTGATACAGAGAGAGGGGAACGAGGGGGGGGGGGACAAAGGTGATGGACTTGTCCAAGAGACAAATCTCGTTTGTCTGAACACTAAAATTCTCTTCGAAATTCAACGGCTCACTGATGCGGATACTAGATATGCCTCTGTAAAGATGAAACCCTGCTGGAGAAAGGCCAATCTGTCTATTCAAACCGTCGCTAAACCTGAGATGGGAGAAGAAGAGAGAATGTTGAGAAATACTTTGAATGGATGGAAGGGAGGACGGCGTGGAGCGGATTTCCCAAGGATTAGATCTGCATGAATCTCTTTGTACTGGCGGATCGTCGAGGAAACGAGGAGGCGACCGAAAATGGCGACCGTTAGGATTACTGCGGCTCTTCTCTTTCAGTGTCGCGAACTTTCATATCCAAACGTAAATTGAAATAGGATAAATTGAATGTACCGAATTGGAATTATACACGATTCGGCGACGTGATGGAGCAAAAATGGATGGTTTGGTGATTTCCTCGATGGTCTATCACTTTCTATATACAAAAATTTTTCCTTGTGGGAAAAAACAATAGAGCATGGATATGTCCATTGTTGGAGGTGTAATTGGAAAATCAAAATGATGAAGTAAATAAAATACGCACAAGATATTTTATGAAAAATTGATTGGCATTGAACATTAATGAACAAAATTGTCAACATTTGAAAAGACTAGCGGTAGCGTTAGTAATGATCGATAATGGTTTATGGGATCAAAAATATGAGATTACATGTCATGTTTCCATTTGATATATCCGTATGAATACAGCATCAATAACTGTATTGATTGTTTCGGGCTGTGGAGATAGCTGGCTCACTATTCAACTCTAGATTGAATGTTTCACGCATGAAAGTCTCGAATTCTACACTTTTGTGGTCTTGAATTTCACATAGATATCACCACATAGAATTAATGGAATTGTGCTCAACTCAAGTTCATCAAGTAACTTAATGATTCACACAATTTTTGGAGTGTAGGACAATAGGTGAAGTGCAAGAAATTGTTCCAATAGTGTGAATAGATGTTCGTACTTCATCTGTAGGCCTACAGTCTGAAAATTGTGGAAATCATAAAGGTACTTCATGGACATATCCATGATGGATTTTCCCTCCAAGGAAAAATGTATAAATAGAAGTCCTAGGTGTGATGCAAGCGGACACGACTAATTTTCTTCTACTATTGATTGTAGTTTGAATTGCACAAATGTAACCAACTCCATCATGTGATGTTGTTATTCTCTTCACTTGCATAGCATCTCTATCAAATTTCTGAAGCTCATGGTTTTCAGATTGAAGAACGGACGAACACTCTTATTTCTCCTAGGTACAGACCTCCAGCGCGTAAAAAATTTCGTTTGAATTGAGAAATTGGTTTATATTCAGGCATATCATTTGCAACCCACGTCCCTGCCATAGAAACGTGCAAATCAATAGAAAAACAACGGGTTATTTTATAGAAAAATTGACTTAATTGATTTCTACCTACCCTTCACTTTTCGAGTTATTAATAATCAAAAGTGCCGGAGCTTTGCATTTTGTGTGGACAAAAAGAGGGTGGCGAAAAATTCCTTGACCCCCAGCCAAAAGACATGTCCTTGTCAATAATAGCATTATACTTTTATATTATTGATAGCCACGGATAATTAGTTGATTTGAAAACCATTTTACATCTTTCAAGATGCTCAACCCTTCGATGACTTAGGCTCTGAACATCTTTAGATCTTTATGCTGAATTGATGTCTATACGATATGATTTTCCTATTGTACAAGAGTTTCAGAATAGGAATTTATATTGCAACTAATCGCTGAATAGTATTTTCACCTTAGAAGTTATCTTAAAATAAGCATCTTTGATAAACTCGCTAAAAATGTAGCTAAAGATTTAGCTTGATTAGCTATGTACCTACAAGTGGGGGCTCCCACAAATCCAGGACTGTAACGGACAACCACGAAGGGAACGTGAGACAAAAATGTGCTTTTCCCAGCCAAATTCAACTTTCAACTACCAATATGCAAAGGAGATGAATCTTGTTCACTTTCTCGGATTCTTTGTTCCCCGTGTTTTGCAACAGATGAAATTCATATCTGCCCAGTAAGAATCATCGTGGAGGCGAAAGCCCAATTCCATCTTTAACCCAAGCTTTATTACTATTATTGCAGAAAAGAAGACAAAGGAAGCAGAATCGTTTATTACTCACCTCACATCCATAGAGCCAATCTACCTTCTCACAGTACTGAGGGTTGAACTTGCGAATCGTGGAACGATTTCAGCTTGCCTTTGAGGTTTGCTGCAGTCCTGTCAATAGTGGCATTGTGCCCCCTGCATTGAGAATAATCACTTTTTGCTCCACCGAAAGTTTCGCGAACTCACGTTTCATAGCACTTGCTGTATTCACCTCGTATTTACTGGTAATACCCTTCAGTCACAAGGGTTGGGACAATCAACTGATAATAGGATAAGAGTGTGTTTTGCTGATTCCCGCATGAATGACTCTGGCGTACTTAGCGGGGGAGCAGAGAAGTATTTTTGCGCTCAGGAATTTCCCGCGTTTTATTTCGGACGATCTCATTGGTTCATTTTTTGGAGCTGGATCGAATCAAACAGCGTGAACCGCGTGTTTCACGTCCAAGCTCCGCCCATCTCGCGCAGAGCCGCACTGTTGCTCCCCAGCAACTCAAGACATCACCATCCTCTGTTTGGCGCGTGAATTTGAAACTCTTCAGCTCTTCAATGAGAATTCATGGGGGAAAGTTGGAAAACAGTATGATAATATTATCATTATCGGGTATCTTTTTATTTTGGCCTGGGGATGCAGATGCGACAGTGCCCCTGCCAATAGCCACCCCTGGTATGTACATAATAAATAAAAAGCCATTTGAAACATTTCTCGAAAAATGGGGTTTAGCAAATCTGTTTCCAAAACAAAATCGTGACACTAACACAATAATTGTTAGTCAAGAACTAATTTTTAGTGTAACACTCAATGGCCACGAACCCCTATTAAGTGTCATTACTACTTTGTAGGTTTATCTCAACTCACGTTATCGTTTGGCACGGTTAGTTATTAATCAATCCGCCCGTTCACAACGGCACCTCATACGCTCACCCTAAAAGAAATAGTCTATGTGATCAATTATGAACATAGTAGCAAAACCCACTAAGTGCTGAAAATTCTAGATTGGTCGGACGTAGGCTTTTGAAATTCTAAAAAAACGTATTCATTATTCATTTTTATTCTAATGGATTAAGGCGCAAACTAATACATAGAGGTACTTCTGTATTAGAATTATCTTTCTACGTAAATCAGTGAACTGTATGTATATGGCGTAGTCAGTGACGGCGCTGCTCAAAGCTGATCACTGATCTCCATACTTTTGGATGCCCAAAAACAGTTGGAAGAATTCGTTCTGAATGTAAATCAGTGAACACAAACTTTTACTATTTCAAACAATGGCTGATATCAACATTTAAAGCTCACGAAGCCCTGCGTGCAAGACCATGGGTCACTCCATATCATTTGACATGTTACGTTAGAAAGAACTCGATTCACCCCTATTCATTTTCGTACTACAATCCCAATTTCAGGTTTCTAGTTTGACTAGGAAAGACAGTAGCTGTTGGGCTCCCTCAGCTGATGGATGGATCTAGAGTCCCCTTCTTCAGATTTCAGGTGTTCTACAGAAACTACCATTAACATTTCTAATTTCTAGGTTGGTTAGAACATAAAATAGCCATAATCCGGACAAATATTGAATTTCTAGTCCTACGATTTCTCACGGCAACCCGTTAAGATGAACACCCCAGGCGGTTACTTGTAATGGCGTTAATCAGTCCCCATGAAGTTTCACGGGTAACACGTACCCCTAGGGCTTGAGACTGTTTCAAGACTTAGTTCAACCATTCAGCGAGGAAAGTAATGACAAACTCATAAAGTCGTGAGTGATCGGTTTTTTCCTTCACGTAGTGAGAGTTTTGCAACAGTTTTGATACCCTTCAATGAAACATTCCAATGAGTGAAGCTCGTAAGTTGAGCATCGTGTGACACGTTATAGCAGAACATAAGTTCAAACGCATGTCAAAAGCATATCGTCACGTCAAGCAAAAGGCATATCGTTGGCATTTTTTTTGAGGTATCCTAAATTTTTTAATGTTCTACTGTCACCGTTGCACCATCCACTTGCGTTCAAGACCAGTATTGCAAATTGCTGCGTGATTATAAAGCCAATACTGTAGAACTTTGTATACACTGAAACTAGTGATATATTTATTAATCTGTAATTAGTTCAAACACTTCATTATTTGGCCAGTAAACGCTTAGAGTTTCGCTTCTGATTATGTTATAAACTTACCCTCCACATCACTACGATCTAAAACCACAAGTCAAATAATGTGCATTGAGCGAAGAATGCCTGTAGAATACAAGAATGAATTGCGGTTCCTAGAAAGGTCATAAGGCAACATCTTGAAATCAGCTAAATTTGGCGAGGAACAACTTGTGAGAATTGATGAAAATTGGTCATGATAACTTTTCATTGGCAAAGTAAGTTTTAGCATCTGGTCGAAGGAAACCAGAAAGCAGAGTTTCATGTAGTACTACGTCACGAATCACTTGAGTCTTGGCAGAAATACTGCACTAAATCAAATTCAACAAGAAAGAATGTGATTTTGTTCTGTCAAAAATGTAATTTTCTTGTCAATTCCTTACTTCTATCTCATTTGTGTTAACTATCCTGTCCATTATTGTTTTAGTTAGTTTGTTGGTAGTTGGTTCGAATGCAGTACAACACCTCTAAGGCATCTTCCTCCATGAAATGTTACATGCCAAGTTATAAATACAACATCCCACTCCCATTGCACTCCAAATTACACCCTGAGAGATGAAAGCACAAGGTACGTAGGCAGGTATCAATAAAACTGAACATGCCAGAATCAAATAATAGATCATTCAAATATCAAATGTCTGACAACAGGAGTAATGACCAAGGAGGCAACCATCCAACTCCAATCAATAACCGGCCACGAATAAAAAAATCTTCATGAAAAATTGCTAAGTTTCGTTATGGAAAATTTTAGGCAATCCAAACAACTACTGCGGTACTATTCCAAGATTCTATACACAATAAAAAAGTATTGAGTACATAGGTTTTCGGAAGAATAGACAAAAGAAACGTATCAAGTCCTTTTAGTCTGGCGCAAGGCACAAGATCGAAATTCCTCCAGTTGGAACTGAACCAAATTGGCATTTGATGCTATAGTATGAGCTTGTAATGTACACTACGTCAGGTGTACGTTTAATAAACTACAATCGATTACACAAACGTATGAACTTCTCCGTTAAAGCTAACAAGATACTATGGGAGCCGTAACTTAAAGTTCGATAAACTCAAAAGCTGATTTTTGGCACTTTTAAGCAGACGTAGCACTTTTGCTTGTAAGCCAACTTTATAATGGGGGATTGATGGAATGGAATCAGGCCTTCCAATGGTTGAAGCGATTATCCCGCAATACCAAGAGAACATCCCTGAAGCAATTGAGCTAAAGATTTACGAGTATGCTCAGGGGAAGCAGGTTCACCAAACGGGCAGGGGGAAATATCCATATTCGTCATCAGCCAGAAGCATCGAGTTAATAATTCTGTTAGTAACGTTAACATAATTGCTAGCAGCGGCTTGTTGGTACTAAAATTAATCTATCAGCCAGTTAGTAATGACGAGCTCGATGCCTGGACGGTAAGATACCCAAATCCCACCGGGCCCCGCGAGAGCCCCGAGCCGTCAAACTAATACGTAGGTAATAAGGTTTTCCTCGGAGCTCTTTATACGCGTCACTTCATCAACTCTTGAATCTCGCCCGGTTCCATTATGAATTCCCTTTCACTCCGGAGGGTTCTAGGTCGTGGTCTTGAATATTAACATTGCCTTGCGGAGGCTGACGAGTTGATAGGTCCTCACTCGACCCCCTCCGCATCAAGTTGTAGTTTTTTTCAAATATCAGTTATTAACGTTGAAAGCCAGGTAGGATCAATTGGGAAATTTCACAACTTTTGGCATCCAAAATCGTCAACACGTGAGAATCAAATCACGTGAAAATGCAGTTATCACTTTCTTGTAATCTACAACGATTGAATCAGCTGATATAATCGCTTTGAAACCTGAGTTATTTTGTTTTATTTATTACTAGGTGGTGGATAATCATTATAATTTCAATAGAATCAAATTTTCAAGAAATTGAGTGTATTTCAACTTTGTTTCATCAAGAAGGTCTTATTAATTGAAGGTAGGAGTGTCATCTTACATCAATTCAATCAATTTAATCACGTCTGGGATCTTGACTTATATAGTTATAATCTGGGTATGGTGTACTTTTAGACTTGGGCAGCAGACAGCAGCCAGCAGCAGTGCATGCGTCTGTCATGTACAGATGGACTACTGAAACTTACGTTTCATTATACTTCATTAGCTTGATATATATGGAATCACTACAAAAAGAATAAACCATTTGAATTTATCTATTTTTTCTTCCTCGAAAGGCAATAAGATGTTTCTAATCACGAGACTTTCTAGATCTGACGCCCACCCGACGCTCTGTTTGTGATCCTCCCTACCCCTCCTGTATTAATCACCAAGGCAGCTGCGGGGCTGAAAAACCATTAATTATTTCACATTATTATGCTCATAATGTACACTACCCATCACAATAAAATCATTTCGCATTTCGTATCGGAACTATACTGATAGAACTGGTTTCGACTCTTAACTAAAGCATTCAAAGTTCGTTTCGGAGGTACTTCTTTTTTTGGGTATCGCACATTTCATCTCTCGCGCCTGTACCGGGGTATGCCATATACATTCGGGTAAGGGGTTCAATGCCATTAAGGATTTCTTAAATATTGGAAAAATATTATTAGGGACGTATAGAAATGGTTAGGGATGAGCTGGGGTGGTTTGAACACAACACACACCAGCTTTCTTTTTTCAGACGAAAACCTCCACTTTTTTGTATTGCAGATTTGGAATCTACTCTCACTTTATGAAAATTTGTCCCCTGTATCAATGTTTTCGGAAGCATGCTACTGCGAATTAAAATTAATTTTTTCTTTATCCGCATATTTTTTTCAAGGATGTCAAATAAGACCATGTGTGCGAATGTGCACTACGCACATCCATATGTGAACCTCTCTATTTTATTCCAAATTCGGAGTCTGCACTTGATTTCATGAACATTCGAACCTTCATTTAATTTGTTTAGCAACGCGCCAATCGTTCAGAGAGTGCACGGTTACTAAGTCACACAGTGGTGCAACCATAATGTGAGCAAATCCAAAGTGTGACGCATCGATTTCCATTGTTTTCCAACGCTGATTTGCGTCGTAATATTCTTTTACGATTTCGACTGAATTTGAAAGGTCAGACAAAAACCAGTGCTGAAAAACAATGTTAGGTACACTTTTGATTTCCTAACATTCATTTTTGCACAATTTTGATGACGTCTACACTTTGTATGCTCTTTTAACTGGTTCCGAGCGGGCGAAAAAATCAAATGATGAGTCAGGTTTCCATAAAATCGAGCGTAAAATCCGAATCTGGGATAAAAAGTTGGAGCTCTTATTTGAAACGTCAAAGTCGGTGTGAGTTGTCCACGTTTATCTGCAACAAGCAGCAAATTCGTATTCGAAATCCTTGGAAAAAACGCTGCGAATTCTTTCACTCGGGTTTATTATTCAATTGGCTTGCGTTCATGATTTGAATTTCTACTAAGCTTTGGGGTGTGCGTGTTTCACAGGATAGAGAGATTATTGAATTTCAGGAGGCACACAAATATGATCAACTGATCAATCTAAATAGGTATTTTGGTTGAGAACAGATTTACGTGCTCTATGCATATCTCCTGAAATTCAAAAATCACTCTATCACCTGTGAAACATGCACACTCCAAATCTTAGTAGAAATTCAAATCATGAATGCAACTCAAATGAATAAAATTGAATAATAAACCCCACTGAAAGAATTTGCAGTGTGCGTGTTTCACAGGTGATAGAGCGATTATTGAATTTCGGAGGCACACAAATATGATCAACTGATCAATCTAAATAGGTATTTTGGTTGAGAACAGATTTACGTGCTCCGTGCATATCTCCTGAAATTCAATAATCGCTCTATCCTGTGAAACATGCACACTCCAAAGCTTAGTAGACACTCAAATCATGAACGCAAGCCAATTGAATAATAAACCCCAGTGAAAGAATACTTATTTACCCCCACTAATAATATTGAATAATATTTACCTATATATTATCAGAATGCTTCAACCCGTGTATCGGCTATAAACTACAAGTATCCACATCGGCTATCACTCCAGTATCCACATTCACTACAACTCGACGCTATCGGCATCACTAGGTTACAAACAAACAATAATAAACCAAAAAACGCAAATGTTGGCACCATAAATCGGACCATACAGCGGGAATGGTTTGACCTACGGACCTGGGGAGGGGCTCATTCGATTCCTCGAGGTATATTCTTCAAATAGGTATAAATTTAGGCTGCTTCGACTTGTTTTGAGGTTTTTAGGGATTTTACAAAACTTTGACAGCCCTTAAAGGGCATTTTAAATTGAGTGAGAGAGCTGTCTCAAGAATTGGGGCGTCGTCGGACCAAGATGGATTTTTCCTGAAAATTTCAGATCTTTTGCTCCAGCCGTTTGGGAGAAATCGTGCGTACGGCGTACGGCGGACGGACGGAAATTTTACGATTATTTGCGATTATTGAATTTCAGGAGGCACACAAATTGATCAACTGATCAATCTAAATAGGTATTTTTTGAGAACAGATTGTGCATATCCGGAATAATCGCTACACCCTTTGAATAATAAACCCCAGTAAAGAATTTACCCCAGTAATATTGAATAATATTTACCTACATATTATCAGAATACTTCAACCCGTGCATCGGCTACTAACTACACTACAAGTATTCACATCGGCTATCAATCCAGTATCCACATTCACTTCAACTCGACGCTATCGGCCGGACACCACTAGGTTACAAACAAACAATGATGAACAAAAAAACGCAAATGTTGGCACCGTAAATTGGGCCATACATCGGGAATGGTTTGACCTACGGACGTGGGGAAGGGCTCATTCGATTCCTAACGGTATGTTCTTCAAATATGAAAATATTTAGGCCGATTCGACTAGTTTTGAGGTTCTCAGGGATTTTACAAAACTTTTACAGCCCTTAAAGGGCACTTTATATTGAGTGAGGGAGCTGGCTCAAGAATTGGGGTGTCGTCGGACCGAGATGGATTTTTCCTGGAAATTTCAGATTTTTTGCTCCACCACGGCACGGACGGAACATTTTTTATTGCAGAATTCTACACCCTTTGAAACGTAAACCAGGAAATTTTCAGGGGGGGGGGTTAGACATTTTTTTTTTTCGAGAGCGATTACAATGGTTTTTTATTGAATAATAAACCAAAATACAATCCGTAATACATGAAGAAAACATTCATTAGACGTAGAACAGGTAGCAGGAAATCTAACGCTGTCTGGGTCAAGACGTTGACTGTCGTATATCTAAGAGCTAAAAGTTGGATTAATCCATTGGTAAACGTTTTAATGAATTCAGTATTTACTTCGCAGTAAAATATATCATTAGTGACATACCACTGAACTCGTAAGAAAATCACTCGGACTGGAAACAAGACTTCTATCATCCATTGCATGCTCTCACAAATGATCAGAAACAACCGTAGTTCCTGGAATATCCTACTAGGTTACAATACCGGCTGCTAGTGGTGCTAAATGCTAATCTGAACGCCTCGGTTCATTAATAGGCAATCCAATTCAATCTAAAATATTTTCTTCAATTTTCAATGCAACTATCATATATTCTTCTGTTCATCAAGAATGGTTTTTGAGGGGGCAACCCATAACTTAGTGGACAGTGTCCCTATAAAAAATACCTTAAAATAATTATTGTTATATTAAAAAAAAAAAAAAAAAAAAACAGAATCATAATTGAAAACAGCAATTGTGTCAAGTTGAAAATAGTTTTCACTAATAAAACTTTCCTTCTATCGAAATTTGTTTATTATTATGACAAGATTGTTTGCGATTCGCAAAGAGTGACAAAAGTCGAAGTTATTATATTGTTGAGTTATTCCTTGTCAGTTTGGAAGGAGATACCGTCCTTGGGAGAGGAACTTTACTTCCATCACATCAGGAAACTTGATATCGAGGCAACGGGCGTGGCACATGAAAGAAGGGGGTTGGTGTCCGCCTTCGGCGGTCGGTTTTTACCAGATAGTACAGCATTCGCTCCGGTTCCATCTCAAAAACCCCTGCCGGGAGCCAGATAGGGCGAGCGGTGGGAGAAAAAGGATCGAAACCCATTATTAAGTGGATATGACAACCGGATATGTACCCCCAACTCCCGCGGAAACCACTATACCCCTTTTCAAGACCGCTCCTTACACTACACCAAGAACCCACTCCACGTCTGTACCAAAACCTCGACATCCTGCTTCCCGACTCTATTCTTCAGGGACCAGGCCTTTCTATACATTGAGTCAAATGGCTGCGAAGTTTCTAATAACAATACGCCGGGAGCCCTGCAAGATTTTTCTCCCTCTAATGTTATTGGGCCCACTATTTTTCCCAGTTTTACGAGGGGGATAACTTTGTTGGACAAAAGCGAAAAGTCCAGAGAGACTAAATTTCGATTTCGCACCGGGTGCACTTGTACAATGTACATGTACCCCATTTTAGATACCACAACTCCCAACCCCCAAGAGCTTGAAGAGACGTACTGTGATGATGAGTCAACCTAGTTATCATTCAACTCCATGATGTTGTCATTGGTTGCCTGGTTTCGAGAATAAAGAGAGAATTCATTCAATTGCTTGCTTCTGAACTTGTATGTTCTTAATATTTTCTTTTTCTAGAAATAATATTACAATCACAAATTCTTTACTTCTCTGAACTTTACATCGTGTCAGGTGTGTTCGTACCATGCCTCCCAAACTAAGGAAACGACAGGGTTCGCCCGATTCTCCCGACGCGCATCCTATTCAAGCTCGAAACTTCTTCGTTTATCCAGGTAAACCTCCCGAACCATTTACTTTTGTTGAAAGCGATTGGGAATATTGGTTTCGCCGATTCGAAAGACGGCGGAACATTTCAGGTTTGTCTGAGTTCGAGGAATCTAAACAGATAGATTCTCTCATTTTGACGATGGGCCCAAAAGCCGAGATTATCTTTTCTACTTTTGCGCTTACAGAAGAGCAATCTTATTCTTATGAAACTGTAAAAGGACAATTCAATAACTACTTCCAAAAGAAAATAAACGTAATTTACGAGCGGGCAAAATTTAACAAACGGTTTCAACATGAAGGTGAATATGCATTGGAATACATAACCAATCTCTACGAGTTAAGCAGATCTTGTGACTACCGGGGTTTAGCTGATGAGCTGATCAGAGACCGTATAGCTGTCGGCATCCGCGATAAAAATTTGTCTCTGAAACTACAAATGGACGAACATCTAACTCTCGAGAAAGCCAAAGCTCAGGTCACACAAAACGAGTTAGTCAAGTCTCAAGAACAAACCTTACGCTATACAAAAATTTCCAATAAAGAAGTTGACTATATAATTCAAAACGGATGTTTCAATGTTTTCGATGTGGGGAATCCAAACCTCACAAAGTAGATAGCTGTAAAGCAAAAAATGCGACTTGCGAATTCTGTAAGCGAAAAGGCCATATTTCTAAAGCCTGTCTAAAACATAACAGAAAGACTAGTGTACAGAAAATAGCATTGAATGAGGACTCTTCTGACGCTGAGGAAACTCAGTACAGCCTCAGTACAATTTACCTAGAAAATGTAAGTAGTGGGAACAGTAGAGATCGGATTCCAGCCTCTCGTATATCAGCGGAACTAGATAACAAACCCTTAAACTTCAAAATCGATACCGCTGCTGATATAACCTGTATACCTAAAACTCAATTTATTTCTTTGCGTAAGTCCATTCATGAGCTGGCAAAATTTCCAGGTAATATAGTCCACGCCGGCAAAGGAAAATTGACCTGTTCTGGTTCCTTCCTAGGGAATCTTCGGTTGGGTACGAAACAGGTAGCTGAGTCAATTTACGTGATCAATAATCTCTGCGAATCGTTTTTCTAAGGCCAGCAACTCTTTTTCCTTCAGGAATTACTTCGAAAAAATATCATTTTACAGCCTGAGGTATGTGAAAGATTATGAGTATGGTCCTCTGTGGGATTGCACAACTCCATGATGTAAGCGGATGTATTGCAGTCTACCATTGCTTAAACATCAGATGTTTGACAGGTGATTGGAATTTTCTCCCCCCACAAACTTGACAGCCCTTATCCGGCGCGCCGTATCTCACAAAGCATTTTGAAAATACTTGTCCAAAAATTGAACATTTCATCACTTTTTCAAAGCTCGAAATTAAGTCTAATTTCATGGATTATTTGAACATTGGGAAAAAATTATTAGTGGTGAACGGTAGACTTGAACCGCCCGTAACCATGTTTAGAAGTTTCTTATCATCATTTCCGAATGTCAAACAAATATACATTGAACACTCCCGGAACTATGCTGCAGAAGCGGAAATTTAAGGAATGTGCAACAACCTCCTTATAAAAGAAGTGAAGGCAACAGGATATTAACTTGGAATCTCTCACTCCTGAGACACTGTACCTACCCATGAGTCGCCAGAGATTCTGATGTATATGAAAGTTGGGCAGGCGAGCATCCTACCACTGAACCACCGATTGCCTGGAGTAATGTGTTGAACAGGTCCAGGCCTAGTTCCAACGTGGGAAAGGAAGGTGAAGTTTTAGTGGGTTTGAATCCTACATTTACCGAAGAGTACCTTCTGGGTATCTTACGAGATCCGATTTCCACTTTAGGATATTAAAGATTTCCTCACCCGCATACGAAAAAAAATCGATGTTGGGCCGACCAATAAAGCCTATTACTTTAATTTGATCTGTTGCCATCACGCTTGAACTGCCCTTGTAGGTATTCGTCTTCACGGTACTGACGATGGATACTTATTTTTTGTTGCTGGGAAAAATAAACTAGTTTTAATGTTTTGCTAAGTTCTTAACATCTATTGGATGTAGATGTCAGGGAGTTCCGGGAACCAAGCGAAGACGGCAATTGGTTTATTGTAAACTTCTAAGAATGAGTGAATCCTTTTATGACTTGCTTGAAATAGTAATTATGTTAGTTATTTGTTGATGAATGAAAATTACTTTCAGCTCCCTACAGTGAATCGTAAGTAGCTCCTTCCTTTAAATCCATATTCAGATATTATTTATCTTACATTGGAGGGATTGTCTACTCCAAACCACCAACCTGTGACGGCTGTGGATCATATTTCTCGACTGAGCATTGCAAGACTGAAGGATATTTTATGCGAGCTTCTTTCGACTGCATGTGAGAGTCGTGGAAAGGAACCATTATTCCAACAAGCGAATTCCCTACTACTTGAATTTCGAGGTGACTAAACCTGTAGAGATTTGCTATAGTTCAACCAGAGTGGTAATTTTAATATGATCGTCCTAAATGAATTCGTTTAGTGATTATAAAATTAGCAAAAGCTACAGGGAAAGGGTATGAAAACTGTAACTATCGTCGCTTATTACAGAGGTTCTAAACTTCGTCGTTCCTAACTACATCAATATTTTTTCAAGATTAAAATTCCCTGAATTGTTGGTGGAGAACGTTAACCCTTTCGAACTTGGTGGACACCAACTAATTAGACTAGAATCAACTTCTCAGCAGAATGACGAAAAACACTCGATGATTTTTTGTATCTCCATTGTACACCAGTCTCAGAAATTAATTATAATGTAATTGTCTTGCTGTTACGACAATCTAGATGCTGTTCCAACACTTATTACCTGTTAGCACGGACCCATCATAGTTTGTGGGGGATCTTGACTGAATAACCAAATGGATGTTATCTCACTAACAGTATTCATGTAAAATGCATAATACATAGGGCAATTTAGTAACATCAATACTGCATATTCGAAAACACTAAACACATATGGGCTAACTACGAGTAATTTAAATTATATTTGTATTTATAAGACTGTTTTAATAGGTCTTTGATTGATGTAATTGCGAGTATGATTGTTCATTTTAATTCGGGGTACTGTAAAGTTCTTCCGAAAGTGTACCTTTGTAATTAATCTATATATAACGGCACCGGTAGTGGCCATTTTAAAGTTTATATTTGAAAAAAGGATTCCCGGTCTCCTAGTGGCTTCAAACTTGCAGGAGGTACAGCTTGTCATCTTGTAGTCAGAGGTTGAACTAGGAGTGCGCAGAGCATCATTGGAAATTGTGGTAAACTTCTCAATATGACCGTCCCTAGTTTCCTCGTTTGTTGGGGTGTATCCTAGAGCTTCTACTGGATAGAATCAATTTTGTTCATCTGGTATTGAATTTAATGAATTAAACACGTAAGGAGGGCAGAATGTCAAGTGGCCACTACTGAGACATGCACGTGGCCACTACTGGAAATTTCGTAATTTGATGTGGCCACTACTAGATCAAAATAAAGGTGTGAGAAAAAATTAATAAAAAATAAAAAAAAATTGTTCGTTTGATATTTTAGGCAAATATGTTAGGGAAGAGTCTTATTCTAAATGAGTCCAGAAGAAAGTCAGTACTACTGTTGGCCCACAATTGTCAAAACTAAAGAAAAAAATTCTTAACTGTGGCCACTACCGGTACCGTTACCTTATAGTCGTAAAAAAACCTCCGATTTTGACGATTTGCATTCCAAGAACGCTGAATTTCGGTGAACTATTAAAAACAAATTAAATTAATAAAATGATATCAAACTATCTTATTTCCAAGTTTCATTTCAAACTAAGATTCTTCAAATCGGAACAAGGTTCAGTTCTGATGGTTTTTATTGAACTATCCCGAAATCAATGGTTACGATTTTGTGAAGTTGTCGAAGTAGGACAAGAAATAGCCTACACAATCATAAATGAAACTGAGTCCCATCGTAAGTTAAACGAAAACTATTGGAGTTTTGGGAGAGGGAAGAAACGGTGTCTTAAATTGCAAATTCCTACAAATTCTGTGAACTGTCTTTAATCTTAGTAATTCAACTTTATAAAACGGGTTTTAGAAGAATATTACGGTTTGGCGACTGATTTCGTACAAGTCAGTTTTGCAATTAAAAGTTAACTAGAAGTTACAAAGTTACCTCGGCATTATTTCCAAGTTAGTTTCCCTGGAACTGCGGGGAATGTTGCATCTCACCTGGAAAACAAGAAACACATTAAAACTCCGAACAAGGGATGAATTACCAGGTTTATCTAAAATAGCGTTTATGAGTAGGAATACTTGGAAAAATTGTTTTTAAACATTTAACAGACTCGGCAGCAGGTAGGTGTACGGAAGAGGAGGTGTCATCAAAGGGTCGATAGTAACATGGAATTAGCACAGGATCTCGACTGAGTGGTTAACTACATCGGAATATATAGGTAACTGGGAGTGCACTCAGTTCATCCTCTAAAAGTCAGATTCTACTAAGATTAGAGCTTGAAATTCTAGTTTTTACTTCGGTTTTGGGTGATGAATATATAAAGTAGACATTTTACAAATCCTGATCTGTAGTAGGGTCAGGTGGGGTAAATGTAAACACTCCGGTTGCCTGGCGGATCTGAAATAAATTATAGAACGTTAAGTAGGGATTGGATGATGAAAACTTATTTAAGAATTATTTAATTTTTCATTGATAAATCACAATGATTTGATGGTTAATTGTAATTTTCGTTGGGTTCCAGTTGAATTTTTGGTTGCTACACCATTAATACCATACTCAGTACATTGTTGTTGAGATCAAAGTCGTTATTCTGTTTGCATTACTAGAAGCATCTCAGACAACACCATACTAAGTTGGACAACAAATATCTTCGTATAAATAGTACAATGAATGAATTAAAATCTTTGGATGTCATGATGTAGATTCTTCATGTGATAACAGGGGACGAAATGTTTTGTTTTTGGTTTATTATTCAATAATAATCCATTGTAATCGCTCTTGAAAAAAAAATGCTAACCCCCCCCCCTGAAAATTTCATGGTTTACGTTTCAAAGGGTGTAGAATCCGAATCTGCAATAAAAAATTTTGCCGTCCATCCGCCGTACGCCGTACGCACGATATCTCCGAAACGGCTGGAGCAAAAAATCTGAAATTTTCAGGAAAAATCCATCTCGGTCCGACGACGCCCCAATTCTTGAGCCAGCTCCCTCACTCAATTTAAAGTGCCCTTTAAGGGCTGTAAAAGTTTTGTAAAATCCCTGAAAACCTCAAAACTAGTCGAATCGGCCTAAATATTTTCCTATTTGAAGAACATACCATTAGGAATCAAATGAGCCCTTCCCCACGTCCGTAGGTCAAACCATTCCCGATGTATGGCCGATTTATGGTGCCAACATTTGCGTTTTTTGGTTTATTATTGTTTGTTTGTAACCTAGTGGTGTCCGGCCGATAGCGTCGAGTTGTAGTGAATGTGGATACTGGAGTGATAGCCGATGTGAATACTTGTAATGTAGTTAGTAGCCGATACACGGGTTGAAGCATTCTGATAATATATAGGTAAATATTATTCAATATTATTACTGGGGTTTATTATTCAATATTATTACTGGGGTAAATAAGTATTCTTTCACTGGGGTTTATTATTCAATTGGCTTGCGTTCGCGATTTGAATCTGTACTAAGCTTCGGAGTGTGCGTGTTTTACAGGTGATAGAGCGATTATCGAATTTCAGGAGATATGCATAGACCACGTAAATCGGTTCTCATCCAAAACACCTATTTGGATTGATCAGACAATGATATTTGTGTTATAGATGTTTTTATTGTGGGGTTTATTTGGATTTGGTTTTAACGCAATACGAGTCAATAAAAAAATAAATTATAGGCAAATTCTTTCACTGGGGTTTATTATTCAATCGGCTTGCGTTCATGATTTGAATTTCTACTAAGCTTTGGAGTCTGCGTGTTTCACAGGATAGGGCGATTATTGAATTTCAGGAGGCACACAAATATGATCAACTGATCAATCCAAATAGGTATTTTGGTCGAGAACAGATTCACGTGCTCCATGTATATCTCCTGAAATTCAATAATCACCCTATCCTGTGAAACACGCAGACTCCAAAGCTTAGTAGAAATTCAAATCATGAACGCAAGCCGATAAACCCCAGTGAGAGAATTTGCAGCGTTTTTTAATCAACAATCATATTTGAATTTAATAGTAGAACAGGATTTAAATGTATGTTCATACCGAAGGGGTTTTTAGCAATGATTGGATTGTGAGTCTCCAACTTTTCCGATTCGCCTTCTTTGTTAACAGCTTTAACTCTGAACTTGTAAGGTTTGCCTTCTTGCAGTCCGGTGATCGTTGCTTCAGGACCAGTGGATTTACCGCACGGGATCCATTGACCAGTCAACGGGTCAAGTTTTTCAATTTCGTAGTATACAACTGGAGAGCCTAGTCGTACAGTAGCCTAGCCTCGAGAGGCTAGTTTGCATACAGTATTCAATGAATGACAGGCCGTGTAACGTGCAATTGATCGTATAAAATCATAGTGAAGTCTGTGACTTATGAAAAGCCCGAGAACGCAACAAAGAAGTTGTACATTCGATTACAAAATGTGAGCTCTCTTTAATGCATGTTCAAATAATGCTGTATCGATTTATTAAAATCAGGACATCTCTTAACCAATAGCAAATAAAATAATAAAATCCATCAATAATCACAATCTATCAATAAATCACTTCCTGGATACGACATAGTAAAATAGTGTTTTCTTGGTAGAGTCTCCTTGAAACCTGAGAAGTCAACGTGATAGGTCATCTCATTCCAACGAGGTTTTGGCAGTAAACTCCCAAAAAAAGGAAGAATCGACCTCATCAATCAGCTCGTAAAAAAAAGAAAGAAAATGAAAAAAGATGAGAATGATTGAATGCTAAGTCCTCCACTTCCTCTTCATCACTCTCTCCCTTGTCTCCGTTTATTCGTCTACTCAAGGGGGTTCCTCTCATAAAAAAT
Organism: Creontiades dilutus; assembly: GCA_031894815.1. Classification (NCBI taxonomy): domain Eukaryota; kingdom Metazoa; phylum Arthropoda; class Insecta; order Hemiptera; family Miridae; genus Creontiades; species Creontiades dilutus. Next base: position 771,371 of record JAVIWC010000742.1, on the reverse strand, counting down.
GCTTCTTGTTAGCCGGCGGTTTTACTCCGAGATGTAAGAAGAACGGGGGAAAAAAGACGCCGCCGAAATCATAAAATATTCAATTCATTGGGCCTCGACCAATATAACCAAGTTTTTACGAGTATAACGCATTCCTCCTACCGCCTTCATGAGCGTAATCTAATCAACCAGTTTCCTTTCATTCTATATTTATTTTGAGTTTTATCACCCTCTAGCCTTCATTGTCAGTAGTTAAACTTGGAACCTTGTATAAATGGGTGAAACTGGTTTAATAGTGTAGTCGGCTTGGGATAGAGAGACTTAATTGTGGTTGGGCGGTATTTTTCAGTTTTGATTTAAAACTCGAACTTGTCGTCGTGAAATGTTTATAGTTCAAATTCAATATCTGCTTTCCAGCTCGAAATAATGACACCTTTTGATATAAAATGGTTGAACATATCGTGGGGTTCCGGGTAAAAGTGACCAAGTAACATTTTTTTCAAAATGAGCTTTTTTTGTCATTCCGGTACTAAGGAACGTTGTCTACTGTGTGTTGTTGCTAAGAACGTTATCTTCAAACTGATGTGCAAGAAATACTTGAAAATAAATTTTACCTGCCTGACCCAAAGAGTTTTATGTGACCAAATGGCATTTGAACTCAACCACAAAACACGAGATGGATTATAAATGTACTGTCGCTGGTGCATGTAAATGTTATCAATTGCCATTTGATCACTTTTACTGTGTAAGATTTGTAAGATTGCATAGTGGGTAGGTGAAAATGACCAATTACAGTGATAGGTAATGGATAACCTTTTCTAACAGAAATAGGTATATCATTGTTATTAGATGCTTGGCAACACGATAAATTAACGAAAAAACTATCCTCAATTTCATGTAACTATGCGACTGATTTTCGAAGAATTGAATTGACCAAATGAGTAAAGCTTGAAACTCCAGGCAGGTAAAAATGATCAAATAGAGTTTTCGAATAAACAGCTCTTATTTAATCTGAAGTGAATTTTGAAGTACGATATCATATTCGGGCACTAGCTAACTACCAACAGGTTAAAGGAAAATCGAAACATAGTCGGATGAGACATCACACAACCAGTGTTCGTAAGAAGAAAATGGGTGAAACTTCAGATCGCTCCCCTGTAAAATTTTGCAAATGTTACTTGGTCACTTTTACTCGGAACCCCACGATATATGAATGAAACATTATTGCGTAATACAACTAACAATTCCTTTGGATAAATGGAAGGAGGTAACGAATCTTTAAAAAAAATCAATTTCTGTTTATTTTCTTTTCAACAAGCATACGAGCATCGAAAACGTACTTCAATAAAGATTCTAATCCATCGCAATTTCGCTTTTTGTTGAAATTGAACCCTTAAAAATGTGGAGTCTCATACCTTTCGGTTAAAGGCCTGGTATTAGGTAAACTGCTTTTAATAAAACAAAAATAGATTTCATCAATTTAAAAAAAAAATGAAAAATTGAAAATGAATCTAACCGATAGCAGGTGATTATTATTTAAATGAAATACTGAAATTGGACAGTAATTATTTTAAATAACTGAAAGAAACAAAAATGAATAAAAAAACCCTGCAAATTAGTCTTTAATATTAGAATAACCGTTCTACTTAAATCATTGATCTATGTACGTTAGACGTAGTCTGTGGTCCTTTTTTAAGCTCAGCGCCATTAGCTACAAGAACCTTTCAGCTGAAAACATTGAAACCTTTAAAAGCCTCTCAGATGATCCTAAAACTTCCTAAATTTCAGCTTACTTACTAAAAACGCTGCAAATTCTTTCACTGGGGTTTATTATTTAAAAAAAAAAAAAAAAAAAAAAAAACTCTTGTGTTTGTTTTGATAGCAGTAACCTAGTAATGTAGTGAATGTGGATGCAAATATTGGCATCATAAAGTCCATCGGGAATGGTTTGAGCTACGGACCTGGGGAGGGGCTCATTCGATTCCTCATGGAAAGTTCTTCAAAAAAAGGCCAACTTTAGGCCGCCTTGACTTTTTTTTAGGTTTTTAGGGATTTTACAAAACTTTGACTGTCCTTAAAGGGCACTTTAAATCAAGTGAGAGTGCTGGCTAAAGAATTGGGGCGTTGTCGGACCAATATTGATTTTTCCTGAAAATTTCAGTACGGCGGAAAAAATGTTTATTGCAGATTTGGATTCTACACCCTTTGAAACATAAACCATGAAATTTTCAGGAAGGGTTGAAATTTTTCTTTTTATGAGCGATTAAAATGGTTTATTATTGAATACCAGGCCAAAATCGTAGAAATTAGATTTAGGATAGAAGAAAAATTGTCTTCTTCAAATACATATGACTATATACATAGTCATTTAATGACTATGTATTTCATGACTGATCATGCTTAATTTTCGAGTACAGAACCCAGCGGTAAAAGATAATTCATATTAAAATGAGACACCATAGTTATCTGAACCAACTTTAATGGAACTTTCGAGAGATTTCAAAAAAAATCCTTATTTACTGGGTTCTTCGAACACATAACCTACCCGGCCATTGGGATGAAGAAGGGGCATCGTAGTTGCCAACAACCGATTTATAGCTGGTGAGACGAGCGGCTCGCCAAGGGGCGAAACAGTTAAACTGCAGTTAACCACCACCAGCCCATCTCACTGGATTAATAGGAGTTGGAGAAACCCTTTCTCAACTCAAGAAGTTGGGAGCGAACAAACTATGGTAGCTATTTTCTTTGGATAAAACACTTTCTTCCAATCTGAGCTATGGGAGGAGTGATTTGGGAGCAGAGGAGACTAGCCAACCGAGAATTGAAGGATAATGAAAGTGGTATCAAAGAGCTTGAGATCTAAATATCAACTCAGCTCAAACGGAATGCGTTATTTTCACACAACTGTTAGTGTAAAAGGTGCTAATACAGCCGTCGGCACTGCAGTACTTAGGGAAGCTCCTTTTGCGTTTTGAGATTGTAGAACACATTAACAACAGTAATTTATTTTGAGGCTTGGATGAAATTTAGACTTGTTGTCCTTCCACGTCAAAACTTGTGGCTTGCAAACTTTGGTGAGGATCACCTAACCTAAGACCGCAATATCAATCATAATGATGGCAAAATCGTGCTCAAATTTCTGTATGTTAATCCGACGTAGGACGTCGAAATTTGATGGGGAGAATTTCTGGGAGAATACGAGACGAGCAACGTAGGGAGTCGATGCTGATTACCAGAGTGTGCTAAATGCTATATTATCTGTGGGATTTCAACGAAATTTCATAGGGAGCCTCTTTAGAACAAGAGACGAATGAAATCTTTATTTCATTTTAAAATCTTCTGATTTATATAGAATTGAAGTGTTCAAAATATACACTGAATCATTCGCGACAGAATTGTGAAAAATTTTGGCAACGGCTTTGTCTTTTCATATTTCCATCTCTTTCATGTTTCTTAAGTTTGTTGTATTACCTTTATCTGTTTTCCCCAAACACTCTTCGACTCACCTTCCACCTCCCCGACCAATCGCGTTGTATCTCTTTTCACTTTCACAAAAACCACATGATTGGACCACACACCACACCTCTTGACCAATAGGATTGAAGCTCCCGTTCACCTGTCACTATATAACCCCTATTTTCTCGAATGTACATCCAGCTATTGTTCTGTTACAGATGATGACCTAACCGTCGAAATCGATTTATCGTAACTCTTTTATTTTTTTTTTTTTTTGAAATAAATTACGTTTTCTTTTACAAACTCTGTGTTTTTCTTGTCCTAAACACCTTAAACCTTCTTAAAATTTGTCTATCTTTGTTTGAAAAGTTTGTTCTGCACACGCAAACTGCGTAGGTGGTTTTTAGGACGAGTCTCTGAAGCAAGGCTACATCCGCAAGGGTAAGATAACCCGAAAATGGACAGAAAAAATTACTGCTTACAAACCATATCCTATCACAAATGTATGAATGCGTGTGTATTTTTTTATGCCGTCAGGGTGGCTACACTAGTCACCGCGGTGAGGTATTCCAGAGGTAGTCGTGGGGCAGTAGATACCCTCTGCCGTGCCTGTATGGGTAAAAATAAGAACCTTTATCAGTGGTGCAGCAGTGTCCAGGAACCGCATACTTCATCATGATGCAGTTGCCAAGCAGATAGCAGGTGCATTGTCATCCAGTGGCTGGGATGTGGGAGAGAGAGAGACTGTATCATATGCCAAGTGACCGGGATAAGGAGTCAGATATTGTTGCCATTAAGCCCGATGGGTCTGCCATAATAATGGATGTAAAAGTTGTCAGTGGCAGCGTGGACATGGAGCAGACGTGGAGGGCTAAGAAGAGTTAATGTGATAGAAATGACCTGCGGATTCTAAGCAAAAAGGATTGGCGACTAACAAGATCGAGGTTATGGTTGCAACTGTGTCATGGTGCGACGTGTGGTGCGGGAAAAGTGCCACGGAGTTACGTGAGCAGGGCATCTCGTCAGGAATACTTTATGGTATCACCACCCTCGTCATCCGGGTTTGTTACTTAAATTGGTCGTCATTTTATAGGGGCACTTCCTTCCACCTTTTCCATCATCGCTAACTTCCAAAATCCCAATGGTGTGCCCCCTCCGCCTTTGATGGGAGACTATTTTAATAAAATGTGAAGATAGCCAATCTTTTCAACCTCTATGTGCGAAATACGTGCGTTTTGTATAGATGCCCAAAACGTGAAGCAGTTCAGAATGGCCGGGTCTTTCTGTAGATTGTCCACCTTGTATACGCTGTCATTAACATATGATTGTACATACGAGACCTGGTGTACACTAATTGACATACTGGGGATAGTTGTGTGATGGATATGGTTAGTTGGCCCTTCCCGGTTTTAGAATCCGTCGCCTTGGGAGATGAATCAGACATTTCAAGCGTCTGCGTCATCCTCTGAGCGTGGAAGAGCATTATTACCGCATCCACATCAATGGAAGGGGCAACTAGACCATTCCATCACCTTACAGTTGTTCCGTACACTACTTCTAAAAAACACTTACAGAGATCTTTATTACATTCATAATCTTTGTCTCGTCTCCCAGACATAATATTTAGTATTAAACGGACCTGATATGTTTATAAGGCGAGTATAAGCGTAGTAGGAGCTTCGACGATCCTGCCGATTCTCAACTCCGCCAGCATTTCCTTCTCGTCGTTACCAAACGAAGCTTTCGTCACTTCCCTTTTGAAATCTTAATTTAAAGTGACGCCATTTTCGACTTTTGCACGTAGTCATCAGCATCCTCTGCAAACCCAATCTCAATGTGAGTAATCTTGAAATTGAGCCAGCACCTTCTCAGTCACCTCTTGCTCCAGAAATTATTATTTCAGCTTCAGGCTGAGGTTTCAGAAGTAGCTCCTCGGATTCTACACTGATTCCCTGCATATCGATCAGCCCAGGACCGTCAAGCCGAACTATTCACTGGACGCGTTCGGCTGAAAAGGGGTGCTGGCTTCTCCTCATCCTTTCATCAGCAGCTTCCAACGAACCTCGTTCCATATCCACAAAACATTCACGGTCAGAACTTTCCATATCCATAAAAAGATTAATATAAGAAATGAATCAGATAAAATTAAGAAATATAAATGTAGAAAGAGCTCCTTTAATTGTGATATAATATTATTTTAATTTTCAACTATACAACAATATATTCAACTTTGGGATAGGTAAATTGGTCTGCAATATTTTGGAACCCGTACCTATTGCCCAAACAATCTTAATCCATAAATTTAAACGTTGCTTCCTATCTTTCGACTTGAACGAAAGAGTGTTTTAACGCTAGTGAACTCAGAAACGGCCGAAGGAAACCCCCAGCTTTTAATGTAGGTACTGGATGAAACAGCTCTTCGCATAATGATGAAAAACGCGCCTTGCCCACTGGCCTCCCACGAAGGATGAAATACTAAGAAGGGAAAGAAAACGATTTGTTAGCTGCCCCTCGCCGTCCCTCCGAACGCCTCAACAAAAAAGAACAGAAAGAAAAAGGGCGGATGAAAAATTGCCTGGAATCCAGCCTGACAGGAATGGACGTTATGGGGACGGGGCCGACGGAGTTAGTCAGACGTCTTTCGTAGCAACCACTGAGCGGAGCTCGGGCGTTTCTGCTAAGCTTCACCTTTTATTTTTATATTTTTTCCAAGTTTTCGCTTTCCTCGCTAATGTATCGGACGAAACGAAAATGAAGCCATTCGCTATTCTTTTATCTTTATGATACTAACATCTCCTTTCTCTTAATTCGCTGTTTCTGTATTTCTGTATAGGAGAAAGATGGTCAGACCCTTTCCGATGTTGTACATTTGTCTAGAGATGTAGCCACGATACATAGGGACACGGGGGGTCGTATTACATTTCAGTACATTAAACAAAGGTTACGAGACATAAAAAGAATTTATCTCACGTTCTGTCCAGTTAGGTTCAGCCGTAAGATGATGAGCTTTTGAACAACTAGAGCTTTATTAAATCCAACAAATGACACAATTACCACATTATTCTTGTACTTCTGAAAACATCAAAATAATCGATCAATCCAAGATAAATTGGTGCTTTGCAAACATTATTGATAATATTATTATGGAACGAGTGTGTCATTTCCAATAACGACCTTTTCAATTGAGAAAGAAACACAATTTCAACCCCTCCCGCCTCCCATAATTATGAAGAAGTCATCCTAACTGTTGATAATCCAAAAATAATATTTCGAAAACGCTACAAATGCTTTCACTGGGGTTTATTATTCAATTGGCTTGCGTTCATGATTTGAATTTCTACTAAGCTTTGGAGTGTGCGCGTTTCACAGGATAGAGCGATTATTGAATTTCAGGAGGCACACAAATATGATCAACTGATCAATCCAAATAGGTATTTTGGTTGAGAACACATTTACGTGCTCCATGCATGTCTCCTGAAATTCAATAATCGCTCTATCACCTGTGAAACGCGCACACTCCAAAGCTTAGTAGAAATTCAAATCATGAACGCAAGCTAATTGAATAATAAACCCCTGTGATTATTGAATAATAAACCAAAAATCGTATATTCCAAGTCCCCGAGGAGGGGAGCAGGTTGCCCTCGGAGACGGTCCTCATTGGTGGGGTCCCCTTCACTGGCGCGGTCGAGAGGGGGGGGGGGGGGGGGTGGCGGAGAATTCCACCCGCCCAACGTTACCACCCCCTGATATACCTACCTGCTCTGATATTTTCGTCTGTATATAGATTGATGATGATGATGATGATTGATGATTGATCGAAACTGACGCTGGCACATAGGTACGCCGCCTGCAGCGCGGCGCAGCTGGCGCCTGTTTCGGTAGGTACATGAAGAAATCGCAAGCCGCAGACGCATCATGGATACCATACCTCGACGCCGTGTCTTAAGTGAACAACGATCGCGATCGACGGGGGGCGAGCGGGCGCCCATCGCGATCTATCAGTGCGATCAAACAATACAACTCTACAGATGTGTCAGACGTAACAACGCGGCATCACGCTTTGTTGCGGCAAAACGATCGTGCCGCGTGTTCGATTTTTCTTCAGTCCAAGAATTTCCCTTAGCCGTTCAGCCTTCACATGTGATACAACCATCAACCTTCACGCGTTCGCGCCAACCTGAGTCACAACGGCGCTCGCGCAGCTGTCTGTCGACCGCCCCCGATTTTTCAATGATTATCTTGCTGGTTTCTCTACTTTCCATTGCAGTAAATACAAAAGAACCAGAATACAATTTTAAAATCACATTTTTCATAAAAAATTCTTTATTGTTTAAAATAACAGCCGTTAATAGTCGTTAATGGCTAAAAATGAACTCTTGCTTCCGAAAACACGCAATTGGCTTCAAAAGGCCTCTTGGAAAATGATTACTTTTGTTCAACTCTTTTCTTTGTTGAAAAACTAGATTATTTATTTCAATTGAACTAGATAAGAAGGTATAGAATTGCTTACACATAGGTATTTAAACTTATGTATGAATGTTACACGAACAGGTAACTCACAAAAGCGCGATGTATCAAAAAGGCCCCTTGAACTATAATTCTTTCAAACTTTTTGTTGTAAAAATGTAATTTTTTCAATCTAACTAGATGGAAACTAGAAAAAACATTTGCTAGTAGTTCCAAAATTACGAAATACTGAAAAATCACAAATGACAAGACACAAAAAATAAAATAGTAGAAATTCAAATCATGAACGCAAGCCAATTGAATAATAAACCCCAGTGAAAGAATTTGCAGCGTTTTTTTATTGAACCTCAATACCCCCCCCCCCCCCACAATAAAACATCTATAATTTATCAAGTCCTTTAGCACTCGTATTGCGTTAAAACTTCCCCAAATCCAAATTTAAACGGTAAAAGGTAGACAGATGTATAGGCGGCACACAAATATCATCAACTGATCAATCCAAATAGGTGTTTTGGTTGAGGACCGATTTACGTGGTCTATGCATATCTCCTGAAATTCAATGATCGCTCTATCACCTGTAAAACACGCACACCCCGAAGCTTAGTAAGATTCAAATCATGAACGCAAGCCAATTGAATAATAAACCCCGGTGAAAGAATACTTATTTACCCCAGTAATAATATTGAATAATAAACCCCAGTAATAATATTGAATAATATTTACCTATATATTATCAGCGTTTCATGCATATCAGAATGCTTCAACCCGTGTATCGGCTACTAACTACACTACAAGTATTCACATCGGCTATCACTCCAGTATCCACATTCACTACAACTCGACGCTATCGGCATCACTAGGTTACAAACAAACAATAATAAACCAAAAAACGCAAATGTTGTCACCATAAATCGGGCCATACATCGGGAATGGTTTGACCTACGGACGTGGGGAAGGGCTCATTCGATTCCTCTTGGTATGTTCTTCAAATAGGTAAATATTTAGGCCGATTCGACTTGTTTTGAGGTTTTTAGGGATTTTACAAAACCTTGACAGCCCTTAAAGGGCGCTTTAAATTGAGTGAGAGAGCTGGCTCAAGAATTGGGGCGTCGTCGGGCCAAGATGGATTTTTCCTGAAAATTTCAGATCTTTTGCTCCAGCCATTTTGGACATATCGTGCGTACGGCGTACGGCGGACGGACGGAAATTTTTTTATTGCAGGTTCGGATTCTACACCCTTTGAAACGTAAACCATGAAATTTTCAGGGGGGGTTAGAATTTTTTTTTCCAGAGCGATTACAATGGTTTATTATTGAATAATAAACCAAAAAGAATTTATCTCACGTTCTGTCCAGTTAGGTTCAGCCGTAAGATGATGAGCTTTTGAACAACTAGAGCTTTATTAAATCCAACAAATGACACAATTACCACATTATTCTTGTACTTCTGAAAACATCAAAATAATCGATCAATATAAGATAAATTGGTGCTTTGCAAACATTATTGATAATATTATTATGGAACGAGTGTGTCATTTCCAATAACGACCTTTTCAATTGAGAAAGAAACACAATTTCAACCCCTCCCCCTCCCATAATTATGAAGAAGTCATCCTAACTGTTGATAATCCAAAAATAATATTTCGAAAACGCTACAAATGCTTTCACTGGGGTTTATTATTCAAGTGGCTTGCGTTCATGATTTGAACTTCTACTAAGCTTTGGAGTGTGCGTGTTTCACAGGTGATAGAGCGATTATTGAATTTCAGGAGGCACACAAATATGATCAACTGATCAATGCAAATAGGTATTTTGGTTGAGAACCGATTTAAGTGCTCTTTGCATATCTCCTGAAATGCAATAATCGCCCTATCACCTGTGAAACACGCACACTAAAAAGTTTAGTAGAAATTCAAATCATGAATCATTGAAGAATAAACCCCAGTGAAAGAATTCGCAGCGTTTTTTAAGGCGTATTGAATACATTTGCAAGGTAAGGAGGCGCCTGGAATAATCTTTCATGGACCACGTCTCGTAGACGTAGACTTAGCTGGGCTATATATATAGAGAAACTCTAACCTTTGTGTAATAATTTTCGGTGGTTTGAAAATTCAATTATTAATTTCTTAGAACGATAATAACCGGTAGATTTCCGATGTTAAAACGGTGTGACGATGAAAAGAAGGAAAAATTATCACTTAACTAACACTTGTAAATGATACCTGAATACTACACTCAGAAAATATATACAGTAAATAAATTAATTCGTTCCACCTTTGAGGCACGAGTAGTCTTTCGCTGAAAAGCTGTTCCAAGAAAAACTCTGTTGTCGGTGTTGGGGATGAGATCAGAGCTACGTCTTTGCCTTTATACATCTAATAGGTTCCTTGAAAAGACCATCTTTTGTAACAGTAAAACTCCATTTTAGCGAGAAAAAATCCGCGTTTCTATCTTTCGCTGTTAAATCATCCGAAGCAACAGCCTTACGGTCTTCGAAGAGGAAAAATGACCATTTTAACACAAAAAAGTCTTTTCTGATCGTAAAAGCGAGATTTCTGTGTAAAGCTGGGATTCGATATTGTATCTGTTATTTAAATAAGTATGATATCGCTTAGTGTTTTAAAAATATGTGTTGTTTGGAAACGCGTTGGTATGTATTGAAGAACAAATGTGAATTATTGGTCGTGTAAAGTGCAGGTGATTATCGAGATCTTGAGAATCGGCCAGGTTATTGAGACAAGATGGAAAAAACCTACAAACCAATGATATGTTTTAAGTAATCTCATAAAGTTCAGTAGTGTGAGGAAGGATATTTAATGGATTTTACCGTTGGGCATGTGCAAACTGAATTACTTGTTTATGAGCAAAGACACTGTTGGTGACCGACATCATTGCCTGAAGTTTAAATCAGAATCGGATGAAACCTGAAGATAATGGGCTTGCTAGAAGGATTCAAGGAGACACACTATTGATGTACGGAGACCGGCTGTCACGGAATGAATGTTGTTCAGAATCGTGCAGAATTGTACAGAATACTATTTGAACGGTGGACACGTACTTGTATAGTACGGCATTCAAGTACTTATCACGCTCGACTTTGCTTAACCATACAACCAGATTAACCGCATACAACTACGTCAGTGAGTGATTTACAAAATATGATGAGAGAAGAGAATAGAGGATACTAAATATCCTCAAGTATTCACAAGTCTTGTGGATCCCCACTTCACAGCCAGAGCCAGGGATGCCTGCCTATCCCGTTTATCGGTGGTAATAATCGATGTGGAGACCGTATCTGGAACTGGCGCAATGTTCATAGTGACTCAAGTGGGCCTGAAATACAATAATTGTATTATTGTATTACTACTTGTACTAATTATTAGTAGTTGCCACAATGACAGTGCAGAAAATGTCGGTCATAGTCGGAAAACAAACCATCCTCGTGTTTGCAACGAAGTCTGCCACCAAACTACAAAAGATGATAGAGCATATTCTTGGACATGCTATCAAACAAGCCTGTACAACAATCAACTAATAACTACGTAATTTACTTGAAATTTTGATGAATATGCCACCCAATCATGGGCAACTTCATTTCAAACTATGTAGCCAAAAGGATAGACACAGAATTGACAGATGTTATTGGGAAATAGCACTCCCAATTAAACAATCCTTTCATCTCCTACGATTCTTCCGTGGAAACTAGCCAACTTTATATGACATATAAGTGGGAACACATTTGTTAAAAAATTGTTATGAATAATTGTTCATCATAATACCGACCTATTTCTCAGGAATAACTTCGGAATTAAAGAACCGGAAAACCGAACTGAAACAAACTGAACAGATATAGGACCGAGCACTAAGCAAAACACTGATAACGACAACGATAAGAGCTCTCTATATCCATAGAGGTGGAGGGTAGAAATTAGTAAGATCATTGTTTCGCTTTTAAGCTCTCTGATCAGCCAATTTCAGCGGCCCACCTCAATTTAAACTGAAAATGCTCTAAAATCTGAAGTCAGGTGCAACTCTTCCAAACATTTTCCTTGCAGAGCCCGGGGAAGTCTACTTCGCCCCTTGATTCACGTGGTTTAATGCAGTCTTCTGCCATAGCCATCTTACTCTTCAACTGTGGGTGGAGGGATTCATTGTTATTGTAATTTTTTATTTCTTATGGTTTATTGGCTCAAGAGCAGGGGGTGCTTCGATCAGTACCCTTGTCTGAGATTGATTTAATCAAGTCTAGCTTGATTAAACCCTTGAACTTAAATAGTAATGTGCACTAGAAGTTAAGACCAAAGATAACTAGGTTCCTTGATATCCCCAGTCTGTTGATCGGTCAGTAGTTTTGCAGGACAAGGTAATTCCAAATGGCCAAGCGCCTAATGGAGCCCGTTAAGAGGAGGAGTCCACAGAATTTGGGGTTGCGACCGCAGTGTAGGCAAAGGGGTTGAAGGCTGTCGCTAATAACCGGGTTTCGGGTCATTATACCGAAAGTTGGGCGACCAAGTTGTTCCACTTGTGAAACTTGGGAGGATGGTAAGGAGAGAAAGAGAGAGAAGGAAGAAAGGCAGTAAAGGGAAGGGAGAGAGAGAGAAATCAAAGGAGGGTCGGCCATGAATATTGTGGCGACTATAAACCATTGATAAAATATTCATTGACATCAGGGAAGATGCAAGAAACGGTTCCTACACTGGTTTAATGCATCATTAAAAAAATGCAGGCATCACACGGGCGTCCATATGTTCGGTTTTGATGTGGTCACTCTTATAAACACTAAAACCATTTTTAAAAATGAGAAAAAATTCTTAATCGAACAAAAAACGCTGCAAATTCTTTCACTGGGGTTTATTATTCAATTGGCTTGCGTTCATGATTTGAATTTCTACTAAGCTTTGGAGTGTGCTTGTTTCACAGGTGATAGAGCGATTATTGAATTTCAGGATCACACAAATATGATCAACTGATCAATCCAAATAGGTATTTTGGTTGAGAACCTATTTACGTGCTCTATGCATATCTCCTGAAATTCAATAATCGCTCTATCACCAGTGAAACATGCACACTCCAAAGCTTAGTATAAATTAAAATCGTGAACGCAAGCCAATTCAATAATAAACCCCAGTGAAAGAATTTGCATCGTTTCATGCATATCAGAATGCTTCAACCCGTGTATCGGCTACAGAGCCTTTTAGGAGTTCACTCCAGGATCCACATTACTACATCACTACGTACTAGGTTACTGCTATCAACACAAAAACAATGATAAACCAAAATAACGCGAATGTTGGCACCATAAATCGGGCCATAGATCGAGAATGGTTTGACCTACGGACCTGGGGAAGGGCTCATTCGATTCCTCGTAGAGTGTTCTTCAAAAAGAGCACAAATTTAGGCAGCCTTGACTTTTTTGAGGTTTTAGGGATTTTACAAAACTTTGACAACCCTTAAAGGGCACTTTAAATTAAGTGAGAGAGCTGGCTCAAGAATTGAGGCGTCGCCGGACCAACATGGATTTTTCCTGCTTTTTTGCTTCAGCCGTTTGGGAGAAATCGTGCGTACGACGTACAGCGGACGAAGGGAAAAATTTGTATTGCAGATTCGGATTCTACACCATTTGAAACGTAAGCCATGAAATTTTCAGGGGGGGTTAGAATTTTTTTTTTTTTTTTTTAAGAGCGATTACAATGGTTTATTATTGAATAATAAACCAAAATGGACGAAAATTGGCTTAGAATTCTAGAAGCTACGAGCAGTTCCTGAATGAATAGATCATTACCCCCTACCGACATCAAATTCAAAATTTCTGAGATATGAGGTTTCTCTTGACCTTTCACAAGAGTAAAAAATTGTGATCAAACAAAACAACCACAAATTCATTTATTGATTATTCAATGATTTAAGAACTGATAAAAATAGTGAATATATTTATAATTATTTCTCCCTCGATTCTTCTTTCTCTAATTAGATTCAGAAGGTCTGAAATATGTTTGAAAACTAGAAGTAAAAGTAAGGAAAGTAAAAATTAGACAACCATTTCAGGGAGGGCTTTTTCGTCTATGCCGCCATGGACGCTTGAAGCTACTCATTGCCTCGCCTCCTTGAATGAAGAGGGTTTCGCCGTAATATGGAGTGAAAACTACTTGGAAGGAAGACCCTCACGATAGCAGTCACCCGCCCAAGCGCTCACCACATTCGGCGTTGCTTAGCTGCGCTAACCACGTGAGACACGTGTCATTGCAACTAATCACTCAATACAAGATCGATGTTCTTAATCGAAAAACAGAAATTCAAGAAATACAGCCGTGTAACCTAATCTATGGATTGACGGTCACCCTTTATCACACCCTACTGACAGAAAATTCAAAATATCCGAGGTTTGTGACACAACTCGACTTGAACAAATGAGGCGGTGTATTTCAAAACTGTCTTCATTCATTTTAGAGAAATCTCGGTAGCAGTGGATTCAGAAGCATTTTTTCGCGCTCCATCCAAAAACTTCTTCATTTACTGTATTGTATTTGGCTCCAAAACTTAGTTGTTTGTTCCAAAACTCTTCATTTTCTCGGTTTAGTGTATTTCTAACTAGTTTTAGTGTAACTTCCTCTAGTTGAAGAGACCACCATAAATTTCTACATTCAAAGGTAACAATAGTTACACTAGTTCGACTAGATACCATCCTAGTCTACTGTTCTTTACTAATTCGATTTCTCATTATTTAAGCACCAACATAATGCTCTAGCTAATCTGATTCTTTCTTTCCTTCAAGGCTTAAGGTTTTAGTTCCCTAACTATTCCTGCGTGCCTTGCTCGTTACTGCATTCAGGCGCTACTTTAGGGTAAAACTGATGAAAAATAATAATTTATCGGTAACAGTTTATGGAGTTTTATTTTCAAGATGGGAAAAACCTCCCTGACACCTACTAAAACACTTTGAACGTATGAAAAAATCGATTCCAATGTTACCGTATTTTTCTTTTGTAAACAAAAAATATTCCTGTTTCCAACGCTTTGTTTTCTTACCGTTCTAGTTTTCTTTAGAATAAAGAATGTTGTCTTGGCGACCTCAGTATTATGCCAAAACTCTCTACATTCAGATTAGTTCATAACAAACTTTCTACTTTCGACAGTTCGTGCCAAATCTGTCTACAATCATTTTTCAATTTTAATTTACAAGGTCCCTTCTTAAATAAATTAGTTCCTATTTCTTCTACTTATTTATTGTGAAGATATTAGTGAAATGTAACAGAAATGGAGTCCTCCGGGTCATTGGTCGACTTGAGGTTAGTTTTTCGTCCTTAACTGAAAAATTGCAAAATCTGTCATAGACAGTTTTGGAATCCATCGCCTCAAATAAAAAAGTGTTTACATCAATAAAACCAGATGGAAATTGTGGAGGAATGACAATTTATCACATTATCCCCAAAATTTATCTTTTTTCATAATGAAAATTCAATGTGCTGAAAGACATGAATCGGTCGAGAATCCTTGCTTCTCCAGGAATTGAAAGGATTGGCTGTTTCACATCCTCCATTGCTCCTCCTCTAAGGAAAATCAAATTTAGCGAACTTTGTAGCACAACCAGACTAAAATTGGAGTTGAAAGAAATAAGAATCATGAAAATCGGTTGAGGAATTATAATCTGAGTAGCTTCTAGGATTATAACTATAACTATACCTTTAACTAGGATTATAACTTCAGTACGTACTGAACAATCCTAACTTCGTGGGACATCCTAAAAATAGGCATGTAGATCAGTGTTTAATTCCATCATTCTCAAGTTGGGTACCTACCTTAGGCTTGTCGCCTAGTGAGAGCGGAAAGCTTCGAACCCACCTAGCTCCAAACGAGCTAACTATCCTCGTTCATTGCGCCCAGATCGTTGGTCAGTTTTCGTACGAACAAGCGTGAAATGCCTAATCATCTCTGTTTGAGGATGCAAAACTGAGATTGAAAAACATGGACGGTGAAAAACTGGTTTTGCTTGTGCGAGAAAGTTACTGCATTTTCGGATTTCTGATTAGGCGTTTTCAAGAACGTATTGAAAAGTGTCCATTTTATATTCGAAAATAGGAGAAGCGGATATTTTCATTGATATGAAGGCCGCCACAATAAAGAAAACTCCCCAAATTCTTCTTTATTTGAAAATACGACACAGCCATATTTCCCATTTTCGTCAACTGAATTGCTGTCCTCGACGATAGAGGTGATGATTTTAACGGTAAATATTCATCATAATCATCGGAAAACCCGTTGTAACGAGCCATTCCGTCTACATATTCGAAAATACAGAGTGAATCAAAAACGGTCACTATTAGCACGATGGCGTTCTTACGAATTCGTTGGTTCACAGTTTGCAGCTGTCAGTTCCCAGTGAACGACTATTCTTGGGCGAGGGAGGAATGCGCGGAAGATTTCTGCACAGATGTCGTGGAAGAATCTAAGAGCTGAAATGTTCTAGAGGAGCGTATTCGCCAGTCTGCAATTTCAATTGGGGAAACGTATGGCTGCAGGATGGTTTTAAGAAATTATGTTACGATTCCTGAAGTTATTTCAGAAGTATGGAAAAAAATGAAAGAAATATATTGCTAATTCTTACACAACGGTTTATTATTTCTGCATTTCTGCAACTCGTCCACGTATATCGATGGTGTATGATTATTAGACGCCGTCTGTGGTACATTATCGCTCCTCTCGCACCGTAGCTTGTAATTGTATTCAAGATGCTTGGTGAAGACCTTCGTCTATATTTTAGCACGTTAGATCGATTAGGAACAAAATTAGCCAAAAGAGATTTCAGCAGATCACTGATCCGACTGAGTTCTAGATGTCCAAAGAAAGTTGGATGACTTCGTCAGAAATGTAACTCCGTGTTGCCACACTCGGTGGCTGCACTCATCCTAAACTTCAATCTATTTCATTCCAGCACCGACAAAATTAACGTAAAACGGAGTAAAAACGATTTAGAAGCAACCAGACTTGATGAACCACTTAGTCGAAGAACTTGGCAGGAATTACGAGACGCAAGTTGAAGATAAACGCAATTAGTCAAACTGCCTTATTTCACCCAAGGGGGAGGTAGTTCACAGAGGAAGGCAATAAGATAGGCTTACCACTTAGCTGTTTTAATTGCCTTTTGCGTGTTTTATTATTTCAAAGGTTTTAAAAGGGCTGCCAAGTTGTCTCTGATGAATTGTTACTGTTGTTACTCAATATTCGGGAAAATTACGTTTTAACGAGATTATCGTTCGGTCGTCAAAACGAACAGAAGCGTTTTGGCGCATGAAGGGTAGTGTTAGATTAATGCGGCTTAGGTGAAAGAAAACAAGAGAGTTGCCGAAAAACAACATTTTATCACCCAGGGAGTTACCTAAAGGTCTAAAATAAATAATAAGTACACTAATCTACAAGTTTTATCACTCTCTGTTTAGTTTACAGCCCTAAAATTCACCGAACAAACTTCAAACTCATTTCGCATCTGGTTCTTGAAGCATTTTTGTTTCATTCGGAAGATCGGAAGTTCAATTTTTCTCGACTACACCATACATTTTATGATTAAGGACATTATGAACATAACATTTTTGTGTGTTTTGAGGGTTGTTCAAGATACCCGAACATTTTTTATTCATTTCAGTGGTCGAGAAAAATCACCCCGACCATTCTGAACAACTTTCGTTTGGCACCTGCTCGTTTGTGGTGTTTTAATCAGCCGTGCATCCTCAATTTTTATGAAATTTTCTGCTTAAGCAGTAATTAAGGCGTGCTTAAGTTTCATTTATCAAAAATCAATACTAATAGGAAGTCTTCTTATTGTGCATGGCCAGAAGTAAACTCAACTAAACATACATTCTTCATTTTCTGGTAGTCAATTTTTACGGGACAGGTTCCCACAGACACCAACCCCTTCAAGTAGATAGATTGTGACGATAGTAATTTAAATTTATATGCGTCCTCCCTGAACTACCCTCTTAATTTGAGCAGAAATGATTGGATGCTTTGATTTTGGTGGAAATCATAGTTTCATCTTCCAAACGTGAAAACAATGCTTCCGCTAGCTTAAGATAGATTTGAACACAAAAAGTTAGGGAACAAGGAAAAAAAATCTTGAATGTATCCTAAAAACATTTTGCTACCTCAGGACACATTAATATGCCAGTGTACGTCACATGGGAAAAAGGGATAGGGCACAAGAGCTTAACGAACAATTTTTACTCTTCTCTGTTGCGAAACTAAAGCAATAAGCGAGAATTCAATCTCAACCTTAACCCAATAGAAGCAAATGAATTATACAAAGTAGATGCACCAAATGCGGCCACCTTAAATTACTCCATTCAGGGTGTAGCAACCCTAATGGTAAAAACTCCAGGGGGTAAATTCTAGTGGTCATTAAAAAAAAAATTAATGTAATTTTCAATAAAATAATTTTCTTTTTGAGGATTAATTTCCAAGTTATTATATTTCTGAGATTTTTCCCGTATTTTCGACCTTGTATCACTAAAATGGCGACCACCCCATCAAATTACTTTTTGACTGTAATCTGTTTCTAGGACATCATTAGAAGGAATTTGAACATTTTTTTTTTTTTTTTCAGGGTACAATAAGAAAACTTCATCGTGACTAGGAAGGTAAAAAATCAGTCACAAGATTAAATTATAAGAATTTATGAAAACCTACCATTTTCAACTCCCAGGAAAAACATCCCCAGAATCTTTGCTCTCCAATGGTAATTTTTTCATATGGAATTTTCTAGGAAAAATCTCGTATGAATTTCGGGAAAAATTTGGGTTTGCACTGTGAAATCCATGTTTTTTGCAAAAAATCGAATTGCTTCGAAGAAAATTAATTTGGCACTGGACTTTTCGTGTTTTTTTATTTTTATTTTTTTTTTTATTGAATGGTGACCGTCTCGAACCTCCTCACGCTCAATGAATAGGAGATTTGCAGATAGAATATTTTAGGCTGAGAAGTTTAATTAGTAAGACATTATTCAGAATCTGTTGATTCGGAATTTTCCACCAGGGGTAAGGCCCGAGAGGGACCCCATTCAAATCAGCGAAAAAACAACACACGAAACCTGATGCTAAACTAATTTGTGAGCTCAACTGGTGGATTTCACTGCATAACCCACGTTTTTCAAAATTCAAACGTAATTTCCTTGTAAACGTTCCAACCTGAAAATTTTGTTTGCTTATACCGAAGGAAAGCTGAGATTCGGGGGAAGTTTTTCCTGTTGGGTGTAAGCTACAAAACCTGTTTATAATGAGGGGGAGAAAACAGGGAAAATGGACAATTTCATGAATTCTTAAAATTTAATCTTCGGACTGAATCGTCACCTTTTAAGCCATGTTTCACTTTTTCTTATTTTACCCTATGGAGAAAGAAAATTTAACGCTCTTTCCTCATAACTGATAATGTAGAGTAGTTTAGGAGAGTTACAGCCACTTTAGTCTCATAAGGTCGGAAGCTCGATCAAAATTTAAACAACAAAATACTAGGGAACGAAGTCTATAAAAAGAAAAGTCTATGAGGCACTTTTCACTGGGAATGACCACTACAATCGAACCGTGGATACTTGACCATTAGGTTTGCTACACCCTGTAAGTTCCAAACTACTGAGCTCAGTAACGATTGAAAAACACATTAAACTACACAAAAAATTGTTTTCGGTTTTTTCAAAAAATTTTGAGAGATTTTAGACTGAAATTATGAAAACTTGATGAAACTACAAACCCCCAATAAGGTCACCCCATGATCCTAATATGACCACCCCTAGAAGGGAACCAGGCAATCAAGTTAATTCAGAATAAATCATCGACAATTTAAGGAAAACTTATTTCGTGAACCAACACCACAAATGTAAGCACTCTGAAGAATACAAATTAAATTCTACTTCTCACTATTCACTAAGGCTACCCCTGCCCATATTGGGGTACACCAGACTTCCCACACACATCTCAGCCAGTTTACACGGCTTTACTTCAAAATCAACCCCCCAAACAAAATCTAAATAATTTTCAATAAAACTTACCAGTTTCATCTCTCTTACAAAATATTAACATGGCACAAACCAAATTACGCATTATTCCTCGAAACGGGTTTTGAACAAATGTATGGGGTGCTACTCAAACTTAATGCGGGATTCATAACAAAAAAGCTAAAATCTCCTATCACAAAATTCGCTGATCAGCAGGAGGGTGGGCTGGGTGAGGACATGGGAAGGATATGCTGAAAAATACGGAAATGGAAGGACATGCGACTGGGGAAGGACGAATAATCTGACGAACTTGATGCCAAGTGTGTTGGAGGGAATAGCGAGGGATACCAAACAAGACCTGCTGCAGAGCTGTGAGGAGGGACAGTACCACGGATTGTACAGAGCGTTGCGACATGACATTAACGTCCTTGAACACGGAATGAACCAAGAAAAAGTGGGCTGGATTATTAAGTGTCGCTGTGAGCTATTTAACCTCAACTACCTACCTTAGGTGCAAGATAGGGTTTACCTATGCTCCATGTGCAACGTGAATGTCAATGAAGATACTCAACACTTCTTAGCGAAATGCCCCATCCTGGGCGAGATCCGGAGAAATTGTTTTGGAGTGGGCACGTTAAGTAGACCTGAGCTTATAGAAATACTCAACGGACGAGACTGGGACAACTTATATAAATATGCCAAGATAGCATGGACGTACCGACGCGCTCTCATCAGGGAATTTAATTACAACTAATTACAAAAATAACATCATAAGAAAACTATAATAGGGATAAAAACTAATTTATTAAATCATTTACGTACTAATCCATTAAATACTGTCTAATTTCACAAATGTCATTATACGCCATTAAAATAACCCAATGAACTAAATACGAATATTGTATGAATTATTATTTAAAAAATTCAAGAAAATCAATGGGTGAACCCCGGCTGACGGTATATAATACCAATAGCCTTCCATGTTGCTGACAATATTTATGTATGTATATTTTGTGCAATAAAACATGTTTTCATTCATTCATTCATTCATCCGTTCACATGGCACAAACTTAGTGATGACGCATCAGAGAACTATAAAACAAAAACCGGCTGAGAATTGTAGTAGATACGAGGAACACTTGAATGTTGAATGGATCGGGCTTCCTCTCTCCATCAACCGTCCCAACGTCAAACTCAACATTTCTGAGGCTTATTGTACAAGAAAAGTTTGTCAGACGAAAATTGGGATTAAAGAATGAAAATTGCGAAAAGGATTGATTACTACCCCTCTATTCACTTCATTCCACAATTAAACTAAGAAGATCTGAAATATGTTTCAAAACGAGACCGAAGTTCTTAATCGAACAAAAACGAATCTTCGAGAAAATCGGGAGTATAAGTTGTATGAGCATTGCTTGAACGGATTTTATTTCCCCCTCCTATTCGGAGGATCTGACAAAATTCACTTTTCCGATTGATTTTTCACCAATTTAACCAACCTACAATATTTTTGTGATATACTAGAGGGAGAGAGAAATTTTAATGCTCTTTTCAACGGTATAATTAAAATTGATTTTTGTTGAGTACATAAGGGAATGCTTGGCCGTTTCAGTGAATTAAGATCGAAAACAAGAAAAAAAATTTGAACTTGAAATAACTCGAAAACAAAGCCTTTAAAGAAAAATTGGTAGGAGGCATTTTTCGTCAGAAATGAGTTGTAGAATGTATTCCTAGACTGTGCAGGTTCCTCAGGTTAACACCCTGTAGAGTTGTCCATTATTAATTTTGAACACACATTTGGTTAAAATTTAAATTAACGTATAGGTCACTATTAAACGGAATTATAACGCTTTTTTGAAGGATATAATTGAAATTGAATTTTCTTAAGGTTTCAAGGAAGTTGTGGCTGTTTTTTACGAATTAACCCATTAGGTTAACCCATTAACATCCCAGAGTACCTATATGGGCATGACCAATATACACGCAATCTTTAGTGTGTTGTCATGTACGAGTATGTTCTGGCAGGGCAAAGCATGTTCCGTCATTACCGAGGAACCAAATTTGAGGATACCGTTAGAAAGAGCGTTAACTTTTCAGTCTTTTTAATGCCTTAGAATTTTTTAAAGCAAAATTAGGGTGCAAAAAAATCACAAAAATTATATTTAGTCAACATTACGAAATTACCTACCTATTTTTTAAACGCTTTGTGACTTTATCGGTTTTTGTAGCAGGGCTGTACAGACCAAATAAAAACTGCGGCAAACCGTCAGCTTTGTAATGGAGTAATCAAACTGAATGTAGTAATTGAACTTTACAGTAAAAATTAGGTTTGAGAGCAAAAATAAGTTTTTTCCAGGCTGACTTTCGAGTTTTTGGAATCGATTGGGGACACTCACATCTACCTGACTGCCTAATAAAACTGACCCTTTTAGGATTGAAAAGAATTGAAATTTTCGGTTTTTAGGTACGCTATTACAAATTGAGTTGTTTGAAATGTCCTCCATTTTGGCGTACGCAGAGGCCTGTTCGCCAGAACACAGCTTGCCTCCTTGCTATCCTGACCTCACACCCATCGATTTTTACCTCTGGGGAAATTTAAAAACCAAGGTGTCAAGGTGTTTGAGGTCTGGTTTGAGTCGAGATCCCACCTGATTCAAAGGATTCTCTAGAGTGCAGACGGCACACAGAAATCTTTGACAGCTGTGAGATGGCGTCGACGCAGTGTCCCTGCCACGCGTTGCAAGCCCTACGGCGTCAATGGAGAACTGGCTTTCCACACGGTATTGGATCACCGGAGAGGTCGGGAGTGGTGCTGAACGGCGGGGAGAGGGGGTCAGAGCGGGTACCGCCCCGGCTATTGACACCCGCCGGCCTTGGAGATTAAATTGAAATCAACGCGCTTCCATTTCTCTTCATGCCCTCTCGACACCGCCATTTCCTCCCGCTTGTTCTCGCACCTGCCTGAAAGATTTCACTGTGACCGTATTTCACGGGATCATAAACTACCCTTTCCCAAACAGAAAGCCCCAACGGCCTTTTTAGGGCTCACCTAGAAACGGCCCCTCGTTACTGATATTGGAGAGATTCTCTACACAATCCTTTGAGAATCAAGTGCACGATTTACTTCTCCCTTCCCCTTCTACTCCTATTGTCTTTTTTTATTACTAATTTTCGCGGAAAAATATATAGCAATTCCAAATCAAATTCACCATTATCCCACAATCCCTAAATGTAGTGATAATAATTGCAATTAAAAAGCAATTATTGCTTTTTTGAGATTGGGGACTGGGCTCAAAATAGTTCTCCAAACCTGTACATAAAGCAAAATCGTATTTTATTGAAAAAAGGAATCAACAAAAAAATATATAGCTTTTTCCTAGCCAAATTCGGAATTTCCCGAACCAATTTCAGAATTTTCCATACTTCTATCTCACAGAAAATCTCATTAAAATCGGATGAAAACTGAACAAGTTTAGCTAGGTACAACGAATTGGTAGCAGCTAAAATGATACGATCGTATGGAAAATATTAAGATGATCTTGTAAATTAGAATCGTATTTTTTCAGAACAGACTTTTTCAAAATTCATCCGAATATGACAGTTTCAGCTGCAGATATTCGAACATGGATATAAAAAAACTAGTTGGTTACCAAATGATGGGACAAAAACATTTAAGGTACTACTTCACTATCAGCCTGAAAGTAGTAAGAATGGTTTGGAACTGATCAAAATCCTATTGTTTCCAAAAATGAATCAAAGGTAGATGATCTGAAAGTCAGATTCATCACAGAGATCTATCCACAGCGGTTAATAAGGATGCGGTTTGTATTGTGTTATCAACCTAGAGATACTCTAACTAGGACGTTTGTGGGATAAAGCATCAATTTATTCAGTAGAGAGCTTCACCATCCTCCAAGCGTAGCGATAAACCAAACAAATTATGCTTTGCTTCTCTTCAACCCTGTTTCAATCGCGCTATAACCAGAGGATCCAGACTAAAGATTTCCTCTAACATTAGTCATGTGGAAGCAGCCAAATTAATCTGGCTAAAGCTCGGAAATAGGGTTTATCAAAGGAAATGAGACGGTTGTCATCGTTGCGAAACTGGCCGCTATGTTTCTGGATCCATAACATATTTTTCTCTTATATTCATCAGCCACTGTGGAACAGTTACTATAGGAATGGTTAGGAGCAAGAGCAAGAATCATACACTATATCAAGGTTCTCCGCCTGAAAAACCAACGGTTTGACATGGGTGCACATACTATACCCAACACATTTATCCAAACTGTGTAGAGACTGATACAGCACTAATGAGTTCAAATGTTCCATTTCTCCTTTGGGATTCAGCCGTGTAACATAAATAACAACTTTGTACATGGTTTTTTAGCCCACATCCCAACGAAATGATTGAGGGACGTAATAAGGGGCTACCCATACCAAGACTGCACGATCGTATAACCTGAACCCAACATCTTCTGACGTTTATGTCGGCATATTCAAAGAGAAATTAGATGAAACACCTGCACTCCACTAGGCCCTCTATACACAAAAGGAGCTGAAATCCACGTACAATGGCACGTGGAAACAGGTACATGGGTCATTTCAAAATTTCGGTCACATTTGGGTATCGTACTGCTGATACGCCATTTTGAAAAAAAAAACTTTTGTAGGGAGTGAGGTATATACCTACTACTATTTTTTCCCCTCTTGAGCCTCCAACCTCCATGGGAATCGACCCTCAAGTCTTTCAATTTAGGTGAGTGGAACAGCACAAATTAGCTTAATTTTAGCTACAGTGAATACTAAGGTTTCCTTGCCAACATCTCACTTGCTACATGCAGATCTCACTCCCTACAATTTAAGGGGCTATTGGCTGGATATTGTAGGGAGTGAGAGAGTAGGGAGTTAGGTTATAGTCTTTCACCGCCTTTACAGGCCAAAAATCAATTAAAAGTGGTTGAACCAAAATGTTGTCAACGAACTTCCAACTACCACATTAATTGCCAACAAGTGCGATCAAGTTTCACTTGCCACAGTCAGAATGTTATTGGAGTAGGGAGTGAGAGTTAAAAAACCCACACTGCTGCCTCCAGGGATGGTTTTCCCGGTAGAACTGACTGGGAAGGTCTAGGCAAAATCCAACCACCAGCGTTGGGATCATCTGAATAAAGGATGTCAACAGAAAGCAACCTCATGAACACACTTTCCTGCCTGTTGGGGGCTACTTTTCAAAACATTGTAGGGAGTGAGGAAAAACCGTGTGACACTGTAATAATGGGCTGATAAGGCTACTTGATTTTCCAATTCTTTTTCCTGAGGCGGATATCCATTGTAGATGGTACATTGTAGATGTATGTTCTTTCATAGTGTAAGTTGATATAACATTCCCAATAAATATTTCGCTGAGTAGTGACGATGGAAGTTGTATACCTCTGGTTAGTGATAGCTGTAGGGAGTGAGAAATACGGACTTCCGTATTTTCTCCTGGGTCCTGTAGGCACAACTTTTACATACTTTTCCATGGAACATGTACATCCACATAGGGGAACATTTTAAAACACTTACAAAACTGTATTTAGTTGAGATTTGACGGCGATACTGATCAGTGACATAAATGTGACCGAAATTTTGAAATGACCAACATACCCTCACCAACTGAACAACATCCAAGAAGTAAGGTGCGGCAAAAAGTAACGGCATAGTGAAAATGTACAGATTGTTGAGTTATGCAATGAGAAAATGTGGCTTCACTGATGTTACACTAACTTGAACAAAGTAACGTCGTTGGGTCGAGAGCGATTGTGTTTATTGGGATAACTTACAGCATGAACCTTACGATCCATGAACATTTCATCGGCAACAGGATGAATGCTCTAGGACTCATGTTAGTTTAAAGGACATGACATTTCACATGCGCAGAAGCTGCTAATGATGCGATCTTCATGACCCTGATATGGGTTAATCTAATCATTATTTCTCAACTACCCCTTGACCGAGACCAGATTAGGCTTGATGGGTTTATGTTTCCGCAAGCACACAGTGATATTGATTGGTGAGTAATGAAACAAATGAAAGACCCAATAACGATATGACTCGGAGTTCTCTGCCAATTTCATCAGAATAGAATGAAAAGAGCAATTGTGATGTTTGTTGCATGTGCGCACAAATCTGCATCTGCTACGATCATGAGGAATTTAATTGGGTTGATAAAATCGTCTTTTCTTTACCCGTCGAATTCGCGCGAGTTGATTCAAAACGGTATTATGTCACAATGCTTGAGGACTATGATATTTGATATTGCCTAACCCCGAAGCGATCTTGTCGTGATGGAAATGGATGGGGGGGTTAATCATAACCGTTGATCGATACGAGATACAAGAGCTGGACAACTTGTGCCGTCCGGCTAAGCCGAGAGTAATCTGCGAAACAATACGAGGTGGGGAGCATGTATATTTCGCTTACCGCGTGCGGGGGGTCATGTGAGGAAGTGTGTGTTTTGAAGTGTTTGAACGCCCGCGGTGGAGGGCGCAGTTTGATTCCGAATTCCACGGTCCGATTCCCGCTTGGGCTGCGGGTTTCAGTTGTTCAATTAGCGGCAACGTGGAAACCGCGACACGTTTTCATAGCTGTTGAACGTGGGCCTTCGTTTCGTCCTACTTGCGGCTGATAATGTTATTCCGATGACGCGATATTCAGTTCCATGTTCAGGCTCGAAAGCGGCCAAAACCCGTTGTCAATTACGGGTTCCGGATATTCACATGACGTAGGTGACCCCAGAAATCGCTAAACCGCGTCTGAATGAACCTTTTGTGAGGTTGTACCTGTTTTACCAAGCTTTCTGTATCTGGACCATGATCATCTTTCCCAAATAGGTCATAGTCGCAGTAAGTCGTAGCGTGAAACTCCATGACGGTTGAACTTCGGATATCCATCGTGCAACGTATGGGGACGTCATAAGTTTATCCCATCTAATGTATGGTATTTTCTGGATCGAAAAGAGCAAGAGTACGTTACAAAAGGAGTCTGACAAATCATAGAGAGATAAATAAAAGTTAGTAGACAAGAAAATTGATCAGGAAATATAAACCAAAAATTGTTAGTTGCTGTGATACGTACCAAGTGCACGATTCGATTCAGCTTGAAAAAATACATGCAGAAAGGTAGTCATTTTGTAGAGCATCAGTTTTCAAGAAAACTCAATATTTTCTTGAGGATTTTTAAAGATTTTAAACATTTAGCGCGACTCAGCGGAATCATTCCAGTTGTCCTATTTGAATGTTTTGTGATACGACTTCCTCTAATCACCAGTACTCAGGTTAAACAGTTCCCTAACTTACAAATATAAAGGATCAATGGAAAGAATCGCCGAGGTTTTGGGAGGGATCGAAAAAATCTGGTCGAATTCCAGCTAATTACGAGAAAAATAAGGGGAGCTTACGAGTATTGTGCACATGTTTGTCTTGAGGGGGCGGGGTTGCCAACTTACAGGCAGATGGGTCCCCCCCCAGATTCAGGGTTTTTTTTGTGAAGGGGGAAATTCAGGGGGAACTTTTTCGAGGGGGTTTTTCAGGGGAATTCCACTCTACAGGGGGAAATTTGGGGGAAATTAGAGATTGACGAACATATCCGAAAAATACTGATTCAACGGATTCGATTAGCAAAGATTCGATTAGTTAAGTTAGGGTTTTTCAGCACTGCAGGGAGTTTGGGTTGGAGTCATTTGGCAGCACTGAGCTCGTTGCCTCCGACTCAACTTGCTATCAGCTTGTTTATATTTACCTCTGTTCCTTGATCTCTTTCCTCTGGTCCGCTTTTGTATTTTTTCTCTCCGGTCAGAATATCAGACATTGTGAGCCAGTTTAAAAGATTTAATGTAACGGAGGTTGAAGAAGAGTGGGCGAATTGTCCAACAAGAATTGGGGAGATAGCGTCAGCACCACCAATAAATTTTGGGCTGACGTTTTCAGTGACGTGGACAGTGCTGGGAACAGTAGGTAGGGCAATTTGCTCTTTCGCTATTGTCACTTCTAATTTCAAACGCTGTTGTTGAGAGAGCCTTCTCAATTTTTGGGGGGGATTTCCTTTTCTTAGGAGTATTTCGGAGGTTTTTTCAGCACTGCAGGGGGTTTTTGTTGGAGTCATTTGGCAACACTGCCTCGGGGTAGTGAAACGGTTGTGCATCATATGTACGAAGGAGCAAGCCTGGGAAGTAGTTGTACCCGAAGCAATACCATTTTATCGGAAAGTTTAATTGGAAAGCTCTCCAAAGGTTTTACGAAAATACTCTTTCTTCTTCTGAACCTGTTTTTTCAATTTGTAACTAGCTCAAATATAAAAGACGTAAATTCCTTGTTAAAACGCATTAAAATTTCAAGAAATAACGAAGTATACTGACATATTTTGACTGTACTGTATCACTTACAAATAATATTGTGAATAACAATGAACTAAACATTGTAATTCTCCATTTCGAAAACTTTCATTTTCTCCTATAAAGTGGGTTTCTTCCACTTTGGCTGGAGTTATTTCGTTTGCATTCGATCAAATGAATTGATGAAGTTGTTAGTACGTAAGAGATATCAGCAACTTACTATAAAAACAAATACTTTTTAACAGTATAAGTGTATGAGTACACACAAACCATTTACAAAAACTTCAGACAGAACAGCTCTTAATTGCTTATGGATTCTCTCTGTGAATATGTTTCAAGTTTGTAGGATTTGGAGGGATACAATTGACATATTATGGAGCAGTGAACTCAGGGACAGAGGCCAAATTACTCACAACAATTTAGTGAGTTAAAACATATTTTTTACACCCTGGTGCAGTTTTAATGGTTATTGGTAGCGAGATTAAGAAAACCGTAATATGCAAATATTTCGTGTATTTCTCAAGTCGAACAAGAAATTGATACAAATCAGCGTTGTGAACAAAACATAGTATGATTATCATACGTTCTTAGCAGATAAGAGAACAGAGAGCATACTGGATATGGATTTCGCTCATACTCGAGTTGGTTTTGTAACTGAAACACAGTTTATACCTACACACTAAACATCTAGTAAGTACTGACAGTAGGTATCAACGAATTCTTAATTCTTTATTGAACTCAATATGCAGGGGCCGCTGTTGACATCATACTGTATATTATCATACTGTTTTCCAATTTTTCCATATGAATCCTGGTAGAAGAGCAGAAGAGTTCCAAATCCACCCGCGAAAGAAGTTTCAGGGAGCACACCTAGTAGTCCGCTATCCCGCTAGAATCACCAAAACACACTCTTATCCTATTACCAGTTAACTGTCCCTTTGTGCCTGAACTGTGTTAGCTGTTAATACGCAAGTAAGAGCTTTAGAACGTGATTTCTGTAAATTGTCAGTGGAGCAAAGAGTGATCATTCGCGTTGCAGTGCGCCTGATGCCAGTATTGATAGGACTGCAACAAACCTGAAACGCAAGCATAGATCGTTCCACGATTCGCGAGTTCAACTCTCAGTACTACAAAAGGTATATTGGCTCTGCTAGTGTGATGTAAGTGATACCTACACTTTTCTGCTTCCCTTGTCTTCTTTGCTGCAAACGAGGAATGAATCTTGGGTTAAAGATGGAATTGGGCTTTCACCTCCACGATGGTTTTTGCTGGGCAAATATGAATTTCAACTGTTGCAAATCACGGTTTTCTGAAGTTCGACAATCATTCCAAAATTGTTATTATCATTTTTTAGGTACCTACTAGAGAACTTCTTCTAAAGATAGGATTGAGTAGTTTCACAATCTGAAGACGAGAAAGCAGACAAGATTGATCTCCTTAGCATAATGGTAGTTAACATTTTTATTTGATGAGAAAAGCTCATTTTTGTCTCACGTTCCCTTCGTGGTTGTCCGTTAGTATCCGTTACGGCCTCGGTGCACCCCCTAGGTGTCAGGGAAGGAGTCGCCAGTGCCCTTGTGTTTTTTTCACATAATGCTTCTAGATATGATTCTTGAAACGGTTTAACGAAAACAGAGTACGGGACCATGAATAGAGACGTGGCGTTTTCGCCATTTAAAAAATTTAAGCAAACATGGCAATATAGTATCTTTGTTTACCGATTTACCGTCCTCTAAACATATTTTGGACTCATGGTGCCACGCTACAGGGATGTTGTGTACTCTGTCACTTCTCACCTATTTATTCCGAATATTCACTCCCGCGGGTGTTATGAAGATCCCCACAAAGCCCCGGCAGCCAGGGGAAAAAACTCCCTTATGGACGGCGGCGAAAAGAAAAAAATGGATAACATCTCTTCCCTCGGCAGTGTGTACAAGCTCTTTTCAAGATAAGGAGGTGAAAATACAGCTTCACGCTCGGCTACACGGGTGATCCGGTTTATATGGGGTTGAAGACTGCGTTGTCCCACTTTCTTAAATCAAGGCCTTTTTTTACGCCCTCCCTCGCGCTTCATGACATGTCCTTTCCCTTAGTGTTGGAGTTAACCCTTTGCGCGCTACGCCCCCTTTACGAGCACAGATGTTTGGAACGTGCGATCGTTCTGAAATCTCCTGAGACCTCGTAGTATTTTCCGAGGATGAAAAAAATCAACTTCATTATTTATACTGTATTTTTAGTGGATTTACACTACAGATACGGTACCAATTCAATTACCAATTGAGGAGTGTTCTAGCAAAACTCAACTTGTCCACTCTTCATGAAAAACTGTTGTTTGGTGGATTCTAATTCCCCGTTCCAATCTGCACCGAACGGTTGCGTCAGATTTAACAGAACTCAACTGTTTCTATACAAAATGGGACCTCAAAATTGCCTGTTTCATTCAAAATTCGACTTATCCACGAGAGAGGCCAACAAAGTAAAGTTTCTGCCAGGCATTTCAAAAGTCAGCATATCCTCGATCTTTTTCATCCCCTCTACTAACTATTTCTGCAGAAGTGCACTTTTCCAAAAGTGATAATTCGACGTCGAGTCCTCACCCCAAGAGATGGCGTACAGGTATAGAACATCACCCAGGCTTCCAGTTTCATGAAATGTCACTGACGTTCGTTATCACCCACCAGTTCTCTTGATGTTGTCGTTTCCTTCGCTCTTTAGAATTTCCGAAGCTAGTTGTGTACTTTGTTCATCTGCGTGACTATTCCTTTTCAGCTTTTCAAAACTCAAGTTTCCATGCATTCCAATCAAAAGTTAAGTTTTCCAAAACACTTTTCTAGATATCTGACGAATGAATGGTCTTCAGGCGTTGGGAATTTGGATAATTTATATTTTCGTAAGAGCTGAGTAATGACTTCTCCTGCTGTTCAAGCAGTTCGTTTCTCGCGTTTTCTGAAGTGGAAGTGGATTTTTCAGGAGTGGAAATGTTGACTTTTGCTGAATCACTCCTTAACTGTTTCATTCAACAACTAACCACTAAAACTCAGCATTTGCCAGTATTGGAGAGAAATCACCACCTTCATCAACTCAACTTCGAATGTAGCGAAAAACTTTTTCACTTTCAACTTCCACCAACTGCAAACGGACTGAATTGTGAATAAAAGCTGAGTAAGATGGAACGACGGCTTTATTTCCTTGAAAATAATGAGTTCGGTCATCATCAGTAACAAATCACATAAAGCACATCTTATATAAACCCAGGTCAATGGAGAGTGAATCCTATTGGCTTAGGGAAGTGAAAGGGGTGGGGAGGACCAACCAATGGCACTTGAGGCTTTCGAAAGTGAAAGGGGCACAAACAGTAACATTATGGAGAGGGGGAGCCAAACTTATTGCAAGAACGAACCCATTAATGGTGACATATTTTGAGGAATAACCTCATTTAAACATTTTCCTGACCTATCACTCTTAACAATTTTGAATTTTTCTAGCACATCCAACATACCTTCCTTTGGGCAAAAGTAGAAAATTCCACGTATTGCCTGTTTGTCAGATCAATAATAAAGCTATGAATGGACTCATTCAGATGACTTGCAAAGGCAGAATAACCTTTCTTGTCCCTGAAATCCTTTTCATGCTCTTTTATACGTTCCCTAAATTGCCTACCAGTTTGACCACAGTACTCAAGCACACATGAACGTTTTAGTTTATAAACCCCAATTTTATCCCTACCCGAACCCAAAGAAGCTTCA
This sequence comes from Creontiades dilutus, assembly GCA_031894815.1. NCBI lineage: Eukaryota > Metazoa > Arthropoda > Insecta > Hemiptera > Miridae > Creontiades > Creontiades dilutus. Next base: position 739,373 of record JAVIWC010000742.1, on the reverse strand, counting down.
AGATTGTTTTTATTCTTGAACCCAACATTGGAACCTCTGCACGACCGAATTTTACCAAGTTTATCCGAAAATTTCCCAAAATGATGACCTAACCGTCGAAATCGATTCAACTGTGTAACTCATCATTTTCGTGGAAATATAGACAACGTTCTATGTTACTCGTTTTTATTGAAATGGGTTTCCACAACTTCGTCGTGCATTTTGAACTTGAGTTGAGTTGACATAAAAATTAACACGTTGCCAATTATTGGAAGGAGGTTTATTATTTCTGTATTCGAATAACCCTTCCAAGTAATTCACTGATTTGTGTATATTTGGCGCAGTCATTGGTATCTAAAAGTGCGTTTCAATATCTTGTAATAGCACTCTGGTGGTGTAAAAAGAGCCCCATTTATACATCAGCAAGGTAGAAGAATAAGAAAATACATGTATTTGAAATTCGAAAAACAACAAACAATGAATAAAGTTAATAAACAAATCCCAAGGCCAAAAAATGTCTATTTGTGGCTTAGATTTGAGTACAGTGTGTTTTTCACACGGAAAATTCTACGTAGCATGCTCTCGAGTGGGTAAACCATCCAGTTTGTTTGTGCTCGCTAAAGATGGGCTAACAAAAAATATTGTTCACGCTATAGGATTAAAATATGGATGTTGTTTGTTAATGTTACTGTCGTAAATAATATGTGATATGTAATTTTAAGAAATAAACTAACAATAACTTGAAAATAATATTGTTTGGCGTCTGTTATTTTTATATTCCCTTATCGTCCATAGCGCTCCATGCCTATTTCACGCATATATCACATACTTACTAATTTATAATGAGTGAGTTACTTTTTGTCTACACTAGAATTTATCTAGAAACTAGAAATATGTAATTTATAAGGCACATCAACGTTTGCCGGGTCAGCTAGTTTTCTTATGGTTTTTAACACTAGATAAAGTCTAGTTCATATTAAACGACTCAGAAAGTTTATTAATTGTATTGGTGTTTGTATTTAGCTACCGGCACCTGTTGTTACGTGTATAAAGAGCATAATAGTCCAACCTAAAACTCACTTGCAGTATACGCCCTAACCAACGCAGGCTGCTTCTCCGTACGACAGAAGACGCCACACTAGATCCTCCGACAACGCCCGATCGCCTGCGAAAATACCGTTAAGAGACTACCTCCCCCTCACCCGACCTTGAATTTAATTGATAACATATTTTTTTTTTTTAACCTCACATTCGAGGGAAACATGCGAAACGAAGTCCTTGCCCAACCTCACTCACTCGGATTGGAGGTGGCCCTTTCTTATATTTCACGGTGTCGGGCACTTTCAATAATGAAGTCATTTATCGTCCACAGACATGCTCGGGACATGAAACGTAGGTCAGAATCCCATTACCATGACAATGGGAACTCCAGGTGGATTGAAATGAGGCCGGAATGAATTTCAATACATACAGAATACGTATAATGCAACGCGAAAATATTTCATTGATTTATATTGCGTAATATGGAAAACCACTGTAAAAAGAGAAAGAATTTCCTTTAGTAACTATATCCAGAGTACTTGGTGTATTGAAGTTTGATATCATACCCGAGGAGTTGTTGAATTTTATAAAAGCTCTACCAGCTCCCCCTAACCGCACAGGTTTTCAACTCCTTATGTTTGACGAGTGTTAAATAAAGATAGTTTTCTCTGTGTTCGTTCATCACTGAATGCAACTTATTTACCTACCTTGAATCACACAATACATTAATATGGAATATTACATTATCTTCATTATTGTATTAATAAATTTTATTAACTCATGTATATAATAACCCACAACACAGCCAAGTGATCTATTCAGCCATGGGATCGATTACAGTCAATGTATTAGATAACTAATAGTTCCAGAAATTTCCTATTTTGTAAAATCTAATTTTTTATCAAATAGGATCTAGGAGCAACCATTTTATAACAATACCTGGACTCCAATGACTACGGATTAAGTCACTCGCGACGATGTTGTGGAAACCCATTTCAAATAAAAACGGAGTAAGATGGAACGTTGTCTATATTTCCACGAAATTAAAGAGTTACACTGTTAAATCGATTTCGACGGTTAGTCTTATCTTACATTATATCTTCCAAAATAATGTAATATCTACGTTTGTACCGAAGTGTTGAGTAATCTACCTGGACTTGGCCTCATACTTTTTGGGGGCTTGGCGACTTCCTCCCTCCTCCCGCTCACTCTGTTCTTAACATCCGTCAAGCGCACTTACATGCTCCGTTATTCATAACTCTTATTTTTTCTCTCTTGGTATCAAGCTAAATTGTGAATTCGCTTAATACATTCTTTTCTCTCTGATTCTTTAGAAGTGTTGCTCATATATAGACAACCAACTTCCGAGGGTAATCTTCGATTCAACGATCTGGTTAAGTGCATCAATATATTTGGTTCAATATTTATGATCTGTTAGCTTCCCAAACTAGTCGTTTTTGAACACCTACACCGATAAGGGGTACATTCCATTGTCCATAAAAATTCTCAATGTGATATTTTTGTTCTCTTAGAAATTAAATTCATTTTCATTCATTCATCAGGACCCAAACGATTTCGGGGGACGTGAAACTTCTACCACGGACAGTATAAATACAATATGTGATGAATTTTTGAAGGAAATAGCCCAGTAACACATTTAGTCTTGGACCCTAACAGCTTACAACACAAAGTTACCTAATAATCAACATATAGATATTTGAAAAATAATTTTTTGTGTGTATAGCGGAGAAATATTGCATCATGGGCATGTTGTTAGTTGACCACATAAAAGGAACTACGATACTTGTTTCTACATTGTTTCATTTCTTGGTATGCACATACTTTAGTTTATCGGTTGCATGGTCTTTAAAAAATATATACTTAGCTCTAAGTTTAATCTGAACCCTAAACAAACGGTGTTAGAGTCATTTGATCACGATTTCGTGATGAGCTTTTTTTGTCATACAGGAAAAATTAAGAAAGGGGCTGGACACGTTTTTTACTTAACGATGTAAGGAATGTGCGAGGAGTCAAGAACTGGTTCAATATAATTTAAGGAAATTAATAATGGAGCTACGTAATCACTGTTACCTCACAGATCGTTCTCGGAAGTAACTGTGAAGAATTTCGGAACTCTTCAAATCTGGAAGGAACTTGACTTTTAGCTCTCCAGCTCGATCGAAACTTCTTTTGACAACACGAGCAAAGTACCTGGGAATAGTTTGCAAATACGTCTCCCATCGAGAATGAATTCCGTTTTCGGAGTCCTGCTATCGATGAGACCCAAATGCTCTGGAGCAGAACCGTTCAGTCCTCACAGAAATTCCAGCCGGCAGTTTCCCTGCCAGAACTGCACCGATATATTTCGCGTCCAACATTCTGACAGAACTTAAATTATACCAATGTACAAGTATTAAACAAATCTTATAAGTATTTTGTCAACGAAGATTGACTGTTCTTGATCAATTTTATAACTAATCGCGTTGATTTCCATTTTTGATTGTTCAATTGAAGATTCGGTTATTTCCCTTTGCGTCATCGTTCGCTAGGAAATACATCGAGATATCCACTCGGTGGAAATATATGGAAGGATCCAAGGATTGTTATCAGTAGGATTGCTTGGGCCTACCGAACAGTTTCATATCCAGCCATACTTGTACTCACTGGCTGCATCCCAATTCAACTTTTGGCTACAAAACGAAGATGAATATTTGACCGACGTGAAGAAGGAGAAAGAACCCGCATTATAAAAGATGATAGGGAGTACACCATGGCAAGGTGGCAGGAAATGTGGAGCGACGAGCAAAGAGGGAGGTGGACAGCACGCTTGATACCACATGTTCAAAAGTGGCTAGAGAGAAAGCATGGAGAGTTGAACTTTTTCCTAACACAGTTCCTCTCGGGACACGGACAATTTTTCCCCTATCTTCACAGAATGGGGAAAGTAGACGATCCAACTTGTCCGAATTGTGATGGAGGGGATGACGATGTGTTCGAACGCGGGGAAGGAAGGTGAGGTTTCAGTGGGTTTGAATCCTACATAACCCGAAGAGCGGTCCCTTCTGGGTATCTTACGAGATCCGATTTTCACCTTAGGATCATAAGATTTCCTCATCTGCCTACCGCAAAAAAAAGGATTGTTATCAGTGGATATCAAGTATAGTACCTAGCTATATCCACACTTGAAACGCGTTGTAGGCAATCGTGTGACGTTCTTAGGATCTAAACTTTTTATTTATGATATCGACCGCACTTGCCGATACGTCCAAGCGCCATACCCTCAACCAAACGACCCCTTTAATGCTTTCTAACTGTTTTCAACCGGGATTTACTAATCGTAAACCCACTGGGCGGCGGAAACACTTTTCTTTATAACTTCCGCGGAAGCTTTATAGGTTCGTTCCCGCCGTAAATCCTTCGGATCGAAGACGTTCTTAACGGCGCGGTCGTGGAGGGAGGCGTAATCTCGGGGAGCACTTCCAAAATCCTATGAAGAGACCGGGAATGGGCGCCGTATCCTAACGGGAGAAGTTAGGTCAAGTAGTGGAAAGTTGGACGACCCGGGTGTAGGCGGGAGCTCACCTCAATGTTCTCACGGTGTCGTTGAAAACGTTGGAACATATCCCCGTCTCCAGTCGGTTTATGGGTATTCTAACTTCGCTATAGACCATTGATAGATGATGTGGTAAGTTGGATTGTTGAATTTGGAGGGGGACTCGAGAGTCGTGACTTAAGTAAAGATTTGTCCTTACTTGAGAAAGTAAAGGAATTTCTTGAAGGGACAGGATAAGTTGCCAGAAAAGGACAAAGGGTGATTCCTATTTTACGGGACAATCGCTGTCCTTCATTCATAGATACTTTTCTGTTCAACTCTTTCCAAAATTTATTTTTGTAGATTTTATGTGGTAACTAGGCCTGCTCATGGCTGTCATAAAGTTCGGCTACTCTTCATTTTACATGCCGGTAATTGATCGAAATGTACCTCTAATATCATTGTCATGGTCTGTCCGTGAGTCAGAATTTGAACTTAATCCAAAATTGTATCCGCTCAAAGTTCGTTTTACCGGAAATATGTTAACTAGTATTTTTTAGAATTAGTTACTGGATGTTAGTGCGCTTACAAGTGGAACTAACTTTTAGATAGTCTGTGCGAATCAAGTGCTAAAATTTGGTCCCAAACCTGCTGTCTCATTTTCATGGGTTTGGAGGAAATCATCGTAGCTCTCTGAAATAAGGGCTTTTTTTGGTAATTCAAAATTTTTTCAGCGTTGGTTACCCTACCCTTCGAGGAAACACCATGCTTCCGCCATTTCTATGCAGTTGGGGCTCAAAAATGAAGTTAGCCGTTTCTAAAACAGGTATGTACGTTTCAAACTTCTCATTGTTATGAGTTCGAGAATCACTCCTAACCAATCTTATTGATTTGTTTAGCATTCATTTTGGGATAGAAATGTAAAAACTCTATTTTATGCAAGTTTCAATTTCTATAAGTGTTCATCAGACTCCTAATTGCAGAAGGCTAATGTTGATTTCTAATTGTCGTGGCGATTTTAAACTTCATTGTTGTTGCTATCACAAAAGCCACATGGCTGTTTTTTTTTTTTTTTTTTTTTCAAGTTTGGTATTAGCTATTGGCTATTATTGAATTTCAGGAGGCACACAAATATGATCAACTGATCAATCCAAGTAGGTATTTTGGTTGAGAACAGATTTACGTGCTCTATGCATATCTCTCTCTCAATAATCGCTCTATCACCTGAGAAACACTTTTTAGTAGAAATTCAAATCATGAATCATTGAATAATAAACCCCAGTGGAAGAATGAGCAGCGTTTTTTTTTCAAGAGCGATTAAGTACAATGGAAAAATATTCTATTTGAAAATTTTAAATTTCGTAAGACGGAGGATGCGTATTAGAATGCTTCAACCCGTGCAACGGCTATAAACCCTTTTAGGAGTTCACTCCAGTATCCACGTTCACTACATCACTAGGTTAATGCGATAAAAAAAACGTCGTTTGTTTTGATCGCAGTACCTAGTTGATGTTGTGAATGTGGAAAACGCTTGGCACCATAAATCGGGCCATACACCGGGAATGGTTTGAGCTACAGACCTGGGGAAGAGCTCATTCGGTTCCTCATGGAAATTTCTTCAATAAAAGTCCAAATTTAAGCCGCTTCGACTTTTTTTGAGGTTTTTAGGGATTTTACAAAACTTTGAAACCCTTAAAGGGCACATTAAATTAAGTGAGAGAGCTGGCTCAAAAATTGGGGCGTCGTCGGACCAACATTGATTTTTGTGTGCCTGAAAATTTCAATAATCAGCCGTTTGGGAGAAATCAGTGCGTAATGGCGTACGCGGACGGAAGGGAAATTTTTATTGCAGATTAGGATTCTACACCCTTTGAAACGTAAACCATGGAATTTTCAGGGGGGTTAGAATTTTTTTCAAGTGCTATTACAATGGTTTATTATTCAATAATAAACCACAAATCGATCCCAAAAACCAAAAAAAGTAATTGCCCTATTGCACCCAACCTTCAGTTTTCAGGCACTACTTTACGGATTGGTTGGGAACCCCATAGATTCGCTGCAATCGGTATGAATATGGACTCCGTAGAATATCACATTGTTTTCCTCTGCTTATAGGTAGTATTTTGTTTGTCTCTGTAGTGATCATAGTTACACAATCATCCAATCTTCCAGTGTTATCCTCATATTGAATTTCGTTTAGAATTTGTTTCCCCGATATTTCACATACTACCATATCGGCAAATGTATTTACGCGTTACGTTCTCGCTGTTCGTATTTATGATGTGCCAGTTGGAGATCACGAGTCCCAAATCCTTGAGCGCGGCTGATTCACGGCCATCGGTGTATGAGAGGCAAGACACTAACGCATTCCTTTGTATCAGAAGCGGTGTCCCGGTAAGTTACAACGGTGAGACTTAATTTAATCTTTAACGTCGGAGACAGAGCTTCTTGTCCCGAACCGTGCTCTGTCCGGTGTGAGGGGCAGTCCGGAATTTAAAGTATGTAGCTATCCTGTGTTTTGAATACGTAATTTTTGGAATGCAACTGTACGCACTACCTTCTCTTTCCAAAAGATGGAAGCACTCACGGCTGAATCACAGAATAGGTAACGCACACCTCATATCAGGATCTTATCAGGATGTATCGATGTGTACGTTCATCAATACATATGATATCAATATATCGATACCAGTGCCATGTCGGAATGATTTTCACGACGTAGTACACAGTGTTAACACATTCTGATCTACTTTTCCAACTGATCTTTACTTTACTAGAAGGATTGATATAGGATATTCTTTTGTTTTTGAGATGCGAGCGTAGTGAGCATCCAGGCCAGCAAACTAGACAGAACACATTCGAACACACATCGAAAGGGTGTACCTATATCGATAGGAGACATATGGTTTTTCAATATGGCGACGCTCTGATAATAGGTGCGTTACCTATTCTGTGATTCTACCGCACTCACAATTATTTGTAAAAAAACCAGTGTGAAAGCTCTAAATATACAACATTATAATTCTCACATGTATATTATAATGTGGTATATGCCTTCAAGGGAAGGGAGGGGGGGGGGCTTGTAAATAGTAGGGCAGGGGTATGACAATTGATAAATTGGTCATAATTATGGTCGTAGCTAAAGGGGAAATGCGAGTGATTGGGGGTGACAGGACAGTTAATAATAAAAGGGCCAGTGGTTGTAACCACGCTCTGCTACCATGCGAGGTGATGGAATGGTATAGTTGCCCCTTCCATTGAGCTGAATGCGGTTCAATGTTCTGCCACGCTCAGATGATGACACAGACGCCTGATTCATCTCTCAAGGCGGCGGATTCAAGAATTGGTAAGGGCCAACTAACCGTATCCATCACACATGAATATGATGATTGGGGTTTGTTAAGCTCTAAAAATCAATAAACCGGCTAAGAAGCCACTTTCAAATCTGTATTCAGTATTTTTTCAAAGAGCAGTTCTAATAGCAGCTGGGTAACCGAACCAGACGGAAAAACAATTCATCATAACTTAATGGAGATAGAGTGGAAATTACAAATGATTGTAACCAAGCAAATTTAGGTGACGCCAATAATCCGACACAGCTGTGCTAGACCCAACAACCAGCGTTAGTCGTTTATTAACATGGAGGTAAATTTTTGAATTTTCCTTGAGCCGTGGTATACACAAGATGTTGCCTCGTTATCGAATAATACACTCTATTGTCATTCCCTGTTAAGGTTGTCTAATTATTAATTAATTATCGATTATTGACCAAGTTTTCCCCTGATGTCTTCTCTGTAAAGCACCATTTCTCAAGTTCAAATGAGGAGGTTTCACCGAGTTTACTTGCAAAAGTGAAATGTCTGAAGGGTAGGAAACAAAAACCTATACCTAGAAGGTACACCAATTTATATTATGATTTTAGTGAGGTATTTGGCTAAATTGCGGTTCATTATTGTTAGTTCTACTCCCACCATCACAGATTTGGTGACTGCGTATATTACAAGTAAAACGATTGGATGCTTGATGTACCGCTAAAATGAATTAACTCAATGGTCTCAAAAGAAAACCAAATACAATTTTAAGACCTCTAGATGTTCAGATGATAAAATGGGAATTTGGAGGGCAGAACAAAGGTGCACAAAACAAATATTTAAGAGAATAGTGACCTGAAAATTGGCAAAGACGGCTTCTGTCCAAATGTCATCTGTTCTATTGCTATATCAGCGTTCTTCAGGGTGTACTATCCATCCCCGTTCTCTCGTTTTACCTCATCGGAGATTGCTGTTGAGCTCTCTCTAGTAATGATGATGAATTATTCCTGATTGGAGTTCACAAGTGGCCACCGAATCCCCAGTATGTGTTGAACAAAAGGTTACGAAAATCTGGAGTTTTCGGAACAAAGTTTTTATCACCTTTTGGGTTTCACAGACATATAGAAGCACCAACTTTACACGGTAATTGAGTAAGCAGATCATAAATATTAGCGTTGTCACCTAATCGGGAATAGTTGGGCAAAAGAGCCGTTTGCCTTCCGAGTCCTGCTTTTATTATAATTGTTGGCTCTCCCATTGACATCCATATTCCTTGGTTCTGTCCACAATGGATGTGGCTTCTACACGGTCAACGATTTCTCCATTCACTTCAAGGCTATTCCTCGAAGATAGTTTTATCCCATGTCTTTTGTCTCCTTAACCCACTCAGTGCCAGTGACTTCATAAGAAGTCACGGCGGTTTCCCTTATGATACGGTGACTTTTTATGAATTCATGGCTCAAGTTCTATCACGTCACATTCAAAACTCGGGTTCGGAGCAGGGACAGTCCGTTGGCCTTTCGTTCGGTGTGTTTCCCCAACATCACCCTCCTATAGACCCGCTTCTAGTTGGTTTGTGAATATCCAACAATGATTACAACCAACAATGACAGCTATGGGAGAGGAAAAATAAGATCTTGTATCACCTGATGTGTGTTACATCTCAATTCCTAGTTGCTGATTTTGGTTTTATGTCTTCCTATTCTGGCTTGAAATGTATTTATAGTAAAACCGTGTACTCGGTTCTGCGGTACATATACTACCACTAGTAAAACCTAGAACCGATAGAGTAAAACTTAGCGCTAAAATTCTTTATGTTTCTTGTCTTTGCAGTGTACCGAGGAAACTAATTGTTGCTCCAATGTATGCGGTTATCACCCTGACTTGGAAAATACAATTTATCACTACAGATGTACATGAAGATTTCGCAGAGGCTGTTTGGTTCTTGGGTTTTATAGTTCCACCAACCCTTTTATCTACTGCTCTCATCTTATTTAAATAAACTTTTGATTAAAAGGTCAGGTGGTTCATTCATAAAAAAACTCGTAACTTCTTATGATAATCAAAATTGATAACTCAATAGTCATCAAATTTTTTATTGCCACTAAGAAGGGGAATCGATCCCTGAATTCAATGTAGTGAACTAGACGCACCTTGTGTTTGTTGAAACCTGGCTACAATTAAATAATTTGAAAAGGTCTTACTTTTACGATTATTCAATCAATAAATTGCAAAATGGAAGTAAAAATTATGTTCTCATTTTATCCATTCAATCTTTTAATTATTTCAAATAATAGAACTTTGTAATCGACCCATGAAAATATTACACATCCCTCAAAATTTGTGGTTTTACTTTTCATAATTCGTAGAATCGGAAAATCTGATTTAAAAAATCTTTCCATCCGCCGAACACAGTCTGCAGCTTTTCTCCGAAAAATACTTGAGCTAACAAAACCTATTAAAAAGTAGAAAATCGGGTAAAATTATCACTGAATTCCAGGCATCATTTTCTGTCAATCCTAAAGGGTGAAATCAAAGGGCTGATTTATTTTTTAAAAATCAGAGTATTGAAAACTTTTGAAATAGTGATAATGTTTCTGTTCGTTATCGAAATACAGCCCTTCAGCTGCACACGAGTCGTGGGCAGAAAAAAGAACGTAAACGCCCATGTGAACTTGAAAGGGCATGAAAATTGGTAAAAGTTGTGTTGTAAATAATTCACAGTAAATTAATTGTCAATTATTGTCACAATCGGATCAGCTGATGTAAAAGCAATGTTATCACAATTTCAAGTATTCATTTTGAAATGGAGTTTATCAGGTATAACTTTTGTTACATATTCAAGACAACATAGTAACGTGTTTTATTTAATTTCTTTAACCTTCAGCCGATTTATTGGTGCGTCTCTACTTTGTCTATATACAGTCGCTATTTATTTATATATCAGCTTTTCTTGGGTACAGCGTGACTAGTGAAATGTTAGTGTTTACTGAGTCGTATTTGTGGCGAAGTACTAATATACTATCGAATGATAACTAGATAATTATGCATCGACTAGGAATTTAAAATGGTGTAGCGAAAATGGTTATGGTCAAGGGAAAACTAGATCTATTGAGTCTACATTAGAGTGATTAGAAGTAGAACTCCTGGGACAAATCGTATGCGAATACATGTAGCATACAATTACGAGTAGAATAAAATTACAAAATAATCAAGTATAAATTATGTACGTCTAGAAGAGTAATCAACTATAGAAATACGAGGTTTTCAAGCACTTTTGTGTAATAACTCATGAGGTTTTAACCAAGGGTGCCCCCTCCCCCCCCCACCTTAGAACCAGTCTCCTCCCCCAAGTAAGTTGGTACCCCCTACTCTAAACAAAAATGTAAAAAATACTCGTAAGCACCCCTTATTTCATGTAAAATCAAAAAAAGATTTATATAGATATTAAAAAAATTCAAACCCAGTCAGACAATATTCGAGCACTGTAATTGTCATTTATATATTTTCGGATGGAAAAACAAACCATACTCAAATTAATTACTACGTTCATTATTATTTACGTCCTGTCTAGTGATGTATTATATTTTTGAATGTTTCAATCAACTTTACCCCCCAACAGTTTTTTTGGACCTTCCTCCCCAAGAATTTTAATGACGCAGCCTGCGTCATAGCCCCATCCCCATCTGTGGGCACCCCTGTACTAAGTAATATTTAGGTAATGACCTAACACTCTGGTTAATAAATATCTATAGTTATGATGTGCATCCGAGGGGTATATGATGATGAGGTGATAGAGCGATTATTGAATTTCAGGAGATATGCATGGAGCACGTAAATCTGTTCTCAACCAAAATACCTATTTGGATAGATCAATTGATCATATTTGTGTGCCTCCTGAAATTCAATAATCGCTCTATCCTGTGAAACACGCACACTCCAAAGCTTAGTAGAAATTCAAATCATGAACGCAAGCCAATTGAATAATAAACCCCAGTGAAAGAATTTGCAGCGTTTCATGCATATCAGAATGCTTCAACCCGTGTATCGGCTACAAGGCCTTTTAGGAATTCACTCCAGTATCCACATTACTACATCACTACGTCAGGTTGCTGATATCAAAACAAAAACAATAATAAACCAAAATAACGCGAATGTTGGCACCATAAATCGGGCCATACATCGGGAATGGTTTGACCTACGACCTGGGGAGGAGCTCATTCGATTCCTCGAAGAGTGTTCTTCAAAAAGAGTACAAATTTAGGCCGCCTTGACTTTTTTGGAGGCTTTTAGGGATTTTACAAAACTTTGACAACCCTTAAAGGGCACTTTAAATTAGGTGAGAGAGCTGGCTCAAGAATTGGGGCGTCTTAGGACCAACATGGATTTTTCCTGAAAATTTCAGCTTCTTTGCTTCAGCCGTTTGGGATAAATCGTGCTTACGGCGAACGGCGGATTCAATTTATATTTCCTGATTAATGTTTCCTGTTAACTCAACCCTGCCATTCCATTAATTCCATCCCTATTTCTGCTTCTAAGGTATGGAAAGATCATAGTTGAATTGATAATATCATTCAAAGCTAAAAGAAAAGTTATTCATACACCGGTCTTCCAAACGTATTCATGGGATCAAGAAACTCAACTTTCCGTATCATGTTCAATTTTACAGCTATAAATGGTTATGACGTGCAGCTCAACTCTCAAATGTATCGCTCTTGTCAGGACTCCCAAGTTAGCGGCCTCGCCTTACTATATACGAAAGGTAATTTCTTAAATGGAAGCGAGAAGCCGCATTCAACAGCCGTTTTGAATGGTTGAGGAGCGAGTCGGTTATGAAGGAAGGCATACAAGCAAGCAGATGAATTTCCTCGGGTTTCCTTCATGCATTGCGAAAACTGTGCGGACGAACATGAGGGGGAAAACACACCTAATGAATAAATTATAAGAACCCACAGCTTAATCCTCAAGGGAATCACGGGGGTTAGAGCTCCTAGGCGAGAGGAATCCCCCCTTTCCCTTTTCCGCGTCTCTCCCGTTTGGCGCAATCGTGATAAATTCCCCACTCTCGTCCCGTAATGGCGGAGATTAATTCCGAAGGGCGTCTGCTCCAGGAACAATTTCCCGGCAGCTCTCTTCTGCCTCTAAACGCTAGAATTGAACGCTTTATTTGAAACTCAACGTCGACCGTTTGACGGATGGAGCGGTAGTGACTGATCTGATCTATCAAGGGCGAGTGTGCGACCCTCACGCTCTCCGTGGTTTGGTAAACTGGACGGTTCTAGTTCCCAACGGTTCTCTACTTTCTAACTTACAATTCGATTACATGTTAAGACGTTTCATGAGCAAATTAATGATTTAGAAAAGTGAAGTTACTTTTAACTGAAAAGAACTTTGTCCGTTGAACATTATTGATGAAGATAACATAGTTTCAAGAAATCGGGGATCTTCATGGCACTATTTCTCAGTTAAGAAGTTTCCTGCGGGTCTCCCACGCTTGCACAGAATCAGTAAGTGGTATAACGGACGCTACCGCTTTTGAACGTTGATCTTACGGAGAGCACTGAACAAAAGTTGGAAAGATAAAAAACGAGGCTTAGAACTTTGCGAAACATACCGGCAATTCGTAGCGGTTTCAAACTGGCACCTAAATGATAGCAAATGCAATACATCGATCACTCAAATTTTCAAATAATAAACCAAAATTCACTAATGTTCTATCTCTCAAATAATTGTTTAAGCTGTTTTCATGGACGTTCTTTGGTACAGTATTCATAAGTGTAGTGAAAGTAAAAAGGCAGTCGTTCTGAGCCTGATTGTGAAAATAAACCTTTGCCAGAAACCATTGATTTTTGCCGTTTCTTAGATTTTCAATATAGGGTCTATTCCCTGCAATCCTACTACTTTCAAAAGCTGTACGGTTGAATGTTAAATTTGCCTCTATTATAGCTTTGTGTTTATTATCACGAAATCTGTTAGAGTTAAGAAGAAACTACAACCTCCAGTGCTTCTGTTTATACTATCCAGTACTCAAGCAGCTAATTCATTATGAGCGAGCCCTGTGCAGGACTGTAAGTACCGTAAGCGTGAAGCACAGCTCAGCTGCTGCCCTCAGCTAGGAGGCCAAACGGTGGAGTCAGAGGATAGCTAGAGAATCCGCCAATATCTGGGAAGTGACCGCCAAACTGCAGAACCTTATAAGTTTACGTGTGCAAGACCAAACGGTTAGTTTATCGCGTTCACTAATAGTATCGATTGAGGTCGATCCACACACACCCGTGACGTGACAGTACCGTGACAGTGCCGTGACCGGCAGGTGATTTCATTTGAGATCACTATTCACAGTGGTCAATGTTTTAAACGATCCGTGGCAGTGAAGTTGGGTGGACATGGTGTTTTCAGATGATAAACTTGTGATCGCCTTGATTTTGGATGAAGAAGAACAACCTTGATTTTCACATCTATTTTGCATTCAAAGTTAACCATAATTTGTCAACTGTTGATGGTATCGGCATGAGAGTAATTTCATTCATTTTATGAGGCTGAAAATCATAGAAAACCACACTAAACACTATATATCCGAGGTAAAAATAGAAAACGTTTAAGGAAATTTGAAATCGTATTTATTTTTAAAAATTCAAGCCTATCGGCTTGAGAGTGGTAACATTTGATTCCAAAGGTAATAAGAGAGTAGCTGTTTCCGCTGAATTTGGAAAGCCTTGGATTTCAGGCCAGGAAATCAGGGCTTCTTTACCACTGTGCGCCGTCTGGAGCTTTTCTTCGAAATTACAGAACCAAAGTTGATGAAAATTGAGTCGAAAATCATATTTTGGGTCTAGTTAAAGCGTCGAAAATGTTTGAAACTGCACTATTGTTCCTTCAGTTATTTGGAACACCTGCTCTCAAGGAATTAAAGCCGCTTGAAGTTCACCCGTCAACTCTCCCGAAGGGCTAGCCCACAAATTTTCAAAAAAATGAACGTCTGCACGAATGTGAACGAGCTTGGACACAGCAAGAATCGCTTAGTATCACGTGGTGGAAACCATTTTCAATTTTGGCTACGGAAGATTCTATTAATTAAAGATTTACAATGTCAGGTCACATTCATTACAGCTTGTTACTGAAAATGTCTCTTAACTTCGATCCGTTTGTTACTTTCTCGACAATGTTTTCATTAAACTTCCGTTAACTTCATAGAACAAACAAAATATGTTAGCCGAAGGCAATCAGGTCGATACGGTGACGATCAGCTTCCCTCGCATATCGTAAATTAAATGAAGCCGATAACTACTATCCGAAGCTCCGTTGAATATTCAACGCGCGCCGCTGTATCAAGATTAAAGGATGAAGGTGAGAATAATAGGTTACCGCAGTCTCGGAAGCGCGTCTATCTACACGTAAAAGCGTTGTTACCACGTGAAACTATACTGACTTCGGTGGAATGACAACAGGAAATGGGATTGTTATAGGGATTACATGGCTTAACACAATTAGCAGCTCTAATAACTTCTCAGCCCGTATTTGAGACAACTTTTCCATCTTCAAACTAAAGAAGTTCCTCCAAGTCTGATGGAACCTGCATAATTCAATGGTAAGTTCTCTTAAGTAATCTGAACACCGTGAATGAAATGCTTTTCTCTTAATTTCTCTCTCGTTGTAGTATACAAACTTATAAAACAATCGGGGCCTTAAGGATCGATTTTTTTTCTCAATTTGCGTAGCACACGATGAATGGCGTTACGTAATTTCGTTATTGTGGAATGATTGTAGGACAGTTTCGCTTCGTAACTTCCGAGGTTGGGAAAACAATGAAAATCCAAGCTCTATGAAACTTCTTAAAACACCTTCGAATATTCCGTAATAAGAAACAATACAAAGATCAAGGTAAGTAGAAATATTACAAAATTCCAGGGAAACCATGATGAGATTCAGTGCTATCTACATCTGTCGACAGACATTCTAATATTCCGTAATATTACGAAGTTCTTTAAGCGCATTTGCATGATGTGAAAGGAATCTACAAAAAACTAAACTAATCCATCGGGCATTTGAAGGATTTCCATTAAAAAACGCTGCAAACTCTTTCACTGGGGTTTATTATTCAATTGGCTTGCGTTCATGATTTGAATTTCTACTAAGCTTTGGAGTGTGCGTGTTTCACAGGTGATAGAGCGATTATTGAATTTCAGGAGATATGCATAGAGCACGTTAATCTGTTCACAACCAAAATACCTATTTGGATTGATCAGTTGATCATATTTGTGTGCCTCCTGAAATTCAATAACCGCTCTATCACCTGTGAAGCACGCACACTCCAAAGCTTAGTAGAAATTCAAATCATGAACGCAAGCCAATTGAATAATAAACCCCAGTGAAAGAATTTGCAGCGTTTCATGCATATCAGAATGCTTCAACCCGTGTATCGGCTACAAAGCCTTTTAGGAGTTCACTCCAGTATCCACATTACTACATCACTACATCACTAGGTTACTGATATCAAAACAAAAAAAATTAAAAACCAAAATAACGCAAATGTTGGCACCATATATCGGGCCATACATCAGAAATGGTTTGAGATATGGTCCTGGGGAAAGCTCATTCGATTCCTCATGGAAAGTTCTTCAAAAAAAGAACGAATTTAGGCCGCCTTGACTTTTTTTTCAGGTTTTTAGGGATTTTACAAAACTTTGACAACCCTTAAAGGGCACTTTAAATTACGTGAGAGAGCTGGCTCAAGAATTGGAGCGTCGCCGGACCAAGATGGATTTTTCCTGAAAATTTCAGATCTTTTGCTCCAGCCGTTTGGGAGATATCGTACGTACGGCGTACGGCGGACGGACGGAAAAATTTTTATTGCAGATTCGGATTCTAGACCCTTTGAAACGTAAACCATGAAATTTTCAGGGGGGGTTAGAATTTTTTTTTTCCAGAGCGATTACAATGGTTTATTATTGAATAATAAACCAAAATTATTTATCAACGAAGGACAGCGATTGTCCCGTTAAATGAGAATCACCCACTAGAATAGAGGTTGATGTTTCATAGAGTCATATTTCCGAGGCGGCAAGTTTATATAATTTACCAGAGACTATGTATAATATACATAGATCAGTGATTTGTGTACGAGGGTGATTCAATCACAGAAATACTGAACCTCTGCGTAATAATTTATTGAGTTTTTATTCGAGTTGCCTCTTTATGGGGGGGGGGGGGGAGCGTTGGTTGAACAGGCGCGATCGGTAGATAACCATTTCCACTCGGCAGTAACCGGGGAAATCCTCTCGCTCAGGAAATTACGCGGTTCACCCTGATCCGTTTCGGCTTTGACGAGACGGCTCACTCCATTTCCACCTCGAGCATTCCGCGAAAATTTCCCGTCCGCTTTATCATCTCGCGTGAAAAACGAGTGAACGAACCGTGAACAAAAAAATGTACGCTGAATCGGACACATATGTGTATTATTTAATCCTATCTTTCATTTGGTTCATAAATCCATCGCTCCGCGCGTTCGCGTGGTTTTTATGAGTAAGAGGAATCGTATTTTGTTAAGCGTCACGATGGGAAAAATTGTTCTCGTTAGTACAAATTTGATGACCTCCCATCGCTGTTATTGACAGATGGACTGAATTTTAATTTGATTGTTCAATGCTGATAGAAAATAAACTGGATGAACCATTTTGGTTAAATTTTTTCCATAATTAATCGTACCAAGTAACCGTCCAAGAAAAAAATGTTAACTCTCCAAATTCGAAAATCAAATTCAAACCATTTAAATTTTTAAAAACAAATAAATACCAAGAAGTTGGATTTTGCATCAAATTTTCCTTGTGATGGACTTAACAAATGACTTGAGTGAATCACCAAGACCTTCCCAAACTACACCGACCAAGCGTATCGTTGAGAAAGTAACCTAAAGCGAGTAGCACATGCTCGAAATTGTATCATGTATGCGTTCATATCATTTTTATCAATTGACCGAATAAATGAACCATGTATCTATCTATATGGATAGTACCCTGAGCATCAATCTGAAGCTTTTTACTATCAAGGGTCTCCTCTGGTTATTGCATTCATATCCAACCATTTCATCTCCTCTCCATGTTACATGGTAGCAGAGTGCCCCACGGCGCGCATGGGCCTTTTTTTTATTCTGTCCTGAAGCCTCCGTTCCCTCACATTGCCCCATAGCCTGAATTCCTTTAAATATCTCCCCTTGAGAAACAGTTATAACCTCTGCCTTGATTATTGCCCGAATCCCCCATAAATGCTAGCCATTCCTCCATTCAGCCCCCACCTCCCCCCTCCTCTTTTTAGAGCTCCGGAAATGAGATGGATATGGTTGGTTTGCCCTTCCCAATTTTTGAATTAGCCGCCTCTGGAGATATACATCCTCTGAGTGTGGCCGGCATTATCCGCATTTAGCTGTTGGAAGGGGCAACTAGTCCATTCTATCACTTCCTTGCCTTCGGGTAGTACAACGTGGTCATTATGCGTAGGTATTACTGTAATTAATTCCACCATCAATGCATTACTGTAACAACGTATGTATCAACGACCAATCACTATACCCAAGCCAACCCCAGCTATGACTCACAGCCACGTCATTGTTAAATCTATTTTATTTTGCTTATTACATCAATAAATACTTTTTCATTCATTCATTTATTCATACGCAGTGAACCCTTTCAAGCTATTATATGTTGCAATCATACTAATTTGTCCCAATTATTGAGAATCACCCCAAGTGGGGAAGAATAAGAGTGAACTGAGATATAAAGTTGAAACCTCGCATTTTACTTAGATGAATTCCGAAACCTGCAATATCATTGGAATACTTTGGATGTAAGATTGGTATTTTCGATTTACACAGCTGCGGGTCTTGGACTTGAAATAGTCCATTCTATCAATTTCCGTTTTTATTACTGTAATTAATTCCATCACCAATGCATTACTAAAACAACGTGTGAGTCAACGACCAACCTAAAATTTGATACCCAAGCCAACCCCAGCTTTGGCTGACAGCTGGGAAGTTGTTAAATCTATTGTATTTTGCTTATTAAATCAATAAATACTTTTTCATCCATTCATTTATTCATATGCAGTGAACCCTTTTAAGCTATTTTATGCAAAAATCATACTAACCGGTCCTAATTATTGAGGAGTACCCCAAGTTGGAAAGAATAACAGTGAACTCAGAGATATAGTAAAAACCTCGTAATTTACTTTGATGAGTTCCGAAACCAGCATTCGGGCAGTCTCATTGGAACACTTTGGATGTTAAGATTCCTATTTTCGATTTACACAGCTGCGGGTCTTGGACTTGTTCTCGTTATATTACACGGAGGTTCTAATTTGCTTTCAGGTGTAGTTCGTACGGCTAAACGTGGAGTAGGTGCTTCAGACTTGGAAGACTCTTTGTTTGTCACTACTTCCTTAAGTAATCCAGAATTCTATCAAGTCCCCCACGCTCCTCCCTCGCTTTTAGCCGGAAAATGCTTCCCTCGAGATAAAACCCACCCTTATAAATCAGTCCTGCCTTTTCTCTTCGCCCCCTGAAGGTATTGTCGGGGCGGGGAGAAGAAGGGAGGTCTCCTCCAACGTGAAAAGGTTGAATCCGATCTGTTGGAATGAAGGAAGGCAATTACAGGGAGGCTGCCACTCTTAGCGATGGGGATGAAGAGGAACGATGGGAAGGAGATAGGGCACCACCACCACTACCGACCAACTTCCGCCTGTACTACAGGAGCTTTGTGTTCGAAGTCGTCATGTCGATCTCTTTCGGGTTCTTTTTCGATATCCGGACTAACGCTGAACAGGACTAAACCGTTTTCCTTTCATTTCTAGAAGGAACCGTTATTTTCGATGATGCTCAGTCAATACAAGCATCTGAAATTTCAATTAACCCTTCTGTTACAGACACTCCTTCATCCCCTCTCCTCTCCTCATCCATTATTCTTCTCTGAAACCGAAGGAACTCAATTTTTCCATTCTCTTTTCATTTGGTATTTATGTCATAATATGATATAAGAAGACCCATAGCAGTAAGTCTGTAGAATGACCATATAACCTTGCACGATAATGTTTGATATTAACTCAAATCAATTCGTATCATTAAAAGTACCAAACAACGCGGCAAATGATTACGCAAAGGGTTACGAGTAAGGATTTCTGTATTAGACAGCCCTTTCTCCCAGATAATATTACTGAAATTTAATAAAAAATATGTTGATGACTTTAAGACTAAGGACGTTATTAACTTATGTTGAGTCTAATCGATAAAATAACGCCGGTCTCAATCCCAGATTCAGAGAAAGGTAGTAAAGAAAACGTAATCAGGCTGTTTTACGAAGACGAGATACTATTGAAATTATTGACAAGGATAATACAATTATAAATTTACAAACCAATACCTTGCTAGGTCCTCTCAATAATTACCGCGTGAGAATTGGGCGAAGTCCCGAAATGCGATGACAGATACGACCCTTCAGCGCGGATGTCGCGAACCAGGGCGAGTTACGTCTGAGTGGCTATTTCAGACGGGTTGAGTACAATGGCCGTGAGGGAGAATCAAGGCTTAATGCAGAAGGACGAATTACCCACAAAATTGTATGGAGAAATCCTGCAAAGAAGCGAACTGTAGCGTTTTCCCTCAGCCGCGATGCGTAACAAACCACCCGGATCAAAATCCGCTCGGCCTTTTATAGGTTCGGGTGTGACGTCGGCGTTCCGTCTTTTTCCCGCTGTTAAGTGTGGAGCGTCTCCCGGCTCTCACAATGACCAATACAAAAACAAAATTTAAAACATAGACCGTTTACAATAATTCATATTCGATACAGTGATATGTGATACTGGGAATTATCCCCCAATATGGTAAAGGCCTGCGGAAATAAACTAAAACACTAAACTACCCGTCACTAGCCCACCCCTACGAAACCAAAATTATGATAAACTTGATTCCTTTAAGCTGTGAATTTCATAGCAAATATATCAAATCGTCGATCGTTTTTTTACATGTGAATTTCTACTACCTATGTTTTTATGGGTTCTCATTCAATGCACGTACTTTTTAAAGAAAGCGAAGAGCTAAAAGAATAGAAATGGGGGGTGGGATCATTCGATTCATTGAAGAGTTATCTATCAAAAGCAAACAGAGAAAGACTGGACATTATTGCCTTTTGTATTTCCGCACGGTTGATCGATCAAGAAGTATATTCGCTATAAGAGTCTGCAGGTAATGCCTTAAAAAGAGCATAGAACCCCATAAACACCAGCACTTTACTGGACCCACAGCAAGTCACAAAATCTGATATCCAATACCTGATATATACTGGTGATATTGTACTGTATATCGATACAGAAGTTTAAATCCACGAATATAACCACTGAAAGAAAAGAGGAGCTAAAATGAAACACCTATCCAACTTTCACTTAACGGCAAGTATATTCAAACGTCAAAATTTATCAGGGGATTTTTACCATGTTGAAATAAATTCACATTCGAATTTACTTCCTATTTTCCTGTCAGAGTTCAAGCACTCAGGGAGAGCAAACGGTGGTTTACGATGAACATAGCATAAGGAACATAGAAATATTTGAGTGATTTCGACAGTTTTCAGTTTTCTGATTTTTCTAATATTTCACCCCCTTGATTTCATCCTTTTGGGTTGGTCAAAATGTATGCCGGTGGTATTTGAATTTTTTTATTCTTATTTCATCAACTTTATCTCAGATTGTTTCGGAAATAAGCGTTTTTAAAAATGAAAACAATTGTACAATATTATTTCAGTCCCTGAATACAGTACAGGGTTTAACGAAAATATGGCGAGAAATCCCGACTTAACTCAGAATGTAATTTCAGAGAAGTTTTAACACATTTTTTGCGGAGATTGTTAAACTAGTTTTCGGAGGTCGATCGCAGAGATTCGTTATTAAGGCTACACACAGTGCAGCAAAATTATTGAATTTAGACCTGCCAAGCTATGTTATTTAATAACAAAAGATCTATTCTTATCTATAAGAACCACAACGTAGACTTAATAAGCGCGTAAACTAAGCAAACTCACATGTAACATTTCTTGATGCTTTTCATAGTGAAATTTGTAATATAACTACATAGTTTTGTCTCTCTAATTGGATGGAGGAAGAATTTCCGTACGGCAGCCGGGGTGTGGTTGTCATGTGAAAGAGGTATTAAGCGTTGACGACTGACATTGTTCGTCCTTTCTGTGGAATTAATGGAAATGCTCAATTCACCTAATCGGCCTACGCACTGTGAATTGTGATGGATCTCGGTACTACATCATTAAGGTTCTTACGTAATGGGACACCATGAGCCTGACGTCATGACAGAAGTATCTTACTTCGTGAATTGTTTTAGTAGGTAAGTTAGTTTGTTTTGGTCTGAAATTAGCACCGCGTTCTCAATCAAGTGGTCCTAAAATGATTACACTTCAAGATTAATTGTTGCAAGTTTACTTACTTGGAAGACACATCATTATGCAATAAAAAGGAGTAGCGCAGTGGCTAATGCGCTAGGGCCCTTCATCCTGGGGAAGGAGGAAGAAGGGATACGACCACGTATAAAAACCCGAACACCGAGGACTTCACTTGGTCAGTGAGCTCTCTCTTGCCTACTTTCTGCTAAAAAACTAAAAACTAATTACTGCTAAAAACCCCCAAATAACCCTTCTTGCGAATAGGTTACAGTAGGTACACATTTTTAGCCTTTTCCTTGAGTAAGAACTCTGATGTACGTAGAAGTTCCATTCTGGAAACATCGAGTCTCCTGCTCAACTCCCTCTCTTCACCTCGGAGATACGAAGTCTGACTGCTGCAGACATACACTGAGTAAAAAATGTCTCCGTACACCAACTTTGCTTTTTACGAATATTGTAGCTGCTTCTCACAAACCTTGAAAAACGGGATACTATTTGTATGAATGTATTCACAGACATCTTAAATGATGAATTTCAAGTCAACCAACTTTTCAACTGAACAAACCAGGCGAAATTGACAGCAGATGTTAACGAATTAATTTTTATCAGGACAAAAAAGTGTTCGTCCAGTCCAAAGAACAGCAAAAATCTAGCTCAAAAAATTGAATAATAACTCGTGGGCCCTCCTTTTTGCTTGACAACTTCCAACAAACGGAACTCCATCGAATCGAAGAGCTTTTCAACCAAGCTGGAACGTATCTGAGGGCACTGGTTCAGAAGCACTTACTGTACCATAACAATAACAATACACTACACTTACAGTAATATAAAAAATCCGTTAAAGAATTTCCATTTGTTAATACACAGTCACCACAGAGAGACGTACAGCCATAGTTATTTTCCACTTTCTTGGTCTTGGATTGGTCTAGAACGGATTAGTATTCAGCTATTTTTTTTATTTCTATTTTCATTTATTTATTTATTTATTTTTAATGTTTGGGTGAACCCCCAGGAAATTCTAATATATCATCCCTTACTGGAAGACCTTGATCGTTTTAAAACGCTGATACTGCAATTTCATGATTCTAGACCTCTGAAATTTTTTCAATTAGATTCAGATGACCTCCAGTTAGCTTCTGGAGATGTCGTTTCTTTTATTCTTGAGTGAACATCCGAATTAGCTTCCCCGAATAAATGAGAAAAGTAAACACTCTTGGGGTGTACGGAGACATTTTTTACTGAGTGTAGGTCCGGAGTCATCGGTTTACACTACGGAAACCTCCTAAATACTCCTTGCCAATTCCAGCTAATCCGCTAACCAAAACTTTACAAAAACCACTTCTTCCTTCAGAAGAGCAAGTGAAATAATGGATTCCAAGAAATCAAGTTCTCTTCAATTTTATTTCATAGTTTGGAATTAACTTAAAAGTTTGTCCCCTCCCCCAAAAAATATTGGATTTCGTTTTGGGGGATGCGTCGTTCAAATTTTATCTACCAGAGTTTTAATGTAATGATTACTTTTGATTTATCATTTTCAATAAAGAACCTATTTGTAATTGACCAAGAAGTAGAGGTTTATCTAGAAAAGAAAGAGTAGGAAGTCACTTTGCGGGAAAATGTAGTTCACGTTACTAACGTCAACGTCAATAACCTTCATTTGGCGGATGAACTCCGCAAAGCATGAATGTTATGCGGGTCTAGTTTCTAGCAACTAAGAAAGCTATTATTTCATTATGGTTTTGAGGGAGGGACAAACACCGTGGATGTTGTAATTGCCTCACGAACGAACTCTAATCACCGCAGTCAACAAATAAGGTGGATCCTTTACTACTAAACACTAGGTTTAATCAGCCCATTCTCATAATCAGTTTTGTAAGAATTCCAAGCCATCTTATCTCTGTCATTTTCCCGCCTGACACCACGCCTTTCCCGCATTCCGACTTACGGAAACGTTCGGCAACTTTCGTAAAGACCCGAAGCCACGTTAATCCTGCCATCGATTGATCGATTCACTGCAGTAGCATCGATGGTATCCTTCTTACCATCATATGTTTTTCTAAAGCATAAAAAATGTAATTGTTTCTAAATTGTGGTTTGAGTTCCAGGAGGAATAATGGTAACATAAAATGAGTAGAATCTTAAGCTGACGAAACGTCATTGGTGAATCACCTACTACTGGAGATTGAAATCAATCAGGATCATCGAATCACTCGATATTTGAACCATTTAATAAAATATTTAAAACTTGAGTCGCCATTATTTGCCTTTTCAATTTGTTCCCTTTTTCAGATTTCTGTTATCGGTAATTTCAAGTCCTATACCTAATGTTATTTCTTGCCAAAGATTGTGCTACTTGAATTTAATCTTGATTAGCGGGAATTGGGTGCTGAAGTAACGAGTAATACGCAAAGACGATTTGATGCGGTAAGTCGATGACCAACGCTCCACAGTTCGTTCGAGAATTTTCATGTAGAAAAACAGAATTGTTTGGGTGAAGAATGTTCTTATGTGTCGACCAACAGGAACGTTAAGCGATTGTCTTACTTTATAGATTGCATTGTTAAGCTGAAAACATAGCACAATGTGCCAGCTTTTACTTTAAATTTCATGAGTAGGAATTTATTCGATTGCATATAAATATGATTATGCTAATGTTCTCTCAGTAAGTATGAACGAAACAAAGATTATTGTTTTCGCTTCATAGTAGTCAGAAATGGATCTTTACATTCGACCATTTTTGATATCCGGATTGGGCAGCACATTTCTATTCAGCTAAATCAGTTGGTTGAAAAAGCAATTGTCACTTGAACAAGGCTTCTTTGGGATGGAGAGCATTAAGAGCATTTTTGTACATCATATCTTCCCATTTCTACGTATGTACATTAACTTTGCATATTCATACAATCGTTACGTAGATAATAAGGGGCTACAGGAGCATTCAGTAATTATATTCTATGTGGCTATTCCATGTGAAATGGTTTTGCTACTGATCCAGGTGTGGTACCAGGTCCAACAAATACGAGTCGTTAAACTTGCGAGGCTATTATGAAACCCTGTAATACCCTATTTCTCTTCCTCCTAAGAATCTCAAGCATCTTAACGCGAAATGCGTGAACATTGAATTAACTAACTGGAAATTAACTAAAACTAAGTCTGTTGGGCGGTGAGGCAACAAATCACCGAGCTCCTGCGAACTCATTATCCTACCCGCTCCACAAAGTACGAGAATTCCGAGCATTCTTTCAGAATCAGGATTGCCATTAAAAAACATTTTCAAAGAACTTAAGCTTGACAGGTCTGTTGCGTTTGCCTCCTTCATAATTTTAATGTTATTCAAAGTGTTTAACATTCTCAAACATTATAAAACGAAAATACTTGCTGGATAACGCCTCGGGAATGGGGTACTACCTGCACCCTCCGAATCAATGTTTTTTCACAATTCCTGTGAACGACATTTACAAAATTATACGGAGGAAATCTGAGCCTATCAAGTTTTATTTTCCGAGTCTGCATTTCATTTATTTTGGGGTAAAACTTTGAAACCTTGCATCCGAATGATGGTGCCGAAATGGCAATGATATATGGAAAGTAGAATGCCCCGCAGTGCAAATTTATTTACTAAATTTACAAGTTTACAGTTCTGCGTCAACCATTAATGGGGTTTTCAGGCGAGATGAAAAACAGGCGATTTTAAGATTTTGACAAAACTGCCATTTAGCGCAGGAATCTCACATCTTCAATGCAATTTAAAAAATGTTTTCTGACACCAAATAGATAGAAAATTTAACGCTCTCCCCAACGGTGTCATTGAATTTGACCTATCTCCAAAATTGAGGGAGTTATGACGGTTATAATGACATAAGATCGAAAACTCGAAAGAAATCTTGAATCGCGAGTAAATCGGGACCGAGACCTCTGGCGAAAAATTGATATTGCTATTCTTGCTGCATTTTTGTTTGGAAATGAGTTATACAACATATAGGAGTCGGATTGTGAATAACTCATGGGACACCCTGTATATCCATAATAAAAATAAATGAATTTTTGCTCTAGTTTGGTTAAGGTCAAAACCTTCAAACCTGTCTACATCCCAAGTTATTGTAGATGGGAAATTTGGTTATATCTCCAAATCGCCTTTCTCCGTCATTCCTAAGCTGTCCGGCCAAAGTCAAGATAACCGAAAAGCCGAAAGACGGCTTTCGTTTGTGTTCATTTACGATTGATTGCGATAAGTTGCAATAATCTTTTTGCTGACACTATGAACCCTTATCAAACCAGGCTTCCGTATCATTACCAACTCTTCCCTTTCGTCTCTTTTCCCGCTGTATTTCCTTCAGCGTGGTTTCCCTATTCCAATTCATCATGGTGCGCTATAGCTATTGAACATAGTTGGTAGTAATAGTAACCAAAACCTTAGTGACAAAAAAGAATTAGTAGATGCAAAAAAGGATCAGTGACATAAACAATAGGTTTTCCTCATACTATCCGACGTGTTAGCAAGGGTGTGAGTTGTACACAGGAGTATGACTCCCTTGCTGCTTCAGAAGCATTCCCATCGGCAAAACCGTACACGAAAATCGTGTCAACACTCAAATGTCTTATAGCTACTCAACTGAAAGCAACTCATCGCAATCAATCGTAAATGGACTCTAACAACAGCCGTCTCTCGGCTCTCCCATTATCCTGACTGGCGGGACAGCTTTGGAATGCCGTAGACACTGTTCACAAACGAACGTTTTCATTCATTAAATTCATTTTCATTTTTCATTTTTTAATATTTATTTTTTGGTTTATATCTAAACAATCTTGTTTAAACTCTAACTCTTTATATGAACTCGATTTAAACCCCAATATCTTACCGTTGTCCTACAACTCGATAACATGTTTGAGTAAACAAACGTTTTACTAAAACTAAATTTGGTCAGAAACAACAAATTGTCAACATTCCAACACTCAATGCTACGACCGAATCAGATTGGGGTTGATAACACACGGCGCAAAAAGCAACCCCTCCTTCAAGACCGGGAGGTTGTGCGGGTCATTGCATATCCTCGCCCCTGACCAAGACAATGCCTCCTCCGTAGCTTTCATAATTTTCAAACATGAGGTCTTTTTTAGTTATACACAATCCGACTCCTACGTGTTCTACAACTCGTTTCCGAACAAAAATGCCTGACAACAATTTATTGCCAGAGGCCTCGTTTCGTTATTCGCGATTAAGGATTTTCGCGATTTGTTTTCGATCTTATTTCATTACAACTGGCATAACTCCCTCAATTTTGGAGATAGCTCAAATTCAACGACACCATTGAGGAGAGCGTTAAATTTTCTATCTATTTGAAGTCAGAAAACATTTTTTAATTGCATTGAAGATGTGCGATTGCTGCGCGAAATGGCAGTTTTGTCAAAATGCCGTCTGTCGGTTCTTCGATTATCTTGACTTTGGCCGGACAGCTTAGGAATGCCGTAGACGCTGTTCACTAACGAACGGGTTTATGCATCCGACAAAACTGACTTAAATCGTCACTTGAGAGGTCTGGCGTTGTCACTATTCGATTCAGCGATAAAAGTCACGAATATGCCACTTCCAACCTTTTTTAGTCGAGACTTTTGGAAAAACCTCCATTTTAACAGAAAACACACGTTTTTCTGCAGTTAAACACCATTTCCTTAACTAAAAATATTTTTAAAAACCATTAGCTGACATTTTGGCGCACGTTTTACCAGCCTGCACAGTTCTGCGTCAAGCATTAATGGGGTTTCTAGGCGAGATGAAAAACAGGCGATTTCAAGATTTTGACAAAACTGCCATTTCGCGCAGCAATCGAACATCTTCAATGCAATTTAAAAAATGTTTTCTGACATCAAATAGATAGAAAATTTAACGAGGCCCAACGGGGTCATTGAATATGAAAAATATTCAAAACTGAGGGATTTTGACAGTTTTAATGACATGAGATCGAAAACACGAAGAAAATCTTAAATCGCAAATAACTCGGAAACGAGGCTTCGGGAAAAAATTGCTAAGAGGCATTTTTGTTCGGAAATGAGTTGTACTTAACTTCTGGGTATATAAAGGATTCTGAAAATTAAATACTATTGTAAACGTGATTTACCACCCTCTGATGCAAAAAATAGTTTTCCTACGTGTAGTTGTTAGAAATCATGGAAACGTTGTTGCAAAAGATGGATCCTCAACAATTTTCCATTCGACAAAATCTCCAGTATTAATTTGGTACGTTTGCTCCCATTGCGGCAAAATCACAGCTGACGCTTTTCAAACTCATTCCACGTTATTCCTGGTGCACTCTGCAAAGTTTGCAGTGCAAACCCTCTTTTCCCGGACCCGTCGGGTTCAATCTACGTGAAACTAGGTCGCGGTTGAGGGGCCAAAACATCTGCGTTTACATTACAAATCCATTATCCGGTTATTCGAACCTTCGGAATTCTTTATCCCTTTTTGATTACATTTCACTTTCAAGCGGCGAACGGGATTTCTCTCGCCTCCCATCATTTGTTGGACGAGCAATAGAAGGGAAACCTCGCTGCGATATTGTAAGTCTGTTCACCGGTAACAACAATCTACAGGTAACACCAAAATGGGGTTTTGTAAAAAGGAGAGAAGCTTTCAATTTACACCGTCTCTGTTATTCGTATTTGTCGTTGGTTTTTTTTCTCTGCTATCAAACACAATGTATACGTTGCATTTCAACAAGTCCATTTCAATAACCGTAGCCTTAGGGCGCCTACATATTCGGCAACCTGACACACTACCGCTGAGTGTTTTCTATACTCATACACAATCAGATTTCGGTATAAAACTCTAACAAATGGAACTCAACATATAAAAAAAAACTCTCAAATCTTGTCAAGTTACGTTTGAAGATGTTTAGATTCCACACATATTACGTATTTTCCAACATATTAGGTGCCAGTCAGTGAATAAGTTTGTATGTTCTAATTCAGCTAGATAAAAACTAGATCATGAATTCCCTGGATGCACAATAAACCACAAATAAATTTGTTATTCCGTCCCTCCCTCACTGCCCCCATAAAATATTAACTGCTTTTCATTGTGAAATTGAACAAAGACGAAGTCACGAGTTTGATGGAAATGGTTTGGAGAAAATACACCTTCTTCTAGCAATTAGAAAGTAATCAAACAAAATTGAAGTCAAGGAAACTAATTGAAATGGTGTAAATGAAAATAGAACAGTTTTCTCTACTCTCCTTTTTCCGCCTTATAAACAATTCGTCATTTATATTGCATCCTCAACTTTTTGCACATCTGAACTAAACTTGGAACAAACAGAAAAGTCGGAACTCCTTTGCAAAATGAAATTTAAAACTGACATAACTTCAAAAGTTATAGCGATCTTGTAATTGAAAGAAGAGAGAGTCACTGAATTCGCCTGAGAATTCTAGCATGAGCACTGCTCGTTGAGCAGCGCTTGAATAAATTCGCTTTTATCCCCTATTTCCCCCTCTTGACAGAAATTTGAAGTTTCCGGGGTTAGTGCCACTACAAGACTACAATTAATGTTGAACAAAACAACAACATAAATCATTAAAGCCAAATTTAAATATCG
This sequence comes from Creontiades dilutus, assembly GCA_031894815.1. NCBI lineage: Eukaryota > Metazoa > Arthropoda > Insecta > Hemiptera > Miridae > Creontiades > Creontiades dilutus. The sequence goes on along the minus strand of JAVIWC010000742.1, from coordinate 709,489 downwards.
ATGATATTCCGATGTTTCATTACTACCGTTCATTTCATCCCATTTCATAAAGAAATGTAAATGTACTAAATGATGTTTTAAAATTATATCAAATTCTTATTTGGACAAAAAGGGAATCACAGGAGTCATAGAGAATTCTATGTTGAGCAGCAATTGTAAACAGTGGCTATTACTGTCTGCATCCCCACCTCACGGCAACTGGAATGTGCCTGAAATGTGTTGCAGAACTAGGGATAAATTGGCATTGATCAAAATATGAAGAAAAAAAATCCCGAAAGTGAAAATGTTAAGAAGTTTAACTACGATACACTGATCCGCAGCGCCTACTGATGGCTAGTGACGTTCCGATATTTGGTATCGATACGATATCCAACGAGCATATCGATATTCCGATCATATCGGAAGAAAAATATCGGACTATCGATATTAACTGAAAAACATAGCTGTTTTTTCAAGAATTTCACTGAAGGTAGTTTAAATGATTGAGCAAGTTCGTACATTAACCGTTTGAATCCTTCCCCTTTCACAATGTCGAATGGCCGGTTGTCATTGGAAATGAAATATAGTAAACAGTTAACTATTTTTGCGTATTTGGTACCACTGATGGTGGAATGGTAGTAAAGGATCCTGTATTGAAAGCACTCCTTACAAGTAGCTACACTCGAGTCACTCTTGTTCAAATTTTACAACTTACTTTTGATAGGAGATATTCTCCCGAAAATTTAAAAATAACCTTAGATTATAGGTAAATCCGTTGGAAAACACACACTTGACTTCAAAACAAACATTAACTCCAACTCTCGGCTATGGATAATTTTCTTCTGATCTGCTTCTTCGCCCCTTTCCCTTCAGATGGTTATTGCATTGTTGTCGTTTTTCGATTCGGTAGCCAAATTGTACAGCTCAACTGTTTCTCAACTGTGTTTCGATGAACTTATAAGAAAAAGAAAATCGCTCCGTACCTACCTTTCAGTTCTATCGAAATATTTGATTCGATCCGATACTGCGTATTTTCTTCTGATCTTCCGATAATATCGAATACTTTGTATCGATAGAAATATCGCAAGTATTGAATGAAAATAACGATAAGAGAAAATACGGGAAGTATCGGAACGTCTTTACTGATGGCCCGTTTTTAACTTGTACGTTTGGTGCAAATTATGCAAGGCAAAGATTACATGATTTATTGACATTTTGTTGTTATCATTCCCCGTTATCTCTAATTCTCAGTGATTACTTTAGTCTTGGATTCATGCTTCACAGTGATACACAGTGGCGTTTTTAGACTTGAAAATTCTCCCACGGAAAACTGAAAACAGTTGAATTAGCCCGTTCTTCCCAGTAGTTTTCAAATGTTAAATTCATAACAATACGCCTACTTTACAATAAACTATATTCATTCAGTTCTTATTAGGTCATCTAGGTTAAACATATTTGCAAGCCCAAATGTTATTCACTTCATCGGTACGCAAGGCATTGAGTCCCCCAGAAACATGACCTACGTTTTTTCATGAAGCCACCCATAAAATCATTGAAGCTTGTTATCGATTCATTGAAGTCTTTAAATGTAATAGACTTTGCTTTGTAAGTCCCGGCTACAAAACTGGTTCAAAGATGGGAAGAGAATGAGATATCAATTAAAAAACGCTGCAAATTCTATCACTTTTATTATTCAATTTGCGTTCATGATTTGAATTTCTACTAAGCTTTGGAGCACAGGACAGAGCGATTATTGCCACAAATATGATCAACTGATCAATCCAAATAGGTATTTTGGTTGAGAACAGATTTACGTGCTCCATGCTTACCTCCTGAAATTCAATAATCGCTCTATCCTGTGAAACACGCACAAAGCTTAGAAATTCAAATCATGAAAGCCATTATTTATCAAGTCCTTTAGCACTAGTATTGCATAAAACTTCCCCAAATCCAAATTTAAACTTTAATTATCATCAACTGATCAATCCAAATAGCCTTTAATGCATCCCCTATCACAAAAAATCATGAACTTGATAATAAACAACAGTGAAAGAATTTATCAAGTTCAAAGATGGGATAGAGCCGTTTGGGACGAGATGGAACAACAAACGTTTAAATTTTCAAAACCAAATTATTGAAAATAAACGCTTACAATTGAGTGATTAAATCCAAACAACGAAACCCATTATTCTGAAGCAAGACGCCCAATCGGCATTTTGACCAACTTGATGTGTTCATATTCAGAACCTGTGATTTATAATGGACGATTTATAGAGATATTCGTGTTGTGGTATCACATCGTTCGTTTATTGGTTCTGAAGTTTCCTTCATTTCATATTCCACATCGCGTTATCAAGTGAAGTGAGGCCCTAAAGCCGACCCTACAGATTGACCTAACACACACCCTTACGCTCCCTCGAGGGTCCACTCACACTTGAAGTTCACTCACACTATGAGGTCCCTTTCGAGCCGCATTTCCTTTGAGGGCGTGAGGTCGTAGGGTTTTCCATCGCCTCGGGGACCTTGGCTGTCCCGCATGTCCCGTCTTCACCGCAACCAGCGGACCCTCGTTCACCGATTGACTCTAAAGACTTTTCTGAAGTGAACCTTATTCGACTTTTAATTCTTTAGTCCCCGATATTCAGCTACACTCCCGATAATGACCGTTCACTTTACACTGGAACGGACTTCACAACCAAGTCTGGATAATAAAGCACAGAGAGTCATCGAACTTCTCGAAACATTTGCTCATTTTCGAAAGTTAATCAAACTTTAAGGCTGTCAGTACGTTGGGCAGGGATATGGATCCAGAAACTGAAAACGTATCACGCTTGAAACGACTGTATGTTGGGCGTGACACTTAATTCGTCTGACAGAACACGTGAATTCCACATCCTCAATGAGAGAGGGGGTAATTACCTTTCAGATGACTTATGGTTGCAGTTCAAAGCACTGCCGTATGTGTGGGTTGCTTAAATACCAAGTTCCTTATCGTAATAAATAGAAAGGAACCGTGCCAGGTTGCAGTTTTGCGTCCTGCAAAGGTCTAGGTGGATGGAATTCAATTTAGAAATCGTGAGGGTTTACAAGTAAATGTACTCAGTGCCTCACCCACTTAAGTTGGGAAAGGCTCCATATGTAATTACAAGAACTTTTTCAACTTTGAAGTAGCTAGCAGTTTCCTAATAGTTCCATATCTTAAAATGAAAACTACATCAGAATTTGTAAGAATTACCCGAAAGTTTCATAGTTAAGTAGATGATTCAAAATACGTAAAAAACACAGTTCATAAATTTGGTTGATCTTATGGATATGAATTCCTCCCCACTTCCCGTTTCTTGAAACTTCCGCGCCTATGATTAAACCTGGAGCTTTCAAGCGTTCAAGTATCATCTGGGTGTTTCTGGCCAATTGCCTCAGCCACTAGAACTGGCAACTACTCGAATCCATCATCTCATGTCTATCATTTATGAGGTTTTGTAGATTTCGAAGTTGCAGACAAAATAATAACATAATAAAAATAACAGAAGTCAGTAGTTTTTATAAGAGCCTGGAGATCGCTACAGCACATATGTAATAAAAGCAGATGAGACGACAGGCTTCAGTTCAGGACCCATCCTTGTTTCAAAATCCTGGAACGTTTATAATCGAACCCAGATCACCTTTTCAATATTAAGAATTTGAGCTGTTATATAGACGCGGCAGACAAGTCAAAAATCAAATCAAAATGAGTTACAGGGGATCGGACATTTCGCGGCAATGCTCATCAACTGATATATATCAATATTATTTTTCTAGTTTTGGAGACGAGAATTTGACAGACATTTGGGGAAAAGAGGAATTTTCACTTGATTCCGTGTTGTGGATGGGTGAATTCGATTTTCAAGGTATCCATGGCTAGTCCAGTTTAATTTATCGAGCTTTTTGTTGCAGACTACGGTAGGTTGTGTTTTGATGCATTACTCATTCATGTTGAGGCCAGGGAGTCGGTTAGCGCCTAACACTCTCCTTTTCCACCACCATCTTTCTTGTTGTTGTAGCAGTCGATCGTTGGCAGACCTCGCAACATGCGGAGAACTTTGATGCAACAAATGTTGCTTCATGGAATCGTACATGCTCCTTTATCGGAAGTGATGGAGGCTCCCTCACTAAAACTCTGTGATTGTTCATCCTTAGGTTTGAGGTTGTTGCTCTGCCCAAGCAAAATTCTGTATTGTCAGCAAAGTTTTTGCATATCAATTGATAGTCTCACATTCTGGACTGACATTTAGCTGATCCTTCACCCTACAATATGGAGAGATGATAGGTATAGTTGCCCCTTCGATGAGTTCTGAGGCGATTAATGCCCTCAACACTGAGAGGGCTTAATAGACGCTGGAAGCCTCCTTGAAAAGCCGTTCTTGTTGTAAGGGTTGCCGGTGTTGCCAGATGGAAAACAAGGATCTTCAATCAACAAGTTCCATATTTCGCACCTCGGTCGTTTGCATGGAAGTCGATCTTGCTGGGATCGCTGTGGAGGCTGCGATTGGTGGCTAAACATTTCTAATGATTTCTATGTTTCTAGAATCAGAATATTTCACTGGGGTGAAGTGAATATTGTAAGGAACCCTTGTATACATGATAGGAATTTATTTTCTTCTAAAAACCTAGATCCCTCTTAACTTGAATTATGTCACTTAATACGTCAACTGTTAGTTCAAACGTCTTCTTTTTCTGTAGACTTCGAATAAGGTTGTCAACGTCAAGGAAATGGACTGTGTTGACAAGTCGAGTTAGGCGCACAGAGAGTTTTACAGCGACTTTTACTACTGTGGCTGCGACGCTCTCAATCTTCAAATCATTACATGGCATTTCCAAGTCAAATGAAACCTTTTTACCTTGTTTTTGTTTCCTATTCTACTAAGGTGAGATCTACGTCAATAAGACTATTCCTAAAATTCATTGAATTTTTATTTTTTCATCTTCTTTCTAGAATATTTACAATTGCATCTATCTGCCCCAATTCTAGAGCCAGCTCTCTCACCTAATTTAAAGTGCCCTTTAAGGGTTGTCAAAGTTTTGTCAAATCCGTAAAAACCTCAAAAAAAGTCAAGGCGGCCTAAATTTGGACTTTTTTTTAAGAACTTTCCACGAGGAATCGAATGAGCCCCTAACCAGGTCCGTAGGTCAAAACATTCCCATAAAATAAAAAACGCTGCATAATTCTTTCACTGGGGTTTATTATTCAATTGGCTTGCGTTCATGATTTGAAGTGCGCTTGTTTCACAGGTGATAGAGCGATTATTGAATTTCAGGAGGCACACGAATATGATCAACTGATCAATCCAAATAGGTATTTTGGTTGAGGACAGATTTACTTGCTCTATGCATATCTCATGAAATTCAATAATCGCTAATAATAGGTACTTTGGTTGAGAACAGATTTACGTGCTCTATGCATATCTCCTGAAATTCAATAATCGCTCTATCACCTGTCAAACACGCACATTCCAAAGCTTAGTAGAAATTCAAATCATGAACGCAAGCCAAATGAATGAAATTCAATAATAAACCCCAGTGAACGAATTTGCAGCGTTTTATTGTGTTTTAGTGTCAAATTCGTCTAGGAGTGCCTAAAAACCCCAATTTCAACTATCTGACTTGCAAAATTTCCCATTCCTGAAAATTCAATGGTTAAAACGTTTATTGAACAACGAAAAAGAAATCATGGAATTAAAAAAATATATTTAATCACTAAAAACTAATTTTTTGTCCTATATTAAGCCTAATTTTGAATTTGTCAAACTCGTCTAGGAGTGCTTAAAAACACGGTTTTCAAGTGTCTAATTTTTAAAATTTTCCGGCGGAAGCCCCCGTACCCCCCTTCAGCTGGGGGGGTAGTTCCCATGACCCCCTGTTGGCCCGCACCACCACCTCCACATTATGATATGGCCCTTGGGGCAAATAGTTTGGAGACCCGTGGAATAAGGGATGATCTTTCCGTCTAACCAAGTCTAAGTGAGACCCTTAAAAAGAGGGTGCTTGGCGTCTTCGTTCCACGTTTCTAAGAAAACCGAAAACATTATAAACTTTTCACGGAAATTTTTTCTTACGCTTTGTATCTCCAGAACGATAAGCCAGTCCTCCATTCAAATGTAATGCTGAGTTCAAAGGTAGAGCCCCACTTTGATTCTTAACAGCTTGGTTAGCTTTGTTGATTATCTCTTCCACGTCATGCAATGTGGGTTGGAGATCCAAAATAAATATTAAAAAAACACTTTTTTGTCGAGTGAAAGCAATAAAGAAAATGAATGAATCAATATTAAACTCGTTTTCCCCCCTAGATTTTCCCTCTTTCCGGTTTCCCAGTCAAGTAAATTCTCCTCCTTTTTTACCCGACGAAGAACCTCGGAAAACCCGACTCGAGGACTCTCAAATGGTCGGAGCTTGAGATTTTATATCAGCCCCGACCGTGGGACTGCGGAGGTAAGGGGCACTTGGAGGGTGAAGGGTTTTGAGAAAAAATCTTTCATTAATATTAATTTTTCCGAGCCAACTCTGCCCCCTCCCTCGTCATCATCTCTTCACCGTTATTCTAACGTCCTTTTTTGAAGCAATTAAAACGTTACACCGCGGTTTTTTTTATTTTTAATCATTTTTTCTTCCTCTTTTTTTCGTTTCTTGTAAAGCTTTCCGAGCTAACAACATCACAGTGTAATTAAGCACCAATTCGGTACGCCGTCGCGGAAAATGCTCATGTGACTCCACGTGCTCCTCTCGTTGAAGTGCAGCTTCGCGTGGTATCAAACAAAATAGTGGTGCCTATGAATATTCATGGAGAACAACAAATTCACGATACAGTGAACGAAGGTCATTACGGTTACAAACTAGGTGCCAAGGTGGAGAACCTACAAGCTCCGTCATCAAGGAAACCTCGAAGCGTTGCACAGTGGTTCAAAACCAGAGATGGGAGTTAATCGATTAACGAATACTTTTGCGATTACAAATGTAATCGTGAAAAGTATTCGTTAATAACGATTACATTTGAAGTAATCGTTATAGCCTGGCAAAACGATTAACTATTACAAAACTCTGCAAATTCTTTTCTGAGGTTTATTATTCAATGATTCGTGATTTGAATTTCTACTAAGCTTTGGAGTGTGCGTGCTTCACAGGTGATAGAGCGATTATTGAATTTCAGGAAGCACACAAATATGATCAACTAATCAATCCAAATAGGTATTTTAGTAGAGAACCGATTTAAGTGCATAATCGCTATATCACCTGTGAAACACGCACACTCCAAAGATCGGTAAAAATTCAAATCATGAATGCAACCCAAACGTATAAAATTGAATAATAAACCCCAGTGAAAGAATTTTCAGCGTTTTTTTCCAAGAGCGATTACAATAGAAAAATATTCTATTTGAAAATTTTGAATTTCGTAAGACGGAGCATGCATATCAGAATGCTTCAACGCGTGTATCGCCTATAAACCCTTTTAAGAGTTCACTCCAGTATCCACATTCACTACATCACTAGGTTACTACAACAACAAAAAAAAACTCTTGTGTTTGTTTTGATCGCAGTAACCTAGTGATGTGGTGAATGCGGATGCAAATGTTGGCACCATAAATCGGGCCATACATTGGGAATGGTTTGACCTACAGACCTGGGGAAGGGCTCATTCGATTCCTCATGGATGTTCTTCAAAAAGGGTCCAAATTTATTCCGCCTTGACTTTTTTAAAGGTTTTTAGGGATTTTACAAAACTTTGACAACCCTTAAAGGGCACTTTCAATTAAGTGAGAGTGCTGGCTAAAGAATTGGGGTGTTGTTGGACCTATATTGATTTTTCCTGAAAATTTCAGATATTTTGCTCCAGCCGTTTGGAGAAATCGTGCGTACCGCGGACGGACGGAAAAATTGTTATTGCAGATATGGATTCTACACCCTTTGAAACGCCATAAAATTTTAGGGGGGTTCAATTGTGCAATGGTGTATTATTGAATAATAAACCAAAAGTATTCGTGATTAACGAACACTTTTCAGCGAATACTTTTAAAGTAATCGTGATTAACGAATACTTTTTTGCGATTACAGATACGAATAACGATTACTTTGTTTTTCGAAGTCTCAGAAGTGAGAATCTTCGAAGAATCCAAGAATCTTCGTTGTTGAGTGAAGGGAAAATTAAGAGGAAAGTTATGTTTTTGTTGTCATAACACCCCTGCCGTGGGAATGACCCCGGGCTGAGAAAAGTAAATTTGACAGTTTAACCATACTTCGGTCTTGAAATTGGAATGTTGAAACACATTCCAATCAATCCAGCGTCCAAATTTGCAAAATACATCGAAAACAATACCCCACACAACTTTGTTCTAAAAATCCCAATTTTAGCGCCCATTTTGGTTTACTATTCAATAATAAACCATTGTAATCGCTCTTGAAAAAAAAAAATTTAACCCCCCCTGAAAATTTCATGGTTTACGTTTCAACTTTCTAGTTAAAAGTGATACTCACCTACTCATTCAAAAATGTTTCGCCCACCTCTGTTCAAATAGAATTTTTTGAATGGGTTGGCCAGGCCCAACCTAAACTGAAGGGTAGTTCACCAGTGATATTTCGAAGCAAACTGGTCACAAGCTGTTATTAACAGTATTGGTTTATTATTCAATAATAAACCATTGTAATCGCTCTGGAAAAAAATGCTAACCCCCCCCCCCCCCCCCCCCCCAGAAAATTTCATTTTTTTCCACGTTCTTCAGCCAGGACTTTAACAATAGATAACGCTCTCAAGTTCCACGATTATAGACTCATTAGAATGCACGCCAATACCTGTCTCTACTATTATTTCTACTCATTAAATTTCTACTTAGAAATTTAATTTAGTCTGGTTAGATTCCAAGTTTAAACTGTTGTTAGTTGGGAGCAATCAACACAACAGTTATTTAAGCGTATTGAAACGGGGTGAGTTTTTGGTTAGGTGACTTAAACTTTGACATCTTCTCGTAAGTTTGATAAGACCGACCGAAGAGGTGCCCAATTAATCAAGAACAATTTTGCATTCTAATGATCTGATAGTAGCTCTTAAGTAATTTCAAAGTATAACAGTAGGTGATAGGATGAACTGGTTGCCCCTTCCGAAGGCTAAGGCGTTATGCCTGCAACACCACGAGAATATCGCTGTAGCGAGAAAGCTTCAGATTTATGGTCCCTTAATGAATGGGAAGGGGGTTTCAAAAAGTTTGGAGGGATGGAGAGGCTCGCAATGAGCAGGACAAGGTAAAAAGATATGTTGTAAGGAGTAATAATGGAAATGTAATGTCGATTTTGACTATGGAACAGTGGGAGAGATTGTTAGAGCCCACAATATTAGACGGTGCGAGGTAACACGTTACCACGTTCTACAACCATATAACGAGTAGGTGATGGAATGGACTAGTGGCCCCTTCCAAGGGCTGAGACGACATTCCTTCAACACCCAGAGAATACCCCTGAACCTATCAAGCTACATGTTTATGCTCAGAAATAGCAAGCTCAAGACAGGAAGGGGGAACTTCATCCATAATCATCACAATCTTGAGCTAACCCTCATCTGAACGATGTTTTCGAAGGAATACGAGAATTTTTCCATTAAGTTTCGGACGATTAATCAAGAAACTGACAGGCTTTCTTGCAACTATAAAGCATTTATTAATACCCTTGGTTTTCTTGGCTTATGCTCGTTCCTCAACCTGCTAAATTAATTTTCCTCCATAATCATAAAGGTGAAAATTGATTTTCTGGACCATTGGAAAGGTGAGTTTCCAAGGCAACTTTTAGGCTTACAGTCAGCATATAGGCTAGATTTGCTATTGAAAATTTCGAAACTCTTTTCAAAATCATAACAAATTCATCGGTTTTGCTTCAAGAATTTTGAGTTTTCATTCAGAAAGACGGAAAAATGTTCACGGTTGTTTCAGACAAATAAGGTAGGTGTTGGAGGGGAACAAAAATAAATTGTCAATAAGTTGAGAAATTGATCGATTTAAAAACTATGTGATACACTAGAATAAAATAGAATAGAATGTATTCAAGATACATATTAGAACGTGCCACGGAACACCCAGTATAATACTAATGTTTATTAGCTATTCTTTCAACCGACTACCTTCCGAAGATTCTTCGAAGTAATTCCGATCCCTGGTGCGGAGAAATGGACCGAGCTTTCTAGTAAGGTGCAATGAGAAGGGTAAACGTTTGTAAGTGGGCAGAACATCCATTTAAAACATATTGGAACTAAAACATGCATTACGGGGAAGTCCCTATTCCCGTTTTTTATAAGGTCACATTTGAAAAAAACATAATTATCAACACTTATAAATTTGGTTTTAAACTATAGCCAATTTTTTATCGAACCGAAATGAACTCGAAAATCGGTTGAGAATTTTAGTAGGTTTAAACAGGGATTGAATGGATTCGCCATTACCCCCTCCCTCCTCCTTCTCGACAGCAAATTCAAAATTTTGGAAGTATATTGCACTTGAGTGGTTTTTTGGACAATTGGGATCTAACAAACAAACAAAATCAGCTGTAAATCACCCCCTCTATTCACGCCGCCTATAATCAAACTTAGAAATTCTGGAAAATGTTCAAAAACTCGATCAAAATTCTTAACCGTACAAAAATCGTAGCAAGAAAATCGGATGTATAAACTGAATGTGCAGAGCTTTAATGGATTGTATATTACCCATTACTGATACCCCCTCACGTGGAAATCCAGTCGCCAACAAAATTGAAATTTGTATTGAATAATAAAAAAATTAGAAAAATCAATAAAATCAGATGAAAATGGCCGAGGTATTATGATTTACCAATAATACAATCTCCATTTGCCCTCTACCATTATTAACTTGAATGATCTGAAATATGTTTGAATACTAAGCCAAAATTTTAATTCAATGAAAAAAGAATTTCATGAATCCTTTTTAAATTCTCCCTTCACCCCTAGGTTACACGGTGTAACTCGTCCGGCTTCTGGCATCGTCGTACCAATCCTTTACTCTAAATATGATTTCTATAAGAGACAGTGTTCATATTAAGGCCCTAGACTTTTTATGGAACTACCTCCTCATATTAAAATTGACGAAAAATCCAATAAATTCAAAACTAATATTAATGAATATTAATATTATTAGTTTGGATGATGATTCTTAATTATTAAACCTCTTTCATCAATGAGTGTATAATATATCTCGCATTGCTTATAATATTATTTTTTCTTCAGTTGAAATCTTGTATATTCGGTTTTGTTTCATTCCCTATCAACGATTTGACACAGCATATTAATTTCTTTTACACAATTCCTGATCTCCGGACGATTTCTGGAGAATATAAAGATCAGTTACTGCTATAAATTATTGTGATTTTTTTCTTTTTCAATTAATTTTTTATAACATACAGATTATTCTTTTCTGTTGATAAACTGCATTTAAAGAAAAATTGGTCGAGAATTATTGCTTAAGCAGCGATTGAATTATGTACTATTAACCCCTCCTTTCAGCAGAAGCTAAATTTCCGAGGTTTTATAATATTCTATAATAAGAATCACGAAAATCGGCTGAGAATTATAACTTGAGTTGAGTCGACAAAATTTGTAGAAAAAAACGACGGTTTTCTGCCATTACCTCCATCTTCGGCAATGGAATTCAAAATTTCCGAGGTTTTTTGCAAAACTAGAGTAAGAGTTCATTCGAACTAAAAAATATTTGCGAAAATCGGTTAAGAAGTGCAGGCTGGGCAGTGACGATAAAGAAATAGTCACACACTCTTAAGCACATACACCTAGATACCTCATAAAAGGTTGGAAATTTTGACAATAGCTTTCTTTCCGTACAGTACTTTTAAAAGAAAAAAATCGTACGTACATAAAGTACTTAAGGTTCAGAAATGAATTAACCGGATGTAATTCGTCTCTTATGTCAAGCTGTACAGCTAGAACCTTCACATTTGTTGTATGAATTGTAGCATTGAGATCAAAAATGTCTGCTTCCTTTTGATTGGTGGCCTAAAATTATTAGCAACTTTTCGCTCAATCAATAATTTGACATTTATTGGTATTTTACTTGATCGAATTTATTGTATAAATGAGATGCTTGATTCGTTTGAGCTAAAAAATTGCCTAACCAAATAAATCAAATAAAATGTTTTACTATGTAGTCAGAGCCCCATGATCAGAAAATGTCGTATTTTCCGTTGATTGTTTAAATACAATCATTTTCCACATTTCACACACTTAACAGTTTGGTATTCGGTCGTGCTTTACCTGATTAGATGTCCAATATAAATGGGATGCTCTTGTGTTCGATTGGACTGAAGAAAATTTCTAGACCAAATAAATTTAAACTCGATAAGTTGTGCCTCACTTAGTGCACAAGAAGTGTTCATATGTCAAACATGAACTAGTATGATGTAACGAGGAAAAACAATAAGCCCACTGGGTCATGCCGCACGACTAGGATTTTTATATTTTACTATTTAGCCACAGCCTCTTGGTCGAAAATGTCTTCTTATTCTCCGATAATTGAAGTAGGTACAAATTTCTCAAGGTAGGTACAAAACATTTCTCACCCTTAATAATATGATATTTGATAATGCTTTACCTAATCAAATGTTCTATATACCTACTTGAGAATCTCTTGGGTTCGTTTGTGCTAAAAAATTCCTAAACCAAATAAATCTGAACTTTAGCAATTGTACTCCGTGTACATAAAATAGTAATATTTCAACATTAAACTATATTGGGACGGGAAAAAGCAAAAATTTGCATACTGTACAAGCCGCACGACTAGAATTTTTATGGTTTGCTTCTAGTTTTATGTTTTGTTTCTAGTTTTACAGTTTGCTTCTAGTTTTATATTTTAGTATGAAGTCACAGCCTCATGATCAAAAAATGTCTTCTTATCCGTTGATTGTTCAAATAAAATCATTCGCCACATTTCACACCGTCAACAGTTTGGTATTTGGTCATGTTTTACCTGATCAAATGTTCAATATAAATGGGATGCTCTTAAGTTCGTTTGTGGAAAAGAAACCGAATAAATTGAAATTCGAGAAGTTTTGTCTAACTTAGTGTGAACAAGGAGTGTTGGTATGTCAAACATGAACTAGTATGATGTAACGAGGAAAAAACAATAAGCCCACTGTGTCATACCGCACGACTAGGATTTTTATATTTTGCTTCTAGTTTTATGTGAGTGGCCACAGCCTCTTGATCAAAAATGTCTTCTTATTCTCCGATCGTTGAAGTACAATTATTCGCCACATTTCTCACCCTCAATAATTTGATATTTGGTCGTGCTTTACCTGATCAAATGTTCAATATAAAAGAGATGCTCTTGGGTTCGTTTGGAAGGGTGAACGCACATAGCACGGCGTGGCGACGGACGGCGCCCACGGCAGACTGAGGGGTGGCGTCGTCCCACTCCTAGCCCTCTTGGCAACACCCGCCCCCGGGGGCGGCGGAGTGAGCGGAGCGGAGGGAAAAGGGGTAGAGCGCCGGGGGCGGCGGGAGGCGCCGGGGGTGGCAAAACGGGGCGCCGGGGGCGGCAAAAGGGTGACCGAGGAGGGAAGGGGCTGAGGGAAGGGAAGAAGTTGGAAGAGTCGACGAAGGCGGAGGTGCTTGCCAAACACAATTAGCCCGCCCGCCCATCAACCGGCAATTTATACCCCTCACATTAATCATCTTACCTCGAGTAGTGATGGCGAAGAAAAAAGAGAGAAAAACCCGCCATTGCTCTGTCTCTTTCTTTCGCTTTTTTTGTCCTTCTTCCTTTTTTTTTTTCTTTCTTAGGGCCGCCGAATCCTTTTCGTTCGACACTCGTCTCCTTCTCACATATTCGAACGGTGATTGATAAGAAGGAATATTCCAACATCGATCAGCTTTCACCCGGGTCCTTGAGCCATCAAGTGAATTGATGGCCTACAACTCCTTCCAGTTCCACCTGAATCTAACTACGCGTCCGGTGAAATGATTGAAGATCATTTTTCAAAGGCTAGTTTCACGAACCCGAATATTCTCTTTCACGTTCATAACTACCAAGTTGATAATGAGAAGACTCAAGAGAATCTCAAAAACACCTTAGTGTTCATTATAATAGTCAGTAGATGGTAAAAATTGAACAAAAAAACCTTTTTAAGAAAGCTTTCATTTAAATGCCCTAAAAAGAAAGAAATTAATTTTTACTTGCAAATTTCAACTCTACTTATAGCCTACATATGTACACAATTCATAAAAGCTTGACGCGAGATTTAGGCTTGTGTAAATTAACTGGTTCCTAGGTATAGTCCAGTCATATTAGACAATTTTTTTTGCCAAACATTGCAAAAAGTACTGTAAACTTCCTTTTTGAATATGTTGTTAGGGTTGACCCAGATAGAACGAATCTAGATTTGTAAAAAAATTGGGTGAAACTACATGGAAAATGGAGTAAATCGCCGCCAACCGCGATCAGGCCTGAAAACCGCGAGCGACGGGAGTTACAGCCGAAAAACCACGAAATTTTCGCACTGTTTTCAGTTTTTCGCAAAAAAGTCACCAAAGGAGCCTTTTGATGAGAAAAGACTCTAATCCTTTGTTAAACTAGATAAAATTTGCTACAATTTGAGACGTAATTGGACTCTGTAGCTCCATTAGTTCCAGAGATACAGCTCTGCAAATATTGACTAATTTTTCCAAAAAGTGAAAATTTTAAATTTTGGTCTATTTTTGACCGAAATATTGGTGTAAATAGTCATTCTACAGTAAACTTGTGCAGTGAGTATTTATTCACGTCGTTTGATGTTATTTCTTGTGCATCGGAAATAAGCAATGTAAATCCTATTTTCAACTCTTTTTTAGATTAGTTTTCATATATATACCCAGAATTTCATCATATTTCTGAAGCACTAACCAAATTTAAGTTTTGATTGTAAATGAAGTCAGCGCGAATGAATTACGAAAAACGTAAACATTGGGGTAATGCCGCCCATCGTATCGGGGGAATGCCGTGCATTTCTGAAACGTCAAAAAAAGATGGAAAAGAACAACAAATAACCAACAAAGCGCCAAATTCAGCTGGATTTTGATCAACTCACTACTAGTAGCAGAGATGGGGTTCAGAAGAAGAAGAAGAAGAAAGGTGGAAATCATGAAAAAAATTGAAAGACCTCAAAAAAAAAAAAGAAAGAGAAGCGCATGAGAACCAGAAGTGAGAGCAGTGACAGTGATGACTGGGGAGATATCTCTGAGGGAGACCTTGTTGTCACACACAGACGAAGATGTTGAAGAATTTTTGACTTCGTATTTTGTGGACAGCTTGTATACAATTTGCCAAGAAGCCGATAATAATTCGCCAAAGTGGAATTGCGAGCACTGCAATCACAGCAGCCACTACATGTGTTCTATGGGACGACCTGATCACGGACTATGTGATGTATGCAAGGCTATTTTATAATTTTGTAAAGAAAGGAATGCTAAATATTAGCGTGGGTTCAAAAAAGTTCTATATACAAGATTGTAGTTTACCTATTTCTAAGTCATCGTTCATTTTAACTATAGTTTATTGACTGTTTTCATGGTTTTTATTGTTAAAACGGTTTGTTATGGTTTTTTGTTTGTTAACTTTGGAATAAATGGGTTGAATGACGGTTGAGAGGGGAACATAATTCAGTTCTCGGGGTTGGGCGTCATTACCCCATGGTGCGGGCGGCATTACCCCACAGCCCAAAGCACTTTATTAACATACACGGCTGTTTTTCCTTTAAAAATCCTTTTATGTAAGGGAAATGCTCATATATCGAAAACAGAATAAATTCTAGAACCATTCGTCCAAGAAAAACATTTTTAGGACGTTCTGTCCCTTAACTGTATGGTTCCAAAGTTAAGTGCACGGTATTACCCCTCGGTCCCCTACCTATTTCATTGACCAACTTATTCCGATAAGTTTATTTTTTAATTCAGTTTAATTAAGTAAATACTTACAGATAGCTATCTAGAACCTACTTACGCAAACGTCGCGACAAGCTTTTATGATTTCATGAATTGTGTATATAGACTATAAGTAGACAGTTAAAATTTGTAAGTAAAAATGTATTTCCTTCTTTTTAGGGCATTTAAATAAAAGCTTTCTTAAAAAGGTTTTTTTGTTTAATTTATTTATTACTTTTTAGTCATCGCTAGCTAGGTTTCTGAGTCTGTTCATTTCATTCAAGGCATCATTGTTGCAAGGTCGTTTGCCGGTTAATTTGAAACAGTATAGCTCTTCAATAAGAAGACCTTCTAATGAATTTACCCTACTTAAGGTCACGTATGCTTGACCAGCAGCAAAGAGCCTCGGACCAAAGTAAAGAACTTTTGCCGACAGAACTACCCTGCATTTTGTGTACTGTGCAAACCCAACATAAAACAATTGGCAGAATTCTTCGTTCAGCGGTTCCGTGACTATATTTTGCTGGAAATTGCACAAACTTGGGGTTAATGAGATGAACACCGTCTTTACCGAAGTCTATACGGACGCAGGGCCATATAATTTCTGTAATATTGCCAATCGCACCGTTCACCAGACCTTTGGACACATCTACATTGTAACGCAACATGTTTAATTTAATTTTAAATTTTTCAAAATTTAAATATAATTAAATTTAAATGTAAACAATTTAACTTTAAATTTAAATTATTTAAATTTTAATTCAACAAGCCCTTTCATTTGATACCCATCGTGTAGAAATGCATTAAAAATAACTGTTCCGCCATCTTGGATGGTAGGCCATATTGAATTTAGAATGACGTCACACAACTAATCGTGTCCATCTAAACGTCCATACCAATCCATCCAATCTAAAAATTCATAGAAAATTGCAGCTTAATTTTTTGAGAGTATCTGCTTCAAAATCGGGTAGCAAGATTCCACCCTAGCATCCTTACATACATACTTTGCAAGTTGAATAAAAGATTTTAAAGAGTACTTACCAATACAACGGGCTGAGGGTATTGGCCAGGAACATCCACAGGGTACTTGAAAGCTAAAACGATAAAGGAACAATCAAAGACAATAGCAAGTAGTTGATGGACTGGAATAGTTGTATACCCCTTCAAAAAGTTGAGGCGATTTGGCACCAATACACATAGGAAAATTGAAAAATGAAATTGTATCGATATAACCACATGCTATAACAAGCTGGTAGTGGATAGTATAGTTACTTCTTCTAAGGGCTGTGGTGATTGGAAAGCAACACACAAGGAAAATCCGAAGTTAAAAGTTATTTAATCACAAACTCTAGCAAGATTTCGGTGGAATAATATAGTTACCTCTTTAATTGGCTGAGGCAATTGGGGAGCAACACACAGAGGAAACTTGGAAGCTAAAAGGGTCCAGGTATAACCACAAGCTACAGCAAATTATTAGTGGAACAATGTACGAGGGGCTTGCAATAAAAAACGCTGCAAATTCTTTCACTGGGGTTTATTATTCAATCGGCTTGCGTTCATGATTTGAATTATGCTAAGCTTTGGAGTGTGCATGTTTCACAGGTGATAGAGCGATTATTGAATTTCAGGAGGCACACAAATATGATCAACTGATCAATCCAAATAGGTATTTTGGTTGAGAACAGATTTACGTGCTCCATGCATATCTCCTGAAATTCAATAATCGCTCTACCCTGTGAAACACGCACACTCCAAAGCTTAATAGAAATTCAAATCATGAACGCAAGCCAATTGAATATTAAACCCCAGTGAAAGAATTTGCAGCGTTTTTATTGCAGATTCGGATTCTACACCCTTTGAAACGTAAACCATGAAATTTTCTCGGGGGGGGGGGGGGGAGGGGGTTAGAATTTTAATAAACCCCAGAGAAAGAATTTATTTACCCCACTAATAATATTGAATAATATTTACCTACATATAATCAGCGTTTCATGCATATCAGAATGCTTCAACCCGTGTATCGGCTATAAACTACAAGTATCAACTTCGGCTATCACTCCAGTATCCACATTCACTACAACTCGACTCTATCGGCATCACTAGGTTACAACAAACAATAATAAACCAAAAAACGCAAATGTTGGCACCATACATCGGGAATGGCTTGACCTACGGACGTGGGGAGGGTCTCATTCGATTTCTCATGTTATGTTCTTCAAATAGGTAAAAATTTAGGCCGATTCGACTTGTTTTGAGGTTTTTAGGGGTTTTACAAAACTTTGACAGCCCTTAAAGGGTACTTTAAATTGAGTGAGAGAGCTGGCTCAAGAATTGGGGCTTCGCCAGACCAAAATGGATTTTTCCTGAAAATGTCAGGTTTTTTGCTAAAGCCGTTTGGGAAAAATCGTGCGTACGTAAAAAAGGGAAAGTAAGCTATTTCCAAAATTAACGTAGAATCGAAAACTAAAATAAAAAAGGGGGGTCAAGAGGTAACCTCAAGTTTCAGTAGAAGATTTGAGGCACTAAAATATCGAAAAATAAACAACGGGTTCCACCAACTTCAAGCAGAGTGATAATACTATAGAAAAGGTCAAATTCAATTTTCTGATAGCTCACACCGTATGGCTGTAATTCCTTAATGGGCCCATATAGATGGGACACCTTGTATATAGAATAATACATCGATAACACTGCCATGTATTATGGAATGATTTTCTCTCTCTCGGAGCTATTAAGAAAAGTATTCTATCCAGTAGATTTGGCTGTAAGTTGTCCGATGGCATATGAAATCCCAACTAATGATGACTTGTTTCTGGTACAACGAAACATCGGGTCTTTCAAAGGCATTTGCGGCTCGCAGGCTAACTTTTTCCAACCTTATTGCGGTCGTGTTACCTGGAGTTTGAAAGTAGAGCAGAAGAAAGAAAAAAAAAAACAAGTAAAAACTTTCTCGGATTCCGAAAGAGAATAACTTGAACGCCCCCCTAAGGTTTGCACTTTCTGGACTTGGTAGAACTGTAACTCGAGGCGAAGTGAGTCATTAAGCGTTTCCTCACTATTTAAAGTATGAGGGCCCCCATTTCTTTTTATGTTTTCTCCCCCTTCCTGAGACTCGGCCAGATTGGATTCAAAGTAGCAACTCGCGCCTATAAAAAATAATACCGGTAGTATTATGGGAACATTCAAAAGTCTACAGTTCCGGTAGGCTCCACTTCCCGACGGTCTTGCTTGGAAACCGAATGGGATTTCATTGTCATTTTAATTGAAGATTAAATTAAATGCTCGAAATAAAATAAAAATTGTTGGAAAAGGAACATAGCCTGTACGAGTAGATTATGAAACTGTAATAGCTTATCCTTAATATTTTAAAAGGCTGCACGCCATTTCGACAAACGTGTGTCGAAACGACCTTTTTGTCAGAGCTCGTTTCGCCAAAGGTGGCCCGAGGAACGACGAGCCGTTTCGACAAGACTCGTCCGGGCCAAACCCATACCTAATATTACAATCTCTTTCAAATGTGGATAAAAATTAAAGAGCTTTGTTGGAGGCTTACACTCATGAATCTTGATATGGCGGATAAAATGATACATCTATATTTCGAAAAATCTGCTCATTTGGCCGTAACCGAGCTTTTTCCACAATGCAGAATATTTGGGTGTCACTTTCAGGCTTGGTTCATGAAAATTCAAACGGATAAGGCATTATTGCGCCATTATAAAAACAAAACCGAAGTGTGGCGGTGGGTTAAACTTTTTTTCGGCCTCAGCTTCCTCCCCGCTGACATGGTGTACAATGCCTTGACCACGATCATGAACAATGCTCCGTTGGAAGGTCACACTTTTAGTTATTATGCGTTAGTTATTTTAGTTATTATTTAGTTATATGCGTTGACAACGTACGTTGAGGAAGGCAGCAGTTTCCCAACTATTTGGGCGTCGGCACCACCTGAGTGCAACTTGCGAACGACCAACGGAGCGGAAGCCTTCCACAGAGATTATAACTAGGCTTGCCATACGTCCCGGTTTGACCGGGACAGTCCCGGTATTTTGCCGTTGTCCCGGCGTCCCGGCCGGTTTTGCACATGTCCCGGTTAAAGTTTATAACTTTGTTAGCTCATAGTTTAACACCTAAATCGGCAGTGGTAGCAAGTACACGTGGTACCGCCTTTTTAAGAGAGCATGATCATAGAACTAAATGTAAAAATTATATTTTCTGTTTGCCCGGAACATCTGCTCCCGTAGAAAGAGTATTTTCACTGATTAACAATGCTTGGGGAGACGATAGGTCATTAATGCGCGAATGCACCGCAAGAGCTTTGATTCATTGTAAAGTAAACTTTGGTCTCTCTTGTGCAGAGTTTTATGAGAAGATTAAAGTGAAAAAAGACATATTGAAAAAAGTTCACTCTAGCGAAAAATGCGAATGGTTTGCAGCAGATGAGTTAGTTGAATAAGTTCATCAGTCAGAGGCACGTTTTGAAAAGGCCCAATATGTTATGTCATTATGTTTTACTGTGTTTGTTACTATGTACGGTACCTCCTACGTTACTAAGGTCGTTTATTTTATAATGTGCCGGGTCTCTATGTTTTGTTTCTTATGTTAATAAGGTTGATACAAATAAATAACTGAACTAAATTCGTTGTTTGTTTACAGTTTCATTTCATTATTACCTTGGATATGCTACGATTTATGATTTGTTTGAATAGTAAGCCTCTAATATAATCACTAATGAACTTAACTGAATCAATCACAACTTTTTACAGTCTTATTTCATTATTTCTTCTTGTTAGTGGTATTTGCGTTAGAATTTAACTAGCCCTAGTTTATTCTAACTTTTTTAATTTGATACTTAAAAAATAAGATATTTTAATGAACGTTTTTAAGTATAGAAATGGTAAAAAACGCAGATTTGAATGGATTATTTTATAAAATTTTCCGGGGGAGGACCCCCGAACCCCCCGGCAACCTGGGGGGTATTCCATACCCCCCAGACCCCCGGTGTCCCGGTTTGGCCATCTAAAATTATGGCAAGCCTAATTATAACGGGCAATTTTACCATCCGCACCCTAATATTTTTCATGTCGTACGCGAGTTGACTGAAATACAAGTGGAAAGCCTCCTGAAAATTCGCAGCCTGAAGAAAGGCATGAAAAACCCTCTCAGACGAGAATCAAAGGAACAACTAGACTTTTTGCAACAGTGCTGGAAAACTTCCCTCGAATCCAGTGACTTGGCG
This sequence comes from Creontiades dilutus, assembly GCA_031894815.1. Lineage (NCBI taxonomy): Eukaryota > Metazoa > Arthropoda > Insecta > Hemiptera > Miridae > Creontiades > Creontiades dilutus. The sequence goes on along the minus strand of JAVIWC010000742.1, from coordinate 688,346 downwards.
ACCGAGGTAGGTCACCAGATATTCTCCCACTCTGCCTATTTGTCAACCTTAATTCTACATAACTACCTTCATCACTCCTCCGAACGGCCTTCAAAGCTGTAAAGACATTCTATGAGGTGAGCCTACCTAACTCGTTAAATTCTAAAAAAAATCCGTAGTTTTACGTGCCTTTGTCAAAACGGGCTCTCATTTATCAAATCTGGTTTGGCGAAACGGGTTGTTTTTTGCGTCGAAACGACCTGCGTTTCGGACGAGATTCGTCGAAACGGGTTACGGCCGTTTAAAACAGTCCAACGATACCGAGCTAGTAGATCAATTTTAGCGTAGAATACGCTTTAGCCATGGACTAACTAGCCGAAAAGTGTCACGCGGGAGTGGAACGAAAAAGGGTATGGTATCCAGGAACGAAAACGGTGACACGAGACCAATAAACATAAGAATATTTACATCCATGTGTAGTAGTTGCGACAAACCCAACCTGGTTATGGTATCCAGGAACGAAAACGGTGACACGAATTTAGAATTTATTCATTAGCAACCACAAATATTACAAAGCAAAATTAAGAAGAATATTGAAAATTAAACATAATGATAAATTACAAAATTCAATTCAAATAACATTGTTGCCCACCGAGAAATAAGTTCAGATGAACTTGTGCTTCTCGGTGAGTTCAGTCAATTATCAAAATTTTTAAAATGAATAAATAAAATAAATTTTCTCGCCAGCCAATGTGTAATAAAAGAAAAATCAAATAAACAAAAATGAAAAACAAACAAAATCACATTAGAAATACTCGGATAATTTTTTTTTTAATGAAGACAAGTTTGAAAAAGGAAAGAGGTTAATTGAATTTTCAAATAAAAATTTAAGTGCTTTAACATAGGAGTTTCTTCTATAAAATTCAGTTTTAACAGTGGGCAGAAGTATACGAGATGAATTAAAATTACGGGTATTTATAGAAAGAGAGAGATGCTCATCTCTTATACCAAACAAAATAAATGGATACAGGAATGAAAACAGGTACGTTTGCGAAATATTTTTAACATCAAAAAGCTTATAGAACGAGAAGTAAAGGAACAACATTTTTTTTTCAAAATTATTTTTAAAATACGATTTTGTGCTATTTGTACGAATATGAGATTTACTGGAACTTCTCCCAAGCAAAATACCATACCTAATTAGTAAACCATAATAAATGGTTTTAAGCTACTTTCATCACAGAAAACTCCGTATCTCTTTAAATAAATAAAATAAAGCATTCTTGTTATGAGAGAATCAATATGTTTTTAAATTTAGAAAATCATCAATCAGTTTTACGTGCCTAAATATTTACAAAAGCCATTATCAACGGGAGAGAAGGGCGAAACATCCTGAAGACAAGAAAACCGACTATGGAACTTCAGACCACAATACTGAGATACCGAGCTATAAAATTTTAGCGTAGAAGACGTTTTAGCATTAAGGCATACTCATTGGAATCGAAAAGTGTGTCAGAATCTGTTTCTGCGATCTGGACGCGAACATCATTCACCAAATATCCACAATCCTTTCCCCAAAATACGATGGCAGTATCATCCGCAAAACCAAACAATTTACCACTTATATTTAGAAACCAATAAACGAGACCAATAAACATAAGAATATTTACATCCATGTGTAGTAGTTGCGACAAACCCGTTTGAAGTGAGTCATTTTATTTATGTAAATCGGAGTTTCAGTCGTTCGCGAATCGTCCTTCGGTTCGACAATGAACGTTCGATGATCATCGTTGAACGTTCAGCGTTCAATCGAGGCTAAAGCGTATTCTACGTTCCTATACTTGTGGCAGTAGTCTCTAAATAAAAGCAAAAGGGGGTCCAGGGGGCTTGCCCCCTGGCGAGGCGCGGAGCGCCGAGTTTTTCCCAAATTCCTGTACTTTTCATCTCGTTCATGAACAGAAATGGATTACCTGCGTTGATTCACGACTCCTTGCATGTTGTTTTCTTTACCGCACGAATTACCGCAATCGACACTTCAATTCTTTATACAAATAACTTCACCCTATTGACCACAGCAACAAGTTCCCTCAGTTAACTATTCCCGACGCTGGCGAAATGGCAGAAATCTACTATCAAGTAATGCCAACTCCCCGCTAAATACACCTGTCATACCGTTAATTACACGCGCGAATCAATTGTTGATTTTGATAATCATTCATTGCAACCCGTAGGGATCATTTACTTATGTCTTTTCAACCTGTTGTACGTTGTAGGACAAATCAGCAATAATATGTGAACGATTCGATCTCTGTAAAACCCGATGATTTTCCCAATATTGGCCTTAAATAAAAGTTTGCGCCATTCTCTAACCTGATGACGTCATGGCTCCACATCACATTCTTCTCCGTTGCCTTCGCATACAGGTCTGCCAACCCGGCAATTCGGCAGAAGTCTTGGCGTTTTTTCCGGTTCTGTTCACGATCAGTGGCGTGGAGGGAGTGAATTAGGGGTGTCAATATCGGCAAAGAATATCAATATATCGAATATCGATATTTTTGAGAGGTATCGTTTTACGAGTAATTCGATATATCCAAGGAAAAGATCGATGTTTCGATATATCGGTCATCGATATTTTTTTAATCGTGTAAGTCCAGTGAATAATAATGCGTTATTGACTTCCATTCTACTGCAGGTAAAGAATTCAATGAAACTTTATTCATGATAGAATAGAAAAGAATAGAAATGGTGTTTATTCCGAAAAGAAAAATTAAATATAAACATAAGTATTGATTATAAAATTAAAGATACGAGAAGAAAAAATAACGATATCAAATAGTGGAAATACCCCAAAACCATAGGACGAATCCTGTGCGATATGTGATAATAATTATGTACAGGATGCAGGGAAGTAAATTATCAATATAATGGGTGCTATATTATTATGCGCCCCACAACCCTTGGTTTTATGGTAGTATGCGCCTCACAGTGCTACGCGGAATGTATGTGTCGAGAAAAAGGTACTCGTAGATAGGAAGCTTTGTGGAAGGTACTTACAAGAAATCCTCATTGAACGGTGCTTCGTCGAGGCTCTAACACAATTCAGGGTTGGTATACTTCTTTCACGTCCTTCAGGAATGCGACGAATACGTCCGCAGCATTCTAATCCGATTACGCTTACCAGCAAACTGGGATTCGTAAATTTGAACAGGGTGGTCGCAAGTGCCTATCGTTAGCGGGAGTTTGTGGACGATTGAGGAACAAACACGACACATACTGGACCAGTCTGTGATGGTCTTGGTTGATTTTCCGGTCAAATCAGCGGTGGTGGTAAGCGATAGGTCAAGAACAAACATAAACACAGAGCATTTCCGTGTAGGTAGGTACCTAGTTCGTTTGAAAGTTTCGGTCGACTGAAGGACAAGATGGGATAGGTTGATCATAATGGAACATTCGACTTTGTTCTAGCGATAAACAGGTTGTCTTGCGACAGTTGTCTAAGATTAAACACATCTTCGCGATTATGTACGAAACAAACACCGCTGAGGGGCACATTGCGAGTACGTCAGTGTGGGGCGCGTACTAATAGAGAAACGCGACTGTGGGGCGCATACTAATATAGCACCATATTATGTGGGGTTGTAAAATCAATGTAAGTGAAGTAAGAAGGAAAACTGAAAAAAATTCAATCAAACCAATATTGGTTGGGGATAGAGGTGCGGAAAACCCTCTGATTGATGTGCTCTCCAGTAAGCCTCGAACTGGCAAGTCTCCAAGATGTTCCTACCTGATACACCCACGATTTGCCTACCTCATCTGATATAATACCCCCTATTCTTCAATGAAAATTAAAAAATTAGTTTTGAGCAATAAGATGTAGGATACGGTTGATATGATGATTTACGGCTAATAAATATCGGACCCGATAGTGTACATTTAATGTCGATATATCGACGAAATAATATTGATATTGTGATAGATCGATATTTTCTTGACATCCACAGAGTAAATCATTATTAATGTCCCAACTTTTGACGAGTGAAGTACCCCCTAGCTAAAATTACTTGATCTTTAAAAAATTACGCTTTCTAACTGCCTTCTCTCGATCAGATTTGAATTTGTTTGCCTTTCTGCATCTGTTAGGTGAAGCTAGTGCAATTTGTTAGCTATTTCAAGTGGATTTGGTGGCTTTAGTACCTGGCTACCCTCCTCCCGCTTGTGCCTCGTGGCGCCTGGAGTGTGGAGGCTGCTAGAGTCCTGGGTTTACCACCATACAAGCCAGAAGGTCCTCACCTCAACGAAAATGACGGTAGCAAGAAAATTTTAACTTTTGTACTGAATTTCCTCCTATGGCCATAGGTGTTAGGTAGGCAGGACCTAGGAACACATGTCTTTTACGTTTATTATACGAAAATTTACCTTTCTTAAGCCTTCTGTCTGTTCAATTTTCCTCACTCTTACATATATTTTTCCTTCAGCCAATTGGGCTGTGGTCCTTCAAGTTTTCTTTGGCATTATGCACACGCTAGTCGTAGGTACCTCTTTAAAGTTTGGTTAGCGATGCATGCCGCCACATATCTAGTACTATAAATAGTTTTGCTGCTATTGGGATTTCTATAAACCCTATATTTTGTTTTCTTTTGCATTTTTACAATTTAGTTGGGATTGGTGCAATTGGTTAGCCCTGTATCATTTCAGTTCACTTTCCACTTTTCTTGAGCTACAAGAATTCATTTTAGATTAAATGGCAGTGAACTGCGTTCAAAACCTCTAGGAAAAGTTGGGTGGGTTTAGACTACGCTGAATGAATCGCTCCGCTTAGAACTTCAGAACGGAAGGCAATTCAATACATCAGCGAGGTCTTAAAGAAAGAGGAACACGGTAAATTTCGTCAGGTCCAACGTGCTTCCGTCACGGTGTTGATTAGTTATGTAAAAGGATGAATAGTCCATCATAACGGTGAGATAATTGAGGTTGATTGATACGTCGGAACGATAGCATTGTGTCAACACCGCGGTCCCGTTCAATCCGTCAATTTGTTAATCCGTACTGGCTGGTGATCAGTTCGCATGGCGCCCTTTGATGTAGATTTCTACGACTCTGGCAGTGAATCAAGAGTGATCAACCGTAGTTAATACTTTATAGGTTATCCACCAGGAAGCCTAGATAGATTTTTGGATTATTATTCAATAATAAACAATTGTAATCGCTCTTGAAAAAAAATCTAACCCCCCTGAAAATGTCATGGTTCACGTTTCAAAGGGTGTAGAATCCGAATCTGCAATAAACATTTTTCCGTCCGTCCGCCGTACGCACGATTTCTCCCGAACGGCTGGAGCAAAAGATCTGAAATTTTCAGGAAAAATCCATGTTGGTCCGGCGACGCCCCAATTCTTGAGCCAGCTCTCTCACTTAATTTAAAGTGCCCTTTAAGGGCTGTCAAAGTTTTGTAAAATCCCTAAAACCTCAAAAAAAGTGAGGGCGGCCTAAATTTGGACTTATTTTGAAGAACTTTCCATGAGGAATCGAATGAGACCCTCCCCAGGTCCGTAGCTCAAACCATTCCCGATGTATGGAGTTAACATACCTCTTTTTATTATTTTTTTTTTTTTTTTTGCAGTAACCTAGTGATGTAGTGAATGTGGATACTGGAGTGAACTCCTAAAAGGGTTTATAGCCGATACTAGGGTTGAAGCATTCTGATATGCACGAAACGTTGCTAATATATAGGTAAATATTATTATTATAAAATAATAATATTAACCACAAAACGCTGCAAATTCTTTCACTGGGGTTTATTATTCAATTGGCTCGCGTTCATGATTTGGATTTCTACTAGGCTTTGGAGTGTGCGTGTTTCACAGGTGATAGAGCGATTATTGAATTTCAGGAGATATGCACAGACCACGTAAATCTGTTCTCAACCAAAATACCTATTTGGATTGATCAGTTGATCATATTTGTATGCCTCCTGAAATTCAATAATCGCTCTATCACCTGTGAAACACTCTCACTCCAAAGCTTAGTAGAAATTCAAATCACGAACGCAAGCGAATTGAATAATAAACCCCAGTGAAAGAATTTGCTGCGTTTTTGTGCAAATTTGACCTTTTAATTTCAATTCTATCGAGAGTTATCGACTGGAAGGTGTTTTTTGACAGTGGATTTAGAATGCTTTGATACGGATTTGGAAATTCTCATTTTAACATCTTTGAAAGTTCTTTTCTTCAAAAATTCGCTAATGCTACAGCAGTTGAAATAATTTTTAATATTTATTTTTTTTCGCTTTAGTAAGCTAGATGGATTTTTTTTTTTTTTGTTTTTTTTTTTTTTTTTTTTTTTTTTTGTTAGTGAAGAGTGAAGCAAGCCGATGTTATCGGAGCCAAAACACCGATATTTCGATAATATCGTTGTCGATGTCCCACCCCTACCATGCCTTGAATACCATTATTATGTGAATTGCCTGTCAGTTATTATTAATAATGCAGTTGAACTAGCACATTTTAAAACGGCCATATTACATCATCCATTGATATCTGAATGCTCAGGTTATAGGGTCAAAATGGAAAAGCATGTTTCGGTTGCAGAGTTTCATGATTTATTGCAGACAATATCTAAAGACTACAGTTGTGACTAAATACACCACCTTACATTTGAAAACTGCAATTTTTACAACACCGTTGCTAATCCAGAGAACATAATTTTTTGGATGTGTTCCTCGGCTTTTTGGTGAGCGTGTTCTTTGAGCCACTGGATGACCTGATCGGTGGAGTAGCCGGACATCATTTTGTTGAAGCTGTTCTTCATTCCAACCGCAAACACTTTGCTCAATTCTTCGTGGGTCTTTCTAACTTTCGACAGCACGTAGATCTCAAGGAGCTTGTCGAGTTGTTGGGCGGACATCTCATCCACGTTCAGGCCTTCAGTTTCAACCTGAGAAACAAACCATTCCGCTTCTATTATTTAATCGTACATTTTATCTTCGATATTTACGTATAAAGTTGAATCATGCTCCTCCTAGAGCTCATTAATACTCACTCAAATATCAGAATCTAATCCAAAACTGAACGAAAAGTAAAAAAGTAGTAAACAAGGAATTTCACCTTGGATTTTCGTCCGACTACCCTTAGGTGTCGCGGACGTCGCCAGCCGTCCTCTAGAGAGGATCGTAACTAGGTCTGACGATTTAGCTCGTGGCTTCCCATTGCCTCACGCCCCTGGGTTGGGAGCGATTTGGATTCACGTTATATCGAGATCAGAGGTGAACTAAGTTACAGTACAGGTATACAACACTTGATAGGATTTTGACCCTAATCATTGGTGCCTGCCGGATTCGAACCGGGCCAATCAGTACTCCCACTGAAAGTAAACAGGCAAAGGACTGATGCCTTAAGCTCGTTCGGACAACCTAACTAAACTGAACGAATAAACACAACCCCAGTTGGGATTGATTAGGTAACATTTATGAGTATTAGGGAGAAATTGTTTACATCAATTTTCAAATCATCAATACATCAAAATTTGGATTGACCAACAAATTCAACTGCTGCTAGTGCGAGGCTTTGTGGATTTCCTTGAAGGTATATTGACTCTCCAAACCGCCCATAACTCCCTCAAGTTTTAACGAAATCACAAATTTGAGGATACCAGATGAAAGATCATTACATTATCTATTACTGTAGTGAATGATCAATGATTTTAAAAGGATTGAGACGGGAAAAAACCGATCCAAGCACGAAAACTTGGAAAAAATATTGAAAATGTCAAGTTTTTCGTTTGTTAGCCAAATTAAATCTCAGGGTTTTTTATTGCAACACGCCAAAAAGTTGGTCCAAAATCTAAGCATTTTAACGGTGTATTCATCAATTTGTTTAAATTTCTGTATAACTTGTGAAAAAAGTTGTTTCCGAGGGGGAAAGATGGAATTGTTATCGAAATTCTTGTTGCGTGAAAAGTCACTTGAAAGCTCGTAGCATGGTGGTTGAGAAGGGTTAGGGGTGGAGGGTCTCTGATTTTTCCGGCAGAATCGAATGGTCCTTTTCCCGAGTGTCGGTGAATGTAGATCTTCGATCAACCTGATTGGCTAAATACTTTATCGCATGTAAACAATTCACCCATTCATAATCACTGTCCATGGCTTCTTTTTGAAACTAGGGATGTGTATTAATTTATGTTCACCACACAAAGCTCTCACGCTCCTGGGCCCACTAACTAGTATTGGCCATTCACACGGTTCGCTCTGGAATCTATACATCCACAATGCATGGGATATTTTGAAAATCTCTCGTGGTTTATTAAAACGGTACAAAAGCTGAATGCAGATATTATTCAACCATAAGAACGAGGTGAAAAAAGAACACCAGAGAAGCCTGAATCAGCAAGAATATATCCTACAGCCTTAATTGTCTGTACCTTTCTACTCCATTATCTTAAGAAACTTTCACCAAGATCCTCCACGCAGCCTGCGAGTCATGGGGAAGCCTCACAGTCATGCAATAACCATGAATTCGATAAAAATGCCTCGCTTTTTGACTCAGAAAAACGTTTTCTTTACAGCTTACAACCAAATTTAAAATGCACCGTTGAAAAGCTGAGCTTTTAGAGTAACTTTGAGGGTGGTTGAAGGAAAAATTCCCTGAGGTTCAATTTCGATAAAGATGGAAAAAACTAGAAAGCTCCAACAGCTTATAAAGTTTATAGTTTTGGTCAATTGTTAGCATCTGAACTACAGGAGACTTAACGCTCATTCCAACGGGGTCCTTAGATTTATGATTAAATTGAAAGAAAAGGGGTTATGATCATTTTTGTGACGAAGAAACTCGGATTTTAAGAAGAACAAAAACGTATGTCGTAGGACATTTTTTCGGTCACAAATAAGCTGAAAATTTGACCGTTGCCTAGTGGTTTTGGCTTTGTGTTTACACCCTGCATACTAAAACAAATGCATATCATTTAATTGCAGTCTGATAGAATGCCTAATTGTTTGCAACTTGCTCAATCATGATTGTCGTTTGATTCGATACTTACAGTGAAGTCGTCGAGGATGATGTGCAGTTCAAGAGCGGAAATTTGAAGAGAGCCGTCGATTTCTTCGAAACGCAGATCGGTCACAACGTAGCCGAATCCAATGGTTTCAGTCCTGAGACAAAGAAAGCGCATTTTCACAGTGAGTTATGTCTGGATTTCTTAAGATTTATGTGGACACAAATTTATTCTTAAGAACTCATTATACCAACAAAATTAGTTGGATTAGTTGGTAATATGATTTTGTTACAAGCGTGTCTAATCGTCTATAAGAAGGATATCAGCTCTCATCATAGAAGCCGTATCTCTTACTTACTGCAATGTCTTTGAATATTCAGCTCCCAAAACTTGATACTTAATATACTGAGTGCAAATACTTAGCCAATACTGAGTGCAAAGAATAATTCATATCCTAAGGCATTATATGCCTTTATGTCTATAAAATTAACCCTGATAATGTTGGTGATTTAGGAAGCTTTAAGAAGCTGATTTTGATTAAAACTAACGAATTTATGAGATAAATGTATTTAAATATTTTATTTAGCTTTTATCTAGGTGTTTAGTGATATTTAGTTTTTTTCTCTCTGGAAATAGCGACACCAGCCGCCACAAGTGCCTAAGAACTTAGTAGGTTGGTGGACAGAAGAAAGAATTCTTATGAAATTACTCCCATTTCTGTGATTTTTTTTTCTTTCTGTGAATAAATTGATATCTTATTCTATTCTAATTAACTTGAAAATATTTTAGTATATAGGAAAAACGTCAGCTAATGTACGAACCTTACAACTCCTTCGCCAGAAACTTTGTGTCCAAACAGTTTTCCCTCGATTTGACAGTTGTACACTTCCGTGACGTTGGGTGCTGACAAGCGGAATTTCGTCGATGATGTTGACGGGTCAAAGTTGTACTGGTCAATTAAAAGCTCGTTCATACCATAGGCCATTTCGTTCTTCTTCGAGGCGATAACACTAAAATGGAAAAGACTCAGATATTATATATGTCGGCGGAGAACTCTAATAATCAGCCTTTTAATCGACAGATCATTGAATACTCTGATTGTCAATTTAATTCAATTGGGATCAATGTACGATTGGATTAATTTCAGCTCGGATGGCAAACACTTTCGGTGTCGTCCATGGACACTCGAGAAGACCCCTAAAAGTACCGAACTAACAATTTTCAATCTTAATAGTGAGGGTACAGCCCTCAAGAACCCTTATGAGGCGCAGGGCGCTCCCGGGGTTAGTATTGTATGTCCTTTTCGGTGAACCGAGTTTATCAATGGACCTCCAAATGGCGAATTAAACTGTACGCATTAAACTTTATTTAAAAATTCAAAACGTCCCATCACCATAAATTCACAAGAAATTCCGTATTCAAATACTGCTAAATATCTGGGCATGACGCTGGAAAGACGCTGGAAAGAACACGTCAAAAAAAAACAGAAGAGGTCAACGCTAAGCTCAGGAAGCTGAACTGGTTGCTGGGTTTGCTCAACTATCCACCCATAACAAATTGCTGTTGTATCAGCAAAAAAAAAATAATAATGGGCATTTACAGTATTTGCCAACTGACAGAGAAAAACAAAAGCAACAAGAATATAAATGTCAACAGAAAAAAATAAAATCTTAAGCAGGAACGGACCCTTTAAGCCGGATTAAAATTTCGTTAGGAACAGTGATCTCCGGATGACAGGACCTCAAGAGTGAAATATTTTTCAGGACGTAAAAAGGAGTTTTTAATTGCAGCGGATCACGGTTTGGCTGCACAGGAGGAAATCCTGAACCCTGGATACAAGTAGACTATGTAAAGGTAATCGGAGTTTCACAGAGAAGAGGTTTTTTTCAAATTTATGAACAAAACAAAAATTTCGGCAATTTGACCAGTGACCAATAGGTTGTGAAAAATTTTGATGCGCTTAATCTTGCAAACAATCCCTAAGAAAAATACAAACGAATAAATTTATGGGCGCTCCCTACAGTAAAAAACATGGATGTCTGAAGTTTTTCAAATAACAGTTTATTTAACAAATTAGGAAGGAGGGAGTGTTCCGTTCTTGGTGAGCCGATAATAATACCAATCGAAATCCCGAAACTGTCCACTTACCATAAAATACACCCTTCTTAATTTACCTAAATTACTTCATCTATTAAAACTTGCACCTCATTTCGCGTCATATATATAAAAATAGTACCTACTTAATTTCAATTTCTTACTCAAGTACCGCTATATCGGAATATTTTATGTGGAAACTCACTCGATAGCTACATCAGAGTCAGCCAGATGTAGATTGTTGACATCAGGTAGCGACATCTGGTGAGTTTTCGGCAAAGTTGACACAATGTAAAGTAAAGCTGCCTCGGTCAGCTCTCCGATCTGTTTTGGAGTTGGTGCTTCTACACAGAAAACATTAGAGTGAATCCACCAAAATGATCATTTTTGATTTCTTATTTTCAAATTGAAAATTTAATATCAGTTAATTCACATTTGAAGACACAGAGTCTCCAAAAAAGGGAACCAACTTGAAAAAACCATAACCAAGTAAAACGTTAAAAGAAACTTGTTTATAAAATCAGTATCGGGGTCTCGTGGGTCCCGGGTTTTCGACAACGAATTCGATTGATAGATAGACATATTGATAGGGATCGATGGGCTTATTTATTACTTATTATATCGAGATCCCTAAAGCTATTACTAGCTGTTATTATATTTATTCCATTAACTTCTCAATAAATCGAGTATATAAACTACATAACGTAAATTGTAAATGGACAAAGCAGGAAGGGCAGGTGACTTAATTCATTTCATGTGTTTAATCAGCGTGGAAAAACTTTATATTTCAGAAATTAATCTTTGTGTAACCTTTGTTTATTAATTCATGAATTTTTGTGTATTAATTTCGAATAGTTTTTATAGTGAAAATAACATCGCAACATAAATAGACAGCACTGCTAAGGAAAACTGTTATTCTATTTCATTTTATTTTCCTTATTAAATTTGTGTCAAATGATACCAACAGAAATTAGCTGTCAGTTCATTCTGATTCATTTATCGATAGAATTAGACAGCATAACTTGATATACTGTATATTGATTTATGTTAATTGTACATGATAGGAAGTTTTAAAATAATATTGAAATAATGAAACTAAATTATCATTAAAGCAACGTATGGTTGTTTTACCGTTCTTAACGGGAATGCAGTGTCCAACAGCAATGGCAGCAGCCATTATCATGGTAGCGAAGAACTTCATAGTTGAGTGTGGTAGATTGTCCCAGTCAACTGTGATTGAAAGGTACCAGAATATTGGCAAATATATAGTCGTCTCGAGTGCCTTGAAAGTGGAGGGAGACACAAAAATCGCATTTGAATTTGAAGATTAAGCGATGAGTAGCGGTGAAGAGTCTGACTAATCCCGATTGTCATGTTTACTACGTGGGACAGATCCACTTCAGTCTCAACATCAAGTGATTAAAAAAGAATGATTCATTCGTGCGTCTATGTATGTTGGGTATACATACGCTTCGTTCATGTACAAAACATACACGATAAAAACAATAAAATGAATGGACTGAATAGCAGATATACAGACCCCTAGAGAGGGGGCCCATTGGACCCAATGCCCTCCGGGCCCAGACTTTGTAAGAATTTTTTTTCGTAAAAACTCCACGATTTTGATATTCTTCCTTTAATTTTCCTCTCTCTCGAAATGGCTTGTAATTTATTACGGTATACGGTTACAGTAGTTCGCAGACGCGAGTTTTATTTATTTTGGTTTATTATTCAATAATAAACCATTGTAATCGCTCTCGAAAAAAAAAATTCTAACCCCCCTGAAAATTTCATGGTTTACGTTTCAAAGGGTGTAGAATCCGAATCTGCAATAAAAATTTTCCGTCCGTCCGCCGTACGCCGTATGCACGATTTGTCCCAAACGGCTGGAACAAAATATCTGAAATTTTCAGGTAAAATCAATACTGGTCCGACAACGCCCCAATTCTTTAGCCAGCACTCTCACTTAATTTAAAGTGCCCTTTAAGGGTTGCCAAAGTTTTGTAAAATCCCTAAAACCTCAAAAAAAGTGAGGGCGGCCTAAATTTGTACTCTTTTGAAGAACACTCCACGAGGAATCGAATGAGACCCTCCCCAGGTCCGTAGCTCAAACCATTCCCGATGTATGGATTTATGGATTTATTACCTCTTTTTATTATTATTATTATTTTATTTTTTTTTTTTTTTTTTTTATATCAGTAACCTAGTGATGTAGTAGTAATGTGGATACTGAAGTGAACTCCTAAAAGAGTTTATAGCCGATACACGGGTTGAAGTATTCTGATAACCATAAAAAAACGCTGCAAATTCTTTCACAGGGGTTTATTATTCAAGTGGATTGCGTTCATGATTTGAATTTCTACTAAGCTTTGGAGTGTCCGTGTTTCACAAGTGATAGAGCGATTATTGGATTTCAGGAGGCACACAAATATGATCAACTGATCAATCCAAATAGCTATTTTGGTTGATAACAGATTTACGTGCTCTATGCTCTATTTACGTATCTCCTGAAATTCAATAATCGCCCTATCACCTGTGAAACACGCAAACTGCAAAGCTTAGTATAAATTCAAATCATGAACGCAAGCCAATTGAATAATAAACCCCAGTGAAAGAATTTGCAGCGTTTTTATGAGCACAATCACATTCACTTCCGCTTTGACATTTTCCACTTAAGTTCTAGCTAGTTAGTTAGAGTGAACGAATGAACGTCTGGAGACAAAAATTTGATTTCACCCTTTAGGATTGTAGAAGTGATTTGAGACTACGCCAAAAATTCACGGATCACAAATGTGATTTTTTACCCAAGTTTCATTAACTTTGGTTCAGTAGATTTTAAGAGTAGTCGACGAACGGACGATTTTGTTTTCTTCGATTTTTGGATTCTACAAATCTTGTAACGTAAAACAAAGTTTGTTTTACGTTTAACATATAATGTTGTGGATGTTACAAAATTATTTCTTACTGAAATACAAAGGTTTATTATTGAAAATTATTAAGTGAAATGAAAAAAAAAAAAAAAACATGAGGCATGAAGTTACAAACGCACATAAGGTCTTGTTACAAAACTCATGTCATGTTATATGGGTTTTTGTGCTCAATTAATCATTCACTGTATGTATAGGATGATTTTAGTTATAGAGGTATCTGGTTAGTTACAGGTATAGGTGGTACCATCTAAGCTGGCACTTGGGCCTGGCAAGGCACAATAGGCTGGGAGAAGGCAGAAGTAGATAGTTAAGTCTTTGCAAACATTGAATTGTTTGCCGGTGACTCACTTGGCTTCTGGTGGGTCAGGTAGATGTTTTTGTCGTTGGTCAGTAGAGGGTTCCTATCGACAGGTCAAGCGACAGCTTAGCTGGAGCGACCTATAACTTGATTCTACACTTTCATTAAATATCCAACTGGGGCAAATTTCACTTTCTTCATCCAGATCAGATGAATGAACTGATTCTCCACTTGAAAAAATTATAATAATAATAAATTAAATAAACTATGGGTTCATGCAAGATACAATATGATTGGATGTGTGTACTTTTTGATGAAGTGGCTGGAATCTTAAGAAACCCATTCTCGATGGTAAATGTACAAACACGAATGGCAGTTTGAAATTGAAGAAACATGTAATTCATCACACCCAGTTACATTTTGCTGAGAGACTTCACAGACCGTCGAAAATTGAGATATAAAAGAATTGGTGGATTGCGACAGGACATACATAATATATACAAGCGCCAGAGCCTGATGAAGATAAATATTCTTCCCTGAATTGAACAAAAGACAGAAATTCACCTGTTCTGGCTAAAAATTGACGCAAATGCTTACTACATGCTTACGCAATGCTCATAAAATCGTGTTCTTCCAAATCTTACGTATCAAGCCTTAAGAAGCACGGAGCAAGTCATTTGAAGCTCTTTGCTGCGCTAATGCATCAATTTGCTGGATCAATTGAGGTTGCTATGAAGAACCTACATTCCTCCTAGTGAAAAACTAGGATTGTCATCCGCATATTGTTAAACATCATCGGAGGAAAATGTGATTAATTCTATTCTATTTTGATTTGTGATATATTTCAATGTTCCCCTTTACATTATCATAGGCAACTTCCAATAACTCTTGGCATGAGTCTATCAGTTCGGCAAAACCTATTTCCTCAAGGTCGTTATTTATGTCAAAAATTTGCCTAAGAATTGGTCATCTATTATCGATAAAATCAAAATCACAAAATTGTTAATTAGACATTTAATTAGACCCGTTGAAGATGAGTCACACAAAGAATGAATCATTTTAATATTAATCATTAAACCATCAAGGGTTTAAGTGAGATAAAACCAATTAAGACGACACTCCACCAGAGGCCAGGTGCTCACACACTTGAGTCCACTTTCCTCGAGTTGTTTATCAAATATCGTGTATTCATGTGATGAAGTGCCTACTTGACTAGAGTATAAATTCTCGGACCGTCCGAGGAATATTCAGTCCCATCGACACTGCCAATCCATTCGTAATTAACCATGAAGGTTCACGCCGCCTTGACCGTCTTGGCTTTTGCCATTGCCGCTGTACACTGCCACCCTGTTGATAATGGTAATGTTTTAAATTTAATTTTAGTCATACATTTATTTTAGATCATTTGATGCAAATGACCATTATAGGTAATGGTACTGGTTTGATGCAAATGAACTAGTTCCCCTGAAGAAATGTCTTTTCAGCAGGACAACAACTATTCTCATACTATTACTAAATACTTCCAACCCGAAATTGCTGCCCAAAATTCTTACAACCTGGTATGTGTATAGGATACTTGCTCTACGAGTAGGTAGGTCTTCTTGTAGACATTCATTATATGAATACAAAAACCCCTTTAATTTACTGGTTCCATTTCAGCAATCAATTTTTAACTTTATTCTGGCAGTTTGAGTAAACGTAAATTGAAGAAACAGTAGGTATTAGAAGCTATGAAACTTAAAATCAGCTCCTTCAGCTTCTTATAAGCGGGAACACTTAATTGGATTTTTAATGATTTAGGCTTGGAATTAAGGATATCACTGAATAAATCTCCCAATAATAGCAAATACAGCTTACATTTATTGCAGTGTTCGGAAAATTGATTCAATTCATTACTTTCACAAAACTAAATAATCGAGTCGGCACTACTGCTTTTAGTATCTCCATCATCATTATAATACGTTAAACTTATTGAATATTTGTTGAACTTAATTAACGGTGTTATCATTTGGTATTTTCATGTCTCTTACTTCATAGGTTTGCCTACACCTCAACAGACTGAGGAGCTGATTGAAGCAACTTTACTTTACTATCAGTCGGCTCTACCAAAAACTCACCAGATACCTCTTCCGGATGTCATCAATCAACATGTGACTATCTCTGAAATAGATACTGAGTAAGTTTACATTGCTAAGCCAAGATTATACTTTTTAATGAACTCTTCACTGCATCAAACGTAACTTAATTACAATATTATTTCGAAACTAAGATGCAGACTGTTGTTAGTAGTGGTAATTGCTTCACTTCACGGCTCCTCAAGTAAGCAAGATCAAGTGGTTTTGTCATTCTTCTAATATCAGTTGACATGAGATTTTAGCGGGTGAATTTGCCCCACAGCTTGTAGTTTTATATCATCGTTTACTGTTTCGATCTGAAGATCATGATGGAGACGGTCTTTCTTTGACAATGTTTCATAGCACATCGTTCTGGAATCTTTTGAACAGCGTATCAAATAGCCCCATATCCTAACTCCAAGTCCAGGTTCAGGGGCTGATTGTAAAGTGTGAGCATATTCTCGATTGACAGCTCAGATCGTCTCTCCAAGAACTCAAATAAGCTAGATAGAGTGGTTTGGTTTGGGATAAAGTTGGTTTGGTTTACCGACAATATCACATGGCTTGGGTGAATTTGCCCCACAGCTTGTCGTTTTGTTGCATCGTTTACTGTTTCAATCTGAAGATCATGATGGAGACTTTCTTTTCGAAACTACCTACTTACTAAACTAGCTTTGACAACATTTCACATTACAAAGTTCTGAAATCTTCGAATAATGTATCGAACAGTATCATATCCAAGCGAAAAGACCAGGTTCACAACCAACCTGAAAGACTTGATTGTAAAGTGTGAGCTTATTCTGAATTGATAGCTCAGATCGTCTCTCCATTAGCGGATACATTTTTTTGAACCTAACAACGAGCTCTTTCCTATTTTTCCTGACATAAGCTTCCCATCTGAGCCTTTTGCAAAGAATTACTTCACCCTTGAAACGAACTGCAATCTAGCCGATTCTTTTGTTGATGAAATCGACATGCACCGATTTAGTTCGATTTATTTTGGTCCTCCATTTCATTGTTCACTGTAGTTTGCAGGAAAATGATCGATTTAACCTGGTGATGGACACAGTGTTACTATAGTCAGACGAGCTGTATCATCTGTGATAGTAGCAGTGGTGTTAATGTCGGTTTTGGGGGGGATCACCCCCAGTGGGAGTCCTGAGTTGATTAGCTTTGACTTTGGAGTCGCCATCTTCTTGCTTCATTCTAAAGTAGCTGTTTTTGAAGTACTAATGAAGAAGCACACTTTATTGGCAACTGTTTACATAGCTTAACGACGAGTACCTTATGAGAAACCTTGTCAAACGCTACTAAGTAATTCAATACTGTGTAAAGTAAACAGAACCGGTTGCAGTAAACAAAATAGTAGATAGTAATCCTGGTTTTTCCTCTGCTCTAAACCCTTTTTGGATGAGCGGCATTATTTCTGTTATTGTTGACTTCTTACAAAAACTGTGAATCTTGATAATATTATGTAATACAAACTTACCACCAAACAGCTATGCACTAGACGAGATCTTGAAAATTATATGCATTTCCAGACATTATGTGTATTTCCAAAGAGTCCAAAAAGGTTGATGTAGATACTTAAAGTACTATGTGTAATACACATATTTCAACACTGTATGAATGTTAAACAGAATTGAATTATTGTGGGAAAACCCGATTACTTTTTTATCAGATATATTACAGTTATTTGATCAACGGTTGATGTATTTTTGTTTTTTTTTTCTGGGAAAGAATAAAATTCAATGCAATAGTACACATATAAGATGAATATTTCTTAATAAACAACGAACCTACAAGTTCTTTATTGTTACGATAGCGTCATGGCGTCTAAGAGGAACGATGTGGAATACGGTGTGAACGAGATTTTGTTCGACCAGTACGAATTCAACCCTACAATAGCATCGACCAAATTCCGCCTGACCGCTCCCAACGTCACAGACGTGTTCGACTACGAAGTTGAAGGGAAAATATTCGGACTCAAGGCCTCCGGAAAAGGAGTAATGAAGTACGTCATTTATTGCATTCTCTTGAAATACTTAGATTGAAAGAAAGTCAGGTGATGTTTTGCTTTAAAAGTGACGAAAGCCAACGATGAATTTACAAATTTGTTTATTTAAGACCTTCAGTGGAATTTAACATGTTCTCTGCCTCAGGATTGAAACCACTGGATTTGGCTACGCTGTGTCTGATTTGCGTTTCGAAGAAATTGACGGCTCTCTTCAAATTTCTGTTCTTGAACTGAACTTCGTTCTTGGCAATGTCAAAGTGAGTAACAGATAAGAATATTTCAGAAAATATGTTCATCGAAGCCTGGTATGCTTCTTTATACTGTAGTCACCAAACCGAATAGTCAGAAAGACAGAGATCGATCCTGGAGGATATTCCCAACAAAAAATACCCCGCAGACTTTTTGTGTTACGTCACTAAAACGGTCATAATTTCTTGAAGCTATGGTTTAAAATTAATTTTGAGGACACCCTTGGAAAGAGCGCTAAATTACCTACGAAATTAATGGGTATGAACATTTTAACGAGACTTGGAAGGTGTAAAATTAGTACAAAGGTAACATTTTTAAAATTTTTGAGAAAAAATTACTTTTCCATGTTTTTTCTCGCTCCTAATTAACAGGTTTAGTAACTCCATCTCCCAAAAACTTCATTGAATCCCCCAAAAAAATTGATTTTCCCCTATTTTTAACATTTTAAACATAAAATTGGGTACAGCATGGAAAGGCGAAGTAAGGGCCAAGTTTTTCTCGTAACGTACACGACAGTCTAACCAATTTTCTTTCTATCTGTGTAATCAAATTTGAGTTCACTTGGGTCAAAAAGCAAGTTATGGCCGATTTACTGACGTAAAATCGAAATGATAAAAGAACTCTCAAAATTGAAATAACACGAAAATCAGACATGTCAAAAGAAGCTTCCATGAGGCACGTTTTGTTGAAAAATAGGTTTAAAATCGATCCCCAGGAGGTTAGCATTCAAAATTGTGAACACCTTGTATAGAGGTGGTTTTGGACAGCACTGCATTCAGAAGAAGAAGGAGGGTCTGTCCAGCAAAAATTTTAGTTTGGTTTCTGTTAATCTTCATACCTGCGAATAACTTTCGACGCCAATCCTGTTTCATCAAAAAACTAAAAACCGGTCATGACAACTACATTTTATTTTTGATCCACATTCAATATGCAGTAATTCATTAAAAAAAAAACTTGAGGGTGAAGTTTTAATAATTTGAATGAATAGAGGGTTAACTCACAAACCCATTTAAGAACTATTTGATCAATATTGCACCGACAGCTGAATTGGTCATTTCCAGACAGTGAACTGTGACATTGGAGCAGAACTACCCATACTGTTCATATAGGAAACGTTCAACTTCCACTCCAGGAAGTTTCATAACCACCACTCTTCCTTAGAGTAATCTCGAATGAAATTAACAAAATTATTCGATTTACAGATCAACATTGAGGGCCTCAACGTTGAAAAGGTTTCCGTCGAACAGCTGGAAAGGCTTTTGGAGATTTACGTATTGACAAAAGCCAAAATCAGCACAGAACAACTCAGCAAGAATTTCGCAGCTGAAATGAAGAAGGACCTCAACCGAGATATGTCTGGCCACTCAACCGAACAGATAATTCGTTGGCTGAAAGAGCACACTAACCAAACAATCAGCAATAACTTCATTCAGAAAGTCATTCCTAGATTTGTAAGCGTCATCTAAGAAGTCAGTAAATTGAAACTTTCAATTGTTCAACAAGAACAAGCTATTATGAAAAATCGTTTTACATATGTAATACGTATGAAATTAAAATATAAAATGATTTGATCAAACTTTTACTCTATGTTCTTTGGATTTTCCACTAAGACGTAAGATTACATGTTGTTCGGTAAGGCGCCAGATTTTTATAGGGATTAATTTTCGAGGTCTGGTTGAAAAATGTAAATAATAGGAGATTGAAATAATATTCAGCGATCAAGCGAAAAATCATCTTAATACGACAGTTGAAAGTCGGCATAAATGAGCTGCAGTTACAGTGACTTTTGAATGATCAGATAAGTATTTAGTTCCTTCTGTTTACAACCGTTCGACACAATCAAAGATCATCTGATAAGAGTTGATGTTTCTAGCCAAATCATGAAAGCGATAAAACTCCACCTAATCCTCGAAAACAGAAGCCTAAAATAAAAAACGGATGCGAAATAAACAAATTTCGGTCATTAGGTATTCCGCAAAAATTGAGTCGAATCAAGAAACGGACAGCATCACGTGAATCAGCCCACACTTCCACACTTTCACCATCATCTACTATTTGAGAATTTGGGGGTTGCGCAACTCCGCGTGCTTGCTGAACCTGTTGCACGCTATAAAAAAAATTGGTTGAGGGATCAAATTTTCGTGACATTTCTGGTAAAATCCGAATCCGAAATGAAAAACGCTGCAAATACTTTCACTGGGGTTTATTTTTCAATTGGCTTGCGTTCATGATTTGAATTTCTACTAAGCTTTGGAGTGTGCTTGTTTCACAGGATAGAGCAATTATTGAATTTCAGGAGATATGCATGGAGCACGTAAATCTGTTCTCAACCAAAATACCTATTTGGATTGATCAGTTGATCATATTTGTGTGCCTCCTGAAATTCAATAATCGCTCTATCCTGTGAAACACGCACACTCCAAAGCTTGGTAGAAATTCAAATCATGAACGCAAGCCAATTGAATAAGTTGAATTAAATTGCCAATTGAATTGAATATCAAACCCCAGTGAAAGAATACTTATTTACCCCAGTAATAAAAGAATTGAGTTGAATAATAAACCCCGGTAAAATATTGAATAATATTTACCTATATATTATCAGCGTTTCATGCATATCAGAATGCTTCAACCCGTGTATCGGCTATAAACTACAAGTATCCACATCGGCTATCACTCCAGTATCCACATTCACTACAACTCGACGCTATCGGCCGGACATCACTAGGTTACAAACAAACAATAATAAACCAAAAACGCAAATGTTGGCACCATAAATCGGGCCATACATCGTGAATGGTTTGACCTACGGACGTGGGGAAGGGTCTCATTCGATTCCTCATGGTATGTTCTTCAAAAAGAGTACAAATTTAGGCCGCTTCGACTTGTTTTGAGGTTTTTAGGGATTTTACAAAACTTTGACAGCCCTTAAAGGGCACTTTAAATTGAGTGAGAGAGCTGGCTCAAGAATTGGGGCGTCGTCGGACCAAGATGGATTTTTCCTGAAAATTTCAGATCTTTTGCTCCAGCCGTTTGGGAGAAATCGTGCGTACGGCGGACGGACGGAAAATTTTTATTGCAGATTCGGATTCTACACCCTTTGAGACTTATACCATGAAATTTTCAGGGGGGTTAGATTTTTTTTCCAGAGCGATTACAATGGTTTATTATTGAATAATAAACCAAAATTGGGGTTTCCATTTAAAATAAGAAAGTTAGTGTCACTTGCGCATAGTTAAAAAAAAAAAAATGTTTTTGTTTACTCCCATTTGGACGATTTTAGGAGGGGGGAACAACTCGTGGGACACCCTGCGTTATAAAAATATTTATGACAGAAATTTTCATCGTATATGACGATATATTTTTCATGACACATGATGATTATATATTTGTAATTCAGGACGATGCCAAGAGTTCGTCGTGGGACTAGAACTTGAGCCGGCTACAGGTTATACAGTAACGCACGACTTACGTGTTGTGCGGGACTTAGTCTAACCGTAACATTGGGTCTGAGAAGGTGTTAAGTGACTTTCACAAGTAAACCCTATACAAATGAACGGGTTGTTGAACAAACATTTCATGTTGTTTGATCTCTTTCTGTCACAAATTCTATGAAGAATCAAATATGCAATAGAAATTAGAGTTGATCAAATTTTGTTTGTTGATCAAACGGTCGCGCTTCACAATCAATGGCAAGGAACGCGAACAATTTTCGCGACCTTCCTAGAAAGCTTGTTGAATGATCACGTTCTTTCTATTTTCGGAGAAAGGATGGAGATATTTCTGATCGACATCGTCCATGTTGGTCGTGAACGGAAAATGAATGGCGGTGTTTTTGTACGATAAGCCAGCCCTATATTTACAGCACCTTATCTATATATATACGCATGTAGATTTATGTACTGCCATTCACAGAAACGCTTACATGATCTGGAATAGCGGAAATGACTGGGCGATGACGTGAAGGAGTGTAAAGACGATACGCACGCGGGGAGGGCGGAGGGTGCCGTGACCCAAAAACAAATCGTCCGAAAGATATTAGATGGGCCCGTGGCTTAGTGTGCGAGGATTTTCCATCGTTCGACTTGAAGGAACGAGAGTGTGAGCGTGTTTACTACTGAGGTCGTGTGTCGTAATCGTATGAGTGAGTGGGTGAACGCCTCAGTGTGTTGTGTGGGCACACAGTGAAAATTGCGTTTGACGCTCGTAATATGCGGTCGTGTGCATGAGTGTACGCGTGTGTCGAGGGCGCTTCTGCGAAATAAGACCCCACCCTATATAAGGGAAGTTACGAAGTTACCGCTTTTATATGACGAACCCATTTCTTTTTAGAAAATTGCGCTCGTTATTGTATTTTAGCCTAAATCAGGTGATTTCCGAATTACAGCCTGGTAAATATTCGAGTAGAATGTACGTTTTGGACACTATCCCAACCGAAACGGTAGTCGTTATACCGTATATGGGTGAATCCTGACCTTTAACTTTAGAGAAACGAAAGTCTATTCTAATTTCTGAAGAAGAAAAATCATCAAAATGAGTAAATGAAAAAATTAGGATTGAACCAATTCAAATTTACACCCATTTTCAATGTTTTTAAACCTAAAAACGAGATTTTCTAAGTCTAATAACTCGTACTGATCAGGGGCCCATCTCAATCGATTCCAAAGGTACATAAAAATGACATCCCAGTGGCCTATTTCAGTGGAAACCTAGGAAAAATCCAATTATTCGAACGTTTTTGAGAAATTTTTGGCCCCTGGCTTCCATCCATGCAAAGCGGTCGGTTTGGCTAGAAGTTGGGGCCACCTTGACCCCAAATGGAGTCCATGTGAGATTCTTTACGTTAATTTGAAGGTCCTTTATAGCACTTATGGAGGATGGGCATGGTAGATCTCCCCTGTAGATCATTTTCAGGAGTTCCCGAAACAAGCTTATAGTGGAGAAAGTTGGGTATGGACGTGGAAAAGGAATGCCATTTTGAGTGTTTAAATTAAAACTTCAATTTCAATAATATCATATTTTAGGGATAACTTATGATAGAATTTGTAAAGCGAATGTTTCCAAATTGGAAAAGTATATCAGGAAATTACAGGGGCTCTGGGCAGTGGATTCGTGTTTTCTGGTGGATCAACCGCTATATAAATGTTTACGGACTCACTGTATGCAATTAAACTCCTGTGAAATCCAGTTCCAACTAAAGCGAGTAAGCTATTTGTGGCAGATATTTTACTGTCATATCTAGTACGAATTCCGTAACTCATTAAAAAACGCTGCAAATTCTTTCACTTGGGTTTCGTTAATGATTTGAATTTCTACTAAGCTTTGGAGTGTCCGTGTTTCACAGGTGATAGAGCGATTATTGAATTTCAGGAGGCACACAAGTATGATCAACTGATCAATCCAAATAGGTATTTTTAATGGTTATCAGAATGCTTCAACCCGTGTATCGGCTACAAAGCCTTTTAGGAGTTCACTCCAGTATCCACATTACTACATCACTACGTCACTAGGTTGCTGATATCAACACAAAACCAATAATAAACCAAAAAACGCAAATGTTGTCACCATAAATCGGGCCATACATCGAGAATGGTTTGACCTACAGACGTGGGGAAGGGCTCATTCGATTCCTCATGGTATGTTCTTCAAAAAGGTAAATATTTAGGCCGATTCGACTTGTTTTCAGGTTTTTAGGGATTTTACAAAAATTTGAAAACCCTTAAAGGCCACTTTAAATTGAGTGAGAGAGCTGGCTCTCTGGCTTCTCTGGCTGGAATTGGGGCGTCGCCGGACCAACATGGATTTTTCCTGAAAATTTCAGCTTTTTTGCTTCAGCCGTTTGGGAGAAAACGGCGTACGGCGAATGGCGGACGGACGGAACATTTTTTATTGCAGATTCGGATTCTACACCCTTTGAAACGTAAACCATGCAATTTTCAGGGGGGTTAGAATGTTTTTTTTTTTTTTTCAAGAGCGATTACAATGGTTTATTATTGAATAATAAACCAAAAGTTATCATGTGGGCAAAGACACATCAATGTATAATTATAACATGAAATCAAATCCTTGAAAAAAACGCCTACGAAGACAAATTTAGTTAAACATTGACTTATTAAACATTGATTAGTCCCTCTGCATGTAATAAGAGATGATAGCTAACTTTTAAAAAACATCAAAGTATGAATAAATTTCCTAGGCAAAAACTAATTGAATACAATGAGGTCAAATAAAACACCTACCATCCTAAGCTTTACTAAGCCTTCTCTATATAAATAGATTCATACACGAGTATATACGACAAAAGTTTTAATGAAGTCGACTTCTTCCAAACAGAATTCCATAGCAAAGACTCGCTGTGCACGTTCGAGGCCAGCCCTCCAACGGATACGAGATAGTATCCGTCCATTATCATTCGCATACCCTTATGAGAAGCAATTAGGTAGGAATTTACTGTAAATGAGAAAGCCAGGGTGACGTAGACAAACTTGAAAATATAAGAGGTCATACATGCAATATCATACATAACTCAGTCCCAATTCATTCAGATGCCGTTTCTCGGTTTGGTTCGTTATTTTTTAACGTATTTCTTAGTGTCCCCAAAAAATAATAATAATCCAGGGATAATTTCAAAATTGTTGAAATTTTTTATTTCAAAATTTTTGGAACTATAGGAATAGAAAATTTGCTAAATCTAAGAAAATTTGCTAAATGACACTATACCTATTTCGAAAGTTTCCAAAATCTCAATTCCTCAATATTCTAGGTCTTCAATCCTACTCTAAAATATTGATAACAACTGATAACGAAAACTTAGTTTCAACTAAATCGTGTAAATGGTTTCCATGTATGTTGAATTGTGAACTAGTAAAATTTGAGTTTGGTTATCTGAAATTTGCGTATTCGCGTGATAATCAAGTTTTTATAGTGGGTGTGGGTAGTGGAGTGACCACATTCATTTCGAATCTCTTAATTTGGAGCGTTATATTTGTTTATTCACGTCAGAAACGTTTCGTCCCGCAGCGGGAACTTCCTCAGTCTATACCTAACTATGTATAACTACTGGCATACTTTAGGCATTGACATAGCAAGCATAAATTAAAATTATTTTCAAAATTCAATAATTTTAATTTATGCTTGCAGTTCCTCTCTCCCTTTTTGTTATTTACAACAAAACAAATTTGTTTAATTAATTAACGCAGTTGAGGTCCAACAACTAAGTAATAGAAAATATGACCAGCTCGAGTATGTGGACGAGGATGATTGAACTGTTTAACGTCAACTACAAAACTAAAAGTAACAAACAAACTGAAGAGATGTGTGGTGGCACCACGTGGCAGCTTGCTTTGGGCACAGGGATGTGGGCGGCAGGCGATGGGAATTCTTTTTTCTTCAGAGAACAGCACACAAACTGACGTTTTCTCTCTCTCCGTTTACCTTCCGTTCGTTTGAATTGCTCTCGGAGCTGGTCTAGGAGCCGATCCCCTCCCAGGCCCTTTTGTCTATAAGTCACTAAGTGAGTCACTCTTTCAATGGAGAACGATCCCCCGAGACGAGGGAGGACCAAGTCAGTATTTGTATGAGCTCTGACTGTCAAAGGATGTTTTGAATAATGCAGGCCGTCGCTCGTGGGCTAATATTTGCTCGGTTAGTGAAAGTGGCGCTGTGCTAGAGGAAGGGTTTGCGCCGTGAATTCCTACAGAGATTTTCATTTTGGTTTATTATTCAATAATAAACCATTGTGATCGCTCTTGAAAAAAAAATTCTAACTCCCCCTGAAAATTTCATGGTTTACGTTTCAAATTGTGTAGAATCCGAATCTGCATTAAAAAATTTTCCGTCCGTCCGCCGTACGCCGTAAGCACGATTTCTCCCAAACGGCTGAAGCAAAAGATCTGAAATTTTCAGAAAAAATCCATGTTGGTCCGGCGACGCCCCAATTCTTCAGCCAGCTCTCTCACTTAATTTAAAGTGCCCTTTAAGGGTTGTCAAATTTTTGTAAAATCCCTAAAAACCTCAAAAAAAGTCAAGGCGGCCTAAATTTGTACTGTTTTTAAAGAACACTCCACGAGGAATCGAATTAGCCCTTCCCCAGGTCCGTAGGTCAAACCATTCTCGATCTATGGCCCGATTTATGGTGCCAACGTTCGCGTTATTTTGGTTTATTATTGTTTTTGTGTTGCTATCAGTAACCTAGTGACGTAGTGATGTAGTAGATGTGATACTGGAGTGAACTCCTAAACGGCTTTGTGGATACCCGATACACGGGTTGAAGCATTCTAATAACCATTTTTTAAAAAAAAAAAAAAAAAAAAAAAAAAAAAAAAAAAAAAAAAAAAAAAAAAAAACGCTGCAAATTCTTTCACTGGGGTTTATTATTCAATTGGCTTGCGTCCATGATTTGAATTTATACTAAGCTTTGGAGTGTGCGTGTTTCACAGGTGATAGAGCGATTGTTGAGTTTCAGGAGAAATGCATAGAGCACGTAAATCTCGACGTAAGTTCTCGACCAAAATACCTATTTGGATTGATCAGTTGAACATATTAGTGAAAACAAAACACAAATGTGTACCTCTGAAATTCAATAATCGCTCTATCACCTGTGAAACACGGCTTAGTATAAATTCAAATCATGAACGCAAGCCAACTGAATAATAAACCCCAGTGAAAGAATTTGCAGCGTTTTTTCTTGAACCATCGAACTCAATGAGCTTCATAAATCGTATCTCAGCACTCCATTAAAAGCCAGAACTGATAGTTTTTAGAGTCAATCCTGGTAAGTTGGATTGGCATTGAAAAGAAGAGAAATATAATTGTTTTGCGTGCTACCTCAGGTTTTTAATTTCTAATAGAAAGGGGAAGCTTTGTTCCCCCTGATGGCATACATGACAACTTTTCCTACCAAAATCAAAGTTTCCACTCACATTTTACGATTTAGACCAAACTTTGTTTAATATCTGAATGTCCGTTCTCAAATCCTTGAAACGAACTCGATTTCGACAGTTTTTATCCAATTTTGAAGATATTTTCATGGAAAATTTTGGTGAGAATGTGGATAGTCCCTTGTGAGTTCCATTGCTTACAAACCAATACACCACTTTGCTTGTGCACCGTTGTAAAGTCTGAGGTAACACATCTTTGGAGGCATTTAAATTGTGTAAGTGGGTTAGTGGTTCAGTTGTACTTTCATACGGCATGGGGTGGTTAGTAGGAGTCATAATTCTCAAGGATTTTCAATCCTGCAGGATCCTGTATCTGCCCAACGGCGCAAATTAATTGTTTAATAATTAAATTATTATTGATTAATTAGTAATATATAATCAGTCATCTTTTTTTGTAGAGGAAGGCGCAATCGTGAATGGATGAGCGGCATTCAGATGGACACGAAGTTCTCTTATTGATCTATTGCTTGACTTCGAGGTCTTTTTGCAAATATCACATGTAGCTCTCACTCCATCTTTAGATTTCGAGAAATGATCGCAAACGGCCGTGGAATCCATAGCTTTAAATTAGCTCACAAGTCACACCTCACAAGTTAATTATACCACCCTGTTGTGATTAGATAATAAATGAATGATGAGATGATAAATGATTTGATGATTCTAGCACACTCCAGCATTCTTAGCGGGGAAAAGATAATTATTTTTGCGATCAGTAATTTTGCGCGATTTATTTTGGACGCTCTCATTGGTTCATTCTTTGGAGCTGGATCGAATCAAACAGCGTGAAACGTGTGTTTTATGTTTCAAGCCCAAGCCCCGCCCATCTCGCCAGAACCACATTGCTGCTCCTGGACAGCAAATCCCTAACCTCCCTTCACCAAACTCACGACTTCACCATCCTCTCACCCATCCTGAGGCGCTGTTTGGCGCGTGAATTTGAAACTCTTCTGCTCTTCAATGAGGATTCATGGGAAAAAGTTGGAAAACAGTGTGAAAATATTTTACTTTTAATATTATTATTATCAGGCATCTCTTTCATTTTGGCCAGAGGGATTCAGCAGCCAAGCCTGCATCCTATATTAGAAACGTCTGCACAGCTCCCAGTAAAATCCAAAGAAATTGTGAAATCCAAAGAACCTCCTTCGAATTAGCCTAATACCTCTCAACGCACACAACATCCTTCCGTTCTGTCAATACTGGGCATGTCGTCAACCAGGTCACCCGCAATGACCACCGCCCTCATTTCCTGCAGCAGTAACGAAAAACAGACCCCTTAAAACCCCTTGAAAAGGTCAGTATATAAGGTAGTAAATGTTTGATGGGACGTTTCACCTCATTCCCCAACATGCGTTAAACGTGAGCTTCTTCCCCTCCGTTTTTGATCCTGAAAGCTCATTTCTGTCAAAGCGTAGCCCTAAAAAATCACAGTATCGTTGAAATAGTCGGACAATTATACTTTTATAGACATATAAACTTACATTTCAATTATTTTCCTTAATTCTTCGCAGAAAAGAAGTCTTCATTCGGGGAAAGCAACATTACATTTGAGTTAGTTGTTTCTAAGAAGAAAACTAGAAGAAAAAATATCAGGAAATATTATTAAACAAAGGAGAAACAAAATGTGAAACGCCCATCTGCATAAGAGCATTTCACGACAACATTTTATTATTATTAATTATAAACGCATAATATCATTTCAATTTATGATCGCTTATTTATTCAGAAATGGTTATAAATAGGCAAGAGTTTACACTTTATAAATTGATATAATTCGGCCCTTCAGAATAAATAAAAGGCACATTCTTTGAACAACGTCCGAAAGAAAAACATGTAGCATGTCAATATTCAGAATGAAAAATACATACCTACTATTGTACTATTTCCACATGTAATAAGACAATCAACATTAACATTCACTCGTGTAACATGTGTATTTTAAATAACTGATGGATAATTACATAAAGTTCATGGATCTTTTACACTGATGATCATCTACGGGCGATAATTCTAATTAGAATTGATTCTGTACAACATTACAGTACATGTAGAAACTCTCTACTGTGCTGGGTAGTTTCATAACTAGTACTCTCGTGGTGATAGAGATCTGTTGTACCTGAATTTATTATAAGAGTTCAAATAAGCGAGGTTGACCCCTTGTGTTTGGCGGGCATACTGATCGGAATGGTCGCTGTAGCGTTTTACTTCTTCCTGTGAATAACAAGGGAACCCACGTATCATAAACTTGTAACTAAGATTGTTTCAGAGAAAGGTTTTGATATGTTAGCAACTTTCTTGTTAAAAATAAACCATTTTAGTCCAGTTGTCGTCCAAAGTTTTAAGAAAGAGTCAACATATTTGCCCACCTCAGTAAAAACCGAGAAAACGGACGGACATTGCTGATTTGGAATCTACGCACCATGAGACTTAAAATTAGAAAATTGGAGATGGCGTTGTTCAAAAACTTGTTGCACGACGATTAGGCTGTTAGGATTGTTACGAAAAGCTTATAATTGGTCATGGAAAACCAAAAAGTAGTGTTTTCGTCGTGATAATCACAATGTTTTAATTAATTTTTGCATTCCTACTTTTGCGAGTATGTAAAAAGAAATGAAAATATGGATCAAGATCCACAAATTTCTTTTAAAGATGCTCCTTCTACAATTTGTGCTGAAACATTAGATGTTAAACACAGCTTGGAAAAGGCTTAAAACCAACAAATACTGTAAAAAATACCGTACAAAAACTTGAAATTATCATTATTTTTTTAGAATGTATTCAGGAGTTTTGGGGATAAAAGTAGCAAATATATTATCTTATCTACCCCAGTCGATTTTTCGTCCAAAATTACTAGAAAACACCTTCCTACTTGCCTGTGTCAGTAAAAACCCCGAAAAAATTACGTTTTTGACAAATTTATGACCCATACGATTAATGCGTGAGAGGCAGTCGAACTGGAGGAATTGTTTCTTGAATTCTAATGTTTTTTATGGTACAGCCTATGGCGACGGACATTGCACATTTAGAATCTACGCACCTTGAAACGTGAAGTGTTGAAGTTTGACGGGACGTAACAGAAAATTCTTACAGTACGATTAAAAGGCTTGTGATTTGAATTAATAAACCAAAAAGTGGTGTTTTTGTCATGATAATCACAATGTTTAGATGAATCTTCGCATCCCTACTACAGCGAGTATTTGAAGAAATTAAACTACGGAAATGAAATATTAGGATCAAGATCCAAAAATTTATTTTAAAACGCTTTTTCTAGAACACGGACTTGTGCTGAAACATTATACATTAAAATCGAAAAATTAGAAAAGACTAAAAACCAATATTGTACAAAAACTTGAATACGATTTTTGTGGAGAATGGATTCAGGAATTCAGAGGATAAAAAATAATAAATGTTTGAACGGTATGAACTGGGGGAAATTTTAAATATAGCAAATATTTTCAAAGCATCTTGTGGTTTATGGACATCTCAAGATATCAAAATTTGATTTCATATCGCTTTCATGGAAAAATCCCTGTTTACAGGCAAAAAAAAAACGTTAAGCAATGTACTCAAAGATAAGTGCCTGCTGTTTAATGGTGATACGTAACGCAGCACATAAAGTACATAAGCACAAATATTTTGACCTGTTTATAAGCTATTTCACACTTCAGAAACGATTTCTGGATTTAATAATCCTCCCAATTTCTACTTTTCAAACTTTTCCTGCTTGTGTCTCTGGAAAACCCCAGTTGTGGGTGCTCAAGGTTTTTGAACTGGATTTTACATGAAATTTATTTTGAATCACAATGTTGACCACACAATTAAAATCCTTATTAAATTCCAAAATTCATGTGAAATTTTACTGCTTTGGGAATACAGTTAACATAAAAGTATTTTCAGAAAATTAATCTTTCCCAGTTTTCAATGTTTTAACTACGCTTGCTGTCCTTAGGAGTTAATTTTTAATTATGCATCTGCAGCAGGTGTGTATTAAATTTGAAAGCGAATCCAAAATTTGGTCAAAAGTTGAAAAAGTTGTTT
Source organism: Creontiades dilutus (assembly GCA_031894815.1). Classification (NCBI taxonomy): domain Eukaryota; kingdom Metazoa; phylum Arthropoda; class Insecta; order Hemiptera; family Miridae; genus Creontiades; species Creontiades dilutus. Next base: position 656,715 of record JAVIWC010000742.1, on the reverse strand, counting down.
TGAAGGGGAAAAATTCAGAAATGAGGGTTTTTATGGCACAAAACGTGATTTTCTTAAGACACCAAGTATTCTGCCTTAAGGAAATGAACGGTGTTGTCGAATTTCTTCCATCTTAGTAATAACAACTAACGATTTTATGTGATTAGGGATGAAGAATATAAGGATGGTTTTTTCAAATTATACATTTAATCGTTTTATTCTACGAGTTTTGGCTTGTATTTTTAGGTATCATCGGGAATGATTTGGAGTGACGTGGCTAGAGTCATAATTGAGATTGGATTGTAAATAGTCTATAAAATAATCTGTTGCTTCCGATTATGCCATATAACTCTATATAGTTTTACACAGTGACAGCTGAAATGGGAAGTATTCAAGGGCTATAGTGCGCTAGAACCACCGAACACACTCTTATCCTATTATCAGTTGATTGTCCCCCATCCTTGCGACTGTGTTAGCTGTAAACACTCGATGGATGCAGCAAGTGCTATAAAACGTGAGTTCGCGAAATTGTCGGTGGAGCGAAGAGTGATTATTCATGATGGCCAATGCCACTATCAGGACTGCAACAAACCTCAAAGGCAAGCAGAAATCGTTCCACGATTCGCAAGTTCAACCCTCATTCCTACGAAAAGGTAGATTGGCTCTGCTAATGTGATGTAAGTAATAAACTTTTCTGCTACTCTTGTCTTCTTTGCTGCAATACTGAATGAAGCTTGGAACAATTGGAAGATGGCTTTCACGATGGTTCTTGCTGGGCAGATATGAATTTCAACTGTTGCAAAACACGTTTTCTGAAGTTCAACAATCATTTCCAATTTTTGTCTTACGTTCCCTTCGTGGTTGTCAGTTACGATCTCGGTGCACCCCCGGGGTTTCAGGGCAGGAGCCGCCACTGATTATGACTAAAAATACTAGTTGAAACTATCAAAATGAAATAGCTAAATATATAATGTGAAGAAGCTATTCTTATATTTTTCATCCACAACCACACAAAATAATCAACACAAAAGAAAACTAACGATTTCGAATGACGTGTTTACTTAGTTTATAAAATATTAAAGATATTTTTACTGAACGGTTCTCGTGTTGGTAGATTTAAATAAAGACTTACTCTATTGAACCAGGGGATCCTTCTTTTCAAGATCCCGTGGCCAGCGTAAGGTTCCCGGCTGCTTTCAGTGTAAACGTCTCGGCATTCATCCTCGAAACCCATTCGAAAGCTCGGGCCGCTTGATTGGATTTCTATCCCTTGGAAATCAAACGGAGGCTCGGCCCGGCTTCGAAACGTGCTTCCCGGAGAATTCGCCGGACCGGCGGGTAACTCTTCAAACAACCAGCTTGGATTCTTCCTTTTGCTGAATATTACGTTCATGCCGCTTCCTAGAGACGAGCGAGGGCTGAAAGAAGGAGCTCTAATGGGAGGAACTTCGGGGGAAGGAGCTCTGAGAGAAGGAGCTTCCCGGGTCTGAAGCTCGTTTGCCTGATGGGACGAAATGGCATCAGGAGCGAAGAGGTTTGTGAATGTCCGGGTTTTCTTGCAACATTCGCAGTGGAACGACGACGGCCGTGACGGAGTCTTAGGGGAACCGGCGATATCTTTAAATCCGGAATCTAATGGAAGGCATCAGAACAATTTTGTTAGTGAATTTTCAAAGAAATAAAGCCATTGCATTGGCTCCTAAATTTTAAAAAAGTATGACATTTTCTGAAATTGTCTTCATATCACCAGGAATAGCCCTGGTATAAGACCGAAATTATGCCATTTTCTATATGTACCACTGGAAAGTTCGTGACGAGTTTTATGTGGATAAAAACGGTTTATTTTCAAGTCGAAAAATGGGCACAGTGTGGTGGAGGTAAACCTCCAAGGCTCTGTGTGGATTTTGACCTCCCATCGTTGCAAGAAAGATTCATCTCAGTGGTGACCCAGGAAAGTCTACAAAGAATGATTGCAAGGTAGATAAATGTAACAGTGTTCCACTATTATTCCAATAATTTCAGTAGAGATCAAGTTTTTACGGAAACTTTGCCCTTTCCGAACCTCTGGGCAATGTAGCCACCATTTATCAGGCAGAAACCCATGCTATAAAAATATGTACACAACAGATTGCCAGGAAACGACTCAAATGTGCAAGAATTTACATACTATCGGACAGCCAGGCAGCATTAAAGGCCATTTCTGCCTTCTCAACAACATCAAAGCTGACCTGGAGTTGCCTCACCTCACTCAAGGCTGCAGCCCACGGCAACAAATTAACGTTGCTTTGGGTACCAGGTCATGAAGGAATAGAAGGCAACGAAGAAGCTGATCGACTAGCTAAAAAGGGATCAGAGTCCAGCCCAATTGGACCCGAACCGCAACTAGGGGTTACCAAGAGTTATATAACTCAACAGGTCCAGAAATGGGAGGACAAGACTCGAACAACATATTGGCAAGACACTCCTAAGCAGAGACAAGCCAAGCGGTTTCTTACAATCTCAAAGAAACGCGCACATTCCCTATTGTCACTGAGGCGTACAGACCTTTGCAAACTTGTGGGACTCCTCACTGGCCACTGTCCTCTAAGGTACCACCTTAACAAAATGGGTAAGGCCAGGACAATAGAATGCCGGCTCTGTTACGAAGAAGCGGAGACAGCTGAACACGTACTCTGCGACTGTCCTGCTGTCGCATCGATAAGATTCCGGCATTTCGGAAAGGGTACCCTAACACCCGCCGATATTGCCAAGGAAACGCCTGAAAACCTCTTTCACTTTGTGAATGAAGAGGCCATTAAAAAGATTCTTAAATAAAACTGGGAAAGTGTCACAATAGATCCTAGCGGTCTCAGTGACCAGGGGTTCCTCCCATCCCTTTATAAAAAGAAAAGAAAGTTTTTACGGATGAACACCGGTACATCTCGGAATGTGTCACTATTGATCCGAATGAATGATATTTCCCCTTCCTTCTGTCGATTAAAACCAGATGATTTCAAGATATTGGTCCAAAAACATACAGCGTTATCTATACTTTCCTCAACTACAGTACTGGTCCTAAAAAAGATGCAACACTATTTGCCGGATACGTATCAACTTTTGGGCTATTCGATCGTTATCAACTCGATTTGTTCCGTTAATAACGGACCGTTATTATCCCAAGATTGGCTTCTCATTTTCATCTGGTTCTCCAGAATAACAGTGGTAAACAAATTTAAGGCGGATATGAGTGTGAAATATTGGAACAATAGTGGTATATTATGGAATTTTACAAAGTTTAGCCCCCCCCTCCTCTGGATCAAAACGGAAAATGAGCAGGGAAATTGTTACTAATTGGTTGTATAGCTGAGGATCATGTTTTGTGATGGATATGGTTGGTTGGCCCTTCCCGATTCTTGAATCCGTCGCCTTGGGAGATGAATCAGACGCCTTCAAGCGTCATCCTCTTAGCGCGGTGTGGCATTACTGCATTCAGTTCAATGGAAGGGGCAACCATTCCATACCATCACCTCACAGTATGCATTATAAGTTGGGAGATCGAAGGTTTTCTACCACTCTGATACTCAAATAAAAAACCCTAAAATCTTGACATGCATTTCCCAAAAGTTTCATTTTTCTACAATTTATACCAGAATTATTCCCGGTGTGCGATATGGAATTCTTACATGTATGATGAGTGATTTCAGATGACATTTATCTCCTTAGAAATGAGATTGATAGCCTGTTTTTTCACTAGTAAAACATGTTCAAGATCAATCAACTAGTTGAGCATGACTTTATGAAATGAAGTGGTTTAATTTCAATCAAAAGTACAATGCTAATCATAAATACAAAATTTAGTTAAAAGGACTTGACGTACATTACAGTTCCCCAAATTAAAGCAAGATTGTTTTTTGACACCAATCACGGCGATCTCTTCTCTTCATTTCGTATAGAACAACTAGTAAGCAAAGGAAAGAAACCTATTAGTTCTCTGGCCCTGAAAATCTTTTCTGCCTTACAACTGGTGTCCCAAAATGGCTCGTCAGGCTAAACACACTACGTGTTCTCTCACATTATTTTACAGAGGAGAAATCCGTCATAGTTCCTGGAGAAGCTATAAGAAGGAAATCTAATCTATGATGAACTTTTTATGAATAAAATCAGTTTTCCCATAAATTTTATGTCGAGTTGAATTAATTATTCCGTTATTATCAAGGCAATTAATAATGCTAGTGAGCCACCTTTTCAATTTTGCAACATACTGAATTCCCTGTAGTAATACTTGTACGCACAAACCACAACTACGCAAAAAAAATTATGGATACAAGAAAGCTATAATCCTACCAGGCATAATTTCTTAATTTTTGTTCCTACTTTAACCAAATGTATTTAATCATAGTCATTAACGTTTTTTTAAATAGTGTACGATCGATCACCTTTTGATTCCATTGTCACTTATAACTGAATTCTCCACAATTCAGCCCTAATACATAAAATTATTACTTGTGGGCATTGATCCGTTTTTACTCGTATCTGTCCGTTTTACATACATCTACCTAATCTGTACGATTTCTATGTTATTTTAATAAAAGTGTAAGAATGTACATACCATTTCCGCCGCTATTAGCTTGGTTCTCTTGAAAAATACTTTGAAGACAACTGGCTTCCTCGTTGGGTTGTTCTTTTTCTGGGGTTCTGAAATCATTGGATTGATTAGTACATATTATAAAAGGTCTCTTAGCTAGTAGCCCTGTCAATGATGCATATTTTAACAATTTTCTGCACAATTCCTAAGTCGTGCATCGTGCAAAATTTGTCAGACGCTCTGAAGTTCGCGAGCATGAAAAGCAGAGCGACTTGACAATAAGAGCTCTGAATTATCTCCTTAGGGCGGGCTTCACCATCTTAGTCCTCTTCCTATGTGAGTAGCTTACACCGATCTGACTATAGCGAGGATTTACAGCGAGAAACACCTCTGGTGTCTTTTGTGCGGCCGCTGCCGAATGGGGAGTTTTAGAAAGGTTAGTATCGTACCTGTGTGATTCTCAAACTACGGGAAAATTTGAGTAAATGGAACGCTGTGCTGTTTAAAGTCTTCTAACGTTCAACTTTTCCCCTTGACTGCATACATTTATTGAATACTGCATTACCTATAGCAAAACCTCGGAAGCTAATACATTTTCTATGTTTTTTAGGGTTGAGAAACCCTGATTTGTCATTGTCATGGCCTGCAACTGTATCGAGATTCCTAATTTCAAGTTGGTTTTCCGAATATTCTACCTGAGATTTAAAATTACATGAAAATTCTATCGTGTTTTATTACATCTGAAGAGCAGCTGTCAATGGTTTTTCAACCCCTGCTTCAAGTTTTTTATGTCCTAACGCTGCACTTTTGGTTTATTATTCAATAATAAACCATTGTAATCGCTCTTGAAAAAAAAAAAAATGTCTAACCTCCCCTGAAAATCTAAATGTAGAATCCAAATCGGCAATAAAAAATTTTCCGTCCGTCAACTGTACGCACGTTTTTTCCCAAACGGCTG